>CM066032.1:497343579-498543579 GCA_033557465.1 Ichthyophis bannanicus
AGATCCTCTTGCACACCTGTCCTACCCACCAACCTCATCTTAGGCATTTCAAAACCCTTGACACTAATTTTGTGTGAAGTTGGTGAAGTTCAATAAAATAGGAAAAAACCTGTTTTTTTTTTTTTTTTTTTTTTTTTTTTGAAGTTAGCAAACAATAACAGACACGAATATAAACTGAGCAGTCCCCTATTAGGCAATTCCAGATTCCTATTAGGGACTTTTGGGTTTGTACAGTTGTGGTCACACCTTATTGCGCCCCCTTGAGAAATAATTGGAAATATTCCAACTGTATGTCGTCATAACATTTAATAGTATCTTCAAAGGAACATACTGCAAAATAAAAAGATGTCTGTGCAACTTAGATGTAGTAATTTCTGAGAAAAACAAAAAACCAAAATATGAGCTGGACAGGATTAATGGCACCCTTCACTAATATTTGTTGCACAACCTTTTGGCACTGATGACAGCCTCAAAACGTTTCCTTGTAGCCATCTGTAAGTTTTCATTAACCACACTCTGTCCTTGTAGATGGTAGTTTTTCTCCCACTCCTTCAACTGCTGGATTTGTTCCAGCTTATGAATGTTTCCAGGATTTCCGTTTACCACTGGCAGATTTCAGGCTCTTTCCAAAGGTTCTTTGATAGGATTGAGGCTCAGGAACTCATTGTTGGCCATTTTAAAACAATCCATTTGTTCCTTTTTTAACCATTCTTTTGTACTTTTGGATGTATGTTTTGGGTCATTGTCTTGCTGGAGGACCCATGACCTTCAACCCAGACCTAGCTTTCTGACACTAGGTAGCACATTTCACTCCAAAATACCTTGGTAGTCCTCTGGCTTCATGACTACTTTAATACGTTCCAGGCTTCCAGTTCCTGAGGCAGCAAAACAGATCCACAACATTATGGAAACCTCCGCATCATATATATCTCTAGGAGGGGTGTTTTTTTCCTTTTATGCTTCATTTCTTCGCCTGTAAATGTATTCCTGGTCTGTATTGCCAGACAGCTCAAGTTTAGTTTCATCTGTCCACAGAACATTTTCCCAGACAGATTGTGGTTTCTCCAGGTGGGTTTGGGCAAAGATCAGGTGTGCCTTTTTATTTCTGTCTTTCAGCATTGGGGTCCTCTTTGGCCTTTGCCCATTAAGCCCTTCTTTGTTTAATGCATGGCATATGGTGCGAGTTGAAACCACCACTCCAAATTGCTTCAGGTCAGCCTTAAACTCTTTGGATGTGTATGTGGTGTTTTTTTCAACAGTTCACACTAACTATCAAAGACTTCTGGTATTAATTTTCCTCTTCTCATCACTTCCTGGGAGATTGACAGTCCATGAGCAGGAAAACTTCTTAATAACATTGTGAACTGTAGACAAGGAATCCCAAGGTCTTTGGAGATTGGCCTTGTACCCCTTTGAAGTTTGATGTTTGGTGATAATGGCTTTTCTTATGGTCTCAGGCAGCTTTCTTGTCTTCATTCATTGTGAAAATGGAACAGGGAGTGAATGTGGCCACTTTAAACATTAGAGTCATTCATTCATTGGTTTATTTCAAGTCAGGTGAGTACTAAGACTTTGATCACAGGTGCAGCTAATTTTACTGCAGTGGGAATGTAGTTCTTCTGTTCAAACTGATTTGAATTGTTTATAAGGGTGCCAATTAATCATGGTCCTGGCAATGTCACAGTTTTTATATTTTCTACTATTTCATTTTTTAATTTGTCTTGTTTTATTTGATTCTTTTATATGTCAAATATGTGTGCATATTATAGTCCAAAGCGATTTCAGTAGCAACTATTTTTTAGGAGATATTGGATATTAAGAGGTTGTACTGCAAGGGTGCTAATAATGTTGAACACAACTGTAGAAGCATTTTAAGTTTCTTTCAAAACTGTAAAATGTCTTTCCTGTCTAACATCTGTTGGTTGAGCATTCCACAGTCGCCTTGTTTTGAGATCTTGTTCTCTGTGCCAGCTGTAATGAAGATTAAACTAATTTGCCTTGTAACTGAGTTTGAAGCTCTGTTTTGACTGTTACTTTGTGGACCAGCCTCTCCCCTCTGCAAATGCATTGGTGGTCCTTTTTCTCTCTTTGCCCATATGCTGACCTCTGTTGACTCTCTACTTTGCTGAGAGCATCTTCATTACAAGCCTTTGTCCCTGCATCCTGGTTTGCTTAGTTTGTTTTGTTACATGTGCTTGACTTAGGTTTTCAGCTTGTCTGTGATATCTATTTATGTATTTATTGTCAGTGTGTTTTTTAGTTGCATTTTTGTAATTATGTCCAGCTTTCTGCCATCTTCTGCTGGCTGTTTTTTGTACCTATTCTGCCTTCTTTATACCTACCACCCATCCCATCCCACAATCCACCCACTCCTAGGCTATCATTCTCTAATAGCTGTCCTGTACTTATTACCACTATTACTCATAGGTGCACTCTAATCCTTTGGGACCTCTCTCCTGCCCTATCCATCATATATCTCCCCAACTTCTAATCCATATCATTCTGATGGATCACTTTCCATATCATTCTTATGGATTACTTTCTTTTCCTGTTGTTGACACTCCCAAATCTTCTCCCCTCATTCCAAGCCCCCACTCCTTACCACCACCATATGAGGACAGACTTATAGACTGTGAGTGGGCAAGGTGCAGATGTCCAAGACATCAAAAAGGGTAGATAGAATTTGTCACATTCCTCCTCGCTTCTCACCACCACCAAAATATTGTCTATTAGACAACTTTTTGGTGGTGTGAGAATCGAGGAGGCATGTGATACATTCTATCTACCCTTTTGATGTCTAGGTCATATGTACCTTGCCACTCACAATTTTAAATGACAGAGGTGTAAGGCAGGGTTCTCCAAATCCAGCCTGGAGGGCCACAAACCAGTCAGGTTGGCAGGATATCTCTAATGCAATATATCTCATGCATATCATTAGGGATATCCCGAAAACCTGACTGATCTGCGGCTCTCCAGGACCAGGGTTCCCCACCCCTGGTGTACATTATCCATTGAACATGAGGAGGCACATTCCAACCTGGCCGTCTAGCTCCTTGTGCGGCCGACCAGAAGCGGAGCGCCCAAAGGTAGACCTGATTCGGATTCTGAGGGGGCTAGACATGCTCACGGGATAAGAATCGGGTCTACGACCCGAACGTTCAAGCCAGACCCCAATTCTGGTCAGCATGCACACCCAGCAGATCTCCAGCAACCTCTGTCAGGCTCCTGAATTCAGTCGCAGTGCCATGGCATCCCATCACCTTGGCTCTGCAGCTCCATTCAGGAGTCACAAATGCTGGCCACCGCATAATTTCTTCTTTCCCCGCAGCTGGATGCTCGATCAGGCCTCCCATGGCCAGAGTCCGGTTGTGGGAGATCTTCCTGCACCCCCCTACCTTTTTGTCCTGGCCCGGCTGCAGAATCCCACGATGTCCAGGGGGACTTATTCCACCTCTGCGGTGGGATAAGTCCCCCGTCCATTTTCATGGCCCGGATGTACAGAGCCGACCTCAGAATTGGCCCTGTATATCCGGGGTCATGGCCCTTCCATGCCCTGCCCTCGCACCGGCTCAGTAACACCCTCCACCCCCGTATAAGCCTCCCCATACAAACACGCTGTTCATATGTGGAGGTATTAGCCGTGGATGGCAGGGGAATGAATAGCAGGGGTGGACGTCCAATCTGGACATCCCTCCATGCTATTCCACTGCACCGAACGACCCCCATATTAAACATATCATAAACAAATGCTAATAGGGTTAGCTAACTATGTACAGTACATGCTGTGTTGATCTATGGAATAGATGGGTGGTGATTAAGTGAGGTGGTGATGGAGGAGTTATTCACCTATTCTATGACTTCTAGGTGGTTTACAAAGATGCATGCATATTTAAAGCATATACACAAAAAAGAATGACATTACAGAGTTAAAATATAATGGGGCATGTTTATGAGAAGTGCAATCAGAGAGTGCAGGGTTAACATGTGAAAATCACATGTTGCTACCGTACCGGAGCCAGTGGCTGGAGTAGACACAAGGAGCATGGCAGTGGTATTCACCCCGAGGCCCAAGGGTGCCTGTTCAACTAATCTGCAAAGAACAGATTAAAAGGCCTCTTGTGGGATGAGTTCCACAGCTCATTTCCCCCGATCATAGCTTCAATACAAAATAGAGGTTCAACCACCACAGGGAGAACAACAAGCAAATAAAAAGTAGTAGTACCAAAAGAACACCCAATAAATACCTAACAAGTAATATTTTAATACAACACATATATAAAATCAATGACCCATGCAACGAAGGTGCAACTGCCCTTTGCCTTACACTCTGGGAGTTTGTTGACAACTCTGTGGACAGGTTAAATGTGGCAGTTCTATTTTTTGTAAACAGGTGATTTAGACAGTTTCTTTTCTTTGTCCACACAACAAGCATGTGGGTGAATTGTCTAACTGTAATGCTAGTGATGTGATATATGTCATCCAGTGCCCTTGCGTATAGGCAGGGGAAAGGGCTGGGCCACAGGGGCTATGGCCCCACCAATATTTTTCTAAACACGGTATAAGCAATAGAGAACATGGAGGCAGGACTAGAGATTGGTTTGTTTGGCCCCTCCAGCCAAGAAGATGTTCTGCTGCTCCTGCCCTTGCAATCTCAATCTCAAAAGGATAATCAACTGATCGCTCAGAAGATACCCACTGAAATGGAATCAGAATAAGATGTAGATATGTTATACAATGTACATAGTTCCCCCCAGTTACTTCCAAGTTGATCTCCTGTTTATTGTAAATACAACTCAGGGTTCCTGTGTTGTATGGTTGATGTTGAATGTAAACCGCTCTGATCTAAAATAGAGCGGTATAGAAGAACTGTTAAATAAATAAATAAATAAATAAATTACACAGGCAAAGCAGAGCACTGGTCTAGCAGAGACTGGTCTAGCAGAGCACGAGTTGTATTAAGAGAGATGTGTTGACAGCAACTCTAGTAGAACACTGCATTTCATCAAAGCCACTTCTGAGAGTTTGAAATGTTGCATTTTGAAAGTGGTATCCCTCTCTCATGGGGGGAAGGGGGGGGGGGTTGGATTGGCTACTGCTAAAAGAAGAACAAAAAGCAATTTTTCAGCTCGAGACCATGCACCCCAATGGCCTTAATTAGGAACTGGATTTTAATGTGTTTTTATAAGATTTTTTCCTTCCATTTTTGAGGACTACCATTTTTTGTATGGCTTACCTTGTATGGCTAAGGACTTTAGTTGTTGTGTGGACAAAGAAAAGAAGCTGTCTGAAACATCTGTTTACAAAAAATAGGATATAAAAAGACTGGAAATGGTTCAGAGGAAGGCAACCAAAATGATTTGGTGCCTGTGCCAGAAGACATATGAGAAGAGACTTGAAGACCTAAATATGTATATTCTAGAGAAAGGAGGGACAGGGGAGATATGATACGACCTTTGAATAACTTACAGTATTAATGAACAAACAAACCTCTTCCAAAGACGGGGAAAGCTGTAAAACTAGAGGGCATAACATGAAGCTGCAAGGAAGTAACTGAAAGGCAATGTCAGGAAATACTTTTTCACTGAAAGGATGGTGGATGCTTGGAATGGCATGGGACAGACACAGTGGAATCCCTTTATAGTAACGATAAATCAAAATAACCTTAACTGTCTCTGCTATCTCAACAAATATGCGTGACCTACACAGATCGGTAGGTACACCCCTAAACAAAGGCATGGAGATGGGGGACTTGCATAGAGTGGCAAGTGCACCTACTCTTACCATCTTGCTGGGCAGACTAGATGGACTGTGATGGTCTTTATCTGCCGTCATATATTATGTTACTATGAAGGCCTCCATTTTTAAATGTCATGGCCCATGGTTCCCCCATTTTTTAAAAAAAGGGCCAGTGACTATGCTTGCACAAAGGGAGATTAGTATGTTTATTTATTTATTTAAAAAGAGGTTACATTAACAAGGGTTATGTAGGTAAGGTTTGAAGATTATGGCTGAGTACATTGTCTGTGGTGTGGTAGAATAAGGTTTTTAATGTTTCTTTGGTAGTCAGCATTTGGTATTGAAGAGATCGGGCTAACCTCTGTTTTCTACCTGGTATGGGAGGAAGTAAGTGCACTAAGGGACTGAATGTAGTTGCTCAGTGGGGGGGAAATGCTGGAGAGTGGAGGGGTTAATATAAGGAGAAGGTCAAACTGAGGAAGGAGAGAGAGGCAGGAATGGGATGATGGAAGCAGAACTGTTTGCAGTGAGCTAGTAAGTAGAAGGGGGTCTGTCCAGGGTACTGGTTATGGTTTAGGCACTTGATATACCACCCTTTTAGTTGTGCATCAGAGCAGTTTACACGTATGTATATACTAACAGGTACTTTTTTATTACCTTGTTCCCAAAGGGCTCACAATCTAAGTGTACCTGAGGCAATGGAGGGTTAAGTGGCTTGCCCAAGGCTACAAGGAGTAGCTATGGGACAAGAGACCCCAGTCCCTCCAGGCTGAGATTGTTTGTCCCCATGCAGGAATTGAACTGCTGGATCTCTGGTCTGAGGTGATCTGTCTCAACCACTGAGCCACTCCTCCCTCCTGGCTTAGTGCTCTTAACACTTAGACAATATGCCAGTATCCTGAACAGACCACTTCTACCTACTTTCTCTCTGCAGCTCGCTGCAAACAGTTCTGCTTCCACATCATCCCATTCTTGCCTCTCTCCTTCCTCAGTTCACCTTCACCCTTCTCGTCATATTACCCCCTCCACTCTCCAGCATTTTCCCCCCGCTGAACAACTCCTTCCCTCTAACTTCTCTTCACTCTCTCCCATGTCGCAGGTGGCATCTTGGAACTCCAGGCTTTCCGAAGCTTTGGACCAACTAGCACTGCTACATCCTCATCGTCCCCAAAGGGCCATTCTTCAGTCTTCGTTTCATGCTGCCCTACACTTGCAGCATTCTCATCTCCGTCAAGCTGAGAATCTGTGGAAGAAATCTCGGTCACCTGTGGCCCTTCAACACTTTAAGTCATGTCATCTTCAGTATCATTCCAGTGTGCACCAGTCCAAGCGTACATTCTACTCAAAGGCCATCACCTCTGCCCCAAACAGATCCCGTCAACTTTACTCCACTCTTTGAGCTCTGTCCAGTTTGCAGTCCAACACTTCTTCTTCTACTGACAACTCCCATCCAGTTCCCAGTCCATCCCAGCTAGCCTCCTTCTTCCTTACCAAAAACTGTGATCTATGCTCTTCGCTCCGCCCTTCCCTCCTGTCCTCAACCTCTGGCCTCCCCTCCTCCTCTTTCACCCCCCCCCCCAACTTCTCCCTTGTCTCACACCTGGGCAAACTTCCATCCTCTTACTGCCACAGAACTCTTGAAACTCATCTCCACAACACGTAAAACAACCTGCCCGTTGGACCCCGTACCATCTCCCTGGTTGTCAGAACCCTCTCTTGGTCTCCTTCATCCCATTCTCACCATGGTCAACACAAGTCTTACCCCTGGAAACATGCTCTGGTTCTCCATCTTTTGAAACAATCATCCCTTGACTCCCTCAATCCAGCACATTACCGCCTGATTTCTAATCTTCCATTTGTATCAAAAATTCTTGAAAAAGCAGTTTTCTCTCAACTTTCTCATCACCTTGACTCAACTTATTTCCTTCATCCCTGCCAATCCGGGTTCCGCCCAGGTCATAGTGTGGAGTCAATCATGTCTGCTGTCCTGAATGAGATCCATTCCTCACATGATCGTGGTGACATCTCGGTGGCGGTATCTCTAGACCTATCTGCAGCTTTTGATCTTGTAGATCATTCACTTTTGCTTTCTAGACTGCGGGATGTGTGCCTCCGGGGTAATGTCTTTCACTGGTTTCACTCTTCTATATTCTAGGTCTTTCGCAGTCATCTCTGGTTTATCTACCTCTGCTCTAATCCCCTCCCCCATGGTGTTCCCCTAGGCTCAGGCTTCTATTTAACATTTTCATTGCTGTTTTGGCTCTACTTATCCAGCAGTCAGGATTGTCGGCATATTATTATGCTGATGATATCTTCATTCTCCACCATACTTCGCCTTCCCAGCCTGATTTCTCCCCCCTCAACAAATGCCTATCATTGGTATCTGACTGGCTATCCACCAACTGCCTTTTCCTCAATATCTCTAAGACTTCAGTCATTTGGTTCCCACATGGAGATATTTGCCCATCTCTGGCTCCCTTCCTCTCATCCACACCTATCACTCTGGTCCCACTGCTCTGCTCCGTTATCTTGGGGTATTTCTCAATAACCAGCTTTCTTTCCATGACCACATCTCACAGTTATCCCAGCATTCGTTTTGCTATCTTCGTTGTAGCTGAGTTATCTGCCCTTTTCTATCCCCACAGGCATTAACTACCCTTCTTCTCTCCTTATTCATCTCCAGGTTGGACTTTTGCAACCTGGCCCTTGCCAGTGTTCCCCAATATCAATAATGTAGGTTACAGTTAATACAAAATACAGCAGCTTGACTCATAACACATGCCTCCCATCGTGATCATATTACCCATATTCCTCTGTCAGCTTCACTGGCTTCCACTGGACTTTCAAATTCAATTCAAGATTCTCACGTTGGTACACCAAGCCATCTATACCCATAAACCTCAGTATATAGCAGACCTCCTCATTTATCATATTCCCACACGAAGTCTCTGCTCTGTACATGTGAATCGGATCCAACTCCCTTCTGCATCCAATGCATGCTTACAATTTCCCCCACAGTCAGCCTTTTTCTACCTCGGTCTCTCTTTATGGAACTCCCTCCCTATTGCACTTTGCCTAGAAGAATCCTATTCTAAGTTTTGTTCCGTTCTGAAGACCCACCTTTTCTCCTCTGCTTTTGACCTCCCTCCCTCTGCTTTTGCTTTCTTCCTCCCCTCTGCCTCCTGTTCCCTACCTTAGTTCTGTCATTTTGGTTGTTTCTGCATGAATGCATCTCTTCTCTTCCTTTCCTATCACATTTTGTAGTTCCTTTTCTTTTGTGTGCTGTTTGCCCCATTTCCTTTTCTTTTCTTTTGTTTTTTGAAATGTTCTAAAACATAATGATGACATGGGGGGGGGGGGGGGGATATATCAAATGAACAAATAAATATAAATAAACATAGAGAGAGAAAAGTAGAGGTCCCAAGAGAGAGCCCTGAGATACACCAACAGAAAGCAGAATGGCAGTAGAGGAGGATCCACCAGAACATACACTAAAGTGTGCTGTGAGAGATAAGAAAAAACCCAGGACAGACCAGAACCCCTAAATCCAAGCAAGGAAAGGTATAGAGGAAGAGGTGGTGATAAACAGTGTCAAAGGCAGCAGAAAGGTCAAGAAGGATGAGGATCAAGTAAGGGCCCTTGGATTTGCCAAGGAACAAGTTGCTGGAGACTTTAGCAAGAGACATTTCTGTGGAAAGTAGAGGACAAAAGTCAGACTGCAGTGGATCCGGAAGGGTGTGAGAGAAATGAAAGTCAAGACAGCAACAGTGAACCACTCTTTCAAGTAGTTTTAAGCAAAGGGGAGGAGAGAAATAGGCCGATAGCTGGAAGGATAAGCAGAGTCTGGTGAGGGTTTTTTGAGGAGAGATGTGACCAGAGCAAGCCTGAAGGCCACAGGAACAGTTGCAGAGGAAAGCAATAAGTTAAGAACAAGCACATGCAGCACATCTGCTTAGAACAATCTGCAGTCACCCCTGTGGTCTAACAACAACTAACGTGGGGGAGGTCACAGCCATCTACACAGAGAAATACTTTCCATACCATCATCTTCTTGGAGTACACCACATACATTACTACAAACCCTGGGCAAAGGGGGCCAGCCAAAGATCACCAAGTAACAAACTCCAACACTAGAGGCACACATTCACTAATAGAAATGCTATGGTATTGCTCAGAGCTGATAGGCCTTAGCCACATCCTCCCTCTGTTATGGTGAGGGGCCTTCAGCCACAGGTACATGGCCCATGGCAGCAGCATGGTCCCCAAAGTGTATGTAGTCACTGCCACATGCCCCCAATGCAGAGAGGCAGGGGTTAGATGGCTCCTGTGCTGCCACACTGCCATTTAGCCATGAAGTGTATCACCTAATATGCATGTCCCTCCTCCCACTGTACTCTTCTGGCTCCAACTCTGCCTCTGAGGCCAGTACTGACTGCAGCATAGAGCACAGGCCCTATCTCCTGACATCTCCACAGCACACAAAACCAGCAGCCCTTCAACTCCTATCCAATGCATATATAGACATGAACAGCAGTCTGTCAAGACAGCTTTTGCTGTGTCCATGTATGTTTGCCCACTGTCTCAGCAGGGTTACTGCAGACCTGCAGATCCTGGTATTGAGGTTGTCAGGCTGCTGTGTTCCACTTCCATGTCAGCTGTACCATGCAGCACTCCCAAAATGATGGCCTAGGCATGCACCTTGGTATTTAGCTCCCATCTCTTGTTGTTGTTAAGTGCTGTCGAGTCGGAGTCGACTCATGGCGACCCTCTGGATAGCTATCCTAAATTGTTTTCGGTCTTCAGTCAGGCGGCTCATTGTCAGACTGGTACCTGTAGCTGCTGTTATTGTATCGATCCATTTCATTGCTGGCCTTCCTCTTTAGCGTTGACCTTCTATCTTGCCAAGCATGATGTCTTTCTCTAATGATCTCTCTCTTTGCATGATGTGTCCAAAGTATGAAAGTCAAAGTCTTGTCATCTGAGCTTCTGCCAAGAGCAATGCGTCGTTTGATTTCTTGACTGCTTGTTGCTTCTTTATTGATAATTGATCCAAGTACGTTAAAGTTGTTCACAATTTCAATTTCTTCTCCTTCAACGATGAATCTGTTGATTATGCCAGTTGTCATGATCTTTGTCTTCTTTACATTAAGGTGCAGGCCCATTTTGAGACTATGTTCTTTGATTGTGAGAAGCAAATGTTTCAGATCATCTTCACTTTCAGCCAGTAATGTAGTATCATCAGTATAGCGAAGGTTGTTGATGAGTCCTCCACCAATCTTCACACCTCTGTTGTCTTCATACAATCCTGCTTCTCTGATGATTTGTTCTGCATATAAATTAAACAGGTAGGGGGAAAGTATGCAGCCTTGTCTTACACCTTTGCTTATTTTAAACCATTCTGTTTCTCCTTGTTCCGTTCAAACTGTTGCTTCTTGATCAATGTACAGATCGCGCAAGAGAACGATCAGGTGTTCTGGTATACCCATGTTTATTAATGTGGCCCAGAGTTTCTCATGGTTTACACAGTCAAAAGCCTTGCTATAGTCGATAAAGCACAAATAGATATCTTTTTGGTATTCTTTAGTCTTTTCAAGGATCCATCTCACATCCGCAATGATGTCTCTCGTTCCTCGCCCTTTCCTGAACCATGCTTGCACTTCAGGTAGTTCTTGTTCCAGGTATGGTTGTAGTCTCTTTTGAATAATCTTCAGTAGAATCTTGCTGGCATGTGGGATCAGAGCGATTGTTCGATAATTTCCACAGTCAGTTGGATCACCTTTCTTTAGCATTGGTATAAACACAGATCTTTTCCAGTCAGTTGGCCATGATGTTGTCTTCCATATTTCTTGGCAGAGCCTTGTAAGTATGGTAACAGCTGCATCAGATTGCTGCAATACTTCTATAGGAATGCTATCAATGCCTGGTGCTTTTGTTCTTTGATAAGGCTTTCAATGCTGCTTCAACTTCTTCTTTCATCACCAATGGTTCCCGATCATAAGGTACAGGTTGAAACGGCTGTTGGTCCACTTGATCTTTATCATATAAAAACTCTGTATATTCCTTCCACCTTTTCTTGATCTTCTCAGTATCATTCAACATAGAACCTTGAGCATCTTGTGACATTCCAATTCGAGGCTGGAACTTTTTCTTTAACTCTCGTAGCTTCAGGAAAGCCAATCTTGTTCTTCCTCTAATAGTTTCTGCTTCTATTTCCTTGCAAGTGTCATTGTAGTACTTTTCCTTGTCCTGTCTTGCTGCACGTTGGAAATCTCTGTTGAGTTCTGTGATTGTCTTTCTTTCTCCTCTGGCTTTAGCTTCCCGGCGTTTCTGGGCAATTTTCAGAGTTTCTTCCATCATCCATTTTGGCCATTTTTGCTTTTTCACCTTTTGTAGAGACTTCTCGCTTTCTTCCAACACAACCTTCTTGATGTCATTCCATAACTCTTCCGGAGCTCTGTCATTTGTATCTAAAGCAGCAAATCGATTTTGCAGGCAGTCTTTAAATTCCAGTGGTATATTCTCAAGGTCATATTTTGCTGCATTCATGAGTGGTTTGCTATTTTTCAACTTTAGCTTGAGTTTGCATACTAGTAGTTGATGATCTGTACCACAGTCAGCTCCAGGTTTTGTCTTTGTTGATGTTACAGAGCTTTTCCATCGTTGACTTCCACAGATGTAGTCAATTTGATTTTTATACAATCCATTGGGTGAAGTCCATGTGTACAGTCACCGCTTGTGTTGCTGGAAGAAGGTGTTTGAGATGAATAGATCATTGGTTTTGCAGAATTCTATTAGTCTTTCTCCAGCTTCATTTCTGTTGCCAAGTCCATATTTTCCAACTACTTTGCCTTCTTCTTTGTTGCCAGCATTTGCGTTCCAGTCACCCATGACTATCAGGATGTCCTGTTTGCATGTTCTGTCAATTTCAGCTTGTACTTGTTCATAGAACTCTTCAATTTCATTCTCTTCTGCAGCTGTTGTTGGGGCATATATTTGAATTATAGTTGTGTTGATAGGCAATCCTCGTAGACGAATAGAGATTAAGCGTTCGCTGACTGCACTGTATTTCATTACTGTTCTTGCAAGTTTCTTCTTTATTATAAATGCAACACCATTTCTTCTTCTTTGTATTTCATTTCCAGCATAGTAGACCATGTGATCATCTGATGCAAAGTGCCCAATGCCAGTCCAATTCAGTTCGCTGACACCCAACAGATCAAGTTGTACACGTTCCATTTCATTCTTGACCACCTCAAACTTCCCTTGGTTCATGCTTCGTACGTTCCATGTTCCAATGTGTAAGACATCTTTACAGCTTCTGACTCTCATTTCATGTGCAGCTACATCAGCAGTCAGACGTCCCGAGGGCTTTGATCCAACCACATCATAAATGCTGGCTTTACTCTGAAAAGTCTTCATCTCTTCCCCAGTAGCTAGTTGAGTGCCTTCCGACCTGGGGGTCTCATCTTCCAGCACCATAGCACAATTTGTTTTGTTATAACTATCCATTGGGTTTTTCATGGCAAGATACAGAAGTAGATTGCCGGGCCTTTCTTCCGCGCAGTTTAAGTTTGGTGTTGTTGCCGTTGTCACAAAAATGTGATCCTCCGCCATCAACACTATCCCATTCTGCTGCTGCCCAGATGGGTGGTTTTGTCTTGGTCTGGCACCTCAGCTGAGACCTGTCCATCTTGGGAGACCCTGCCAGTAGTTAAACTATCGATAGTTTAGCTCTCAGCATCACTGATGCACGCAAGCCCTCACAGCACGACAAGCTGCAAACCAAGTGCTGCAAACCATCTCTTATTCATCCCCTATTGTTCCAATGTGTTAGCTCGGCTCCTGCTCATCATATTTCTTAAGACTCACATCTGAACCAAGTGGTCAGCAAGTAGGAGTATGATGATGCAGCTAGCACCTGGTAAGAAGCTGGTGTTAGCTGCAGCCTTGCTAGTGGTGTAGTTATTTAGCTAGCATGCAATTACTGCAACTGCTGCTGCCACGTGCCCTGACTCCACCATGTCTCTGTCTTGACCTCACTTATTCCCGCGCTATGCTGCTAGCATGGGATTTTTAGCACAGTCGCCTTTAGGTCACATACTCATGGCTACCCAAATGTGCTAAAACCCAAACTGAACCCCATGATACTGGCTAGCTCACTTTAGTATACATGTTCCCTGATATGTTAAAGCCAATGCAGTTGGGTATGAAATCATACTTGGTGCTAAAACCTCGAATTTTGGCTTCAGGTGCCACTTTTTTCAACTGTCCTTGTAAATGCCTAGCGGCATATCAAGGGAATCATTATCCTTTTTTGTAGTCCATTTAATTGGAGAATTTCCTTAAGATTAAAACTACTAAATAATGTTGTTTTTTATTAACATTTTTTGGGGGCTGGGTTAGTTAAAGAGGTCAATCTATTTGTTTTGGTTTCTTGCAGCACATATATTATTTCCTACATTGTGTTTTGCTGTCCTCCGTGACATGAACTGGATATGTTTGCTTTCATTCTTTGAAATGTAGATTATCATAAAGTTCATAAAATTTAAAATAGAAATAAATAAAAGACTGGCAGTCCCTTCTCCAAAGAGCTGGGAATTCAGTCCGAGCATATCATAAGACTTGGGAGGGATACGTTTGGAAAATTAAATGGTTGTAGAAGAAAAGAAGGGAGGGAAGGCAAGCGCAGTACTGGCACAAATATACAGAAAACGACAGACCAGGTCATGCTTATGATTGGAAGTCAGCATCGGAGGAGGGCAAAAGTATAGATTTTGCAAGACAGAAACTGTGATGGAGATGGAAGGTAAGTACTGTGTCATGGTGTTGGGGCCATTTGCTCTGCCCATGAAAGTGGAGGCAACAACAGCAATGGGCAGCAGCTGGCGCCCCTGGATGAGGACTACATAATTTACCTAATGATACAGCCAGCCCTAATGCTGGCTGAAGAGGGTGTGGAAGAGGTTGTTTTAAGTGTGCCAACTGGTAAGGTAGAAAGTGATATTTGCAGGACCAGGGCCAAGAGCCCCGTCTAGTAAGAGGGGACAGTAGAAAATGGGAAGGATGACAATGTCCTTTCATCCTCTCCTCAATCCCCAGCCATAGGTCCTATAGCAGCACCATGCAGCAGCCCCCCCCCCCCCCACACACACACACACCCAAAGAAGAAGAGCGGAAGTATCATAAAACCTCACAGATGTGGAGGCATTTTTAAGTGCTTGAGGGCTTGTGGTATGCAGAATACAATCACTGTAGGAAGTGCATTAGATAGAAGCTAAGGGATCATCTTATGAACAGTGGCATGAAGCATCATTTGGCAAAACACCTCCCTTTCCAGCTCATTGCAAAAGAGGGCACTGATCCTAAGTTGGTGACTCCATCTAGGAGTGGAAATAGTGGAGGGAAATGTACAGGAAAAACAGAATCCCTTTCCCAGGTGAAGCCCCTAGCATCTTCTCCAGTCAGCTAGCATGGTAGCAGGTCCAAAGGGCACCAAAGAAAGTCACCAAGGAAGACATGGGGTGGTGTTCGGCAGCACTGTTATGGAGCAGGCAGCAGGCAACATTGGGGAAATGATAGCCCTGAATGACGATCCCCTAAACATGGATTGAGACGGTAGGGTTTAAGAGGCTGCTGCATCTCTTAGCTCCCTCTTAAAAAGTGCCCTGCAGGACAGCTTTTAGTAGGCAGGTGATTCCCATCCTGTATAATCAGTTATGTCACCAGCTGCAGACAGACCTGGCAAAAGCAGAGGCCAATAATAGTGTGAGTTTCACCACTGACATCTGGACCAGTGAGAAGGCTACACATTCCTCCTGCTCCCTGACAGCACAATGGTGGAATCCAGATGAGACAGACATAGTGTGTAGGTCTATCAGTGGGGCAGCAGAAGGAGAGTACTGATGGACTGTGCTTCATATCCAGGTAATGGATGACAGACATACTTATACCCATATCTTAGCAGAAACAAGGTCAATGCTGCAGGGCTGTCACATAGGGCATAAATAGAGCACCGTGCTTCTAGGTTTCTTTTAATGGGTAATAGAATGAACATGGTTAAGGCACTGAAGAATGGGGGCTTTCAGGAGATCAGATGCTTTGTGCACTTGTTGCACTTGGTTGTCAGGAGACACCCTAGTCCTGGGGAGCAAGGAAATCAGCAGCCCTGTCCTGAGAGAACTGATTGAGAAGTGCTGAAACATAGCAGACTATTTTCACCAGTGTGAAGGGCAGGTGTGAGCTGCATGAGAAGCAGGAAGTGGCAGGCATACCTGTGCACCATCTCAAGCAGGATGTTGATACCAAGTGGAATTAATTTAGGAAATGCTGGAGAGGTTAGTGGAGCAATGGGCGGCCCTGCCTCAGATGTCATTGGAGACCGGGATTGGCATCAACAGGCCCCTGGATCACCAGGATTGAGCAAATATCACATAGATGATAGGAAATACCATGGAGAAATTGAGTTCCACAAGGCCTACCCTGAACCTTTTCATCGCTGAAGTAAATATTTTACAGGTTTAAAAAGTTAGAGGATTTTCAGCAGTGGCAGGGATTAACAGCAGAGCTTTTGGAAGGTGAACTTCTTCCATGGCCAAATGGGAAAAAGGTTGCAACCCCTTATGAAGTGGGAGTGGAGGAGTGGCCTAGTGGTTGGGGCAAGGTACTTCAGGCCAGAAGGTCGGTGGTTCAAATCCCACTAGAGGACAGCAACCTTGGGCCAGAAGGACTGGGGTTTCTAGTCTCACAGGTGCTCCTTGTGGTCTTGGGCAAGCCACTTAACCCTCCATAGCCCATGTTCCCTGTAAAATAGTTATCTCCAAGTTATAATGCCCTGTTCAATGTAATTTCAGTTTGTTCAATGTAAACCACACTGATACAGAATAGCACAGTATATAAGAGAATATAAATAAATAAATAAAATGAAGGAGATGAAAAGAACCATCACTCTGCAGTGTGGCTCATTGACTTACTGGAAGGAAAAACTGATGACTGAGGAGCGTCAAAGGCAAGAGGTTGGTGGCAGTGGTGATGCAGCAGGGAAAGAGTATGCATGTCAGCATCACTCTGTCTCTACCATTCTCCCCTCCTCTCTTAGCTTTACATGACAGTCGTCCATGAGCCCCAGCCAGGAAAAATATTTGGTGACTGAAGGCCTCGCTACAGTGCTCAGCTGCAGAGATCAGCCTACCACACATCAGGCTCCTGCACGGATTTCAGTGATGCTCCTCCTTGCAGAGCCCAGAGACCATGCACACAGATCCCTTGGCATACTGGGCACACAAGTTGACAGTCTGGCCAGACCTGGCCAAGTTTGGGCAAAATTTTCTGTCCTGCCCTCCAACCAGTGTGCCAGTGAATGTATATTTTCAATTTCAAGGCATATTGTGGCTCCCCGTCATTAACAGCTAACACCAGAGTTGGTTTAAAAAGCTAGTGTTTCTGAAGACAAACCTTTGTTTGCTTGGTGTCCCTTCATTTTCATGCGACTGGGAGGAGGAATGAGTAGAGAGCTAGACAGAGGAGATGTTGCTCATGCTTTCTGCCTTCATTATCTAAATATGTTGTTGCCTGCACTGCAATCTCTCCTGGATGGTGCCCATTTCCAGTAGCTACCTTTCAGCCTCTCATGTCAAAAACACCAAAACAAAAAGAAAAGAAATAAAACAAAGAGAATCAAAAAAGTCTCTGTCTGCTGCTGATGCCAGTCTCACTGCCCTGCCATTTCTGTCACTGTCTGCCACTTTGTTGCCAGCCATGCTCTTGAGATCCAAACCACAGCCGTATTGCAAAATTCACAAATCTTACTCCAGCTTGCACAGCCGCTCTGTGGCCTGCTATCATGTTTCCAATGGATCTTCTTAGGCCCACATGGCAAAACTAACTAAAAACAAATGAAAATTGAAAGAAAAAAAAATGAGATAAATAAAAAAAAGACTTTCTTTCCCTTTGTCTCTCTCTGCACTGCTGCCTGAAACACTTTCATTTTCTCTAGGTCTCTCTCTGAACGTTTACTGACGTAACAAATTAGATCGTCGTTCAAGACAAACAGCTTAATCAAACTTGTAGAATCATGAAGTAACTCTATTCTTCTTATAAACAGACGACATAACAGTGGATAAAAAGGTCTCAGACTTACAGTGACGCTAAACTTAGACTGTTCGTCTTAGTTTAATGCGTCTAATAGCATCAACGACCTTTGTTCAAAAACACAAATACCACTGTTTTATGCAATATAGTCCTCTCAGAAAAAGTTTGCTAAATATTCTTTTCTTCAATGATGTAATAACTCAAAAAAATTAATAAAATAACACTTAGCCGCCTTCCAACTGAGATCTGGAGAAGTCCTCAGTTGGAAGGCGGCTAAGTGTTATTTTATTAATTTGTTCGAGTTATTACATCATTGAAGAAAAGAATATTTAGCAAACTTTTTTCTGAGAGGACTATATTGCATAAAACAGTTGTATTTGTGTTTTTGAACAAAGGTCGTTGATGCTATAAGACGCATTAAACTAAGACGAACAGTCTAAGTTTAGCGTCACTGTAAGTCTGAGACCTTTTTATCCACTGTTATGTCGTGTGTTTATAAGAAGAATAGAGTTACTTCATGATTCTACAAGTTTAATTAAGCTGTTTGTCTTGAATGACGATCTAATTTGAAACACTTTCTTGGCATTGCTCTTATGGTTTGCCTCACTGCTGCCTTCACCTCTGTCCTCCTGATTTGGATGGTTCATGCCCCTCTTCTTGCTGAATAACTCTGCGAACAGTGTGCTTTGGCTCTTTCTGGGCCACTCCTCATCTTCCTCCTGCTTTGCACCTTTGTATGTGCCTTGGGTTACACCTCTTTGGGTATTCTGCCATTTGCTTTTGGCATGCAGTTCCTAACAACCTAAGTCTGGGAGAAATTGAACCCAGCACCGTGGAAGATACTACCAGCCTGCCACCATCAATATGCCTTGAGATATCTCTTCAAAGTTGTTTTCAAATTTCCATTATTGTGCTTGTTTGGAGGCTAGGAAGCTCAGCTACTGCTGTACCCTTGAGCAAACAATGGGATTTAGTTTATCAGACATGCTGATGGAGGAAGGGGACAGCCATCTAGCCAGCCTGATAGCCTAATCCACTATCTTCCATTACTGTACTTGTCGATTAGTCTTCTGCCACAAATATTAGCCTATCTTGTTGCTGCATTGGTCTACTTCAGCTCTTCTGGGCTGTCACTGCCACTGCCTTTGGGGCTTCTACCACAGTGCATCTTCTGATTCTTATCCCTCCCCATGTCATCTAAGGAGTCAATGAATTTTTCTTCCACAATGGGGTAGGGGGAGGGGGATCTTCCTCTGTATTTAAGGTTCCTATGCTGGGGCCAAAATCCTCATTATCAACACTCTAACCTGTGAGTGCACAGTTTAGGCTGAACTCACAAAATCACCCCATTCTTGCAGTCTGAGCTTGTGCCACCTCTTCTACTGTTGTGTTAGCTCCCCTCTGGAGGCCAATTCAGACCAGGACACGTCCAGCCCGTCTGGACATCCAAAATCTGGACAGGCTGGATTTGCACCCAATTCTGCCCCTGCAAGAGCTAGACATTCCCACGGGAGCAGAACTGGGCCTTAGATGGGCCAGACAAGCCCTGAATCAGCGGGCCTGGACATGCAGCAATCACCTGTCTAGCCCTCCCAATGCTCTGGCATGGAGCCCCGTGCCATGCAGTAGCATTGGAAGGGTCCAACTGCCAAAATAGCCCTCCCTCCCACACCTAAGCTTCAGCAGGAGATGCCAGGGCCAGTCTTGGCTGGCAGGCACCTCTCGGACACTGTGCCGTGGGTTGATGGGGGACCCTGGCCCTATCACCAGCATCAGTCTGACGTTTTCCACTTCCAAGGTGTAATAAGTCAGACGTACATCCCTGACCTCCCCCTCCCCGGATGTACAGGTCCATGACCTAAATCAGCCTGGTTGAGCAGCCCACACTCACTCCACCCAGACTCCTCTTCTGGCTTTCCCCCTCCCACCACCATCCAGAGTTCCCTTCACGAAGCCGTTGAATGTGCGGGAGCTCCATGGGCAGAATCAGCACACTGCGGATAGGGGGAATGTACTTCTGAAGCAGATGTACATTCCCGCTATTTGCTGTGCAGAATCTACCCCCTGGTGTTTTAGGGTCTTGCAGCTGATCTGGGAGCAGTGTTGGTCCTCCTGCATAATTTAATGCCTTGGAGCTGATCTGGATACTATGCTGTGCTGGTCCTCTTGGCTGAGGTTACCAGATTTTTTTGCAGGCAAATCTGCGATACGTATCAAAAGTGTGTGTGAAGGGGGCACCTTAGTTCCATATTGGAGCAACAAGGTATAGAGTAGGGAAGAGGCGTTATTACCCTGCTCCCCATCCATCCCATGACAGCAGACAAATAGAAACAGTAAAACATTTCTCCAGTACAATGCAATGTGCCTTTGAGTCAGTCCTGACTCCTGGTGACCCAGCAGCTCCTGGGATTTCATGGCATTGTGACTGGAAGTATATTGCCAGGCCTTTCTTCCAAGGCATTGGAGGGTTAGGCGATCTGCCCAAGGCCACAAGGAGTGCTAATGGGAGTTGAACCCTGGTCTACTTGATTACTAAGGTAGTGTTCAACCCATTAGGCTACTCCTCCACTCCACATTGTCCTACTACTGTACAAAATATAAAGATAAAAGATGTAAATTATAAAAACTGACATATTCAAATCACTAAATTGAATTTGTTTTCCTACCTCCTCTGTCCTCTTTGCTGGAATTGGGAACAGGAGGATGCCAAACAGGTGGGGGGTAGAGGACACGGCTCTAAAATCTGGAACAATCCCTGAAAATCAGGAACATCTGGTAACCTCACTCTCGGCATGTTTTAAGGCCTTACAGGTGATCTTGATGCTATGCTGCTCTTCCTAGAATATATAGGGTTTTGCAGCTGATCTGGGTGCTGTGCTGGTCTTGTTTTCATTTTACTCCTCTGAAAGTGCATTTGTGTGCTTCCACTTATTGTGGTGCTGCATTGCCCTCTTCCACTATCTTGAGGCATTCATTGCCCTTCTGATGACAATTCGTCCTGCCATTATAGGTACTCTTAGCCCTTTGTTGTTGACCCTGGGGGGGGGGGGGGTGATACACTTGATGGCTTGTTGTTCTATTGCAGATGTCTGCCATCACGTTTCAAAATAAAAATTACTAATTGTATATTTCAATAGATTCACATTTATATAGAAATCAATTAAAAAGATTCAGAGTCACTGCTAATCTAGATATATATATATATATATATTGTGAGGAGGTGAGTGCAGCCCAGCTAGGGAAAGTTGAAAAAAAGAAGGATTTTTTTCATTGCGGGGGATGGGAGCACAAAATCCTAGGCTCCATACTAGAAGCACTGAAAGAAACCTAGAGGGCAGAGCTAAGCGTAAGCCAATCACAGACCACAGGACAACCCTGCAGAGGAGTAGGAGGTCCAAGTGGGAGGAGCTAGGAAGGGAGTTGCCCAGCTCAACAGTTAACAGAGGAAGAACAAACAAAAGAGAGAGGCACAGTTTGAGTTTGCAGAAGGAGGAAGGAGCTGTGAGCAGAAGGTCCAGGAGGAGTGCAGGAGCAAGCACCAGTGGCAGCTGCAGTTCAAGCCCTAGCCCAGGTTCAAGTCCAATTCCCAGGAGGCACAGACAGGAGAGGTCTGGGGCCAAGCTGTGGAAAACCCTTGCAGCCAAGGAGAGCAGCAAATGGAGGAACCATTACAAAGGCAGCCAAGGAAGGTACGCAGGGAATGAGCAGTGCCACCAGAATAGTTCTTGCTCTGACTCGGAGGAGACCTTCAGACACCTGAAGCCTCAGCACAGCAAGAAGTATCTCGGGAGGGAGGTTAAGCAGGAGAGACACACAGGAGACCGGCTTGGAGGAGCCAAGGCCAGGCAGTGTGAGAGACTGTTTAACATTGTGAAGACTCTGAAGGAAAAGACACCAGAGCACTTCCAGAGAGCACAAAGCGGTAGCTCAATTGAGAGTATGGAGGTAGGCCCTGAAGAAAGTGTTATTGAGTCAGAAGCCTCTGAGATGGAATGTGAGCTGTGCACTAAAATACAATAGTAATGTCTGTTAGAAAACAGTGAAATATAAAAGGAAGCTGTTGCAAGTTAAAAGCAGATTTCAAGAGTTGAAAGAGAAGAGTAACCCTGAAGACAAGAGGTTAGGAATCTCTCTCTTAGGAAGCTTAAACTGCTAAACTTCAGTGAAGGCCCAAACAGCTAGAACTGTTTGTATGGGGCGTGGCAACAGCAGGTTGGAAGCTGTGAAGAGTTTTTACAAATGCTTTTGTTTTGTAATATCAAACAATTGCAGTGAAGAATAGAAACTGCTGTGAGTTTTGTTTGGACATTTTTGATTTGGAGAAATTATCCTGTATTTCTTTTGTCTGGAAAAAGTGCTTAAAGAATTTTTATGTTCATCACTTGCCAACTTTGGAAACCGAATAAAAATTTCCTGTGCGCTTTAAATAACCACTTGGCTTTTCTTATTGACACAACTACAACCCTCGAAGGGATACAGATGGCCAGCCGTCCCTACTAGGCAACCGCCTGGTAGGGGCGCGAGCGTCACAATATATATATATATATATATATATAGATATATAAAAATATATATATATATATATAAACCTTTATTTAAATACACATGCATTAACACATTCTTTAGAACCCATAAACGTATCTAATACAAATCCATTTCCTAGCAATTATCCAGCAGTCTATCAACAAAAAAGACTCCAATGGATGAGTCCACCATCCTTTCAACAAACAAAACCCCAATCTCTGGATTTAAAATCCTCTTCTTCAAGGCCCTATGTACTTGAATGCATGATGTTCAAGACTTATTGGCATCACCTTTAGTTGACAAATAAAATTTCCTTTGATGAGTCAACTGCCAAATGTTAACAGTTTTTGTAAAGACAGGGATCCACCATAGACCAACACCCATCCAGGGCAAACATTTAGAAATCGATGATAACTGAACAATTATTCGAACCACTCCATAATCTTGCCTCATTGTGGCATTGTAAAATAGCTTCTGTCATAGACTTTAATGGGAGTGAATGGGATGAAACGCATGAATGCACAATCCTACCAAACAGTCCCCCTCTCTCTCTCTCTCTCTGTCTCTTCTTCCAGATATTCCTTAGCCAGGACCAGCTCAAAGATTTTTGCCGCCCTAGGCAGAAACCCTGTCCTCGCCACCCCCACAGCTGCCCCCCCCCCCCCGCCCCCGCAGCTGCCTGCAATTCTGTCTCAGGAGGGGAAGATGGATAGCAACAGTTTTTTGCTGCCACTTTTTGAAATACTGCTGCTTCGCTGCCCGTCTCTTTCCCAAATAGAATCACCGGCAGCTGGGGGTGAAGGCACAGCTAGTCATGTGTGCTGCTGCCGCCGCCCACTTGGGCTGGCTGACCTAAGTAGCCGCCTAGCTCACCTAGTGGATGGACCGGCCCTGTCCTTACCATTCTCTCTCTCCCTCTTTCTCTCCAGCTGGTTCCCATCATTAGTAGTTCTCCCTTTCCTCACCTATACAGTAGATGCTGCATGGCTGTTCTCAGACCCTGCAGGCTGATGCTGGTCTGGGTGCTCCTGCTTCCAGCCTTTACAGCTGCCTCTGGTCACACCCGTACAAGTACTTCCTCTTCTGTCCCCATGGCTACAGGCAATGCTACTGCCATCTTTTCAGCTGATCCTACTTCTGTTTTCTGCTTATATGGATTGTAGCAACATGAAAGCACATTTTCCTCTTCTTGGTGTCCTTAGGACCCCCTGTAATGATTTCATGGGTCCCACAAGGGCCCTACCTGCAGTACGTATAGTTAAATGTTTTGCATTAATGGATCTTTGCTCAAATTAGCATGTTTTAACATGTTTTATTTTTCTGTTCACTAATTGGTCTCAAGTTGTTATGCATAGCTTTGCATCTTATTACCTCATTAGTGCAGGTTTTTGGTTAAGCTCCTGCAAGCTAACGTGTTAAAAATGATAATGATTTATTAAGTAGATTGAACACTGATATTTATTTCTTTATTAGTAGTAGTCATCTCACGCCTTTGCAGTGGTAGTTCAAGGTGAGTTACATTCAGGTACATTCAGGTACATATGTCCCTGTCCCCAGAGGGCTTATAATCTAAGGAGCATGTTTACTAAAGTGTATTAGCCAGTAGCGTGAGGTTTAGGGCAGGTTTCACATGTGTTTAGCCCGCACAGTAGTAAGGAGCATGCTGTCCAAAGGCAAGCGCGCTAAAAATGTCATGCTATCAGTGTAGCGCACAAATAGGAGGGGTCAAGGCAGAGGCAAGGCAAAGAGAAGACAGAGTCAGGGCACACAGCTGCGGCAGGAATGTGGTAGCTACACAACCAGGCTGCAGCTAACTCTCGTCTCTGACCAAGCACTGGCTGCACTCGCACTCCCGCGTGCCAACCACACAAATGTTAAGACATATGAAGGGCAGGATCAGGGCCAACACATTGGAACAATAGGGTACCAATAGGAGATGGGAGCAGAATTAATTTTATTTATTTATTTATTTTATTTAACTGTTTTAATAGACCAGCTTTCTTAAAGTCAAAGGGCCCAATATTCATTTGTGCAGGCTATGCGCTGGGGCGGTGCATAGCCCTGCCTGCTGACCTCTAAATCCGGATATTCAATGCTGTGGCAATGGCATTAAATATCTGGGTTAGGCCCCGAGGGGATTCTCCCGCAGATCCCAACCAGGTAATGGAGATATTGGACTACTATCTGGTTAGGCATCCGCTGCTAGAACTAGGTGAGTCAAAAGCTCTCCGGATAGTAGTCCAATATCACCGCTACCCAGTTACCGAGACTCCCTGCCTCCCCTCCATCCCGGAACGCCCCCAACATGCCTCGATGCTAACCAGAGAGCATTGGGGAGCAAAGGGGACATAGACGGGAATATTCAATGGCATTAACCATGTAGGTGCCGTTGGATATTCCTGTCTAAGGCATTTACACAGTTTACAGGGCTGTAAACAATGTAAATGCCTTTCAGATATTGGGCCAAAAGTGTTTACAGATAACTTTAACTTACAGTGTTTACAAAGGACATGTTATATTCAACTTTTAGGCATATATGTAAGAGGGTTTTAACTGAGATGAAGGAGAGAGCTTTCAACAGAGTCAGGGATAGAATTATAACATAAACATGAAAACCTTAGATGGGTTGTATAACTGCATGTGATATGTTTTGCTTCCAAAGTGTTCACCGAATAGATGGATTTTGAGTCTCCTATGAAAATCAGTTATTTCTGTGGTGGATGTTAAGTCTTGTGGGAGTGCATTCTAGTGGGTGGAAGCATAGATTGAGAAGGCCCAGTTGGAGATGAATTTGGCTGCTTCTTAACTTCTGAGTTGGAGTAGTAAGTGTGTTTTGTGCATTCTCTCTCTTGGCTCGGTTGTTTGGTGTTTGGCTTATGAGGGACTGGAGGTAATCTGAGGATAGGTTATGAGTTATCTTTAAAATGGTGAGCAGAGCTTTATATTTAGCTGGGCTTATTACTGGAAGCCAGTGTATTTCTTTTAATATGGATGTTATGTGGTCAAATATTGCAGCGCTGTATAGAATGCGGCTTTGTTCTGAGCTATTTGTAGCGGGTGCAGCGCATATTTTGGTATTCCTTCATAAATAATATTACAGTATTTGAGATGTGGAGATATGGAGGACTGGAACACTGTTCAGAAGTCGCAGGTTCGAAGAGAGGATGTAGGTGTTCTAATAACAAGGCGCACGACTGGACCATGGTTTTGGGAGTGCTGCATGGTACAGCCAACATGGAAGAAGAACACACCAGCCTGATAACCTCAACACTAGGGTCTGCAAGTCTGTTGTCACCCTACTGGGACAGTAGGCAAACATCCATGGACACAGCAAAGGTTGTCCTGACAGACTGCTATTCATGTCTATATATGCATTGGATAGGAGTCAAAGGGCTGCTGGTTTTGTGTGCTGTGGAGTGTCAGGTGATAGGGCCAGAGTTCTGTGCTGCAGTCATTACTGGCCTCAGAGGCAGAGTTGGAACCAAAAGAGTAAAGTGTGAGGAGCAGAATGCAAATTAGGTGTTTCACCCACTGGCAAAATAACAATGTGTTAGTACAGGAGTCATCTGACCCCTGGTTTCTCTGGATGAGGGGCAGCTAAATATGTAAGGCCCAATAATGAATTGGGCAGGCTTTGCTGTGGGAGGAGGAGCAGCAACTTTAAAAAGACACCGCCACCGACGGGAAATCCTCTGTACAGCCCGTCGCCATCTACAAGCTCCCCCGATCGGGGTAGAGCAGCGGGGAGAGCCAGCAAGCCAGCCTGCTCAGCAACTCCAGCCCAATCGGGGCTGTGAGAGGAGGAGCAGCAACTTTAAAAAGACACCGCCGCCGGTGGGAAATCCTCTGCACAGCCCGCCGCCATCTACAAGCTCCCCCAATCGGGTAGAGCAGCAGGGAGAGCCAGCAAGCCAGCCTGCTCAGCAAATCCAGCCCAATCGGGGCTGTGGGAGGAGGAGCAGCAACTTTAAAAAGACACCGCCGCCAGTGGGAAATCCTCTGCACAGCCCGCTGCTATCTACAAGTTCCCCCGATCGGGGTAGAGCAGGTGGGAGAGCCAGCAAGCCAGCCTGCTCAGCAACTCCAGCCCAATCGGGGCTGTGGGAGGAGGAGCAGCAACTTTAAAAAGACACCGCCGCCAGCGGGAAATCCTCTGCATAGCCCGCCACCATCTACAAGCTCCCCCGATCGGGGTAGAGCAGCGGGGAGAGCCAGCAAGCCAGCCTGCTCAGCAACTCCAGCCCAATCGGGGCTGTGGGAGGAGGAGCAGCAACTTTAAAAAGACACCGCCGCCGGCGGGAAATCCTCTGCACAGCCCGCCGCCATCTACAAGCTCCCCCGATTGGAGTAGAGCAGCGGGGAGAACCAGCAAGCCAGCCTGCTCAGCAAATCCAGCCCAATCGGGGCTGTGGGAGGAGGAGCAGCAACTTTAAAAAGACACCGCTGCCAGCGGGAAATCCTCTGCACAGCCCGCCGCCATCTACAAGCTTCCCCGATTGGGGTAGAGCAGTGGGGAGAGCCAGCAAGCCAGCCTGCTCAGCAACTCCAGCCCAATCGGGGCTGTTGAGGAGGAGCAGCAACTTTAAAAAGACACCGCCGCCGGCGGGAAATCCTCTGCACAGCCCGCCACCATCTACAAGCTCCCCCGATCGGGGTAGAGCAGCGGGGAGAGCCAGCAAGCCAGCCTGCTCAGCAACTCCAGCCCAATCGGGCTGTTGGAGGAGGAGCAGCAACTTTAAAAAGACACCGCCGCCTGCCGGGCCCGCGCCTGAGGGCCTCGCCAGAGGGCCCTTTGGCGTGGCCCTTAGGTGGTGGCCCTCCTGATTCCCTCACCGCACCTTTCCAGCAAACCCAGCCCACCACCTCCAACACATTTCCTGTTGAATCTTCCACTGACCCTCTGTGGCACTTCGCGATTTAAAGAAGGACACCACCAGTCGACGATGTAAATCCCTCACTCCATAGCGGGCACCCCACAGGGACTGATAGATCCGAACATTCTATCATTTACCTTAATCCTTCCAATGCTAAATTGCCTTACTTGAAACCGCAGATGTACTTATTATGAGATAGCATGCTGTGATTAGCCCTCACTCTTATATCTGTACCTTTTGAACTACTCTAATTGTGCTACAGTACTGACACAGTGGATACATTACTATCACATTGTTATTTTCTAACTACTACTGCCTCAACTTGTACCTAACCTAATTTTGCCACAGTCCTGATACATGTACTGATACTTTGTTACATTGTTATACTCTAGCTGCTACTGCCTTAAATTGTACCTTGATATCAAGCTCGAATCTTGCACCCAAAGTAGCTGCCCCACATTGAACATCCAAAATGCCTCCATCCTTATTCTTATTCCTCTTCCTCCTTACCTATTGGGCCCCCAACCTACTGCTGGCCCTCAGTCCTGATATCAGGCATATCCCAATTCTCTGTAACTATAGCAGAAGAGGGTCTGGGAATCCCCGTCAACATTCAATAAAAACCAGTGCCCTTCATCCTCACCTCCTACACATCCCTTTACAAGACTTTAAAAGGATCCAAACTGAGAAATGCAACTACCAACAGTTACTTAAGTGTGCGCTTATCAATGCCAGATCAACACGCTCAAAATGGCCAGCATTCACTGACCTTATAAACCTACATGATCTCGATATTCTAATGATAACAGAATCTTGGTTATCCGACCATGATAATGCTCTAATCAACCTGATGTCACCAACCGGTTATTCAACCTTTGCCTGCCATAGGTCCCACCAGAGAGGAGGTGTAACACTCATTTTCACTAAATCTGATCTTCAGTTTACTCTAAACAATTCTATCAGCTCAACCTATCTGGACATAATATCCATATCGAATGAACACTGTTCAATAAACCTTTTATACCGAGCACCAACTGCATCACCAGATGACCTCCCGTCAATAATCGACCTAGCTTGTAACTCAGCCAACCCACACACACTAAATGTCCTGATGGGAGATTTCAACCTGCCCTCCCTACATGATACGCATTCAAAAGCATTCTTCGACGCAATGAATGAGCTGGGCTACACGCAACTCATCAACTCCCCTACTCATAACAAAGGTGGCATACTTGACTTGATCTTCGTACCACAGACTGCTATCAACCCCTCCCAGAATTTGCTACTTTCAATAACACCTGTACCCTGGTCCGACCATCATATTTCACATACCCACCAATGATCTTGGCACTCCCAGCAACAAAACACATGCCCCTACTAGAAGGGGTACAACACGCTTTCGACCACTTGTTAAGGATATGGCTCTTGAGAAGATCCCACCTCTACTCACCAACGATTCTCTCGATCCAGATGAACTGGTTTCCAATTGGGATGACACCCTTAGAGCTGCCGCCTGCCTATCATCCATCAACACAAACCGAGCAAAACGCGATCATGCACCATGGTACTCTCTGGATCTGCGAACATCGCTCCTCCAGCTACGTAAACTAGAGAGACAGTGGCACCACATCTGGACTCCTGAGGCACTTGGTGCATACTCCACACACCTGCAAGCCCACCGAATAAAAACCATGGAAAAAAGAAAGCTGTATTACTCAGAACTACTAAAGCGATCACTAAACAAACCTCATGACTTATTTAACATAGTAAAGTCACTAACCGGCGGTCCAGCACTAGCCCAAACAATCTTGCCCCAGCCGCAAGACTATTCTACCTACCTCTAATCTAAGATGATACAAACCAAGTACAACATGAATACATCCAGATTACCTACCTACACCTCTCACGGACCTCCCCAAACAAACCCCCTTATTGTCATTCTCCAAGGTATCCAACAGAAAAATTTCAGATATCATCACATCTATTAACCTCACCACTGCCCCCAATGATCCCTGTCCTGCTAGTTGGATTAAGGAGTTACGCCATGACCTCAGTCCATTTATATGCAGAATCTTGAATCAATCATTCACAATGGAATCCTTCCCTCAAAGCTTAAAATACACATCAATCCGCCCTCTGTTAAAGAACAGTAAACTCGATCCATCTAAAGTTGAGTCATTCCGGCCAATCTCGAGCATCCCACTGCTTGCCAAAATTATGGAGAAGGTTGTCCAACGGCAAATCCAACACCATGTTGATACTGTTGCGCCACTGGACCCATCCCAATATGGCTTCAGGGAAGCTCACGGAGTGGACACCATCCTCACAACCCTCTTCAACAACCTAATCACAGGAATTGACAATATCAACCATGGATTCGTCCTCATTTTCTTCGACATAGCAGCTGCCTTTGATTCAGTGAACCATGAAACACTTCTAGATCGCCTCAAAGATAAAGGTCTGCAAGGCTCAGCGCTAGCCTGGTGTGAATCCTATTTATGTAACTGATGGCAACAAGTCAGAGCAGGTTCCAAGACCTCTGAACCATTCTCACTGAAGCAAGGTGTACCTCAGGGTGCCTCCCTCTCTGCATTAATGTTTAATATATGCATGCAGCCCATTTGTGCTTTAATCCACTCCTTCAATGTCCAATGCCTTGCATATGCAGATGACATCTTAATGTACTTACAATTTAAAATCGATCAACCAGACTTTTCTCCAATTATAAGATGCTTTGAAGCGGTAGCAGATTGGCTCCTCTCTCAAAATCTCCGCATTAATCATAGCAAAACAGATGTACTATTCATCTCGCGAAACCAGAAGTTCACGCCACCCCCCTCACTTCTAGTCAATAACATTGAACTAAAGTCCAAATCTACAATTCGCTACCTGGGCATCACCCTCGACCAGCGGCTTGACATGTCAGCACATGTTACAAACACAACTAAAGCAATCTATCATAAGATCCGATCACTACGCCATCTCCGCCCACTGCTTGACTTCCCTGACTACCACTCAATTTTCCAAGCCTTAGTCATCCCACACCTCGACTTTGCCAACATTATCCTACTGGGACTCCCACAGTTGACTCTTAACCCGTTACGTCTGGCCATGAACTCAGCTGCAAGGGCACTGTCAGGGCTTTCAAGATCAGACCACATAACGCCAGTTCTAAAGAACCTACACTGGCTCCCGCTGTGGGTCAGAGTCCACTTCAAGGCTCTTGTCATGACGTTCAAGGCCTGTAAGAACCTTCCACACACACCCATCAGCGATCTCCTCAACAGCACTCCAGACAATAGAACTAGGAGATCTACTTCGTTGAATAAACTCGAAGTCCCAAAACTGTTGATAAAATGTAAGAAAACAACAGCAAGTAGAGCCTTCTCCATTTTTGCACCTATGGCATGGAATGCCCTCCCAGCAGAAATCCGGGCCATCTCAAATCTGGCACTATTCAGAAAAGCCCTCAAACATCACCTATTCTTACAATATTAGCCTGACAGCATTCCCGACATTTACACTGCCCCCACCTCACCTCCCCACCTAGCCCGTCCCTCAGATAATCTTCCTGTAGATAAAATGGATCCAGGCTAATCATTATCTCTCCTTACTGATCTCCTTGACCCTCCACCCAAGCCTCTAGGCAAATGTCATATCTTTATTTATCTGTAAGAGCATTATAATTTTGTAAGAACATTATAATTTGTATATAATATGTACATAGTTTTTTTTCCTCGTTTTTTCTCCATGTTTATATTCCCTGTTCAATGTAAAAAACTTGATGTAACTTGTTACATTCCTGTATGTTCTGTTTCAAATGTAAACCGCACTGATTATAATAGCGCGGTATATAAGAAAAATAAATAAATAAAATAGCACTGCCCGCCTACCCTTAATCCCTGATACTCAATGCTGGGGTCATATGCAGCCCTGGCACTGAATATCTGGGGAGCGCTGAACACGCCGGAAGCTGCAGTAGCTAACCAGGCAGCAGCGATATTGCATGCTGCCTGGTTAGCTCCTGCACCTTAAAGATAGACGAGGGTTTTCTTTGCCTATCTTTTAGGTGCAGGTCGCTAACCGGGCAGCATGCAATATCACTGCTGCCCGGTTAGTGACAGTCTCTGCCTCTGCTCTGCCCCCAACACGCCCCTATGCTAACTGGCTAGCACAGGGGCATGCATTCCTGCCTCCCCCTCCCGAGACAGAATTGGTGGCAGCTGGCCGGGGGGGGGGGGGGGAGCAGCGGGGGGGGGGTGTCAAATGGGGAGATGGCGAGGCCAAGATTTCTGCTTAGGGCAGTAGAAACCCTTGGGCCAGCCCTGGATCCCATACATTATTAGTATTATTAGTATTTAGCTCACGCCTCTCCAGGAGGTGATCAAGATGAGTTCCATTAGGTACAGTAGGCATTTTCCTGTCCCCAAAGGGCTAAAAATCTAAGTTTGTACCTGAGCCACTGGAGAGTTAAGTGACCTGCCCAAGGCCACAAGGAGTGCCAGTGGGATATGAACCCTGGTCTTTCTGACCCCCTGAACCTCCAGATGCCATGTTTTCACACTATCATCTATGGTTTATTTGCATGCCCTCTCCCAGCCATTTTATTTTTATTTATACATACATTTATATACCGCATCTTCCAAAGTTCAGTTGCGGTTCACAGTGAACAACAATTAACAAAGCAAGTTTGTTTTACAGGGAACGTCATATTATAACAGAACATATTTACAAGGAACATCATATTATATATAGCGTATACAGTCTAAACAATGTGAGATAATATAGAACAGATTAAACTATATACAGTTTTATATATGTATATATATACATGGAGGTGAACGGCCATCTCTCTATTCTGGAATGGCCAGTTGCTACCTTCCTGTATGGGTGCTAGGAGCACAGTTCTTACTTTCCACAGTAAATCTGAGGCCCATAGACACCAATTTCACGCTTTCGATTTCCCGACATGTGTTGAGACTGTGCACATATTGTAGTGCACATGTGTTAGTGCTGAGCATTCACTACTACCTTGTTAGTAATGCAACTAGTGCAATGTTAGTAGCCTACCGCTGCCATACTCCTTGTGTCTACCACTGCCGCTGGGCTATGATGTGAATTCTACACATAAATTCACATTAACCCCGCCCTCGCTACCGCACTTCAGTCTACATGCCCTGATATTTGTACCTGCATGTCTTAACCTGGAAAAGAGACAGCTGAGGGGAGATATGATAGAAGTCTATAAATTAATGAACGGAGTGGAACGGGTAAATGTAGATCGATTGTTTACATTATCAGAATATAGAAAGACTAGGGGATATGCAATGAAGCTACAGGGTGAACTATTTAAGACTAATAAAAGAAAATATTTTTTCACTCAACGTGTAATTAATCTCTGGAATTTGTTACTGGAGGATGTAGTAAAGGCTGTTAGTGTAGCTGGGTTTAAAAAAGGTTTGGACAAGTTCCTGGAGGAAAGGTCCATAAACCATTATTAAGAAGGGACCCAGGATATCAATGCTTGACCCAGTACAAGCATTGTGGAACCTTTGTCTTTTGGGGAAACTGCTAGGTTCGTATGACATAGATTGGCTACTGTTGGAAACAGGATACTGGGCTTGATGGACCTTGCTCTGACCCAGTATGGCATATCTTATGTTCTTATGCCTTCTCTGCTGCCTTTCCTCCTTTCTGTTATATGTTTTGTATTTTCTTTCCACCTACATGAGTTTTTATCTTTTCAAATCAGGAAAATAAATCTCTTCACAACTGAATGACTTGGGTCCATCTCTTACTGTTCCTCTGTATTTTTATATATAGCTCGGGTAGAGTTGTGTTTCAGGGATTACATTTCAAACTGAAACCCTAAGTGCTTCCATCATACAATTTCTATTTTGGATCCATTTGTTTCTTCAAAACAAAGCCCTTTAACAACAAGAATATTCTTTATATCTTTTCGGCATCTATGGTTCAATCTATTCCAAGAACAGCAGTTTACTCTCCCTGCATAAATATACACAGTGAATCTATTTTTTATTTCAGCTGTCTTTTTCCATAAAACATACTCTGAGGCTAGGATATGTTAGATCAGCAATGCCAAAAATAATAAGATATGTGGGTCTGAAACAGCTGTTATTTATTTGGAACCTAGTAAATATTGTATTTGCATAAAATATTTGTTATGTTAATCTTTATTTTGAAGTAATGCCATACACTGGAGTGGAGGAGTAGTCTAGAGGTTAGAGGAACAGCCTATTGCCCAAGAGATCAGGATTTCATTCCCACTGTTATTCCTTGTGACCTTGGGCAAGTCACTTTACTCTCTATTGCTTTGGAAGAAAAGGCCTGGCAATCTACTTCCAATCATACCTTACTAAGGGGTTGTTTGCTATGGGCCATTAAAGGCACAAAGGTGCCGTTAGCTAATGTTGATGGTGCCACCAAGTTCTTAACATGGCAGAAAGTAATGATAATACTGGCTTAACATGTGGTAGCATGTCCTTTAATGTTAAGGTACAAAGGGGTGGAGAGTGGGCATTAATGGGGAGAAGAGTGGGCAGAGATAGAGTGTGCTCCCTTAACTCCAGGTGCTACTACTGTGCATTAGAGGTGCTGCCATGGGGAATCCTAATGCAAGCTCAAAGATGGAGTTAAGGGCTCTTCTTGAAGGGAGAGAGCCATTTTCAGCCATTCAACACCACACAGGGAACCTGTTTAGATGTATGCAATGTGCACTTCCCACTCTAGCCCACAAATTATTGATAGCAGAGGTCCATTGGAGCAACAGCACATTAATAGAGGACACTATGTTGTTGGTGCCAAAGTGCCAAAGGAGCTGCCATGTGAGTGATGCAGTGGGGCTGGCCGGTCCTCTAGGCGTACTAGGCATCTGTCTAGGGTGTACATCCGTGATATCTGGTGTGACTCTGCTGTGACAGTGGCAGCACACATACATGCTGCTGCTGTCACAAAGGAGTTGTGTCACTGCCACTGCCACCACGCAGCCATGTTAGCATTGTATGGTGGTGGGAATGGCAGTGACAGTGGCTTCTGCCTAGTGCAGAAGAAACCTTTGTCCCAGCCCTGCATGTGACGTGCAATGCTACTGTGTCTACTGCCAGCGGCATCCAAGCATGTCACTGGCAGGTAAAGTGGAGCTCATGGGGATTCCTGTCTTCCATGTGTTGGTGAGTTTTAATGCAGCAGCACACACTTTCACAGTATGCTGCTCCTGCCCCCCTTCCGCAGGAGTGGCATGCCATGACTAGCCGCATGTGTGCCACTGCTTCAAAGCTGCCTGCAGCACTGAAGTGCTGCCTGTGCCACAGTTGCAGGGATGGATCGGCTGGCATGCCATTCACCATGATCGGTGACCTAGGCACCCGTCTAGTTCACCTACTGGATGGGCCGGCCCTGGGTACTGTGAGCCTTGAGCAGCTGAGTTAGGATTGACCATGCATTTCCTAAGGAAAGGCAACAGTGTGTGACCCTTAACCTGCAGTGTGAGAGAATGTGCAGGCAGGCACAATTAATGGCACCTATACACAGCACACATGTGGCCCTTGTAACACCCAGAGACTGGGAATTGGTGTCTGCCACCTGCTATCACCCTCATGCCCTGAATGTGGTATGTGGTATGTCTTGGGAGGCGACAAAGGGTACAGGTAAATGGAGCTCACTCTGCGGAGAAGGCACTTACCAGTGGTGTACCCCAGGGATCTGTCCTTGGTTCGATTCTTTTTAACATCTTTGTTAGTGATATAGCAGAAGGGCTGTCGGGTGAGGTTTCCCTTTTTATGGATAATAACAAAATCTGTAATAGAGTAGACACCCAGGAAGGTGTAGATAACATGAGGAGGGATCTAGCTAAGCTTGAAGAATGGTCTAGAATTTGGCAACTGAGATTTAATGTTGAAAAATTCAAGGTCATGCATTTGGGCTACAGCATTCCAAGGAAGCAATATAGTATAGGGTGTGAAGTACTTTTGTCTACTAAAGAAGAGTGGAAACTAGGCGTGATTGTGTCTGATGATCTTAAAGTAGCTAAACAGGTAGAAAAAGTGACGACAAAAGCTAGAAGGATGCTTGGGTGCATAGGGAGAGGAATGACCAGCAGAAGAAAGGAGGTGATAGTGCCTCTGTATAAGTCTTTGGTGCAACCTCATTTGGAGTATTGTGTGCAATTCTGGAGACCGCACCTTCAAAAGGATATAAACAGGCTGGAGTCAGTACAGAGGATGGCTATTAAAATGGTTAGTGGTCTTCATTATAAAGCATACGAGGACAGACTTAAGGTTCTTAATATGAACACCTTAGAGGAAAGGCAGGATAGAGGTAATATGATTGAGATGTTTAAATACCTCCGTGGCATAAATGCACAAGAGAGCCTCTTTCGATTGAAAACAAGCTCTGCTACGCGGGGACATGGGATGAAGGTAAAGGGGATAGATTCAGGAGTGATATGCGGAAATATTTCTTTATGGAAAGAGTGGAGGATCCATAGAATAGTCTCCCAGTGGAGGTGGTAGAGATGAGGACAGTATCTGAATTCAAAGAAGCATGGGACCAACACAGAGGATCTCTAAAGGAAAAAAAGGGGACTGTTGTAGTAGTTGATATGGAAGGACAGACTACATAGGCCATGTGGTCTTTTTCTGTCGTCATGTTTCTATGTTATGTGCCACATCCATCTGCACCACATGGGATTCTAAACTGCTCAGTGTGGTCTGCCAGCTATGACATTATTGCAGGACTGGACCACAAGCCCACAGCAGGAAATGGTTACATTGGTCACTCTGCTAGGTCACCCATGGTCTTGAATGTGTGTGATCATTTCTCATGAGCTGCCTCCCTGGCAGGATAGATCCCATATGGATGATATGAATGTCAATTGAACCAGCAGCATATCAATGCAGCTCTACATACAGACCTGAAAATATGTCCCTCTCCCACACCTGCCTAACATAACTTGTCAGACAAAAATGACACAGAGCCTGCAGAGAGCTACCCAGAAAGAGGTATACCCCAGCTTATGCCCTCATGTATCCTGACAATGATCACATGGATTGATGCACCCACACACCCACATGGCTGCTCTGTGGCTCTGAACACCTGGCCACTGTGAGAGAGAAAAGGGTTATAGGTTACAGAGCAGCTTGTGGATCAAGAGTCTTATGTCCAGGGGTGTTAACTTTATCCTAAATTTCCATATCTGCAGGTGCAGACCTCCTCATCTCATCCAGCATGAGTTCTGACAGTCTCTAGCAACACTGAGAAGCTACGCAAATACTCGCTGGATGGTATAGCACGCTAATAGCACCCACACACTGAGCGGGTGTAAACAACAATGTATGCGTGTGCTAATAGCGTTTTCACATTCAGAGAAGGTGTTAGCAATGTCCAAGTATTAAAGGAGGCCTAAGGGCCAAGGAAGAATGCTGACTTACACCTCTTTTGGACAATGGGGTCATGTGTGTGCGTGTCTCCAGAGGACTGTGAGCTGAAGCAATGCATTGTGTGCACGTGTGATGCCCAGGCTTCTTGGCTGTGCATACAACATGCTGCATGGTCAGTTCTGTAGCTCCGCATACTGTGTGACAGAAGGTTAGTTTTCAGTAAGTAGTTGCAACCTGTGGGAGTCACTAGCTGACTAGCTGTGCCTGTCCACATATTGTCCCAAAAGCTGTGACACTGAAATGCATTCCCATTTAGACTGTCATCAAGGCCCAACCTCACAGCCTGCCCCTACACATACCTCCAAACATGACACTGCTATACAGCTCCCATATAGCCTGCTGGTTGGACTGGAGTGAGCTGGGGGGACACAGTCTCACCATGGAGAGCCCCATCACATGTGTCTGTGTGGCAACCCTCCCCTCTGACTGAGCCTCCAGGCCTCAGGACATATCTGTCTGCAAAGGTGAGAGGCCTCAGCAATGCCAACTGCCATAGTAGCTGTATCCACGGCAATACTGTCAGCCCCCTTGGTGCAGCTGCAGCCTATTGGGAGCTAGTTTCATGTGGAAAGCTGGCCTCTGTGAATGCCCAATGGAGTCACTGAGTTGGTGAGATAAGAATGATTCTGCCATGTAGTTGCATGCACTTTGCCCGTTTCCGAAGCTGCAGTCACAGACTGCAATCTAGGGGTATCTTTGCTCTATGCACATGTACATACAGACATGTCCATGTCAGGCACATCTGCACACAATATACACTATCTCAACATTGTCTACTGATCATTGAGCACAACATTCAGCATGATATTATGTATTACCACGAAACAACAACCAGCCTTATATTTACAGAAACACAGAAACATAGAAACATGACGGCAGAAAAAGACCACATGGCTAATCTAGTCTGCCCTTCCATATCAACTTTACAATAGTCCCCTTTTTTTCTTTAGGCATCCTCTGTGTTTGTCCCATGATTTTTTGAATTCAGATACCATCTTCATCTCTACCATCTCCACTGGGAGACTATTCCATGCATCTACCACTCTTTCCACATATTACTCCTGAATCTATCCCCTTTCAAGCTCAGCCTATGTCCCCTCATAGCAGAAATTGCCTTCAATCGAAAGAGGCACTCCTCCTCTGCATTTATGCCACAGAGGTATTTAAATGTCTCTATCATATCTCCTCTATAACGCCTTTCCTCTAAAGTATACGTATTAAGATCTTTAAGACTGTCCTCATATGCTTTATAATGAAGACTTCTAAGCATTTTCGTAGCCACCCTTTGCACCAACTCCAAACTGTTTATATCCTTTTGAAGATGGTGTATCCAGAATTGCACACAATACTCCAAACGAGGCCGCACCAAAGACTTATACAGAGGCACTATCATCACCTTTTTTTCTGCTGGCCATTCCTCTCCCTATGCACCCTTCTGGCTTTTGTCATCGCCTTCTGGCTTTTGTCACTGCCTTTTCTACTTGTTTAGCTACATTAAGACCATCAGACACAGTCATGCCCAAGTCATGCTCAGGTTATATCCTTGCTTAAGCGAGTTGACAATCTGTGGTGGGACTTGGGAGATTCTGCCAGTGTGTGGTTTCTATGTAGGAATCTCTAGCTTATGGTGTTTTCTATTAGGAGATGTATTGATGTTCTTGCACCTGTTGTAGTATGTTTCATGGTTGCATTATTCTTAGAATGTTGGCAGTAAGCAAACCTGCCACCTCATAATGGTAGGATGTTGAGTCGGAGTGTCTTTCTTTGCAGGTTTTATGTTACTTCACAATGTGTGTGGTAGGGGACAGAGGGCCTGATATTCAGTGGTGATGGCTAGTGCTGGAAAAGCGGCTAGCCATTGCTCTGATCTTTAGACATGGATATTCAATGCCGGGGCTATATCCAGGCCCTGACATTGAATATCTGGGTTGCCTGGATTGCCAGGAAGCTAAGCGGGCAGTGGCAATATTCAGCCACTGCCCAGTTAGCTTCAGCGGTGAAAGGTCAACCTTTACCATGCCTGACGTTTGCCGTGTTGCAATAACCAAGAAGCAGCTCAGTATCACACTTAGTTATCACCAGGTGCCACTAACTGGTTAGCGTTGAGGCATGCAACAGTGGCACCCGCAGATATTCAGCAGCACTAACCATGTTATTGTCACTGAACATCTTGTCAAGGGTATTAGCATGGTTAGCAGGTCCGCTAGCCACATTTATCCTTTTAAATATCAGGCCCAGAGTTTTTCATTTTTTTGCATGGTGAGTTGTAAGAGAAAACATGCTACTTTGACAGCATCCACTACTAAATACATGTCTGTGAATGAAGGGTATATCTAAAGAACTGGGTTTAGGATTTATACACAGGCTCTGCCCCATCTTGTGTAACACCCTAGACTTCACTCCTGGCTGTTCCCCTCATCTTTACACAGGAAGAATGCCTGATATGATGAAACCAAAAATGAAGAGATGATTGCACCTTGGGAATTGATTCAGTGTTTGTGAGATGCTATGTGAAGGGAAGAGGGTGGGGGCGAGAAAAGGAAGCAATGATCGTGTGATCATGCTCAAGTGTTTCTTCTTTGTAGAGCATTCGATTATCTTCAGATGCTAGAATGGGAATTGCTGGATGATGTCAACTCTAGGGCACATCTTGAGCTTTTATTCACCTCCCTGTAACAATCACAACAATTAAAAATATGTGCTGGAAGGAGAAAACATCATGGGGGATATTCAGCTGCAGCAGGAAGCGCTGATGAGGTTGATACAGAGAGAGCAATTTGAGGTTGTGCTTGCTGTGGTGATATCACCAGTTAGAGTGTTTGTAAAGTAAGAGCAAGAATATGTAGCAGCAAAGCGCAGACAAACCAATGATACCAGGAGTCTGTTCAGAAGGTCCAAATCATTTATTTGTGCACAAGTCTCGAACCAGTCAATTTCAAAATGGCTGAGCCAAGTTTTCTAGCATTACAACAACTTTTATAGACTTCTGTTCCATTCTAGGCATAGGAAAACATTTCATTGGTCCCGGTACTCTCCCGTACCTCCCGTACCCCTTCCATTGGTGCCGGTACTGATAAGATTATCCAATTATGTTCCTTCAGTGGGCATGGCACCTGCATACCCCCCTTCTAGTCCCAATTACAATGGTCAGTTCATCAACTTGTTACTTTCATACTCTCAAGGCCATAGAGCCAATTTGTGCATGCAGGGGAGCAGGGCTCTGCAACTCATCTGTCAGCACTCCCAATTATATTCCTTGCAGATGTACTTTTCTTATCAGTAACTTTTAAACATATTTTTCTGTATTTTTCCATCTCTCAATTTTGCTTACCTAAGTTAGTTTAGTTCTCTTACAGAGTTCTATCCTACAATAGCAGCATATTGGGGGATGTGCAATTCCTATGTGCCTCTCCACAGGCTTCATTTACAGGTCAAGCTAGCTAGCTAGGCCTGCCTGCTTATGTCAGACACCGTGGATCACAGGCCTGCACCTGCCACCACTGTTCCCTCTAAGCTGTGCGCGTGTGCGCGCGCACACACCTCGCCGAGCGAGCGCACATACTTTACAACAGAGCGCACAAAAATTACGGCTCTGATTCTGATAGAAAACAACACAGACGTCTTAAAATTTAAAAGTTATGATTGTAATTACTAGAAATTTCCCGCTTCATTTAGTAATCGTCTATTTTCATTTAATTTTATTAAAATCAATGTGGTGTACATACTGTATTCTGACGTGTAGTCAAATTTTAAAGTATATAACTCCAAGTGTCGTTATGTGGCGCACAAAAATTTAACCTTCCTTCAAAAGCTGCACACAGCTGATATTTTATGCGCACACAGCCTACAGAAAATTAGAGGGAACATTGCCTGCCACATTCCCCCCTTTGATTAATCTCACCCTATTACTTAATAAGGTGTGAGAATTAAATCACCTTTTGAAGAATCACATCATGATTGAAGGATTTCGACTAGGACTGGCCTTATATAAAGCCATTATTTTAGTGGCGGTCTTCCGCTCTACTGTACTATCAATAGTATTATGAATAGAACGCATACAACATGGGATTAAACATGGTAATAAGAAGATAACAGCAACAAGGATTAGTACTAAGACAATGAACGTCTTAAATCCTCCCACCCATGAAAAGAGGTTAGCAAACCAGTTAGGGAATTTCAATGAGTGCCAAGTCTGCACTGGCACATAAGCATGTCTTTGCATATCTTTAGCAATTTCTTCAACTACTTGACCCTTATCATCTATTTTTAAACAGCAATTAGTTAAATTCAGTTTACCACATACTCCTCCTTCAGCTGCTAACAAATAATCAAGTGCTAAGCGGTTCTGATATATAGCAGTGCGCATCTGAGTACTTTGTCTAGCTAGGAGCGTAAGAGCATGACTAGTTTCATTGGTTATTATTTCAACTACTGCTTGTAAGCGGATAATTCGATTAATCATATAGATTGGAGTTCTATAACCATACATACCATCATCATTCCAAGTGGCAGGCCCATAATACTCAATGATTCTTTCTGGTGGCCAATCATCACCCTGCCACTTCTCCCACTTGCCTATCTGTAAGGCTTCACTTTTCTGCCTTAGTGCTCGTTTGTGTCGGTGGGTAGTGTATACAGGGTATCCTAATTGTTCTCCATGTTCAGTGTTTAAAAGAAAGAAAGAAGGTCTGATGGTTCCTAAGACACATGCTCCTCCCCATTGTGGCGGGAGTTGTGCATACGCTCGGTTTCCACAGATCCAATATAGGCCAGGTGGGGCTTGCCAGGTATGGACTTTGGCAAGGTTAGTCCATAAATCAGCAAGTTCAGGAAATCTGGCTAATGGGTTAGGAGGTTCAGGGTGTCTGATTCCTGACCACCATGCCGTCTTTTTGGTCGTGGCATTATAGTACTTCTGGCTAAGACAGACCAGCTGTCCTACCTTTTGGGTGAACTGGGGTCCAGTTCTGGCATAGCAAAGACGTCCAACGATTGAGTGCGCTAACACCCATTCACTGGTAGTCTTGTGTAATTCAGTCTGATTGTAAATCAAAGAATAATTCAATTCTTGGGCTTCCCAGGGCCACTGGTCTCCCATTTGGGTTCCACCACAGAAATAGCAATCTGAGATCTTAAGACTAGATACTACTGCTCCGGCTAATTCTAAGAATAAATTCTGAGAGGGATGAGGGATCTCAAACTTATTCACATGCATGGCTTCATAGAAGGTATTATGGATATGATATTTAGATGACTTGTGGGCTTGGGTATTCAATCTGATATACACAATGGTTCCTGGATCTATTGCTCCTCCAGCAATACGTAAACCAAACTTGTATCTTTGTTTCCATGCATAGGGATTGTGTATACGTAAGTGTAAGGGGTTACAAGCATCTTTCTGACATTTATCATTTGTGGTTGGCTTGGTTAAAGTAGCCATTCGTTTATCTATCTTCTCGTCAACTATACCATTATTCCAGGTAGCATAAAAAACACATCCCCAATACGGGCAATAGTAATCTGCTGCTGGTGCAGTACTATAGCCTGGTTCCTTTTTACCTGTACACTTCCACCATCCTGTGGCACCCTCTGGACACATGTACTTATGGTCATTTCGATACGCTTTCTCCCAAGTACCACAGGTGGAATAACTATCTCTGTTAATGGCATTACATGCATCAAAATTCAAAACAGCAGGTTTAGTAATGTCCTTAAGTGGTGGTGTAGCAGCTATTATAGGTCCATCTGCATCCTTCCATCGTATTTTCAACGTGTAATAGGATGGATTCTGATGCGGATTATAGCATGCTTTGATTTTGCCATGAGTGCAAACATTTAGTTCAGTGGTGTTATAGATACACCGAGTCACTGTTCCCTTGCAGGTATAGTAAGAATGATAAAGCAAAGTCTGAGTTACTTTCAGTCCAGTTCTAGTAGAAGTAATGCAAGCAGTGCATGGAGGTAAAGCATAAGTCAGTTCAAAACCTCCAAAGAAGGCAACCAGGGCAAAGCAAAGACAAAGATACATGTTGATGTTGATTGGAGTTCTTCTGAATCCTCAGCTTGCTGATCTTGATCACGACGTTCTCTTTCTTCGTCCCGTTTGCTAATGAAGCAATTTAACGGGTGCTGAGTGTTGATTGAAGATCCTCAAGTTGTCCAGTACACATCAACCAACTTATTAGCAATTCAGTTGGCTTGTGAAGTCTGGCTAGTCAATGTAGTGTCAAAGTAGTGTGCAGAATCATGCACAGATTGAGTTCGTTGAAACAAAACTGTTGCTGCATGGAAAACAGCAATCCTCTTCGAAAGACTTGGCTACTGCAAAGCACTGTGATGAAGTGTCTAAGTTGCTGGTTGCCGTCTCAGAGTAACTCGCAAGGGTGCATCAAGATGCTGCTCTGCTGTCCACTGCTCGGGTTCAGGATCAGCGGCGGGCTTGACTCTGCTGTGGTGGATCCAGGCGTCGATCTCGGCTACCTTTACTGCAGTTGGGGTAGACAGGATGACGGTGTACGGTCCCTTCCAATGGGGTTCCAACGGTGTCTTCTTCCAATCTTTGATCCACACCGAGGTACCAGGCTGGTAGGGATGCAAGGGTTCCGTCAAGTTGATAGGCAACTGGTCTTGGATCCACGTATGGAGAGTCTGCAGAACAAAACTAAGAGCTAGGAGTTCTTGTCTGGTTACTTCTGAACCAATCTAGGCTAAACTTCCTTTGACTCCCTGCACTATCGGTGGGGGTTTACCATACAGAACTTCAAAAGGGGAAAATCCTGTTGACTTTACAGGAGCTGAGCGTATTCTGAGTAAGGCTATCGGGAGCACTTGGGGCCACTTCAAGTGTGTCTCCTGACAAAGCTTGGACATTTGGGCTTTTAGGGTACGATTCATTCGCTCAACTTTCCCTGAACTCTGGGGTCTGTATGCAGTATGGAGTTTCCATTGTATCTGCAAAGCTTTTGCTAACTGCTGAGTAACTTGGGAGACAAATGAGGGTCCATTGTCTGACCCTATTACTGCTGGGATTCCGAATCTAGGGACAATCTCTCTCATTAAGACTTTGGTAACTTCTCGGGCTTTCTCAGTTCTGGTTGGGAAGGCTTCTACCCACCCAGAGAAAGTACAAACTAATACTAACAGGTAATCGTATCCATTGGCTCTTGGCATTTCGGTAAAATCAACTTGGAGGTTGTGCATGGGAGTTACACCTCCTGACTGAACTCGGGGTGCTGTTATAAGGCCTTGCTTGGCATTATTTTTGGCACAGGTTAGACATTGACGTGCTACTGAAGCTGATATGGTTGTCATCAGAGGGATGTAAAAATGTGGTCTGAGTGCTTTCTCCATAGCACTTTTTCCATAGTGGGTCGCTTCGTGGAAAGCTTTGACAAAAGATGGTCCTAATAGTTCAGGAATTACTATTCGTCCAGGGGGTTGACTGCCCTCTTCGGGTGGCAGCTCAATCCATCCATCTTTCAGTACTCCATCTTCTTTGTTACAGTAGTAATCTAATTCTTTGGTGGTATATCGTGGTGTCCATAAATTCAGAGGTACTGGAAACAATGCTGCTTGCATTGGCATAGCTTGTGGGGTAATCTGTCCTGTCATAGCTGCTTGTCGTGCTGAAGCATCCGCAAATCTATTTCCTCGGGCAACTTCTCCTTTTCCGGCTTGATGTCCTCTACAATGCATGACAGCTACACGTGTTGGGGCCCAAACTGCATCAAGTAACATCAATATCTCGGGGCCATATTTGACTGATTTTCCTCTGGATGTGATGAGCCCTCGTTCTTTATAGAGAGCTCCATGGGCATGCAGAGTGGTGAAGGCATATTTGGAATCTGTATATACATTTAGCACGAGTTTTTCTCCTAATAATAATGCTCTGGTGAGTGCTATCAATTCGGCTTTTTGGGCTGATGTGCCTGAGGCTAAAGCTGATGATTCAACTACTTCGTGTTGAGTGACGACTGCATATCCGGCACAGCGTCGTCCATTGAGGATGAGACTGCTCCCATCAACATAATAGATTTGGTCAGGATTGTCTATGGGCACATCTGTCAAGTCGGGTCGACTGGAGAACACAGTTTCCATGACTTCGATACAGTCATGTTCTGGGAGTTCTTCACTGATGGGTATCAAGGTGGCTGGATTCAAGGCATGACTCACTTCTAGTTGTATCTGTGGGTTTTCACATAACATGCTCTGGTATTTCAACATTCGGGAATTGGTGAGCCAATAATTTGCTTTTTGTTCCATAAGGGCAAGGACTGCATGTGGCACAGTGACTCGTATGTTCTGTCTTAGTGTGAGCTTGTCTGCTTCACTCACTAATAGTGCTGTAGCTGCAACTGCTCTCAGGCATGGTGGCCATCCTTTGGCCACAGGGTCCAATTGTTTCAATAGGTATGCTACAGGTCGCTCCCAATTTCCCAATTTCTGAGTCAACATGCCTAAGGCATTTCCCTGTGCTTCATGTACAAACAAGTGGAAAGGTTTGTGGACATCTGGTAGTCCAAGTGCTGGTGATGACATCAATTCTTCCTTTAATTTCTGGAAGGCTGTATCCTGCTCAAGTCCCCACTCCAGTGGTGACTTCTCTTCTCCTTTTGTGGCTTCATACAGTGGTTTAGCAATTTGGGCAAAGTTGGGTATCCAGATTCGGCAATATCCTGCCGCTCCCAGAAAGGCTCTGACTTGCTTTCTGGTTGTTGGAGTTGGAATTCTGGATACTGCTTCTTTTCTTTCTCTGCCTAATCTTCTGCTTCCTTGGGTAATACGAAAACCCAAGTATTTCACTTCTTTTTGGCATAGCTGTGCTTTGGCTCTGGAAACTTTGTATCCAGCTTCATCTAGTAACTGCAAGAGATCTTTGGTGGCTAGTATGCATTCACTTTCTGATATGGCAGCTATCAACAGATCATCCACGTATTGGAGAAGCACTCTCTTCCCCGGGGCTACTGGATAGCTTGAAAGGTCTTGATTCAGTGCAGCACTAAAGATGGTAGGCGAATTCTTGAATCCTTGGGGTAATCTTGTCCAGGTGAGTTGGCCCCCTCTTCCAGAGATGGGGTCCTGCCATTCGAATGCAAACAATATTTGGCTTACAGGGGCTAATCTTATGCAAAAGAATGCATCTTTCAAATCCAGTACAGTGAAATGGGTAGCTTCAGCAGGTATCAGTCCCAGAAGAGTGTAAGGATTGGGTACAACTGGATGTATAGTTTCAACTGCATCATTTACTCTTCTTAAATCTTGTACTGGGCGGTAATCATCCGTCCCAGGTTTCTTTACTGGCAAAAGTGGAGTGTTCCATGGGGATTGACATACTTTTAGTAGGCCATACTCGAGCAATCTTTGTAGGTGGCGATGAATGCCTTCAATTGCGGCTCTTGGGAGAGGGTACTGCTTGACATGTACTGGTGTAGCACTAGGCTTGAGGGTTACAATCACTGGAGCTATGTGCTTGGCTAGGCCTGGGGGACTGCCTTCTGCCCATACTCCAGGTGGTGCATGGATGTTCTTTAAAGTTTGTTCAAAGTAAGTGTCTTGGATAGAGTCATCAATGTAATACCTCCATTCTTCTTCTCGGGGAACTGTCAGCAACATTATTCCTGCTGGTTTGGCTTGGGGATTTACTGTCATTTGCATTTCTCCTTCTTCAGAGAAAGATATTTGTGCTTGGAGTTTGGCTAACATATCTCGTCCCAGTAGTGGCACTGGACATTCGGGCATGTAAAGGAATTGATGAGTTATTTGCTGTCCTCCTAGACTGCATATACGATTCTGAAGAAAGGATTTTGTAGCTTTGGCACCAGTTGCTCCTATAATGGTGACTGCTTTGGTAGAGAATGGGGCTATCTTCTTGTCTATTACTGAATGTTGTGCTCCAGTATCAACCATAAAGTCCATAATTTGGTCTCCTATTTGTATTCCGACCATAGGCTCCTGGAGACCTAAAGCAAACTTGGAGCCCGGTCTGTCCTAATCCACGTCATTCTCATCATGGATCGGTGTGGCCAATGCTTGAATGGCTCCTCCTCCTCTTTCTCGCTGGAATTGTTCTCGATTGGCTCCTCCTCGGTTTCGGGGATAGCCTCGTCTTTCTTCTCGCCACTGATGACTGCTGTCGTCATCTTGCTGGGCGTCTCCGAGTTGCGGGCACGTATCTCTCCAATGTCCTTCTTCTCTGCAGTAGGCGCATTGGTTCACGCCTAGCTTCTGGGTCCGGCCTCCGCCTTGACCCCGCCCTCTTCCTCTGCTCCGTCGACTAGGGACACCTCCCCTTTTCTGTTCAACTATGGCCGCAGCCAAAAAATCAGCTTTCTTCTTCATCTTTCTATCACATTCTCTCTGTCTTTCAGTATCACGATTCACATACACTTTATGAGCGACTTCCAGTAACTGTGTTGCATTCATGCCCGCAAACCCTTCTAACTTCTGTAATTTACGTCTAATGTCTGGTTGAGACTGGTTTACAAAAGCAGAATTCACCATACATAAACTTCCTGGTGCCTCAGGATCATAGGGGGTATACATCCTGTATGCTTCAGTTAGTCTTTCATAAAAATCTGCTGGGCTCTCATCTATACCCTGGATAACTCCTGCAACTTTGGAAAGGTTCATAGCTTTTTGGCCCCCCCTTTTCAGGCCTTGTAAAAAGCCTTGGCAAAAACGGGCTAGGGCTGTGGTTCCTTCTTCGGTATTTGGGTCCCAATGGGGGCCTTCATTCGGGAATTCTTTCTGAGCTGCTTCCCGATAGTCTATTCTGCTCAGTCCCTGCCCCGGAGCTACAGGGTTGTCTGACATCCACTCAATAGCTGCTTTTCTAATTCGTGCTCGTTCCTCTGTCGTGAATAGGGTGGTCAGGAGCTGACGGCAATCTGGCCAGGTGGGCTGGTGGGTTTCCATAATAGTAGTTACTAATTCTGTCAGCTCCTGGGGCTTGCTAGTATAGGAGGCATAATGCGACCTCCAATTTAACAGATCGGTTGTTGAGAAGGGCATATACACATAAGTTAAGGGTCCCGCCACCACCTCTTCATTATCGTTCTTTATGGGCACTCCAGGGACTTGCCGTAAAGGCAGCAACTTGGCGGGAGCTGTCTTTTGGGATCTAAGGACTGTTTTCTTAATTATCTTCCCGGGGACTACTTTTGCTTTCTCAACAGGTTTCACTTTGGGTGTATCTTTTTCTGGCGCGCTGGCACTAGCAACCGCTTGTACGCTATCATCTTCACTTTGGGCATTCTCTTTTTCTTCCTCTTCTCCCTCTACTTCTGACTCGCTTTTTATGGCATCCTCGTCTTCAGCTGATTCCTCTCTCTGCCCTCCAGGAGGGGGATCAGGGGTTGGGTCCCGCTCCCGCTCCGGCCGTCTCTGGGGCAGGACGCCGGGCTACTCTTATTGGACCTGGGGTTCGGGGCTGTCTTGGAATTATCTCTGGGGAATCAGGATCTACCAGGATGGGCTTCTTTCTGGATTTCTTATCCTGCTCTTTCATTTTGGGCTGTTCTGTTTTCTGACTAGAATCTGTTTTAGCTAACATTATTCTGCACTGTTCCTCATAACAGCGCTGCGCCCAGGGGGCGGATCTTCACAAATACTTAACCAGGAGTCTATATAGGGGTACTGATCGGGGTGCGCTACCCGCACTCGACGATGTACTGACTGAATAATCTCTACATTAAACGTTCCCTCTCGGGGCCAGATGGGGTCTAGATCGGGCCACTCCCTAGTACACAAAATCTGCAAACGGGCTGCTGTCATTTTAATACCATAGTCTCCTGAATATCCCTCTTTAAAATGTGCGATCATACATTCTAATGGAGTGTTTCTAGTAGACCCCGCCCCTCCCATTTCGATGTGTGCGCGCAACAACAGACAAAAGGGAAAAGGAGGGCGGACCGTGGGTAAGGGGTCCTCACGGCCCTGGAAACGTATAAGGAGTACAAATAACAAGACAAGACGACAATCGCTTCCCCCTTTTTGCGACCTGAACGCGGTCGCCCGGTCAGGAAATGCGCTACTCAGGGGTCCGCCTTCACTTGGTCCGTGCTGCCAGACCTCTCATTCACACTTCATTCACACAATCATGCTAGCAACGTATCCCAGAATGCATTCGTTTCTATCTATTCTGACTAGTCTTACCAATTTCCCAATTACAAAAAGGATGGGGGTTTCACCCGGCGAATTCCCATGCGGGGTTACTCGGCCCTTCCTTGAGAGGTGATCATGCTCTCTTACCAATTCCCAATATCTCGAGATTACAAATTCCAAATTCCAAGTTCCAATGGCAGTACTGCTCTTTCTATTTCTGTCTAGACACCAAATCAAAACTATACTCACCGGATCCGGTCCTCAAACTTCCCAAGCAGGCGCATGAGTTGGACCTCGGACTCCCCTCACTCGGGTTCGAGGCGTTGGCTCCAGCCGGGCCCGGCACCCGCCGAGGTCCGACCAGCTCCCTCCGATACAAGGGACCGGCGGCGCCAGGGAGCAGCCCTCGTCAGAAGGGCGCGATCCCGGCAGGACCAAGCCTATAGAGGCGGAAAGTCGTGGTATATTGCCCTATATACACTTTGATTCCACAACTTCCCGGCCAACGCACCAAGAATATGTAGCAGCAAAGCGCAGACAAACCAATGATACCAGGAGTCTGTTCAGAAGGTCCAAATCATTTATTTGTTCACAAGTCTCAAGCAGCTGATATTTTATGCGCACACAGCCTACAGAAAATTAGAGGGAACATTGCCTGCCACAATACTTTTTGAAATGGATGATTACGGATATTGTATCTGTTATTTACTTGTTTCACTTATGTGTTTTACTAAAAGGTTGCACTTACCGCACAATTAGCAGCAAAACTAGCAGTAAGTGCAACTGTCTGCGCTTCCTGTTGGGAAGTTTGCACATAATCAAGCACCGTAACGTGTGGTGCGATTAACGTGGTGCATTAATGTCATCCATAGAGGTGTTGCTATGTGTATTAGTGTTATTTGCATATTGCCACTGAGAATGCAGCAATTGCCCTTCTGCTAGCGGCAATGTGTTCTCCTTCTCCACACTGCACCTAGCCTTCCCACTTTCTTGCCTAGTACTTCACCTTGAAAGAAGAGCAGGACCTAAGTGTGATTGTTACTGATGATTTTAATGTGGCTAAACAGGTAGAAAAGGCAACGGCAAAAGCTAGAAGGATGCTTGGGTGTATAGGGAGAGGAATGATCAGCAAGAAGAAGGAGGTGATAGTGCCTCTACATAAGTCTTTGGTGAGACCTCATTTGAAATATTATGTGCAATTCTGGAAATCACATCTTTAAAAGCATATAAACAGGATGGAGTCAGTGCAGAGGGTGGCTACCAAAATGGTCAGTGGGCTTTGTTATAAGGCATATGAGAGTAGACTTAAAGATCTCAATATGTATATTTTAGAGGAAAGGCAGGAGAGAGGAGATATGATAGAAACATTTAAATACCTTAGTGGCATAAATGCACAAGAGGAGAGCCTTTTTGGAAGAAAGCTCTGCAACGAGGTTGCATAGGATGAAGGTGAAAGAGGATGGACTTAGTAATATGTTTTTTTGCAAAGAGAGGAAGCAAACACACCATTATGCCCCACTGTAATTGTGCACTTTTCAGCCATTGGGTATTTATGCACTTAAGGTGGGTTGGAGATCCTTTCAGAGATGGATGGATGTTTTTAGCATAATATAAATATCCAATTTGTTATTGGTTCTTGCTTTTGTGAGGTTTGGAGTTTTGGTGGAGAGAAATTAAGGATCAAAAACACGATAAAATGTAGATACTGTATATCACTGGCTTTTGGTGCTTATATGAATGATTCAAACCTTTTGGCCTGTTTTAAAAGAAGAAGAAATGCTGAAACCAAAGGACAGCGTGGGCCTTACAATGATGGAAACTACTGTCAAAGAGGATGGGGTTGCATTTCATGCCTTCAATTGCCAGTGCAATAAGATAAAGCGTCTTCATCATGTGTTTGTGAATAACAAATGGATCTGTCTCCTCTATGACGCTGCCAGCTCCCACTCTGTGTTTCAACATCAGTGCTGAAGCTGAGTGAGCATTGCACCCCACCAGCACCACCCTGCCTACATGCAAGGTTTGTTGCAACTATTTCAGACATACTCACCTTCAGTCCACCATATATTTCTGCTCATCACACCAGTTTCTAGTTCTCTTCATTCTTTAATCATTTCTGTATCTTTTAAAATTATTAAATGACACCTAAGTAAACTATCGGGTCCCATTTACCAAGCCTACTCCAGATCCACATTGCCCAGTTAGTGAACAGAGTTGCCAAGTTACCTAGTTCCAGGAAGGAGATTTTAGGACAGTCATGAATTTTGGACAGCTCCAGCATACAGTAGTTCATAATGGGATTGCAGCATTTATTTCAGACATACTGTAAAATTGCATGCCACATCTTTCATTTCAAAGGGAAACAAAGGCCTCAATGGGATTGGAGGCAGTGTAACATTGTGGATTACAAACAGGTTAAAAGATAGAAAGCAGAGAGTAGGGCTAAATGGCCAATTTTTTCCAATGGAGAAAGGTGAATAGTAGGGTATCCTAGGGATCTGTGCTGGGCCCACTGCTTTTTAACATATTCATAAATGACCTTGGAATAGGAACAACAAGTAATCAAATTTGTAGATGACACAAAATTATTCAAAGTTGTTAAAATGCAAGAGGATTGTGAAAAATTGCAAGAGGACCTTGATAAATTGGAAGACTGGACATCCAAATGGCAGATGAAATTGAATGTGGCCAAGTGCAAAGTCATGCACCCAGGAAAGAACAATCCGAACTATAGTTACACGATGCAAGATACCACCTTAGAAACTGCCACCTAGGAAAAGGAATTAGGCGTTATCGTGGATAATACATTGAAACCCTCTGCTCAATGTGCAAACAGAATGCTAGTAATCATAAAGAAAGTATTAGAGAATAAACCCAAAGGTATTACAATGTCTCTGGGGTATGTTTACTAAACCGTCCTAACGTGCGCGGCGCGCAGTAGCATGCGCTAAGGTACCTTAGCGCACACTACTGATGCTTTACGAGGCAAAAATGCGCATTAGTGTGCGCTCATGTGCGCCATGGTGGAGAAAGGCATCGGGAGGGCGGAGGAAGGTCTGTACAAGGCTCCCCAGGGGCGGAGAGAAGAGGTCAAGGGGAGGACAGTGGGAGGGGAGAGGCTCCCCAGGGGCGGAGAGAAGAGGTCAAGGGGAGGATAGTGGGAGGGGGGAGGCTCCCCGCACATGAGCGCAGTGAAATATCTGGCTAAAAAATACCGCGAGTGAAAACCTCGCGCAAGAGAGCATTTAAAGGGAAAAGAAACCATTTCCGTCAGCAATGTACCTGAAACCAGGGAAACCTACAAAACGTGATAAGTGTGATACATGTGCACAGAACAAAAGGGCAAATAAACATTGAAAATGACCCCCAAAAAATAGAAAAGAAACATAACCAAGCTGGGTAAAAATGATATTAATGGGAAACATCAAAAAACACTCCCGAGAAAGCTCCAAAAAAAAGATATGAAGTTTGGAAAGGTCTACGCTCCGTCCCCATACAAGGTGAATAATCCCACAGAAATAGCACTGATCAGGATGGGCATATCGGAACAGGCAACTGGACAGATGCCGGAAAAGGGAACACAGAGGGCTGCAGGTGGCACATGCTGTGGTGCAGCTGAGCCACAGTGTGGACTAGGGTGATGCCTAAGTGGCCCATAGGAATGCTGAAACTGTACAGCAGCCAGACAGCAACTGATGAGGGTCCAACATGGGCATGACTGTATTTCCCACAGTGTCAATGGGGATAGTTCCCAGCAGGTACCCCCAAGGGCACAGAACATTGGCAGGTGGTGCTTGGGGGACACGTGGACAGATATGCAGGCACCCCTACCCCAGAACCCGCACCATAGGCAGCCGCCTACCCGCACACTGCATGGCCTGAGACTGCGCACCACCAGCACCACCAGCAGAAGGGCATGTCAGCATAGTGGCAGAGGGGTACTGGTGGTGGAGGGGGCAGTGGCAGTTGCCCACAGCAGTCCAGGCACAGTCCTGTGTAGGTGGGTGCCGCCCACTGCAACAGACAGGCCCTGTCGGATGTACAGTCATGGACTCCCCAGGGAATGCATCATATCTGTGGCAACACGATGGCGCAGTGCACACAAACAGTGTGTTCAAAAGCAGAAGGTCACAGGTTTAAGTCCCAGCTGTGGCTCCTGCCAACCCAGTCCCCTTATTTTTCCCATGAAGAAAACATGGTAGTAAAGACTGAACCTTTATTGCTGAGAACATAAGCATGGGTCAAACACCTATATTTTACCCTACACAGCACAAACACCATAAAAATGCACATTACCTACGGCAGAATCCCCCAAATGCAGTCCTGGAGGGCCACAAATCCTTCAGGGTTTATGCTGTCTCCAATCTAAGGATGGAGCAGTACTGGTGGTGGAGGTGGCAGCAGCTGGTGCCCACAGCAGATAATGGCCTAGCTCTGTGTAGGTGGGTGCCATGCACTGCAACAGACAGGCTGTGTCTGACAAACAACCATGGTATCTCCAGGGACTGCACTGTCTCTGTGAGCACAGTGTGGTGCGGTGAGCACAGCCAGTGTGTTCAGGAGCAGAAGGTCACAAATTCAAGTCCAAGCTGGGGCTACTGCAAATCCAGTACCCATATTTTACCCGCTACCAAACCATGATAGTAAGGACAAACCTTTATTACAGAGAACATACACATGGTTCAAACGCCTATATTTTACCCCACCGAGCACAGACACCAGAAACATGTGCATTACCTAGAGCAGAGTCCCCCAAATTCAGTCCTGGAGGCCCACAAATCATTCAGGTTTTATGCTGTCTCCAATATAAGGCCATGTCAGCATGGTGGCGGAGGGGTACTGTTCGTGGAGGGGGCAGTGGCAGCTGCCCAGAGCAGACCGTGGCCTAGCCCTGTGTAGGTGGGTGCCATGCACTGCAACAGACAGGCCCTGCCAGACAAATAGTCATGGTATCACCAGGGAATGCACTGTCTCTGTGGCAACACGGTGGTGCAGTGCACACAACCAGTGTGTTTGGAGGCAGACGGTCACAGGTTCAAGTCCCAGCTATAGTGCCTGCCAACCCAGTCCCCACATTTTACCCACTACTACAATGTGCTAATACAGACAGAACCTTTATTGCAGATGACGTAAACATGCCCAAAACACCTACATTTTACCCTACAGAGCAAAGACACCATAAACAGGCGCATTACCTAGAGCAGAGTCTCCCAAATGCAGTCCTGGAGGGCCAAACACCATTCAGGTTCCATGCTGCCTCTAATAAAGATGCCTGTGCTGCATATCTATGCACCACCCCCATGGTATGCAGATGTATCTCATTCATATTCATGAGGGACAGCATGAAAACCCGAACAGTGTTTGGCACACCAGGACTGGAGTTGGGAACCTCTGCCGTAAAGCAGCAGCCAACAGGGGCAGACACACCCACACCCACAGGCTCCATTAGCCAATGCCTCCTGGAGAGGCAGGACATTGAGCCCTGCGTGCATCTCCCAATACTAGCCCTTGCATACCTTAGCAATGCCACCCTACACCTGGGAATATGGTACACAGCTATCAAACGTTTGCTATGATTACTGGCAGATACCAATTCCTACGTTAAGCACAGTTTGCTGATTGAGCTCCATCATAGCAACCTTTCTGCTGTCTGTGGAGTGTGCTTCAGGTCTGGTCTCTGACAGTGTTTACCACCCTGGGGAGTGACCTCCCAACAGTATTGCGTACCATATCCATGCCTGCACTGTGCCCAGGACTGGTGTGGTGGCCAGGGCTGCTAAACTCCTCTAGAGTAGCACAATGCTGGCATAGGTGTGGGAGTGTGTGTCTGTCTATCCAGTATGTGGTGGCTGCAAACACCCTCCACAGCCCACACTGCCAGCACTGTTGCCAGTATTGGGCTGCCAATGTGCATAATGAGGAGCAAGGTACCATGGGTATAGCCCGGACAGGGTGGCCTGGCCAGGATGCATCTGCACAGGGCATAGGGCACTGGCTGGGACATTGTAGTGCCCAGCCACCACCTGCACAGAGAGGGTGGCCACAGCATGTCCTGCTGGGAGATCACTCTCACCCTGACTGTGCAGTGACCACAGCATGGCTAGGCACCCCTATAGTGCTATATAGTATTTCTCTCATGTGATATTTATGGGTTTTCTTTTGGGGCCCAGTCACTGACTTATCTGCTTGGTGTGTATGCTGACATCCCAGTTCTGGGTGCACGCATTTCCACCAGGAACATGCACCATGGACTAGCTAGCAGACTGTCTGCAGCTGATATGTGTCCTGATGGAACGCCTTGTGGGGTGCAGCTTAGCATATCCAGGCCTAATGTCTGTCTGCTATTGCATTATGGATGTGTACAGAGCTGCATTGACTGCCCTGTAGGGTATCTGTTCCCCAGCAGGAATGGGGTTGATGGTCCCCTCTACTGCCACCATTGCAGGGAGGTAGAATGTGGATCTGTTGGTGGGAGACCCTGTTTACCACTCTCAACCCTGGAGGAGGAGGAGGAGGAGGGTGGTGGTACATAATCCTCCTAGGGGTCCATAGGGGCTACACCTGACTGAGACATACAGATATATCCAAGGTGTGTCTGCAGAATCTACCTATCTCACACATTAGCACTGCTGGGGACCTGCAGCATGGCCTATCTCTGCTGTGGACCTGGTGCTGGGCGCCCCACCTCATCCTCAGGGTGAGTGCAGTCCCTGCACAATGTGACGGTGTGTAGCCACTCTGTGCCAGTACCACACACGGTCAGTTCCCCCTACCAGGCCGAGGTGCTGTGAGGGTGCATACCCTGTCTTGTGATCATCTGTAGACTGCTGATTTGCATGTGCAGTGCATCATGGGTATGGGTGGGTTAACCCTATCCTGATGACCACAGCAGACTGTTTGTGTGGTGACTTGCAGTCCTTCTGTAGCCAGCCAGGGGTTTGCTAGCTGCTTTAGAGCTGTAGCCCACTGGTTGCTTCACTACCAGTGGAGCCAGAGGTCATGGGTTCAAACCCACAGTGGGGTTATTTGATAGGGCTGTCCAAAGCATTATCTATTTTTAAAGTACATTAGTGCTGCCAGCAATAACACCCTCAGTGTACTGTACCCATAAGGTGCCTCAGGGGGCGCTTTATAGGGTGTCCTATAGGGCACCTTATGGTTACCGTCCATATAAGGTGCACTATACAGTATGCTATGGAGCGACTCATAGGGTGCCAGTCCGCATAAGGTGCCTTATAAGGTGTCCTATGGAGCGCCTTATAGGGTGCCCTATAGGGGACATTATAGGGTGCCGTGGCAGACAGTGCATGTTATAATGTGCCCTATGGAGTGCCTTATAGGGTGCCTTATGCGGCACCTTAGGTTACGGCACGTGAGGGTGTGTTTGCTGGCAGCAATAATTAAAATACAAATAAAATGCCTCAGGAAACAATACTTACATGTCAAAGCTGATGCCTCAGCCAGCCTTACATATTGGACACACTGGGGATTAAACTCATGACTTCTGTATTATCAGTCAGTGCCTTAACCATTGTGCTACACTGCCGTTCCTCTTTGTGTTTCAGCGCACCTACTTAAGATTTCCATGCGTTTAAATGCACAGTGCTGCCATCAAAAACAGTGCTATGACCTTGCTGTGCCTCATAGGGCACCCTAAATGGCGCCCTATACGCCACCCTTTCAGCAACATTGTAGGGTGCCGTGGCAGACAGTGCACTTTAAAATGTGCCCTCTGGGGTACCTTATGGGGTGCCTTATGCAGCACCTTATGTTACAGTGCTTTGAGAGTGTGTTTGCTAGCAGCAGTAATTAAAATAAAATTAAAAAGCCTCATAATGCAATATTACACATAAATGGTAGTGCCTCAGCCAGCCTTATTCATTGGGCACAGTGGGAGATTGAACCCATGATCCCGGCTCTATTTGTCAGTGTCTTCACCATTGTACTGCAGCCCTGTTCCTCTTTTTGCACATCAGCGTGCCTGCTTATGCTTCCCGTGCGCGTTACTTATGCGCTAATGTGCACGGCGCACAAGAGCGTGCGGTGCACAAGAGCACACACGCTAATCCCGTTTTGCTATTTTTGACTGGACCGCCCACTCCTTATATGGCATCCTGCAGACTACCGCGGCACGCACGTTAAGAGGGTTTAGTAAACATACCCCTCTGTATCATTTTGTGGTGCAACCCCACCTTAATTATTATGTGAAATTCTGGTTGCCATCTTAAAAAGGATATAGGAGAATTAGAAAAGGTACAGCGAAGAGTGATAAAAATGGTAAAGGGGATGGAAGGATACCCCTATGAGGAGAGGCTTAAAAGATTGGGGCTCTTCAACTTTGAAAAGAGATGGCTGAGGGTGGACATGATGGAGATCAATAAATTAATGAATGGAGTGGAACAGGTAAGCATAGATTGGTTGTTAACACCATCAAAAAGCAGAAAGACTAAAGGACATTCAATGAATCTACAATGTAACCTGTTTAAGACTAATAAGAGAAAATATATTTTTTTACTCAATGCGTAATCAAACTCTGGAATTTGATACCAGAGAATGTAGTAAGAGGTTCTTAGTGTAGTTTGGTTTAAAAGCATTTTGGATGAGTTCCCAGAGGAAAGGTCCATAAATGAGAATGCTGAGAATGCTCAATTGCCCTCGTGCTAACAGCAATGTGCTCTCCATGTCCACCCTGTACCTAACCTCCCCACTTTCTTGCCTTCACCTTGAAAGAAGGGCTGGACATAGGTATGATTGTTACTGATGATTTTAAGGTGGCTAAACAGAAGAGGCAATGGCGAAATCCAGAAAGATAGTTGAGTACATAGGGAGAGAATGGCCAGCAAGAAGAAGGAAGGGATAGTGCCTCTGTATAAGTCTTTGTTGAGACCTCGTTTGGACTATTGTGTGCAATTCTGGAGACCGCACCTTCAAAGGAATATAAACAGGATGGAGTCAGTGCAGAGGGTGGCTACCAAAATGGTCAGTGAGCTTTGTTATAAGGCATATGGGAGCAGCCTTAAAGATCTCAATATGTATACTTTAGAGGAAAGAAAGGAGAGAGGAGATAGAATAGAAACATTTAAATACCTTTGTGGCATAAATGCACAAGAGGAGAGCCTTTTTGAAAGAAAACTCTGCAATGAGGGTACATAGGATGAAGGTGAAAGGGGATAAACTCATAGAAACATAAAAACATGATGGCAGGAAAAGACCACATGCCCTATCTAGTCTGCCCTTCCATATCAACTACAATAGTCCCCTGTTTACTTTAGAGATCCTCTGTGTTTGTCCCATGCTTTTTTGAATTCAGATACTGTCCTAGTGTCCACCACCTCTACTGGGAGACTATTACTCGCATCTACTATTCTTTCTGTTAAGAAATATTTTTGCATATTACTCCTGAGTCTATCCCCTTTCATCTCTCATCATATGTTCCCTTTTAGCAGAGCTTGCCATCAATTCAAAGAGACCCTCCTGTGCATTTATGCCACGGAGGTATTTAAAGGTTTCTATCATATCGCCCCTATCCCTCCTTTTCTCCATATTGAGATCTTTAACTCTGTCCTCATATGGTTCATAATGAAGACCTCTAATCATTTTAGTAACCACCCTCTGCATCGACTCCAAACTGCTTACTGTATATCCTTTGAAGGTGCAGTCTCCAGAATTGCACACAATACTCCAAGTGAAGTCATGCCAGGGACTTATACAGAGGCATTATCACCTCCTTTTTCTGCTAGCCATTCCTCTCCCTATTCACCCAAGCATCCTTCTGGCTTTCGCAGTCCCCTTGACTACCTGTTAAGCTATATTAAGATCCTCAGACACAATTGCACCAAGGTCTTGCTCTTCTTTTTGGACAGAACTATCTTACCCCTTACACTGTATAGCTCCTTTGGATTTGTGCAGCCTATATGCATGACCCTGCATTTTTTAGCATTAAATTTCAGTTGCCAAATTCTAGACTATTCTTCAAGCTTAGCTAGATCCCTCCTCATGTCATCTATTCCTTCCTGGGTGTCTATTCTATTGCAGATTTTGGTTTCATTTGCAAACAAACAAACCTTACCCGACAGTTCTTCCACAATATCACTAACAAAGATGTTAAACAGAATCAGACCAAAGACAGATTCCTGCGGCACACCACTGGTAACCTCCTTCTCCTCAGAGTGAGCTCCATTTACCTGTACCCTTTGTCGCCTCCCACTCAACCAATTTCTTACCCAATCAGTAAATATAGAGTCCATCCTCAAAGTGCTCAATTTATTTATAAGTTGCTTGTGCAGAAATGGGTCAAAGGCTTTACTGAAATCTAAATACATCACATATAGAGCGCTCCCTCAGTCCAACTCCCTGGTCACCAATGTTCCCTCTAATTTTCTGTAGGCTGTGTGCGCATAGAATATCAGCTGTGTGCAGCTTTTGAAGGAAGGTTAAATTTTTGTGCGCCACATAACGACACTCAGAGTTATATACTTTAAAATTGGACTACACGTCAGAATACAGTATGTACACCACATTGATTTTAATCAAATTAAGTGAAAAATAGACAATTACTAAATTAAGCAGGAAATTTCTTGTAATTACAATCATAACTTTTAAATTTTAAGACTCCTGTGTTGTTTTCTATCAGAATCAGAGCCGTAATTTTTGTGCGCTCTGTTGTAAAGTATGTGCGCTCTCTCGGCGAAGTGTGTGCGCGCGCACACGCGCACAGCTTAGAGGGAACAGTGCTGGTCACCCAGTCAAAGAAATCAATCAGATTTGCCTGACAAGACCTGACTCTGGTGAATCCATGTTGCCTCAGATCCTGCAAACCATTGGACTCCAAAAACTTCACTATTCTCTCCTTTAGTAGCCTTTCCAATAACACAGGTACACTACCAAAAAACTGCCTCCAGTTTTGCAACTGATTCCTATAGATTTTGGGGTGCTGAATCCAGGAAAAATAGCCAAAATGTTCCATCATGTCACGTTTTCTTGCAAAATTAGATTTCTTACCCATATAAGGAATGTTCACATAATTTCTTTTTAGCCGACTGCAGTTTATTTTCTTGGCCCAAAATAGAGGTTGTAATGGTTAACTAACTAGAAACACTCCCTCATGATATTTTAGAGTGTTTTGTATTCATTTTATACATTAACAGGACAATTGGGAGGCGGGGGGCTAAATACAGTACTCGCGCTGGCGCATGTTCTTTCCTGTTCGCCTCGCCTCGTTCGCTCGCTCAAACACGGTGGTTGCGACATGAACGTTCCTGTCAAATTTCAGTTTCTTGCAAGTTCATTATTACCTTTTGTTTGCTCAGTCGTAATCCAGCTTTATTCCGAAGTGGTTCACTACAGTTGTAGTTTGCAGTGCTGTGTATTTGTGATGGCTCACAGAGCCAGAGGTTGCGTCAACTCTCCGGACAGTTTTTGTTTTATTTGTGGGGAATATACCGTGAAAAAGCGGCAGAGGAACATTTCTGCATTTATTAAAAAAGTATATTTTGCCTATTTCGGTTTGAAGTTAGGCGATCAAGACAAACCGTGGGCTCCTCACAAAGTGTGCAAGACATGTGAGGAAGATCTACGCTTATGGATGAAAGGTAAAAAACAAGCATTTCGTTTCGGAATACCTATGATGTGGCGTGAACAAAGAGACCACAGCAGTGACTGCTATTTTGCTCTTGCATTGTGAAGGGATACAACTTAAAAAATAAGAACGTAATAAGTTACCCCAACTTTCCCTCAGCAATTAGGCCTATGCCTCATAGCAACGAAGTACCTGTGCCTGAACCACCAAAATCTTTGGATCATATTTGTGTGGACGGTTCTGATCATGATGAGACTCATCAGATGGCTTTTCCCGATGAGTCCAGTACTTCCGAGTTTGAAACTGAACCAGATCCGAAACCTGAACTTTTCTCTCAAGCTGAATTGAATGATTTAGTCCGGGATTTAGGACTCCCAAAGATGCTGCCCAACTGCTAGGTTCTCGGCTTAATCAGAAAAATCTATTGTCACCAGGAACAACTTTTTATTGGTACCGCAACCGCGAGACACAATTTTTGAAGTATTTCAGCAAAGAGGAAGATTTGGTATTTTGCAACGATATATACGGAGTGATGGAAAAGTTTAAACTCAAGTATGATCCTGCTGAATGGCGGCTGTTCATTGATTCGTCAAAAGACAGCATAAAAGGTGTTCTTCTTCATAATGGCAACACATTTGCTTCAGTTCCTATTGCTCACTCTGTTATTCTCCAAGAAAAATACGAGAATTTGGCCCTGATTCTTCAGAAGATTCGTTATGATGAGCAAAAGTGGATGATTTGTGGAGACTTTAAAATTCTATCCATGCTATTAGGGCAGCAATCCGGTTTCACCAAATATCCCTGCTTCCTTTGCTTGTGGGATAGCCGGGCCCGCGACCTACACTGGGGGAAAAAAGACTGGCCAATTCGGGAGTATTTGAGACCCGGTGAGAAAAATGTTCTTCATGAGAGCTTGGTACCTCGTGATAAAAATTCTATTACCACCTCTCCACATTAAGTTGGGTCTCATTAAGCAATTCATCAAATCCCTTCCAAAAGATGGTGAGTGCTTTCGGTACCTTTGCCTCAAAGTTCCCCCGACTTTCTGAAGCAAAGCTAAAGGAAGGAGTGTTTGTTGGCCCTGATATAAGGAAACTCATTTCAGATGGAGCATTCGCTGAAACGATGTCTGAGAAGGAAAAAGAAGCCTGGGATTCCTTCAAGGATGTTGTTCTCAAATTCTTGGGGAACAGGCGGGATGAGAACTATAAGGATATTGTTGCCAGGATGCTCAATGCCTTCAAAGAACAAGGCTGTAACATGAGCCTGAAAGTCCATTTCTTGCACTCCCATGTGAACTACTTTCCCGAAAACTTGGGGGCGTACAGTGAAGAACAAGGTGAAAGGTTTCACCAGGACATCAAGGACGCAGAGAGAAGGTACCAAGGAAGATGGAACACCACTATGATGGCTGATTTCTGCTGGTTGCTGCTGCGGGAAACCCCAGATGAAATATACGCCAAGCAGCGCACCAAGAGAAGCATTCAGGGGAAGAAGAAACGGGCCCACCAGGAGATTGATTGTCCCAAGAATGACTTTAAAATCTAAACTGTGTTGACAAATATCGTGTTTTTACTAAACTTTGAAATAAAAATTTGCTAGTTATTACCACAGTGTCGGATCTCATTTATTAGAATTTTATTTTCACACCATCGGGTGTTTGTCTTCATGTATTGCAATGGTGCGGTTTGCGTTTTCTATTCTTACATACATACCTGTACAACATTTTTTGCACATTTCTTTGCTTTGCTTTGTGTCTAACCTCGCTCTTATATGCTCAATGTTTGTGCACATGTATGTGGCTGTTTTAAGTGCAGACAATTTTGCTACCATCACAGTGTGTTTTGTTGACATTACTCTATTCTTATGTGCTGCCTTGTTACAATTTTCTTTATTCTTATTTGAATAACTACTAAACAATTAGTATAAAGAATTCATCCAAGAAACTTTTATCTCGATCGCACTCAATCTGAAACGTTCACCTCAAACAGCTAACCCAATGTAGCAAAAAATCTGTACGTGATGGAGGAAATTGGTTACCAGATTTGGATTCAGCGCACCAAAAAACGTAAAAATCAATCGAAACATTAGAGGCAGTTTAAAAAAAAATTTTTTTAGTGTACCTGTGTAATTTACCAACCACAGAGATTAGACTAACTGGCCTGTAGTTCTCAATGTCATCCTTACGTCCGCTTTTCTGTAAAGGGACCACATGTACCTTTCTCCAGTCCTCTGGCACTAATCCTGACTGCAAAGATGCATTGAAAAGGTGAGACAGTGGAGCCACTTGAACGTCCCCAAGTTCCCTCCGTATTCTTGGATGTATCCCATCTGGACCCATGGGTTTGTCTACTTTTAGTTCAGTTAGTTCCTCACGAACACAGTCTTCTGAAAATTGTTTGAGATCCGTGTCATTTTGGTTCTTATTCGTAGGTGTTTTCTGAGGTTCTGCTCTTGGCCCTTCATCTGTGAACACAGAACAGAAATATTTGTTAAGCAATTCCGCTTTATCCTCATTAGTTTTTGCATATTTCTCCCCTTCACCCTTTAGTCTGACAATACCATTTTGCCCTTCCTCCTCTCACTAACATATCTGAAAAACGTCTTATCCGCACATTTTATTGTATTGGCTATTTCTTCTCTTTATATATTTGCTTTCCTGACTACTTTGTTAGCTTCTCTAAGGTTTTTCAAATATAGATGACTGTCTTCCTCTCTCTGTGATTTCTTATAATTCATGAAGGTCTCCCTTTTTTTCTTCACCCTTTCAGCTACTTCTTTTGAGAACCATAGCGGCTTCCTTTTCCTTTTACATTTATGTATCTTACTAAGAAAAAGATTAGTTGCCCTCAAAATATCCCCTTTCAGTTTTGCCTACTGTTTTTCTGCATCTCCTAGCTGTTCCCATCCCGGTAACAGCACTCGGAGGTATTGTCCAATGGCACATCCTCCTACTCCTATGAAGAAAGGCTAAAAAGGTTAGGGCTCTTTAACCTGGAAAAGAGACGGCTGAGGGGAGATATGATAGAAGTCTATAAATTAATGAACGGAGTGGAACGGGTAAACGTAGATCGATTGTTTACCTTATCAGAATATAGAAAGACTAGGGGACATGCAATGAAGCTACAGGGTAAACTATTTAAGACTAATAAAAGAAAATATTTTTTCACTCAACGTGTAATCAAACTCTGGAATTTGTTTTTTTTTTAATTCTTTATTTTCGTTTTATAACAACAAAGGAAAGGAAGACATACAGCTAAAAGACAGATACATAAAGTGTAATACATACACCAAAGTAAACCCCTACCACCCCCCTCCACCCTGATTCTTCTCTAGAAAACTAATCATTCCCGAAACGGGCGTGTACGTACATTATTGTGTTACAAAACCTAACGGTGATCTGAAACATGATGAGTGTGCATTATACAGGCATGTTGGAACAATGAGCAGATTGTACATAATCATTAAACATCTGCCATTTAGACAAGCGAGAGTGAATTTGGGCATGGGGAATAGCTCTCCGAGGTATCTGCTCATATTTGCTATATAAGCAGACGAGGTTCCATCATCCATTGACAGTAAGTCGAGAGCTATCCTTCCAAGTCCACGTGATTAAGCATAGGGCAATACCCAGCATGAAATCAAGGAGAAAGCGGCCCTTCTTAGGAAGAGAGGGGACCTCCGCCGCAGAGCGGAGTCCCACGATCTTCCAAGAAAGAGGTTCGTGAAGGTGCAAGATAAATTGAATACGACCCCAGACCCGCCACCACTAAACCTGTAGTTTTGGACACTCATAAATAACATGAACAAAGGTTCCCACAGCAGTATGGCAAGACCAACACTGGTCCCTAGCATTTATGCTCCATTTGGCTATTTTTCCTGGGGTATAAAAGCATCTGTGTGCAAAAAAGAAGAGAGTTTGGGTAACAGAGGCAGACCGGGAAGCCCGCGCTACTTTGCTCCAGAATACGCTCCATTGCACAGGGGTTAAAGTGGTTTGCAGTTCGCACTCCCAGGCTTGTTGGGCTCTGAAAGTGGCCGTGTCTGCACCCTGACATAATATTTTATAAAAGTTAGAGGCTACCCCATGTGTACTACTGATAGAGTGAGCTATCTCTAATAGCCCATCCTCAGTAGGGACAGAGGGCGGCATGATCCGAGCACTGTTAAGGCAGTGTTGAAGCTGCATCAATTGAAAGTAGTGTTTCGCTGGTAGCGCAAATTCCTTTTGTAAATCAGAAAAGGTTTTCCAACGAGCTGCAGAGAAAAGCTGTTGGGGAGTCCAGATCCCCCTTGAGTACCAGGGTTTCCATGCTATCGTTCTATTTAGGACTTGAATTCTGGGGTTATTCCATAGCGGGAGTCCGTCCCGAGGACATACGTTCGGGCCCAGTGATAGAATGAGAGTATTAAAGGCCGCAAGAGTATCGACAATCATTGGTGGATGGCGAGTGTCTGCTTGATAGGATATACCGGGGAGATGGGTCAACGGAATTGGGCTACTAAGCTCCTCTTCTATGTCAAGCCAAACTGGTCTACTGTCTGTTGAGGCATCTAGCCATCGGGCACCTTGCTTAAGTAGGAAGGCTTGATGATATCTAAGAAAATCAGGAAATCTGGTACCCCCTCTTTCCTTTGCAGACTGTAGTTTTGTTTAACTATCCTTGGTGGCTTGCCCTGCCAGAGATAACGGACGAGAAGGCCCTCAATATCTTTATAAGTATGTAGCGGGAGTAAGCATGGCAGCATTTCTAAAATGTAGTTCACTTTGGGGACTATCATCATTTTCACAGTTTCTAAGCGGCCCCACCATGTAAGAGATAAGGGAGACCAACGATTTGTGAGCTCGCGGACTTTGGAGACTACCTCTGTGGCATTAAAACTGATAGTATCTTCTACAGGCCTCCGAATTCCCTTGGGGTGCAGTAGTGTGTAATTGAAAGGAAATGGCAGCATGATCTGAAATATGTTGGGAGTGAATCTTTGCAGTGTCCACCTGAGGAACTAACAGTTTTGATATTAGAAAGAAGTCTATACGAGACTGGGATTTATGAAGGGAAGAGAAGAAGGTGGAGTCAAGCTCATTGGGGTGTAGTAACCTCCCAAGATCAACTAAAGCAAGATCTTTGATCAGGGAGGTAAGCGTGATGTGACTCTTGGGGGGACCACTTGTCCTAGGCGGCTGTTTGTCAATCAGGGGATCAAGGACTAGATTGAAATCCCCCCCAATTATCAATGAAGTATTAGCAGAGGCCTGTGCCACCTGAGCAATGGTAGCAAAAAAAAAAAAAAAAAAAAAAAGGCAGGGTCATCCACATTAGGAGCGTAAAGGCCTATACATGTAAATTCAAGGCTACCTATCTTGAGGTGAACTCTGGACCATCTACCTTCTGTATCTGAGCTAGTCACAATAATAGTAGCATGCAAAGATTTCCTAACCAGTATGGCACCCCACATTTCTTAGAAACGGCTGGAGAATAGGCGGCCACCATGTAAGGTTTAATATGGAGTTTAAGAGTTTCCTTCAAATTTAAATGCGTTTCTTGAGGAAAATCAGATCCGCAGCTTCATGACTTAGGTAGCTCAGGATTTTCTTCCGTTTTATCGGATTATTGATTCCTTTTACGTTCAATGAGAAAATCTTACATGGTGCCATCAATCGGTAATAGACATTTTAGGTAAGGGCGCTTGAAAACATATAACATAAGCAGAATCTGTGCAACAATGACATAATCACCGAGTATTCTGTCTAATACACCCCATATTGAAAAGTATGTACCAAAGTATCTTAGAGAAGAAGCAAAACCCCCAAAGAATATGGCGACCATATGTCTGCGGGAGGAGGCCCTAGAGAGGAAATAGAAAGACATAAAAAAAAGAAAAGAAACACCAGAGTCCGTAATTAGCACTGTCTCTGATACTCATCGAGGCTACTGTGGGTAGATGGAGTCGGGTCACAGATATTATCAAAAGTAAGGCAACAAACTGCCCTCGCTAGACTCTTTGCTGAGCTGCGGCAGATCCAATATGGCAGGTACAGCGGATATGAGAATACTTGCAGGAACATTCTAGAAGTCAGCGCATCAAGTCGGCTTCTTTGGAATCCAAAAACTCCGCTAGTAGATCAGGGTCCTCAAATGTTCTTGTCTGATTGTGAAGCGTGACTCGGAGCTTGGCCGGGTACATCAGGCCATAGCGGGCTTGTAGTTGTTGAAGCCTCGGCCGAAATTCCAGAAAGCGCTTTCGGCGGTCGACCGTGGGTTTAGCCAAGTCGGGATAGAAGGAGATCTTGTGGCTCTCAAACTCCATATGGCCCTTTGCCCGAGAGGCACTTAGAATTTGCTCCACGTGTTGATATCTCAAAAGTCGAAAAATGATAGGCCGCGGGGTCTTTCTGTTAAGCGTTATGCTTGTGGGTACACGATGAGCACGGTCGATCTCCAAATCTTTGACAAAAGTGATTTGGAGCAGGGAAGGGAGGATTTTGTATAAAAACTCTTTCATGTCACCCGATTCCGCTCCCTCCGGTATGCCCACGAGTCGTAAGTTGTTGCGGCGCGCTCTATTATTGCCATCTTCCACTTCTTTCTGCAAGGCCCGCACCTGGCGTTCAACTTTGTCGAGTTTGGACAACCGGGCCGCATGGGAGTCCAATATGCTCTCCATTTTGTCCTGACGCGAAGAAAGCCCTTCTAGCTTGCTTTGCAGCACACCAAGATCTTCCCGCAGCGCTCGGAGTGCTTCACCGTTCGACTGCACGAGGTCTTTGACCCCTCTAATCTCTGCGAGAATTTCCTGCTGCATTTCGGGGCCCTCGCACAAGGCCAGCCCCTTCTGCGGGGACGGAGGTTCAGTTTTGGAGCGTTTGCCGCGAGAAGCCGCTGGAGATCCAAATTCCAGGCGCGTGGGTTTGGTCCCCGCCATCTCACCAATGTGCCCCAGTAAGATCAGAGTAGAAGTTCCAAGTATGTACGGTGTTAATTCAGGATTCTGAGTAGGCCTCTCGGGAGCCTCAGCGTTATGCGACCATCCCGCTGGACATCAGGCTCCGCCCCCCCCAAACTCTGGAATTTGTTACCGGAGGATGTAGTAAAGGCTTTTAGTGTAGCTGGGTTTAAAAATGGTTTGGACAAGTTCCTGGAGGAAAGGTCCATAAACCATTATTAAGAAGGGACCCAGGATATCAATGCTTGACCCAATATAAGCATTGAGGAACCTGTGTCTTTTGGGGAAACTGCTAGGTACATGTGACCTAGATTGGCCACTGTTGGAAACAGACTACTGGGCTTGATGGACCTTGGTCTGACCCAGTATGGCATATCTTATGTTCTTATGTTATGTTGTCTCATCTTTGCAAAGTTAGTTTTTCTAATGTCTAAGACCCTCGCTTTTGAATGGATTTTATCAGTCATAGTACTAATAATGAACCATGTCATCTTGTGATCACTGGTTGTGAGATAATCTCCCACTATGACATCTGTTCCATCTCTCCCTCCCTCTAGGCCCTCTTGCACTCTCTCATTTCTTGCATTCACTCTTCCAGTCTCTTTGCATTCTCTCTCTCCTTGCATCATTCTTCCATCCTCCCTTCCTTTTTTCACTTCCTTCGTCTTGCTTTACCCTTCCCTCCATTTTTCCTTCAACTCAACTTACCTCTGTTCCCAGTACCTTATTCTGAATCTGGGTGCACTCTTATTTTTCTCTGCAGCAGGGGGATGGGCCCCAGTGGCACTAGGCCCTTCCTTTGTCATGGCCGCAGCTCAGTTTCTTCCTCTAATGCTAAGGTTTAGATGCCCAGTGGCAAATTGATAAGGTGCCACCATAGACTTTGTACTTTTTTGATGTCAAAGGGATTGGGGTTCCTGCAGCACCAACTTTCTTAGTTCCTTGCTCATCTTTGGGTAGTAGGGCCTGACTTTTTCGCTGCTCTACTCACTTCTATTTTCATTGCTCTTTCCACCTTTATTTATTAGTATTTAGCTCATGCCTTTCCAGTAGTAGTATCTATACACACTGGTTGGAGGACAAACAGACAAATGGATGGGCTCTGCCCAGCAAATGGTAGCTAAATATTATGTCCATCAACCTTCCTGTCAAGGCTCCTAATCTATACCCCATAACCAACCCACACCCACCGCCAATGACTACCCACCTCCCTTGCGTAGTACATCGTGAGTCCACTACAGTAAAAGAAAGTGTCCAATAGTGTTAATTAATCAGAACCCATTTTTAGTCTTAACAAAACCTACTTCATAAAAAGAATCAGACAAACTGAATTAAAAAAAGAAAGAGCAGGGCGGAGCCTGATGTCCAGCGGGTAAGACGCTTCGCGCTGAAGCTCCCGAGAGGCCTACTTAGAATCCTGACTTAATACCTATACAAACTTACTATTTCGCTCCGGGCTGACCGGGGTACCTCGGGGGGATGGCGGCCCATAAACCAGCGCGCTTGGACTTCGGGTCTCCTTCTTCTTCTCACGGAAAACGCTCCAAAACAGAGGTGTCCTCCCCACAGAAGATGGCTCCATGTCGAGAAAACCCCGAAATGCACCTGGAGATTTTAGAGGAAATACGCGGCGTGAAGGAATTGGTGCAGTCCAATGGAGAAGCGCTTAGAGCCATGCGAGAAGACTTTGGAGTGCTCCAGGACCGACTTGAAAGTCTCTCATTACGGCAGGACAATATGGCGGGGGTCCTCGACTCGCACGCGGTGCGCTTGGGCACACTGGACAAGGCTGAGCGCCAGATACAGAATCTTCAAAAGGAGTTAGAAGATAGCAATAATCGAGCCCGTCGCAACAATGTGAGGCTCATTGGAATACCGGAGGGGGTGGAAGCGGGAGATATGAGAGAATTCCTGCTCAAAACTCTTCCCTCCTTGCTGAAGATCACCTTTCATAAAGAACTGGAAATCGATCGTGCACACCGTATTCCTACCCACATGGCGCTCAACCGAACGACCCCCCGGCCTATTATCTTTCGCTTGCTACGATATCAACAAGTGGAACAAATTTTAAATGCTGCTCGGGCGAACCATCATTTGGAATTTGAAGGTCACAAAGTCTCCTTCTTCCCTGATTTGGCAAAGCCTACCGTTGACCGACGGAAGAAACTCCTTGCTTTTCGCCCTCGACTTCAACAGCTACAGGCTCGCTTTGGCCTGTTGTATCCCGCGAAGCTCCGAGTGACTCTCCACAACCAAACCAGGACATTCGAAGATCCTGATCTACTATCAGCATTTTTAGACTCCAAAGAAGCAGAGCAGATGCACTAACCCAACGACTTGGACTTTTATTTGCCGGCTCTGTCCGCCATTTTGAAGGGCCCGATGCGGCGGTCATAGTCAAGCACAGAGACTACCTGGACTTTCTTTCTTTCTTTCTATGACTTTTTTGTTTTTTGGTCTCCTATCCCTCCATGATGTGTGCCTCGGTCGGATTCGGAGCACGCACAGTCCTACAGGTTATGTGTTTTTTCAATTTCGGCCTTCTCTGGGGCTTCTCCCCGCAGACACATGGTCGCCAGTAATTTTTGGGGTTCTGCTTCTTCTCTACCGCGCTGCGGTTTTTCTTTTTTAATGTGGGGCGCTTCATTGTATTATCTAAGCTTATTTTCTTTTATGCCATATGTACAGCCAGATACAGTCAATATGAGGGACATTGTGAAATTATGTGCGCTATCATGCTCAGAATTTTTAACTTGTCTTAATGGCCTTATGTAGAATCTTATCACTCAACGTAAAGGGCATTAATAGTCCAATCAAAAGAAAGAAAATCCTTAGCTATCTTAGCCATGAGCATGCTGATTTAGCGTTTCTTCAGGAAACGCACTTAAACTCTGCTGAAACACTGAAACTCAATGTTAAGCCTTACATGGTGGCTGCCTATTCTCCCGCCGTTTCCAAACGGTGCGGGGTAGCCATTCTGGTTAAGAAATCTTTGCAAGCTACTGTAATTGATACTAGCGCTGACAAGGAGGGTAGATGGGCCCGAGTACATCTTAAGGTGGGAGATAGTGAATTTACATGTATTTGCATTTATGCCCCGAATGTGGACAACCCTGCTTATTATGCAAGTATTGCGCAGTTGGCACAGGCCTCTGCCAATACTCCATTAATACTTGGTGGTGATTTTAATCAAGTGTTAGACCCTCTGATAGATAGACAGCCGCCTAGAACGAGTAGTCCACCCAAGAGTCTTGCTACCCTTACAGCTCTGATGCAAGATCTTGCGCTGGTAGATATATGGAGGCTGCTTCACCCCTCCGACTTAGAGTTCACTTTCTTTTCTGCCCCCCATCACTCCCAATCTAGAATAGATTTCTTTCTCATTTCCAAAGCAATGATTTCTCAAGTAGACACGACTAGGATTCATCCTCTCCATATTTCAGATCATGCTGCCATATCTTTATCATTACATGTCACTGCGCGGGACGATCCTCCCCGAGCTTGGTTTTTTGATAGATCCTTACTGGGTCAAAAAGATTTTCAGGTTGATATAAAGGCCGCTATCCAAGATTATTTTCATTTTAACTCACCCCATGACACAGCGAGCTGGGCTTGGTGGGAGGGTTTTAAAGCATCTATCCGCGCAACTATAACTAGCTATCAAATTCGGCAGGGGAAACAAAGAAAGCAGCATTTACTGATTCTAGAGCAGCAGATACAAGCTGGGGAGCGTCTTCTCACGTCCCGTACTGACCCATGTATTTTACTCCGTTTACAACGTTTGCGTTTTCAATACAATCAGCTTTTGTACACTGCTGCTGTCAAAAATATTGAATCACAACAAGGGCTATATTATCGGGAAAATAATCGTGCTGGCAAATTATTAGCAAATGCCCTAAAAGGTCAAAAAGAAGCCAAGCGTGTTACCGCCCTCCGTAATCCATCGGGGGAGGGCTTGGTCACTAAAGATACCGAAATTTTAGAACTCTTTCGTGATTTTTATACTTGGCTTTATCAATCTGAATGTGATTTTGAGCCAGATGTATTTGAACGCTTACTTTCAGGGGTACAAAGACCGACCCTATCTGACGAAGATAGAGTGGCCTTGGACACACCCTTTACTGTCTCAGAAATTCATTCTGCTATCAAGAAATGTGCCTCAGGTCGAGCCGCAGGCCCAGACGGTCTCCCTGCTGAATTCTACAAAACCTTTCACGCTGACTTAGCTCCAGTTTTGAAACTTTATTTTTCTGCTCTGGCCGAGGAGGGTTCTCCTTCTGGGTCCTTTTCAATGGCAAATGTAGTAGTTTTTGAAAAAGAGGGGAGAGACCCGCAACTAACAGCTAATTATCGTCCAATTTCCCTCCTAAACGCGGACTATAAAATATTTGCCACCATTCTCTCTACCCGGCTCTCTGATAGGATGCCTACCTTAATACACCCAGATCAATGCGGTTTCATTCCTGGTAGATCAACTGCTGACAATGCTCGGACTCTATGCCATGTACTGACTACCGCAGTTAATCTTGATCGCGCCATTTGTTGGTCTCTCACTTGATCCTGAGAAGGCCTTTGATCGCTTAGAGTGGCCCTTCCTGTTTGCAGTCCTCCGCTGGTACGGATTCGGGGAAGGTTTTCTCCGTTGTCTTCGCACCATGTACGCACAGCCTACAGCCAGTATATGTGCCAATGCTTTAAAGTCTCAGCCTTTTTCCCTTCAACGCGGCACTCGCCAGGGATGCCCACTGTCTCCACTTCTCTTCGATCTTGCACTCGAACCCTTGGCTTTACTAATCCGGCAATCGGAGGAGATTCATGGAGTCCCCTTCACCCATAGGGAAATCAAAATTTCAGCGTATGCTGATGACCTTATGCTTTTTGTCTCTATAGATTCAGTACCGGCTGTCCTAGAGCAAATTGGTAAATACTCACAACTGTCCGGTTATAAGATAAATTGGACCAAGTCGGTAGCCTTTCCATTAAATCCTTTGCTTCATCAGGCAGATATGCAACCCTTCCCCTTTTTATGGCAACCTCGCATGGTCAAATACCTTGGGGTTCACTATTGTTCTCCTTTGGAAGACACTATCTCCTTCAATGCCAAAGACTTAACCTCTAAAGTCCGGGCGCTTACTCACCGCTGGACTCCTTTAACACTTACCTGGTGGGGTCGATTAGAAACCATAAAAATGATGATTGTTCCGAAAGTGAATTATATCTTAGAAATGTTGCCCTGTCTCTTACCTCGACGTATATATAAAGATATAGAGGGCCTTCTGACTAGATACTTGTGGCAAAACAAGACACCTAGGATAGCGAAACATAAGCTGCAAGCAGATAAGGAAAATGGGGGTGTCAGATTCCCTGATTTCCTGAAGTATCATCAATCTTTTCTTCTCAAACAAGGCGCTCGTTGGCTGGAAGATCCAGTACCGAGTAGACCTGTGTGGCTAGACATAGAAGAGGACCTTTGCAAACCGATTCCTCTTACTTTTCTCCCTGGTATGACTCTCCCATCAGACTCCCACTTTCCACCAATGCTTTTAGACACCTTAGGTGCCTTTAATAATCTTATGCAATCTTTAGACTCCCGACTCTGTCCGTTAGACAAGCTCCCACTTTGGTACAATACTCGATTTCGAATACAAAATAAGCCGATGGCGTGGAGCCCCTGGTACACTAGGGGCATTTGGATTCCTAGTCAGTTGTTCCATGAAGGTCGCTGGAAAACTTTTAGGGAATTGCAAATTGAATTTGGTCTCCCAGCGAAACACTACTTTCAGTTGGTGCAACTTCAGCATTGCCTTCGGAGTGCTAAGGTGCTCCCGCCATCGGCCTCCCCTACACAAGGTTGGTTGGAGACTATCCGATCTATCGGTAGTTCACCGGGTGTAGCATCCAATTTTTACAAAACCTTATGTAATGCTATAACTAGAGATACCCCTATAGCGCAGAAAGCATGGGAGAGAGAATTGCATGTGACTTTGACCCCGGAGCAATGGAGCCTTGTCTGGAGTAGAGTGACACGGGTCTCCCGATCCGCCTCACTCACTCAGACACTCTTCTTCTTTCTAGCCCACCGGTGTTTTTACACTCCTGACAGATTAGCCAAATGGAACACTACTCAGGGCAATAGTTGTTGGACATGTCATGCGGCCATTGGTTCACTACCTCATGTTATGTATGAATGTCCCGCACTACAGTATTACTGGCGTCGGGTCTGGGGTCGTATCCAGTCTATTTTGCACTTTCAAGAGCCCCTTTCTTGGAGGATAGTGGGACTTCGCTCAGCTGCGGGGATCCCCTCTCTTCCAAAAACGGCTTACTTCCTTTTGGACTTTATGCTTGGCATTGCTATTTCCCTAATTACGAAATACTGGAAAAATAGCTCTCATCTGAGCCCCAATGAATGGTGGAATCATGTCTGTCTCTACAGTAAATATGAACAAATACCTCGTATGTTTGCTTCCCCCATTCAGACTCCTCATCATCGGTCTAAATGGAAGATGCTCAATGACTATGTACATTCTGCTCAATGCTCTCATCTGACTGTCTAAATTTGTATATATCTTTGTCCCATGATTATTCTGTATCGCAGATACTCTTTTGATTGTTTTGATGTATAATCACTGTTGTTTGGAAGCGTTCACATGCTGACATAATCAGCTAGAGAAGAAGCGTGGGGGTGGGGGGTAATTGGGTTTACTTTTCTTTATTGTATACTTGTTTTGTCTCCTTTGGTGTGTTGTTTCTTTTGTTTGTTGCAAAATGAAAATAAAAGTTTAAAAAAAAAAAAAAAAGAAAGAGCAGAGTTGGGATACATAAATTGGAGGAAAACAGGAGATATCCAAGTAGACTGGCATTTGTAGAACACTATGGGAAAGTCTAGGGCACAATGCAGATCTGGGAGCGTGGAGAAAATCCCAGTGTATGGATGGCCAAGTAAGACTCATCTATTGAGTTTAAATAGATAGAAATAAAAGTTGATTAGCACAGAACCCCTATACTAATGTTCAGAAAAAGAGGAAGTTTCCTTGACTGAGGCTGACTTTGCATCTAGCAGATCAGAAATTGTATTAAAAAAATATAGTTTTTACTGTGGAGTGTGGTGTTAACATTCCATTGAACAGTGGAATGGACTTGCAGAACCTTGCATTCTACCTTCCTTATACTTTCCTTTGTACTGATTTTCATTTTCAATTAAAAATAGTTGGCAGCAGCAATTTGTGCTGTTCTGAAGTATTCCATGGAATTTGCAAGTGCTATGGAATAATCTCATCAGTTAAACTTTGAAGGGAAAAGACCCAAATGCTTGTCCCTTTGAAAAGGAGAGAGGAAGATCGCTTATAGTGAAAAGAAAATGGAAAAAAAATCACTCCTATATGAGCTGAGCAGCCCTTCTGTAAATTCATATATTTAACATTCTCCTTCAATGTCCTTTACACCACATCCCTTTATATGTGCAGCCTTCCTCTCTCTATTTTCCCTGAGCTGCTAACATAATCCAAAAAGACTTCATTTCTCTCAGCACCCTTAATATTTTTCAGCATTTTCTAGTCTCTCAAGCCTCTTGTTGCACTTTACATCTGGAAGTCATTCCCCCATTCTTTTTAACTTCCCTCCACATCCTGACTTAAAGCTCATCCAGGCCACAATACGGTGCACTATTGTGTAATGGGACCTACCAAAGTCAGGGGCAGTACAGAGGCTGATAGGGATGCACATCGGGAAAAAAGTGTTTAGGGGGGATTTTCACAGCAAATAGCATAATTAGTATCCCTGCTAAAGGAAAAGGAGGATTCTATGGTTCTCAAAAGAAGTAGATGAAAAGGTGAAGAAAAAGAGGGTGGCCTTCATAAACTACAAGAGATCACAGAGAGGGGAAGACAAACATCTATATTTGGAAAAACTTAGAGAAGCTAGGAGTCAGGAAAGGAAAGATACGAAAAAAGAATAAATAACTACTGCAATAAAAAGGGGGAATACGACAATTCCCAGATATGTTAGTGAGAGAAGGAAGTGAAAAGGTAAAGCATATGAGGACAGACTTAAAAATCTTAATATATACTGTGATAAGGAAGCTTATCATAGCTCAGGAAGGAGCTATAGAAAAGGTGAAGTGACTCTGAACAAGCAACCTGTCAGTTCTGGTAGAAATAAGAAAACAGAATTTTGCCATAAAAGACTACCAGTCCCAGAATGCACCAGGTTTCCAACAGCCATTAGAGGAGCTGAAGTGGGGAAATGTGTGTTCAATCAGGAGGGCTATGAGGTAATCCCTAAGCACTCATCTCAAAGGGCAGGGCCTGATTCAGCACAGCTGCGCTGTGTTAGGGAGGAGCACTCATCTAAGCAGAATAAGAGTAGAGTTTATTCTACAGATGACCATCTTCATGATCACCTTGGATATCCAGAGAATCGTCCTCCTTATCCTGAGAATCAGCTTGAGTTTGATCCTCAGTTTCATCTGAAGGATCATCAGAAGCAGAAGCCAAACCGGACGGACAGAGAGGGAAAGAGACCCTCTGGAAGAAAGAGGAGTAAAGCCTTTGAGAGGTCTAGAAGAGTCCAAAGCAGTACGTATACTGGGAGGTATTCCAAGGGCCAGCATACACCATTGGACTGGGGAAAGCCAGAGGAATGGTGCTGCAGAGCTAGGAATCACCAGAGGCTACCTGTGAGGGAGACGGCTGCACGTGGAAGGGACCCTAAGACCCATGCCAGAAGGTATGTGAAGAGAGATCCAGTATCCAGGGATCTGGATTGGAAGGCTGGACATAAGAATTGGACTACATACTGGCCAGGCTATATAGAGGGGAACTCTAGCAGCAATGGAAGCTCAGGTATGAACACTGATCTATGCCCTAGCTATAACCTTGAAAGACAGCAGGGAAACAAGTATTCTCCTGAAAATGCTCCATTGAGAGATTCATCTGTGCCAATCCATGATATTGAACCCATGCTTGTTGAACAAGGGGGAATAATAGCAGATGAGGATCCTGTTTATATGGACTGCTCTCTATCTAAACTCCGTTGGTAACTTTCTGTTATAAAGTACAGCAACCATCACAAAGAAATACAAATTTGTTCTTTAATCTACTCAGAAAAGCTCCTGAAGCAGGATTTGACCCACACAGTGGAAGGCAAGCCAGCTAAGGGGTTTCAGCTGGATAACTGCTAGCAATTAAGCCTTACCTAATTGCTTGTGAGCTAGGAGAGAATCACTTCTGTATCTATGTGGGAAATAATCAGAAGTTAACCTGAAAAGAACAGTTTGTTTTTTGCTTTGTAGCTTTTCATTTGTTGTTTTCCTGATTTTGACTTTGTTTTTCCAAGTTAACACTGAAAGCAAGTTACCTAATTTATGTGCTACCAAGCATATCTGTGTTGGGAGAAATAACCCCATAAATAAATATCTTATTGGCTTTACCCAAGAGCACAACTAAATTATTGTCAGCAGCTGTGTCTGGTGTGAATGAACTACATTGCCCACAATACCTTGCAAATCATATAGAGATATGCACGTGCAAAGACTGTGAAGATTCTCACCCAGGCAGCCGTCTGACAATACACCTTAGAGGAAAGGCGAGATAGAGGTGATTTGATTGAGATGTTTAAATACCTCCATGGCATAAATGTTCAGGGAGAGAGCCTCTTTTAATTGCAATCAAGTTCTGCTACGAAGGAACATGAGATGAGGGTGAAGGGGGATAGATTCAGGAGTGATATGTGGAAATATTTCTTTACAGAAAGAGTGGTGGATCCGTGGAATAGTCTCCCAGTGGAGGTGGTAGAGATGAGGACAGTAACTGAATTCAAAAAAGTATGGGACAAACACAGAGGATCTCTAAAGGTAAAAAGGGGACTGTTGTAGTTGTTGATATGGAAAGACAGACTAGATAGGCCATGTGGTCTTTTTCTGTCATCATATTTCTATGTTTCTATGTATTGTCAGACTTGGGGTGAAGGGGAGGAATATGAAGAAACTAATAAGGATAAAGTGGAATTGCTTAACAAATATTTCTGTTCTGTGTTCACAGATGAAGGATCAAGAACAGGATCTCAGAAAACACCCGTACATAGGAACAGAAGTGACAGGGATCTCAAATGATTTTCAGAAAACTGTGCTCATGATAAGCTAGCTAAACTAAAAGTAGACAAAGCGATGAGACCAGATGGGATACATCCGAGAATATTGAAGGAACTTGAAGACGTTCTAGTGGCTCCACTGACTGACCTTTTCAATGCTTTTTTAGAGTCAGGAGTGGACCCAGAGGACTGGATTAAGGCACAAGTGGTCCCTTTATACAAAACCAGAAGTAAGGATGAGGTTGAAAACTATAGGCTAGTTAGTCTAACCTCTGTGGTGAGTAAATTATTAGAAACGCTTCTAAAAGAGAGAATAGTGATGCTTTAGGAGTTCAATGGATTGCAGAATCCAAGACAGCTTTACCAGAGGTGGGTCTTGTCAGACGAATCTGATTGATTTCTTTGACTGGATGACCAGGAAGTTGGACCGAGGGAGAGCCCTGGATGTGGTGTACTTGGACTTTAGTAAAGCATTTAATACCATTCCACACAGGCAACTTATAAACAAACTAAACACCCTAGGGATGGACCCTCAAGTTAATGACTGAGTTAGAATTGGTTGAGTGGGAGGCAACAAAAGTTACAAGTAAATGGAGCTCATTCTGAAGAGAAGCAGGTTATCAGTAGTGTGCCACACGGATCTGTCCTTGGTCTGATTCTTTTTAACATCTTTGTTAGTGACATTGTGAAAGGGCTGTCGGGTAAGGTTTGCCTTTGTGGCTGATACCAAAATCTGCAATAGGGTAGATATCCAAAATTGAGTAAATAACATGAGGAGGAATCTAGCTCAGCTTGAAGAATGGTCAAGGATTTGGCAGCTGAGATTTAATGCTAAAAAATACAGGCCTATGTATTTGGGCTGCAAAAATCCAAGGGTGTGGTACAATGCTGGAGGCAAAGTACTTCTGTCCTCGAAAGAAGAGCAGGGCTTGGGTGTGATTGTTTCTGATGATCTTAATATGGCTAGACAGGTAGAAAAAGTGATGGCTAAATCCAGAAGGATGCTTGGATCCATAGGGAGAGTAATGGCCAGCAGAAAAAATGAGGTGATAGTGCTTCTGTATAAGTCTCTGGTGCAACCTCATTTGGAGTACTGTGTGCAATTCTGGAGACCAAACCTTCAAAAAGACAAATAGGATGGTGTCAGTGCAGAGGGTAGCTACTATAATGGTTAGTGGTCTTTGCTATAAAGCATATGAGGACAGACTTAAAGATTTTCATATGTATACATTAGAGGAAAGGTGGGATAGAGGAGATATGATAGAGACACTGAAATACCTCTGTGGCATAAATGATGAGAGTGAAAGGGGATAGACGCAGCAGTAATATGCAGAAATATTTCCTTACGGAAAGAGTGGTGGACGCGTGGAATAGTCTCCTAGTGGAGGTAGTAGAGACGAGGACAGTATCTGATTCAAAAAAATATGAGACCCATGCAGAAGATCTCTAAAGGAAAAGAAGGGACTTTAGTATTTGATATGGAAGGGCAGACTAGGTAGGTCATGTGGTCTTTTTCTGCTGTCATGTTTCTATGTTTCTATTAGTGGCACTGAATAACCACAGGTGCCACCACTAAACACCCTGATTCTAGGCAGCAAGAATCAAGACATTCCAATGAGAGGTTGGAAGTGGCACCCGGGGATAATCGGCTAGTGGTGATATTCAACTACTAGATGGTTATCCTTCCATGTTGAAAGAAACGTTGATCTAACTTTCACCACTGAAGCTAACTTAGAAGCACCTGAATATCTTTATCTTTATCTTTATTTACACTTGATATACTGCCCACGTCAAAACATTAGGGCGGTTTACAATAAAGAAAATATTATTGTTGCCTGATTAGCTTCCCCACTATCCAGCCATCCCGGATATTTAATGCTGGTGGCTCGATATGGCCCTGTCACTGTCTTAAAGTTCAATAGCAGTGGTTGCTGCCACTGAATATTCCTCCCTGTCTGATCATTTTTACTTTGCCCTTTTTCCCAGTTTCCAGACACTTTTTGTTTCATTTCATATATCCATGAAAATAAAAAATTGTTTGTGCATGTTAAAAAGTTCTAATGTGCTATTCGATTGTATGTATTTTAATTCATAGGTTAAGACATGTTAAGTTGATTGCATGCATTAAAATGTTTAAAGCACAACAATGTATGCTAAGAAACGTGCATCCCTGCTACAAATTCAAGCAAGAATAACTAGCTATCACTCTCACCCTTTACCTTACAGCTGTTGAGGCAGGAGAAGTCATTGAAGTGTAGCCTCAGTCCAGAAGGTCAGGGGTTCAAATCCCACTAGAGGACAGCGACCTTGGGCCGGAAGGAGTGGGGTCTCTAGTCCCACAGGTGTTCCTTGTGGTCTTGGGCAAGCCACTTAACCCTCCATTGCCCATGTTCCCTGTAAGTATTAGTGCATGTGTCTCATATCCCCTTGTGTTAAATGTATCCCCCAATTGTGTTGTGACCACTTTGATTGAAGGATAAGGTGGTATATAAAACTGTCTAAATAAAAAATAAATAAATAGCCTGGGCCCAGTGACAGTGGTAGCAGTCAGAGATTGTGGTCCCTGAGTGAGCATAATCCCCAGAGACATTGCCTCCCTCATAGATCCAAACAGCCTCTTGCACTGTTCCCACTTTTAGGCTGTCCCTGGGGTAGCTGCACTACTCAATCTGAGTATTAGGGCTAAGGTTAAGACGTTCTTCTGGTCTATAAGTATACCTTTGTCTCCCAGCCAAGCTTTCTGGGGTAGGGAGAAATACTGTATAAAGGAAAACAGGGAGCTTGGGCTAGAAAATGTTATTTCTTTCTTAAATCATTTTGGCATTGCATAGGTCATAACTCCTTATGCTCAACCTTTGCAAACTAGCCCTTCCTTTTGGTTCTCATTCCTATATATACAATCCATCACTTTTATCATTTTTATTCTAAGACCTTCAGCATAGGGAGAGAATTGGATTTAGCTCATGTATTTCTCAGAAGTTCAAGGCATTCAGGTGCTGTTAAGTGCCTTTGAGTCGGTGTCAGCTCATAGCGACCCTCTGGATAGTTCTGCTAAACTGTTCGGTCTTCAGTCAGACGGGTCACTATTGACAGTGGCACCCATAACTGCTTTTATTGTATTGATCCATCTCATTGCTGGCCTTCTTTTTTGTGTTGACCTTCTACCTTGCCAAGCATGATGTTTTTCTTTAATGATCTCTCTCCTCGCATGATGTGTCTAAAGTATGAAAGTCAAAGTTTTGTCATCTGAGCTTCTAAAGAAAGCTTCAGTTTGATCTCCTCTAGTACTGACTAGTTTGTTCTTCGAGCAATCCATGGTTTACACAGTATTTGTCGCCAGCACCATAGTTCAAAGGCATCAAATTTCTTCCTGTGTATCTTTTTCACTGTCCAACTTTCACATCCATATGATGTTATTGAAAATACCATGGCTTGAACGAGTCGAATATTTATATGAAGAGAGACATCTCTGCTCTTGGGAATCTTGTCTAGTTCCTTCATAGCCATTCTGCCAAGAGCAATGTGTTGTCAGATTTCTTGACTGCTTGCTGTTTCTTTATTGATAGTTGATCCAAGTAGATTAAGTAGATTTGATTTCTTCTCCATCAACAATGAACTTATTGATTATGCCAGTTGTCAAGATCTTTGTCTTCTTTACATTCAGGTGCAGGCCCAATTTAAGACTATGTCCCTTGATCTTGAGAAGCAAATCTTTCAGATCATCAGCACTTTCAGCCAATAATGTGGTATCATCAGCATAGCGAAGGTTGTTGATGGGTCTTCCACCAATCTTCACACCTCAGTTGTCTTCATACAGTCCTGCTTCTCTGGTGATTTGTTCTGCATATAAATTAAACAGATAGGGGGAAAGTATGCAGCCTAGTTGTACACTTTGCTGATTTTAAACCATTCTGTTTCTCCTTGCTCAGTTTGAACTGTTGCTTCTTGATCAATGTAAAGGTTGTGCAAGAGAATGATCAGGTGTTCTGGTATACCCATGCTTCTTAATGTGGCCCAGAGTTTCTCATGGTTTACACAGTCAAAAGCCTTGCTGTAGTCAATCAAACACATATAGATATCCTTTTGGTATTCTTTAGTCTTTTCAAGGATCCATTTCACATCTGCGATGATGTCTCTCATTCCTCGCCCTTCCCTGAACCCTGCTTGTACTTCAGGCAGTTCTTGTTCCAGGTATGGTTGTAGTTTCTGCTGAATAATCTTGAGTATAATCTTGCTGGCATGTGGGATCAGAACATTTGTGCGATAATTTCCACAGTCAGTTGGATCACCTTTCTTTAGTATTGGTATAAACACAGATTTTTCCAGTCAGTTGGCCATGATGTTGTCTTCCAAATTTCCTGGCAAAGCCTTGTAAGTATGGTAACAGCTGCATCAGATTGCTGTAATACTTCAATGGAATACCATCAATGCCTGATACTTTGTTCTTTGATAAAGCTGCATCAATTTCTTCTTTCATCACCAATAGTTCTTGATCATAAGGTACAGGTTGAATCGGCTGTTGGTCCACTTGATCTTTATCATATAATGACTCTATATTCTTTCCACATTTTCTTGATCTTCTAAGCTTCATTCAACTTGGATCCTTGAGCATCTTGTAACATTCCAATTTGAGGCTGGAATTTTTTCTTTGACTCTCGTAGCTTTAGGAAAGCCGATCTTGTTCTTCCTCTAATAGTTTCTGCTTCTATTTCCTTGTATGCATCATTGTAATACTTCTCCTTGTATTGTCTTGCTGCACGTTAGAAATCTCTGTTCAGTTCTGTGATTGCCTCTCTTTCTCCTCTGACTTTAGCTTCTCTGCGTTTCTGGGCAATTTTCAGAGTTTCTTCAGTCATCCATTTTGGCTGTTTTTGATTTTTCACTTTTTGTAGAGACTTCTAATTTTCTTCCAATAAAAACGTATTGATGTCATCCCGTAACTGTTCTGGAGCTCTGTCATTTTATCTAAAGCAGCAAATAGATTTTGCAGGCAGTCTTTAAATTCCGGTGGTATATTCTCAAGGGAATATTTTGCTACATTCATGAGTGGCTTGCTCTTTTACAACTTTAGCTTGAGTTTGCATACTAGTAGTTGGTGATTTGTACCACAGTCAGATCTAGGTTTTGTCTTTGTTGATGTTATAGAGGTTTTCCTTTGTTGACTTCCACAGATGCAGTCAATTTGATTTTTGTACAATCCAATGGGTGAAGTCCATGTGTACACTCACCACTTGTGTTGCTGGAAGAAGGTGTTTGATATTAATAGATTGGTTTTCTTTCAGAATTCTATCAGTCTTTCCCCAGCTTCATTTCTATTGCCAATTCCATATTCTCCAACCATTTTGCCTTTTTCTTTGTTGCAGCTTGACTATCAGGATATCCTGTTGGTATGTTTTATCATTTTCAGCTTGCATTTCTTCATAGAACTCATCATCTTCATTCTCTTCTGCAGCTGTTGTTGAGGCATATACTGTACATGAATTATAGTTGTGTCATTGGACATTTCTTGTAGACAAATATAAATTAAGCGTTCACTGATTGCATTGTATTTCATTACAGTTCTTGCAAGTTTCTTCTTAATTATAAATGCAACACCATTTCTTCTTTGTTTTTCATTTCCACCACAGTAGACCATGTGATCATCAGATGCAAAGTGCCCAATGTCAGTCCATTTCATTTCGCTGACACCCAACAGATCGAGTTGTACATGTTCCATTTCATTCTTGACCACCTCCATCTTCCCTTGGTTCATGCTTTGCATGTTCCATGTCCCAATATGTAAGACATCTTTGCAGCTTCTGACTCTCATTTTATGCACAGCTACATCAGCAGTCAGACATCCCGAGGACTTTGATCCAACCACATCATACATGCTGTCTTTACTCTAAAAGTCTTCAGCTCCTCCCCAATAGCCAGTTGAGCGCCCTCCAACCTGAGGGTCTCATCTTTCAGCACTATAGTACAATTTGTTTTGTTGTGACTATCCATTGGGTTTTCATGGCAAGATACAGAAGTAGATTGCCAGGCCTTTCTTCCACACAGTTTAATTCTAGTGTTGTTGCCATTGTCACAGAAATATGATCTTCCGCTGCCAACACTGTCCCATTCTGCTGCTGCCCAGATGGGTGGTTTGTCTTGGTCTGACCCCACAGCTGAGACCTGTCCATCTTGGGAAACCATGCCACTAGTTAAGCTTAGCCCTCAGCATCACTGATGCACACAAGCCCTCATAGCACAACAAACTGCAAGCCAAGTGAGGGAGGCATTCAGGTACTAAAGTTCTTTAAAGTCAAAGCCCTCCAGGGACAGGAAAATACTTCCAGGCTTTCAGGTACTTACAGGCTGTAAGTATTTTCTTGACCCTGGAGGGCTTTGACTTTAAGGGCATTTTTACTAAAGCATTTTAGCCAGGAGCACAGGATTTAACCTGGGGCTAACACACATTTTCGGCACACAGTAGCCAGGAACTCATGGTCGGAAAGCTCACAGGCTAAAATGATGTGCTACTTGAGCAGCATGTGAATAGGAAGGGTTAGGGAAATGATCGGTTTACTCCAGGTTCAGAAATGCTGGCGTTTGCACAATGGAGGAGACAGGGCATAAGGAATATTGGACATGTTGTAGATCAAATGGGGCAGTGCAAGTCTTGGGAGGTTTTGCGTAAGGAGTATGGGTTAAATAGTCGGCATTATTATGCTCACATTCAGCTTTTTCATTACGTGTCTTCCCTCCCACAGAATGCGCTACGAGTCGGCACAGATATTAGAGTTTTTTGCATTGAGTGAGGAGTTACCACCCACAATCGCACAGCTGAAAAGAAGGTTTGATGGCTATAGTAGATTGCCTGATTATGGAGTGGAGGAGGCTTTGTGGGCCCGAGAGCTGAATGTGTTGGTGCCTCCGGGTTCACTCCTTCGGACCTTGTGTAGGATTGCAGGTCTGGTGGGGGGAGCCCCTTGGCGGGAGATACAGTTTAAATGCCTCCTACGGGTACACTTTTCTCCGAGACGGGCGTTATGTTCCCATCTCACGGAGATGGGCAAATGCCCAAAATGCCCCTGTCCCTTGGCAGATTTAGGACATATGTGGTGGGGATGTCCGGTAGTTCGCTTGTACTGGAGGAGGATAGGTGATTTTATGAGTAGAGTTATATTGCAACAGATTTGTTGCATGGCAGCGCTTGTGGTGTTAGATCAGCTTGGACCACTCTACCCGAAAGGGAAATGGGAACGCCTCTTAGTCAGAAAGGCATATTTGGTAGGTAAGGGACCGATACTTCATAGATGGAGGGAAACGACTGGTCCCACCTTTTGGGAATGGCGTAACAGCTTTCACCAGCTGATGCTCATGGAGAGGAGGGGGGCTAGAGGAAGTACTCAACGCTGGGCTGTATTCCTGCTGATATGGGAGCCATATATTCAGTTACTGAGGCCCCGTGTCCGGAATGAAGTGCTTCAATTGGGTTAGGATGGGGAAAGGGATAGGAGGAGTGGGATACTTTTGGAACAAGAAGGGTGTTTTAATCATTATGTATGTTCACTGAGGGGGGTCTGATGCCAAAGGGAGAGGCTGCGGGGTTAGGGCATTGGTGGGGGTTGGTGGAGGTGGGGGAGGTGGGGAGGAGGGGGGAAAATTGTGAATGCTGTATTTGTATAATTGATCTGTTGAGGTTCCTGGTTTGTATATTGTTTTGCATGATTTGTACTATGTGGACTTTAATAAACAGAGTTTTCAAAAAAAAAAAAAGGAAGGGTTAGGGCAAAGAGTGGTCAGTAGCAGCCATGCTAATGACGTACTGGAAGCCCACTAGCATGGGTGCAACTACCGCTAACCTCCTACCAGGCAGTAGTTGCACCTGCCTTGTTAGCGCATCATGATTGCACAGTCCAGCCACAAATCCCACACAGTTTAAAGGCCAGAACTATCTCAAATATTTACCATTTTTGACAATGCAGGATGGTAATGGTCACATGTGAAATGGGTGCTCGCCTAAGGCAGAGGTATCAGAGTGCCAGATGCCATGGAAGTGGAGCACAACAGCCTGACTGTCACAAAACCAGGGCCTGCATCATGTGAATGTACCTGCTGAGACACAGGAGAATGGGTATATATACAGGGTGGCCCAAAAAAAGTGAGAACATCTCGTAGCATATGTTATTTAAAAATTCAAAAAGACAGATGTAAACGATTGACAAATTTAAAAAAAAGATGGTGACTGGAAATTGTTGAAATAAAGGCGTTATATAGCTAAAAAAGGTAAATAAGTAAACTATTTAAGCTTTTTTTTTAATTTATATTTTATTAACTTTAACAAAAATTACAAGCATAAACAATCTTGCAATGGAAAAAGGGGATGCTTCCAAGAAAACAAAACAAATACAGAATAATCAAAGGTAATAACAATCACAAGCAAAACCCCACACTAGCCCACAAAGGTACAGATCCAAGATGAACAGAAAAATGAAAATACAGAAAGGAAGGGAAACGAGAGCAACAGAGCAGCCAATTTAAATACAGCAACAAGAGTACTTGCTCATTCCCCCCCAACAGAGCCCTGAGAATTCAAAAAGGAAAGCAATTGTGAAGGAAACAAAAAAACATAGGAATTCCCATGAAGTTTCACCAAGCATTTACAAGGAAATTTTAAAAAGAATAAACCCCCCAGCTGGAGAACCCGCGGTCGCAGTATCAAAAACTCAGTCCTACGCCGACGGGTTTCCCGAGCTAGATCTGGAAAAGCTCGAACCGAACAACCCTTGAACAATACATTCCTTTTACGAAAGAATAGCCTAAGCAGCCATTCACGGTCTGATATTCTAAACAGCCCTCCTCCCAACACTGTACATATGATTACAAATAACTATTGTAAATAGTTTTTTGCTCAACCATGTAAATAATTTACACATTGTTTCTTTGTAACATAGTTCTTATGTTCCCTTAATGTTCTATGTAATACAATATTTCACTGTTTGTTATATTGTTTTTTAAGTTCCTTGTAAACCGCCCCTGATCTCTGGAAGGGGCGGTATAGAAAAGCACACAAATAAATAAATACATAAATAAAATTAAATATTAAAGCAAAAGTAACTAAACAGGTCACTTTCTTAACCAACAACGATTCATACGTTTCTAATAAAGCTGGAACACTCAAAACATCAAATTGCTCCTGGCCTGCTACTACCCCAGAGGCCGAGGCCTTCCGCGCTGTAGGGAGATAATAAATTCTAACAATAGGAGGGCATGAATCTGGAGGAACCCCCAGTACTTTAAGAAGATACATTTTAAACATTTCTTTTGCTGAAATATTTGGTAACACAGGAAAATTTACCAAGCGCAAATTTGCCAATCTAGAAAAGTTTTCTAACTGTTCCAGCCGGGCTTTTGCCTGGTTAGAATCCTCAATAAAGAGATCCAACAGAGTTTCCATCTGTTTAGTTTTTTCAATAGTCTCTTCAAGCTTGATTTTAATCACGGAGACCTCCTGCTCGAATTGGTCGATTCTAGCCAAATTTGATGCCATATCTAATTGAATTCCATTTGTTTGTGTAAGAAACGTTTGTCCCAATTGGTTAATAGCAGTCCATATAGACTCAAGAGTAAACTGTGCAGGTCTTGGCAAAGAAAAGGAAACAGTAGACCTGGATTGTTCAGCCGGTAAAACTTCACCAACCTCAGAGAGCTGTTGAAGGACCTCGGCGTCTACATTGACCGCCGCCGACAAGTTCTCAACCTCACCAGCAAGAGCCCGCTGATCCATCGAAGAGTCCACTCCCTCTGACTCGCTAGACAGGTGTGGCCTCAACGAAGCCTCAGAAACTCCAAACACCGGGGACACTGTGGCCTCCACCACCCGCCGAGGCAAATCTGGGCGTATTTGCTTAGAGAGCTGTTGCAAATCCGGGGGCGTAAGATCACTGCTCGAGGGAGACTCCTGGCCACCCAGCCCCTGCAATCTACCAGCCGAGCTTCCAACTCCTGGTTGAGGCTGCAAAGGCTCCTGATGTCGCAATACAAACGAATCCAAAGGACCACTCACAGGAGTCGAGGTCACCGGAGATGCCTGGGGCTGCATACTCCGCTTCCCCTTTCTCGTTCGTCCCATCAGTAAAAGCCGTCAGGAGCGTGCACTCACTGAGCCACCATCTTGGATTTGGGCCTATTTAAGCTTTTAATTTATGAGATGTTCTCACTTTTTTTGGGCCACCCTATATATACATGCTCAGCAGCATTTGTCTATAAAGTATGATGGTCACAACTTCATATGAACTTGATTGATGTGAGAGGTCTATTGGTGTGATGATCTGCAGAAGAGTTGGGAGGTAGGACCTGTGCTCAGTGAAACAGTGAGAAACGACCACATAGCCAAGGTTGGAGATGGCAAAGCATGATTGGAGAGAAGCATGCAAATTAGGTGTTGCCACAACTGAGAAAATGAAGGTTTGTCATGAATATGTGCTATCAGACCACCACCTCCCCTTGTAGCACGCCTCTTCCACTGGAAACTCTGTAAACACTACAACATCACTGTCCCTGAAAAGCACTGGGATCATGACCCTAAGAGAATAACAGAGAATGAAGCGGTTACGATCACCTGGGACATTCCCATACCAAAGGATAAGAAACTGGATGCCAGGAAAACTGACACAGTAGTAAAGGAGAATACCAGAATGGCATTGATAATAGAAGTCTCGGTACCGAGTGATTATTCTGTGAATCGCGTGGAGAGGGAGAAGATATTCTGTGCCGCCTTCGACTTGCCCCCTCCCCCCCTCCAGCCCCCCTTAGTCTTCTGAGTGATTTGTCTTCCCCTCTTTGTCCATTCTCTGAATTTCAAGCTTGTCTCTCGCCTTTTCTCTACCTTTGATTCTATCCTTTTCCTGTCACATCAATGGAGTTCTGTTTCTTTTTCCTGCAGTCAATTTATATTATAAACCTCCCTGATGCCTTGGTGTGGGCGGTATATAAAGAAATGAATAAAGATAAAGATAAAATATATTGAAGTATCATGAAATGCAGTCAGAGACCAAGAAAATGTGGCAGAAAGATACAAAAATATTTCCCATTGTACTGGGAGCCACAGGCCAGATAAATAAGAATTTCCAAGCACATCTTGGAATACGGAGAGGAATGGCTAGCAGAAAAAAGGAGGCGATAGTGCCTCTGTATAAGTCTTTGGTGCGACCTCATTTGGAGTATAGTGTGCAATTCTGGAGACTGCACCTTCAAAAGGATGTGAATAGGATGGAGTCGGTGCAGAGGGTGGCTACTAAAATGATTAGTGGTCTTCATTATAAAGCATATGAGGACAGACTTAAGGATCTTAATATGTACACCTTAGAAGAAAGGCGGGATAGAGGTGATATGATTGAGATGTTTAAATACCTCCGTGGCATAAATGTTCAGGGAGAGAACCTCTTTCAATTGAAAGCAAGTTCTGCTACGAGGGGACATGGGATGAGGGTGAAGGAAAATAGATTCAGGAGTGATATGTGGAAATATTTCTTTACGGAAAGAGTAGTGGATCCATGGAATAGTCTCCCAGTGGAGGTGGTAGAGATGAGGACAGTAACTGAATTCAAAAAAGCATGGGACAAACACAGAGGATCTCTAAAGGTAAAAAGGGGACTGTTGTAGTTGTTGATATGGAAGGACAGACTAGATAGGCCATGTGGTCTTTTTCTGTTGTCATATTTCTATGTTTCTATCTTGACAAACTACCCAAACATGTTACATCTTATGAACTCCAGCAGGAGGCTCTCTTTGGCACGATGCAAGTTTTACACCAAGCAATAGCAGTAAATTTGAGAGATTAAGATCATAGTCCACATACGCTGGCTTAGAAGTGAGGTTCACAACTGCCACGGTATGCACAAAACTAACCCAGTTGGAGAAACTACCCGATTGAGCCATGCTTAATGTAAATAATGTAAATAGTTGAAGCTCAATGTTATACCCATATACATAAGTTATTGTTCCATGTAAACATCTTAACTTTGATGCTAATCAGTTCAATGTAAACTGCGTTGACAACCTGAAAAGTGGTATAAAAGAAAGGTTAAATAAATAAATAAAATACATGTAGCAGTGCATATGTGCACCTGGGCGGCTATGCCAGTGCGTATTCCTGGGGGAAGATGACTCCTCACCCTGACCATAGGAGGATGTGTTTTTGGCCTAGTGGCTACATTTCTGCCATTAAAGATGGACTAGCTTGGCTGCAGCTCCCTGGTCAGTGGTCTCTCCCCTGGTCCCTTGTTTAGGGGAATCAGGTGTTCCGCAGACCTGGAGAGCTCACGCGGACACCTGTGGGCCTTCATTTCGCTGGGAGCTGTTTGAGATTGTCTATCTCCATGGGGGTGTGTAGAGTGCCCTACAGTGTGTCTCCAGAGCTTGTCCCTATGGTGGGAGCATGGGTGCCCTTTGTGGACTGCTTTTGTGCTTATTGTGAGGAAAGTTTTCAAAAGCTGTTATTTGATATTTGCTCTGCATCTATGATACTAAAAGTAAGCACTTTTGCCCGTTAGGAGAATGCATCCTGAGAAAATCACACATGGATTGCATTTTCAAATCTTTGGACATAATTTTCTATAGATAAAGGAGTTACAGAAAAAGCAGTTATAAATATCTGCGCTTACCTTTTACCCATGGCAGTTTAAAAGGAAATATGAATCCAACTGGTGCAAAGTCTATAGGTAAAAACTACTCATGGACATTGCATCTCTGGGCGTGCTTTAAACAGTGAAGTCATATTTATAAAAAATTGACCAACCAAAAAATATTCCTTTTAGCTGACCTTCAACATTTCTTCTCCAACATTTTTGGCTACATTTGAAATCTTATCGCTGTTACTTCTTACATATTTTTGCCAGTTCTTAACAAAGGGCATAGGATGAGGGTGAAAGGGGATAGACTCAGGAGTAATATGTGGAAATATTTCTTTATGGAAAGAGTGGTAGATGTGTGGAATAGTCTACCAGTGGAAGTAATACAGGCGAGGACAGTAACTGAATTCAAGAAAACATGGGACAAACACAGATCTCTAAAGGAAAAAAGGGGAATGTTGTAGTGGTTGATATCGAAGGCTAGATAGGCCATGTGTCTTTTTCTGCCGTCATGTTTCTATGTTTCTATTCAAACTATTCTCTCTCCCTCCCTCTCTTCCCTGCCTGTTTTTTACTCTCTTCATTTTGACATATCTCACTGCCTTTCTGAATTAATTTCCCTACACTCATGTCACAGCTGAGTCAACACCATATTCCAAAAACCTTTATCATTTTGCTGCCAAACATGAAGCAGTTTTTTCTCTCCCTCATCGTCATTGTCATGCACAGTACATTGCTTTTTCATCATTTGTATTAGTTCTTTGTGAATATTACACTCTTAAAGTGAGAAACTCTTATAGCTGTTTACAGGGTTAGATTTACCACACCCCTTTTCATTGGCATTTCAAGGCAATTTACATTAAGCTACACTAAGTATTTCTGTGTCACCTGAGGTCATTAATGTGCACTCCGCTATTCTTAATTGGGCCCTTTTACTGCGAGGATCATTTTAGAAGCCCTCTTCGTGATCTGGACATCTGAAAATGGGCATTCAGATGCGTGAATCACAGAAACCTTCCTGGACCCATTTTAGAAAGCCATGTACATAGACATCCCCAATGCGAAGATGTCCATGTAGCACAGCACAATGGTGAAGGCATGGCCTGAGCAGCGCAACGGAGATTCTCATTGCCATGTGATTTTAGGCTGACACAAGTACATGTGGCCCTGGCTGTTAATGCTTCCAAGTCTATACCTGCTCCTGACCACAAATAAGGTGCAAAAAATTGTTTTGTTTTGTTTTTTATGGCAGCAACACTTTCAGCAGTTAGAGCAAAATGTTTTCTCACCGCCACTGTAAAATCTCACCGGGCCAAAAATACCTGTATGGAAATTAACAGTGCAGTCATTTTACTTCCCCACCACTGCACGTCTGCTGATCTGAAATGGCCGGCTGGGATGTGCATGCATCATGACATGAAATCCCCCAGCTGGCCTATCTAAGAATCCTTCTATGCAGCTGTGTATTTCAGGGAGAGCCACCTTTCTGAAATGGCCTACAACTGTGCATATACCTGGTCCTGCTATCAGCACAAGTCAGATCTAGTTACAGGGATGTGCATCTTTCAGGGTGGCATTGGAGCAATTTCAGATGTCGCTAACATGTGCTGCCCATTACCGCCATCCCTCCCTGAATAATTTGGACATGGTGATATGGGCATCCCAGCTTCTTACAAGACTTCCCTTTCAAAATGCCACTTCACATTTTTAACTTGAATTAATGCACGCTTTAGTAAATAAGGCCCTAAATTTATACCAAATCACTTCACACTTCAATTGAGGGTGAAGTGATTTGGTCACATTCATAAGTAGCATCGGCACGATTTGAATCCTGGCTTCTCTGCTCCTTGGCCTGCTGGTCTAACCACTAGGCTACTTCCTCACTGCATATCTGAAAATTATGCAGCTGGAAAGCTATTTTTCTACTACAGATTTTTACAAGATGTCTATGGAGAAATGACTGAATTTCATCTTTTAACTCACTTGGGCATGTTTTCTAACATGTGCTAATAGTTAGCACGGGGTCCTTTTTACAAAAGCCTGGTGACCAGTTAATGTGCATTTTAATGTGGAGGAGTGGCCTAGTGGTTGGGGCAAGGTACTTCAGGCCAGAAGGTCAGGGGTTCAAATCCCACTAGAGGACAGCAACCTTGGGCCAGAAGGACTGGGGTTTCTAGTCCCACAGGTGCTCCTTGTGGTCTTGAACAAGCCACTTAACCCTCCATAGCCCATGTTCCCTGTAAAATAGTTATCTCCAAGTTATAATGCCCTGTTCAATGTAATTTCAGTTTGTTCAATGTAAACTGCACTGATGCAGAATAGCGCGGTATATAAGAGAATGAAAATAAATAAATAAATAATGTGTGACAGCTGGTAGCTGGGAACGCACATGTTAAAATGCACAGAAATCGTCCACTGCAGGATGGGATGGGGAATGGATGGGATGTGGGCATGCCGAATTTATTACCGCTAGTGTCAGGGAAATTGCTGCAGGCTCAACCACAATGTGGCTCAAAGCGAATTCACTTGACACCTCTATGGGAATCATTAGATGAACCTGCCTTACTGGAGAACACATTAGAGTTCACATCCCAGTGGATTTTAGAAAAAGGGAGCCCTTATTCCTTTATGGAACACATGATTTGATACAAGAACTACCTGTATTTGGACCACTTGGCACTAGTGATCAGAATATGATCGAATTTGTCTTAATAACTTGAGTGAGTACACAAAGGAAATCTATAGTGTCAGCATTTAATTTTCAAAAGGGAGATTATGAGGGGGAGGAATTGAGGTAGCAAGGCAGAGACAATTTAAAGGGGCAGTGGACCTATTAACAAAGAAGGATGAGGAGTTTAGGGCAGGGGATGGGAGTGCTAAGGGGGGGTTAATGAAGGGGGGGGGAGAGTCTGGAAGGTAATAGAGGAGAGGAGCCAGCAGAAGTAGGGCTGGAGGGGAGGGAAGCAATCAGTTGCCAAAAGGTGCATTCTTCTCCTCCCAGAACACACACACAGGTAGTCCACCTCCACATGACAGACAAACACACACACACACACAAATAGGCACCTCACCTCCATATCTCAAACAAACACACACACACACATATACATACACACAGACACCTCACTTCCACACCACACATATTTTCAGGCACCTCACCTCCCCACCACATAGGCAAACATGAGCACCCCACTTCTGCACCACACAAAGATAGCCTCTCCAGTTCTGTGGCACACACCCCCATGCAGCCCTGCACCCCACCCATACAATGGCACCTACAGCCACATCCCATGCAGAGGCAAGCACACCACTATTGCACATACATACATTTAATATCTGAAACTATAACTGTTGTTATCTGTATTTATGTCTAAAGATGCCATGAGATATAGGAATTCTGGCGCTGGTCTTATGACATTTGAGAACATGAGACCAGCACAAAAGACAATGGGGGGAGGAGCGTGAGGAGGTCATAAGCATCGGCTTTTAAGATTTTGGCCTGGCACTCAACATTTGTTGAGGCCTGCAAGAGGCACAGCTTGTTTGAAATTTTGGTGCCAGCTGTAGGCTACACAAATAAAGTCCCGTCACCATATGCACCTCTACTTTTATGTTTGCTGAGCAGTAACTGAGGCACAGTTCTCTCAGATCTCACATGCAGGCAACACTGCCTCATCCCATGGTCTTCCCCCTCCCTCTATTCTGGTGATTCTTGTTCAGAGGTGGACTGTGGGGAAAACAAGCACTGCACCTAATCAGTGACATGGCTGCCTTTGAGCAAGAGACACAGATGATCAACGGAGGGGGAAGACTATGGGGAGAGACTACACCACTTGCATTTGGGATCAGAGAAGCCTGTGCATTTCATGTTATTGCTTAGGAAAGGTAAAGTAAAATGTCATCTGCCTCCTTTATTTCTTGTGTTGCACTACATGCAGAGTCTGGCTTGTTGGAGTTTCAATTTAATTTTGTCTACATATTTCTACTTTGAGTTTGTTATAATTTATTCTGTAATTGGTGAGGGTCTAACTGTGTTCTGCCTGTGTGACTGAGACCCCCTCCCCCACCCCAAATGAAGCAGTCAGACTATGCCCATTCCCAGAACAGATGTAAATTACTCATTAAGAAAGGCAGAGGGAAGGCCAAACAATAGCTGCCATGGCTAAAAGGTGAGATAAAAAAGGCTATTTGTGCCAAAAATAGCACCTTTCAAAAATGGAAAAAGGAACCAAATGAAGTAAATAGGAAACAACATAAGCACTGGCAAGTTAATGCAAGTCACTGATAAGGAAGGCAAAAAGATAATTTGAAAAGAAGCTTGCTATAGAGACAAAAACTCAAAATAAAAACGTGTTCAGGCACATTTGAACAAGAAGAAAAGAAGTCAGTTGGACCATTAGATGATCAAAGGGTAAATGGGGTACTCAGGGAGAACAAATTTACAACTGAGAGACTAATGGGTATGTTTGGGATTCAGGGCACACCCAATGCACTGCAGCAAACTTTACCATGCACCAAAAATGCAGCTTTGCTAAAAAAACGCATGCTATCTGAATAGTGTGGGTTGGGGCAGAGATTGGCTGGCCAGCACCGATAGGGTGCGGGCTCCATAATGGGTCAGCCATATGAGGAGGGCACAGAGGAGGCAGTTGGGCTAGGGGGAGGGGGCTGAACCAGCAATAAAAGGAAGGGTGCCAGAACGACCCCTTCCTTTTCCACTGGGCATCATGGTTCACAACAGGTTAATAGCAGCGGAGTGGAGCAGCACAGGCGGGTGTCCTGAGGCCGAGTGGCTCGGTGCGGAGGAGTGGGAGAGGAGCAAGAGCGGCAGAAGAAAGTGTTTGCAAAGTCCCAAAGCAGCAGAGGAAGCGGTTGGAAGTGTGCAGCACACAGCAGAGTTCTGGAGACCTACAGCCTACCTCCTACCTGATCGGAACCGGCTGAGGGGAGAGAAGTGTTTCTCTGCTGGAATGGCTTCAGGGCCCAGCACAAGCAGCTGGAAGATGAAGTCCAGGCAAGCAGAGACAAGTGGGAGAGGAGATCGCTGGCTGGAACGAAGGATCGGAGGCAAGGGTACCACCTGGTGGATACTTAAGGAGTAGCAGCAGATTCAACAGCCCTCCTAGCCTACAAATAGACCAGTTGTGCCACCTAGTGGCAGTTGAGTGTTAAGGTGCAGACTTAACAGCACCATCCAAGAGGCACTGGAATAAACTGTTGGGGACTCTGGTGGGTGTCTGTCAGCGAGTGCGGAGAGGCAGCGATACAGCGGAGCAGAATTCCACAGCAAAGGGTCACTCGGAAAGTGGACAGCATGGCCAAGTGACAGCAGCCAGGGACAGTGAACCAGTAGGGAAGAAAGGGAGGAAGAATAACAGACCAACATGGATGGCGGCAAAGGGATAGGAGAACAAGCGCAAGGACAACAAAAGGAAATCCGATGCTGGCAAGGCCCTGACGGGATGCTGTGGTGCTCAGCAATGCACAGATCTGGCATCAGGGTCAGGTCATGCGGTGGTGGTAACAACAGCCAGCACCCTGCCCCTGCTGTGCGGCGGCAAAGGGCAGATGAATGACCTCCTCGGTATGCGTGACCTCATGAACCAGGGTACAAACTATTGCCTCGGTCCATGGAGCAGGATGCTTGCAGGCTCTCCTGAGTTCACTAGATGGAGCACCAACCAGGGGAGAGAAAACCACAGAGGAGATGGGTGTAAGCTATGCGGCGACACCTGGTGTAGCGGAGCCAAGGGGTGAGTATGAGCATTCTATTTCATTATCTAGAGAGATAGAGACTGGGAGGCTGGGATTGGAGGGGAGGGGGTGTTAGGGCCACAAGGGGCAGGGGACAAGGGAAGTACGGGGGTCAGGGGGATGCTGGGGAGATGGGTTGAGTGCCCGAGGCAGTTACGTCAGCAACATTGGGGGGGTCAGATGGGGCGACTGCCAGGCCTTTGAGGGACTGCTGCAGGCTTTATTGCAGATTTTATCTGCTTTGGGCCCCTTCTGCAGGTGGGATGTGGGCAGCGCAGAGCATGGCAAAGGCAGTCAAAGCAGGGACCTCTGGCTTCCCGCCTCCCAGCACCCCTCTGGGGGCTCCCATCCGGGGTACACTGGGAGTGGCAGTACCTGTGGAGGGGGAACTGGTATCTGAGCTCAGGCAGGTGGAATACATGTGCATTACTAGTGCATTAGACAGCCACATGCCGCCCGCTCAAAAGGAAAAAATCTGGAGGGGCGAGTATGTGGACATTTTCTCTCTCTGCATTTGAAAGGGGGATGAGAATTGCGAATGCTCAGGCTGCCGCAAAAAGTGCAAGCTGGTCTCCAGGAAGGCCGACAGCATCCCACGGATGATTGCAAACTGGTGCACGGCCTTTAGGGTATTGGCCAGCGTGGTGGGCGAAAGGCACCCAGCGCAGTGCAGGGGACTTTTAAAGTACCATGACAGTATCTGCAAGGCCTACAGGGTATACGGGGGGAATGTTTGACTAGAATATGATGAGCAGTTTCGTTGGAACATGGTAGGCAACCAGGGGCTTGGCTGGGATAGGAAAAACATCAACCTGTGGATTTGGTTGATGACACAAGGTCAGCAGGGAAGGCGACTGAGCAGGTTCATTGGGGGGGGGGGGGGGGTTGGCCCAAAAGGTACATGGGGCCTCCCCAGCCCTTTTTGGGGGCAATAGGTCCAGCACAGGGGAAGGCAGCCCCCTCCCCTCACCTCCCTGTGGCAACATCCCTCTGCTGCCCAATTTCACCATGCGCCAGGGGTATGCATGTTGTTTAATGGCGGGTCCTGCAGATTTAATAATACCTGCAAATACTGACATGCCTGTGCTATATGTGGGGAAGGGCACCCCCAGGTCTGATGCGGGAAGAAGCAGGGGGACAACCTCCAGCACCTGCACTGATGTCTCTGGTATGGATTTGGCCTCTACGCCCATCTGGATTGGGGTGCTGGGGAGGAGTTTGCAGGGATATGATTGGATCAAAGCTCAATGGTTAATTGACGGTTTTATGGGGGTTTGTTATCCCGTACAATGGCCTGCCAAGCCCACGAATCGCTCGGAACCTGAAATTCACCCTAAAGCAGAGGGAGGTGGTCCAACAGAAGCTCCACAAGAAGCAATGGTTGGGCAGGGTGGCGGGCCCTATGAGAGATGGCCTCTGCCCAATCTAAGCATTTCCTCATTGGGCCTGGTCCCAAAGAAGGAGCCGGGGGAGTTCCAACTCATCCATCACTTATCCTATCCCGATGGCACCTCGATGAATGATCACTTGGACCTGGCAGCCTGCTTGGTGAAGTATGCTTCAATAGGCCAGGTTCTGGAGTTGTTCCAGAGCATGGGGGCAGGAGCATGGTTCTCCAAGATAGACGTAAAGTCCACCTTCTGGTTGCTCCTTATGCACCCTAATAGCTTTCACCTTCTGGGGATGCGTTTTGGGGGCCAGTACTATGTAGACAAAAGCCTCCCCATGGGATGATCGATTTCTTGTGCCTATTTTGAGGAGTTCCGCTCCACCTTCCAATGGATCATCGAGAGTGATATGTACCAAGGCCGAATCATACATTACCTGGATATTTATCTTTATCTTTACTTGGAAATTTGATATGCTGCTTACCGAAGCAACAAGCGGTGTACAATGAAAAACAAAGCTACTCGGAAACAGAAAGGAACGCCAATAAATGATAGGAAAGAGGAGGACAGCAGGATAGGAGGAAGAGAAAAGTAGAATAAGGGTCGAAGGGAGGAGTCAGAGGGCAATAGCAGGAGGGTCAAAGGCCAGGTGGAAAAGGTGAGTCTTTAAAGCAGTTTTGAACTAGCGTAGGAAGGCTCAGCATGGAGGGAAAGAGGCAGGGAATTCCACAGGGAGGGACCATGGAAGAAGAAAGCAGAGGAACGAGTACGCTCTAGATGGGCTTCGGTGGGGGAGAGAAGGATCAGGCGGAAATTGTAAATAGAGCAGAGGAGGCAGTGGGGATTGAGATAATGGAGGAGATTGACAAGATACTGAGGTGTGGCTGAATGAATTACACGATGAACAAACATGAGTATTTTGAAATGAATCCAAAAGTGTACAGGTAATCAATGGAGGCCAGCCAGGAGGAGAAACATGGTCATAACGGGATGAAAAGGTGAGGAGATGAGTGGAGGTATTCTGAAGGAGCTGAAGCCTGTGAAGTTGGTATTGCAGGAGCCTGGAAAAGGAAGTGTTGCAATAGTCCAGTCTGGAAGTAACAAAAGAGAGAAGGAGGGTAGTCAGTGAGGTGGGGGCAGAAATGGATGATTTTTTTGCTCATGGAGGGGGACAAGCAGAGCTGCCAGCATATCCTGCAAGCATTCCAAAGGAAGGCCTCCAAACCAGGGGTTTCATTAGTGGAGAAAAAGACGGTGCCTGTCATTCCTGGGGATAGAAATTAACACCACGGAAATGGTGAGGCGCCTCCTGGCGGGCACAGTATCAGCTTTGAGAGCCGCAGTGCAAACGGCAGTGGCTACAAGGAAGATCATACTGCAACAAATGCAGTAGCTCATAGGGCACCTGAACTTTGACTGCCGGGTGATGTCCATGGGTCAGGCATTTATTCACCAGCTGGCAGACACCACAAAGGGTATTTGCAGATGGGACCACTTCCTTAGGGTCAATGCACCCAGGCGGGAGGACCTGGCAGCATTGCAATGGTTCCTATCCCCTTACAATGGCAGGAACATATGGAGGGTGCCAGCCATTTGTAACAGGGACCTATAACTCTTCAGAGATTCCACGGGGAGGGGGAGGGGGGAAGGGTGGGTTCAGAATTTATTTCAAGGGGCAATGGTGCCAGGAGTGGTGGTCAGCCGAGTGGCACCAAATCGGCATAACCAAGGACATCACATTCTTAGAGATGTTCCTAATTGTGGTGGCCATGGTCATATGGTAGCACCAGTTCACGAATAGGATAGTTTCCCATTCTGATAATGTGGCAGTGGTGTTTGCTATTAATAAACAGACAGCAAGGGCAGAGCAAGTGATGCGATTTGTCAGGAAATTGGTGTTACTGAGCCTGGAACTGAATGCCTTTATTACGGCCAAGCACGTTCCAGGGGAAAACAATGAGATAGCTGATGTTCTTTCTTGTTTCCAGCTCCAGCCCTTCTGGCTCCTTGCTCCGGATGTGGTGCCTGTAGCGGCTTGCATGCCCCATGAGATGTGAACCTTTGGATGTGGAGCACCGGCAGACTGCTGATGTTTTCTTTGTCAGTGAGCACTTTGAAGGCCTACGGGACAGCCTGGGGGGGGGGGGGGGGGCCTGGAGAACTTTGCCAGTCAGCAGAGATTCCATCTCAGTCAAGGGGTGGCAACAGGCATCCTTCTCGAGTTTCTGATGCACATACAGGCAAGAGGGAGCTTCAGTTAAGCAAGCCAGGCTAATGTTGGCAGGGGTAGCCTTCTTCCTCAAACTGGTGAGGTTCAGGGATGGAACAAAGGAGTTCATCATATGGAAGGTGGTGGATGACTGAGCCCAGGAGGCCGTCCCTCGACTGGAAGGTCGCAGGCCAGTTACCCTACCCATACTGAGGAGGGCCATGTGACAGGTGTCAGCGGTCACCAGAGACTGGTTGAGGACAAGCTGTTTCAGGTGGCCGCCCTGCTTATGTTCTGGGGTGCCTTCTGCATGGGCGAGATCCTGCTACGGTTCACTATGGATATGGTGGGTCCCGTCATGCGACGGGCAATGCCTCAGTGGTGGGGGATAGGGTGCGCTTGTTCCTGGCCCGGCCGAAGACAGACTGGCTCAGGAATAGAAGGGTGGTGTGGCTGAATGCCATGGTGGTCCAGACGTTTTGCCTTGTTGCGGCTTTGTGGGAGTATATGAGGGTGTGACCATCAGTGGGAGGCCCCCTGCTATGGCATGTGGACAGTTCCTATCTCTCCCAGTACCATTTTTGGACCTGTGACTGAGGGTGGTAAGGAAGACAGGGTTCGCGACATCCTGTCTGACCCTACATTCATTCAGGATAGGTGTGGCGACTGCAGCCCATGGGTTGAACCTGGGGCAAGGCAGATTCAGGCTATCGGGAGGTGGGTTTCAGAACAGTATAAGTTGTATATCAGCACCCAGTCCAAAATGTGATTAATGTGGAAAAGACAGAGCTTTATTTTATTGAACCATTGACAACCCGACACAGGCCGTGTTTCGCTACCCTTCATCAGGGGTTGATCTGGTAAAAGAACTAAAAACATAAACATACATTTAAAAAAAAAGTTATGGAAACAACAGATGGCTAAAAAGATAATATGAATACAAACTATAAATACATATATATGTTATAGAAAATAAGAATAAAAATAAAATTAACCATAAAAACATGTTTTACATAAAATTACACGTATTATGTAAACATATATATTAAATAAATATTATAAAAAGGATGTAACAGAAATCATATAAACCGTATATAAATACTTCTGTGTAAGATAGTGAGGACACAACGACTTGTGACACTTTGTTAGATTTGTAAAAATCCTGTACAACTAAAATATATAATGAACAACAATGAGAATGTAAATAAACCAAACATATGGGTAAAAATATTTAAAAAGTTAAAAAACTATAAAGAAAAAACACATATACAAACTTTTATTATTATCTTAATCAAAGAGAGAGAAACATAGCAGGAGCGAATAAATGAGAACCGGGTTAGAAAACTATTCCTTATCATGATATGGATTGTCACATGAACAAACTTGAACTCATGGCGTATTCCAAACAATTAACATCTGCAAGGGTAAAATTCATACTACATTAGAGTATCAATACTATTGATTGAAGTTATCAATTTTAACTCCATTAATAATGGAACCCTTTCTCAAAAAATATTGTGTTTAAAAATAAAAGTGAACATCGTGGCAAGCTTAAAACGGCTAAGATCTAGGATATGTCACGTAAACCCCCAAACACTTTCAAAGCTTGTAACACATCATGGACATAATGATGCTATATGTAAACTAAAAGTTACTATTAGAAAAACAACACTACTTTTGAAACCATGTGCCTTTGTAGGCCGAACAAAATAACATCTTTCATGTAAACCCTATACAAGGGCTCATATTAAAAATGCCACCACGCACGCTCTTATAAGAGTGACAACTGCCAACCAAAAAGTAAAACATTCATCGGAGAACAGATCATACATGAAAATGGCAGGGTTTAAAAACATCTAAAAGAGTCCATTTCTACTAAAACCACTTTAAAATGAAAGCATGGAAGAGGAACCAGTAAATACCTTTTTCTATCTTCCTTAGTAGCACACCTTATTCTATACAAATAAAAACGTAAAAAGCCGATACTGCATGAAAAACATGACGATCTTCAAAAAACGTTCTAAAAAGTAACCATGTATACATACGCTCTCTTAAAAAGCATATAGAGTAAACCGCATTGCTAAACATGAGATAAAAGACTTTCTGTACATTACTCAGCGGCACAAATTCCTCCGTGCAGGCTGTATGTGAAGTACCATCAAAAAAACGCCGGCTCATGAGCTCATTAAAAAGGAAGCAAGAAGGAGGGGGCGGAGTCAAATGAAGGCGAGACCAGTCATACCTATATAGAAACATAGAAATATGATGACAGAAAAAGACCACATGGCCTATCTAGTCTGTCCTTCAACAACTACAACAGTCCTCTTTTTACCTTTAGAAATCCTCTGTGTTTGTCCCATGCTTTTTTGAATTCATTTACTGGCCTCATCTCTACCACCTCCACTGGGAGACTATTCCATGGATCCACTACTCTTTCCGTAAAGAAATATTTCCGCATATCACTCCTGAATCTATCTCCCTTCACCCTCATCTCATGTCCCCTCGTAGCAGAACTTACTTTCAATTGAAAGAGGCTCTCTCCCTGAACATTTATGCCACAGAGGTATTTAAACATCTCAATCATATCACCTCTATCCCGCCTTTCCTCTAAGGTGTACATATTAAGTCTGTCCTCATATGCTTTATAATGGGCAATAAAAAACAAAGAGAGTCCCAAAACATATCAAAACTACATTATGTACATTGGAGTGGAGGAGTGGCCTAGTGGTTGGGGCAAGGTACTTCAAGCCAGAAGGTTGGAGGTTCAAATCCCACTAGAGGACAGCAACCTAGGACTGGGGTTTCTAGTCTCACAGGTACTCCTTGTAGTCTTGGCAAGCCACTTAACCCTCCATAGCCCATGTTCCCTGTAAAATAGTTATCTCCAAGTTATAATGCCCTGTTCAATGTAATTTCAGTTTGTTCAATATAAACCACACTGATGCAGAATAGCACAGTATATAAGAGAATGTAAATAAATAAATATAAGTTTAAAATTACTGTTAAGAAACTAATGTTGTTTTTGAAACCATGTCCCTTTCTAGGCAGGACAAAAAATATTTTATTCTATGTAAGCCCAACATAAGGACTCATATTATTAACGCCGACACACACACTCTTATAAATGTGACATATGCCAACCAAAAGGGAAAAACTTCCATCGTAGACCAATCATACATAAATTGGCAGTGTTCAAAAACATCTAAAAAAACCCTTTTTACTTATAAAACAATGCTGAATAAAAAGCATAAAATACTTCAAGACTCTCTAAAAATCGACCATATATACATACACTCTCTCAAAAAATGTGTAGCGTGAATCGCATTACTAAACATGAATAAAAAATGAGATGAAAAAACTTTCTGCACCTTACTCAGCAGCACGAATCACTCCATGCAAACTATATGTAAAGTTCTATCAAAAAATGCAGGCTCATGCGCTCTTTATAAAGAACTGATCCTGGAGGGCTTGCAATGGGTCATTGGTTCGGTACTCACTATGGGGTAATTTGGGCCATGGACCCTCCTGATGGCAAGACCTCACTAAAGGAAAAGGAGGAGGAGAGGGATACCATGGCAAAAGGAATGTCCCGGACATCAAGATAGGGGTGACGGGGCCCGGTAACTGGGAGGCCAGGTACCAGGGCCAGGGGTGCCTGACCTTGGTTATCAGGAGCATAGCACAAAATGGGCCACCTGGGCACCAACACAGAGTGGTTGGTGTCAGGGAAAAAGTGGCATGACATTAGAACGGGGCTGCCGACCAGGCAATAGGGACTGTGGTACAACAACCATCATGTTCATTATGTTGTGTTTATTATTTACATATTATGTACTTATTGTTTACTGAATGGTCGCTTAATTTTGTACAGAAGATATGTGTATGCACATTCTGTGGCCTTCAAGAGCCACAAATAAAAGCAGGTTGTGAAGCAATGGATCAGGCTTCTTTGTTGTATGCGATATGGGGAGACAGGATTGGAAAGGGGATAGGTAGGAGCAGAGGAGGCCCAAAGGCAGTCTGGCTTGCCATAGGTTATGGGTATTTCAGGTACGGAGCAGCACATCAATGTTAGCACAGGCGGTCTTTGATGCATGCTTACCAATAATGTCACATAGTGGGGGTGCACTTCTCACCACCTTAAAGGGTGGTATAAGTACACCTATATTGCATGAGGGTGGCATGAAATCTGTGCTAAATACATAGGGACATGCCAGGAATGCCTCCATTTTTAGCATAGATCCACAGCCACCCCTGCACTCATGTTTTTGGGCAGAATGTGCAGTAGGCACCACATTTTAGAAAATATGCTCCTAAAAGAATTTTTTGCTTCAATCTTTACTAAGGAAGATGTGAGGAAGTTACCCATGCCAGAAAAGGTATTTAGCAGTGATGAGTCAGAAGAGCTAAATCAAATCTCAATGAACCTGGAAGAGGTAGTTGAACAACTTGACAAATTAAAGAACAGCAAATTACCTGGATTGGATGGCATACACCCAAGAGTGCTGAAAGAACTCAAAGATGAAATTTCAGAGCTACTATTAATCATTTTTAACCTATCATTAAAATTGTCTAAAGTGCTAGAAGATTGGAGGGTGGTTAATGTAATGCCTATTTTTAAATAGAGCTCCAGGGTATTATGTAGGAAACTACAGTGAGCCTAATGTTGGTTCCAGGCAAAAGGTGGAAACCATTATAAAGAACAAAATTACTGAGCATATGGATTGACATGGTTTAATGGGAGAAGGTCAACATGGATTTAGTTAAGGGAAGTTTTGCCTCATCATTCTGCTTTATTTCTTTGAAGAGGTGAATAAACATGCGGCTATGTTGATACTGTATATGTAAGACTTTCAGAAAGCATTTGACAAAGTCCCATCTGAGAGACTGAGGAACTTAAAACTCATGGCAGAAGAGCAATGTCCTATTGTGGATTGGAAACTGATTGAGATAGAAAATAGAGAGTGGGGATAAAAGCTCAATTTTCTCAGTGGAGAAAAGTGAATAGTAGAGTATCCCATGGATCTATACTGGGACTAGTGCTTTTTAACATATTTATAAACGATCTGGAATTAGGAGCAAGTGAGGTGATTACATTTGCAGACAACACCAAGTTATTCAAAGTTGTAAAATCTGATGCATATTGTGAGAAATTGCAGGAGGACCTTGTGAGACTGGGGGGCTGGGCATCCAAATTGCGGATAATATTTAATGCAGACAAGTGCAAAGTGATGCATATTGGGAAGAATAATCTAATCTATAAGTACACAACATTAGATTTAAAAAAGGTATGGACAAATTTCTGGAGCAAAAATCCATAAGCTGTTTTTAAGGTAGACCTGGAGAAAACCATTGCTTATCTCTGGGGATAAGTAGCATGGAATCTGACTACTTTTGGAATATGCTAGGTACTTGTGACTTGGATTGGCCACTTTTGGCAACAAGATACTCGGCTTGATGGATAGCAGTTCAAATAAGACCTATTATAAGTGCAAGGGGCCAATGGAGGGATCAAGGTATCATCCAGAACTCCCACAGATTCAGTCATACCCCCTCCTATCTTCCCATCCTTCCCCATACTCTCCCCAACAAAAGCAGACCTCACCAACCCCCCCCCCCCCCTGCACCCCTTGGAAAAGGCAGTCTTCTCCAAACTCCTCCTATACCCTACTGACAAAGGTAGACGTCCGATGAACACCCTCACCCCACTACTCCACTCACCTGAGTCTTACCAGAGATTTTCCTTTTGTCTAGTCGCTTCTTCTCCATTGGAGACCAGGTTTAAAATGCCACCTCTGACCTCACACAGCAGTCTCACAGTAATACCACTAGGTATCAAACAGTCAAATAAAGAGCATGCTATCTAGCAATAGGGTACAATATTAACTAAATTTCCTCCAAAATGAAAATAAAAAAAAAGAAAAACCATGAAATGACATGGAAAACTAAGAAAACATTTTTTTGGTCTGCAAACCCCTAGTGGCTAATTATGGTTTATAGTCTTTTCCCCTAAGAACTTGTCTAAACTCTTTTTTAAAAACAGCTACGCTAACTGCCTTGACCACATCTTCCAGTTGAATTGTATGTTAATTGAAAAAATGCTCGCTCTGATTTGTTTTAAATGTGGTAACCATTAGTTTCAGAGAGTGTCCCCTTGTCATAATACTATTTAAAAGAGTACAATTCCTTTCCCTAGGATGAGGGTGAAAGGGGATAGACTCAGGAGTAATATGCAAAAATGTTTCTTTATGGAAAGAATGGTGGATCCATGGAATAGTCTCCCAGTGCAGGTGGTAGAGATGAGGACAGTATCTGAATTCAAAGAAGCATGGGACAAACACAGAGGATCTCTAAAGGAAAAAAGGGACTGTTGTAGTGGTTGATATGGAAGGGCAGACTAGATAGGCCATGTGGTCTTTTTCTGCCATCATGTTTCTATGTTTATATTTATCCATTCCACCCTGCTTGTGGATTGATTTCTATCACATCTCCTCTCACCCATCTCTTCTCCAAGCTGGAGAGCCCTAACATCTTTAGCCTTACTTCATAGAGAAGCCATTCCATCCTCTATGATTTTGGCTAATATTTTCTGAGATAGGGGGGCCGATGTTCTCTATTCTATTCTTTTTTCTGCTTTGCATAAGTCCTGAATATTTGTTTTTTTTTACCACTACCACCACCACCACACACTGAGATGAGGATTTTAATGTATTTCCACAATGACTCCAAAATCCCTCTCCTGCAAGGCGACTTCTAATATGGAACCCACCACCTAGCACTTATAGTTAGGCTTGTTTTTCCCTATATGCATCACTTTCACTTGTTCACATTAAATTATATCTGTCATTTAGATGCCCTGATATCCAATCTCACCAGATCCCCCTGTAAATCCCTGCAAACAAATTTGTTATCTTTGTGGGGTCATTTTTTACAGTTTTGGACAACTATCCAGAGGGTCATCATGAGTCTGCACCGACTCGATGGCATTTTTTCAACAAGAACCAAGAAAAATACTACTAGTACAGAACAGAATTGAAAAGAAACCAAGAAAGCATAGCAGAGGTAGCCTGAAGTAGGACATTTGTGAGACAGAAGTGATACAAGCAGGTTTATTCAGATAAAAACGGAATAATTTTGGTCTGAAGAATGTCCTCCTTCAGGCCATCTCTGCTGTGCTTTCTTGGTTTTGGATCTGCAGAGTTTATTTTCTTCTCTTAACTTTGGTTTGAAAAGAAACAAAGTAGAGTGGCAAACTCTCATAAAAGGTACATTTCTTCTTTTTGGACATAACAGCCAAATGGTTAACAAACAGTTAAAAACACAATATCAAAAGACAAATTACATTGCAGTATCTTAAAAATCACCCATCATTTCAAGAAAGTATGCCTCCACACTATCCAATCTCCAAATACCTAAGGAAACAAATACATTTTCAACACCTTATTTAATGTTGACAATGACATATTCACCTGCAATATCTCTGGAAGAACATTCCAGAGTTCAGGCCCCACCACTCTGAAAGCCCTCTTCCTCCACTTTCTAACCTCATGACCTTTCTGTCAGGGACAATCAGTAGGGGATAAGTAGATCCAAAAATTAATGAGTCCATTCAGGTTCACAGATTTTTAGGGTGTGGTGTTCACAACTTAAGACAAAACATAAAACTTGAGACAGACCTATATCTCAAAGAAAACAGAGAAGATGATTGAATCAGACCACATATTTCAATCCAAAGGATGACAAAATAACCTCATCAGGGTCAGAAATCATAGTAGACAAGCTGGGAAGTGATTCTGGTCAAATACTGTAGATACTTAGGGGTATGTTTACTATTTTATTTATTTTTATTTATTTACATTCTCTTATATACCGCGCTATTCTGCATCAGTGCGGTTTACATTGAACAAACTGAAATTACATTGAACAGGGTATTATAACTTGGAGATAACTATTTTACAGGGAACATGGGCTATGGAGGGTTAAGTGGCATGCCCAAGACCACAAGGAGCACCTGTGGGACTAGAAACCCCAGCCCTTCCGGCCCAAGGTTGCTGTCCTCTAGTGGGATTTGAACCACCGACCTTCCGGCCTGAAGTACCTTGCCCCAACCACTAGGCTACTCCTCCACTAAACCGTCTTAACGTCGCAGCGGTGGTATTATCGCACGATAAGTGACGTTATCGCGCGACAACGTCACTTATCACGAGATAACGCAGCGGCGGCATTAAGGCACACTAATGCTGTGAAATCCGGGTCTGAAGGGTGGAGTAAGGCTTCCCAGAGGGCGGAGAGAAGGGGTCAATGGGCGGAGAGTGGGAGGGGAGAGGTTCCAGGCACACTAACGCTGTGGAATTCGGGTCTGAACACTAACGCCAGTGAAACCCTCGCATTAAATGTTCCCTGTAAAATAGTTATCTCCAAGTTATAATGCCCTGTTCAATGTAATTTCAGTTTGTTCAATGTAAACCGCACTGATGCAGAATAGCGTGGTATATAAGAGAATGTAAATAAATAAATGAAATATAAATTAAGGCACATTTGCAGGAAAGAGAAACAATTTCAGTCAGCAATGTGCAGCAAAGGCAGGGAAACCCAGAAAGTGATAGTTGTGATACATTGTGCAGGGAACAAAGAGGCAAATAAACATATAAAAGGACCAGAACCACATATAAAAGCCCAATAACCAAGCTGGCCAAAAGTGATATTAATGATAAACATAAAGCAACACCACTGACAAAGCTAAAAAAAAATAAGATATCATGTTTGGAAGGGTCTATTCTCTGTCCCCCTACAAAGTGAATGATCCCACATTGAAATAGTGCTGATCAGGGTTTTTATGGCATGCATATGTGCAGTAACAGCAGAGTGGGCACGTAGGAAAGGGCAACTGTACTGATGCTGTAAATGGGATATAGAGGGCTGCAGGAGGCACATGCTGTGGTCCAGCTGGGGCACAGTGCGTGTTAGGCAGATTCCTAGGTGGCACATAGGAATTCCGTAACTGTAAAGCAGCAAGACATCAACTGACGAGGGTCCAACATGGGCAAGAGTGTGTGTCCCACAGTGTCACAGGGGAGATTACCCAGCAGGTACCCCCAAGGGCACATAACATTGGCAGGCGGTGTGGGGGGGGGGGGAAGCGCACATGTCCATATAGGCACCCCTACCCGAGAACCCACACCATAGGCATCTGCCTACCAGCATACTGGATGGCCTGGGACTGCGCACCACAGCACCACAGCATAATGGCATGGCAGCATGGTGGCAGAGGGGTGCTGGTGGCGGAGAGGGCAGTGGCATCTGCCCACAGCACACCATGGCCTAGCCCCGTTTAGGTGGGTGCCATGCACAGCAACAGACAGGGTCTGTCTGACGAACAGTCATGGTATCCCCAGGGAATGAACTGTCCCTGTGGCAACAGTGTGGTGCAGTACACACAGGCAGTGTGTTTATGAACAGAAAGTCACAAGTTCAAGTCCCAGCTGTGGCTCCTGCCAATCCAGTCCCCATATTTTACAAAGTACTAAACCGGGATAATAAAGACGGAACCTTTATTGCAGATAAAATAAACATGCCTGAAACACCTATATTTTACCCTACAGGGCACAGACACAATAAACATGTGCAATCCCTAGAGCAGAGTTTCCCAACTGTAGTTCTGGACGGCCAAACACCATTCAGGTTTCATGCTTTCCCTAATAAATATGCCTGTGCTGCATTAGTATCTGCTGCCCCCATTGTATGCAAATGTATCTCATGCATATTCATTAGGGACAGCATGAAAACCTGAACAGTGTTTGGCCCACCTGGACCGGAGTTGGGATCCTCTCCCCTAGAGCAGAGATCAACAGGGGCATAAACACCCACACCCACAGGCTCCACTATCCAAAGCGTCATGGAGAGTCAGGCTGTTGGGCCCTGCGTGCAGCAGCATCTCCCAATACTAGCACTTCCATACCTTAGCAATGCTGCCCTAAACTTGGGAATACGTTGCACATGTATCAAAAGGTTGCTATGATTAATGGCAGATAGAAACTCCTAAGTTAAGCACAATTTGCTGATAGAGCTGCATCATAGCAACCTTTCTGATATCTGTGGAGTGTGTTTCAGTTTTGGTTTCTGACAGTGTTTACCACCCCGGGGAGTGACCTCAACAGTATTGTGTACCATAGCCATGCCTGCACTGTGCCCAGGACTGGTGTGGTGGCCAGGGCTGCCAAAAGACGCTATATTTGCACAATGCTGGCATAGGTGTGGGAGTGTGTGTCTGTCTATCCAGTGTGTTGTGGCTGCCTACACCTTACTGAGCCCATACTGCTTGCACTGTTTCCAGTGTTAGCCTGCCAATGTGGATAATGAGGAGCAAGACACTGTGGGTATGGCCCGGCCAGGGTGGCCTGGGCAGGATGCATCTGCACAGGGCATAAGGCAATGGCTGGGACTTTGTAGTACCTGGCCACCACCTGCACGGACAGGTTGCCACAGCATGTCCTGCTGGGAGGTCACTCTCACCCTGACTGAGCAGTGACCACGGCATGGCTAGGTTCCCCCATAGTGCTATATAGTCTTTCTCTTAAGTGATATTTGTGGATTCTTTTTTCTGGGGCCCAATCACTGACTTATCTGCTTGGTATGTGTGCTCACATCCCAGTTTTGGGTGCATGCATCTCTTCCAGGAACATGCAGTATGGATTAGCTACCAGACTGTCTGTGGTTAGTATGTGTATGGCTGGAACACCTTGCAGGGTGCAATGGCTGGAGACTGTAAGATGGTGGTGGTGGGGGGCAGCTGAGCATTTCTAGGCCTACTGTCTGTCTGCCATTGCCTTATGGATGTGTACAGATCTGCATTGACTGCCCTGTATGGTGCCTGTTCCCCAGCAAGACTGGGGTTGATGGACCCCTCTACTGCCAACATTGCAGGGATGTAGAATGTGGATCTGTTGGTGTGAGATCCTGTCCCCCACTCTGAGCCCCAGAGAGTTGGTTGGGTGGTGCTACATAATCCGCCTATGGGTCCAAACACTCCCCCCCTTCACTTAAATCATGTGACCATGGCACCCACACAGGATATGCACTATTCTGGGGGCATCATAATCCACAAGGGCTAGACATGACTGGGAAAGATGGATGGAGACAGGTGTATCCTAGGTGTGTTTGCAAGAATTACCTATCACACACTAGCACTGATGGCAACCTGCAGTATAGCCTATTGCAGCTAAGCCAGGTGCTGTGGACCTGGTGCTGGGAGCCCCACCTCGCCCTCAGGGTGAACACAGTACCTGCACAATGTGACGGTCTATAGCTACTCTGTGCCAGAAACACACATGGTCAGTTCCCCCTACCAGGCCAAGGTGCCCCATCTTGTGACTGCTGATCTGCATGTGCAGTGCATCATGGGTACAGGTGGGTTAACCCTATCCTAGTAACCACAGCAGACACTTTGTGTGGTGACCTGTAGTCCTTCTGTAGCCAGCCAGGGATTTGTTAATAGCTATAGAGATGTAGTCCACTGGTTAATTCACTGACTGTGGAGGCAGAGGTCATGGGTTTGATCCCACAGTGGTGCTATTTGATAGGGCTGTCTGAAACATTTCCTATTTAAATTAGTGCTGCCAGCAAAAACACCCTCACAGTGCCGTAACCTTAAGGTGCCTTATAAGGTGCCCTATAGGGAACATTATAAGGTGCCTTGGCAGACAGGGCACTTTATAATGTGCCCTCTGGAGTGCCTTATAGGGCGCCTTATGCGGCACCTTAGGTTATGGCACTGTGAGGGTGTGTTTGCTGGCAGCACTAATTTAAATTAAAAAAGAAAGTACCTCAGACAGCCTTACTCATTAAGCCCACTGGAGGATCAAACTCATGATCCCTGTTTTATCAGTCAATGTATTAACCATTGTGCTACACCTCTGTTGGTGTGTTTTCAGGTCAGCGCGCCTAATTAAGGCTAACATGTGTTAATGTGCCACTGCTCCCTCTATCACGCGATAATGGACTTTATCGCGCGATAACCTGAAATGCTACTTTAGGACCGGAATGCCCACTACCTTATATGGCATTCGTCACAGTAAGACTGCAACTAATGCCGGTAACATTAAGCCGGTTTAGTAAACATACCCCTTAGTTATCAAATGGGAAGGTTCAAAAAACACGTACCTATGTGACTGATATTTGTGACATGGTAGATTCCTCCAGCCCTTTAGAAGGAGCCAAAAAGCAGGAATCAGAAGCAGTGCTGGATGGTAAACAAAAGCACATGGCTAGTAGTTACCAGGGAAACCAGACACAGGGGAAAGAAACACGCCCTTGCTGCAAGTTAGCTCAGGAGTCACGAGCTGAATCAGAGCACCTGCTAGGAGGAGGAGTCAGGCACTGCCCTAGAGGGCAGACACATAAAGAGGCCTCAGTAGAAAGAAAAGGGTCTCAACTAGGAGCCACAGGGGAAGCTCCAACACAAGCTCGACTAGGAGCCATACAGGAAGCTCCAACACAAGCTCGGCTGGGAGGTTACCTACAAGGCCAACTGAGGGTTCCGGTGAGAGGCCAGCAAAGAGGGCAGCTAACAGACCAAGAGGAGGACCAGGGAGGAGTCCGAGTTCCAGGCCTAGGTAGAGCTACCGGTAGAGTTCCAGCCCAGAACCGTGGGAGAGAGACTGTGGCAAGCCTAGGGGAACACTCAGTAAAACGGAGAGAAAGCCCAGAGCCAGAGCCAAGTTTAAAGGTAGAAGGAGAACCATTTATAAAGTGTTTTTCAAGAGAAGAATACAGCATAAGCAGGCCAGGCTGTTTGCAGTATTCTGGGAATTACAAGGATAGGAAAAAGCCAGGAAGGCAGTTGCAACCCACAGCTCACAAATCAGGTTTTGAATCAACAGCTGTTCCCAAAGCCCAGAGAAAGCTGTTTGCAGGCAGACGAAGAGGTAAGCCCAGAGACTGGGTTTCAAATAAGGCTGTTGATAATCAGTGTGATTTTACTTACCCAAAGGGTTGGGACTGTGGTTTTAATACCTGTAAAGAGGATGATTGTTTACAGCAATACATGTGCCAAGAGTATGATATAAAGCCTAAGCCAGAGAGAAAGGGCGTGGCCCCTGAAACACTGTTGCAAACATTTCTGCCTGACTTCCATGAGGAGTTAATGGAAACAGAGCCAAGGCTAGGCAATATATCTGAAGAATTGATGGACTGTACGATTACAATATCGAATGAGATATTTTCCCTGCGTTGAGTTTAAGCAGTGCAGAGAACTTCAGGAGTGTTAAGAGAAAAAAAGTACAAAGCTGTGGGAAACAGAACTGTTTGTGCTAATTGCTGGGAAGCAAATGTTTATTACTGCTGAAGATAAGCTATTTCTGTTGGAGACTTTTCATTTTGTCCTTTGCCAGAAATATATGGTTTGTGTTATCTTTGTTCCATGCTGAAATCCGCCCGGAGGGGAAATAAATCCTGTTTGCTTAAAACCACTTTAAGTTCACACTACTCTTCATTGGACACTGAAAGAAACTACATTTCCCAAAAGGCCTTGCCTCAGGAAAAGGTCAGACAGCTGTTCAAAGAAGGATAACAGGTCGCTTAAGCCCTACACGCTTCGGCTGGGGGCACAAAGGCGGTTACAAATGGCGTAGTAGTACGGATTTTTGCCCGGATTACAAGGACACTCGAAGGACGAGGTTCCAGCAGCAGTGAGCTGACATCCAGGAGCAGAAGGATCCACTGTTCGGCTGACAAGCAGTCAAGAGGGGAGCTACCTTTCTCAGTGCCTGACTCTGCACTGTGCCCTGGTAATGGTGGCTAGGCACGGGTGTGGAAGGATAAGCCGGAGAAAGGGGTAGTGCACAGAGATATAGTATTGGAAAAAAAAAAAAGGAGGGAAATTTTTTTTTTTGGGCCACACTTGGTGGTTTTTTTTTTGTGTTTCTATAGGTACCTGGACATCTGAGATGGATCCTCAGGAGATGCTGAGGTGGATGTCCCTACAATGGGACAAGCAGCTAGAGATGACTCGACGGGTGCAGGAGCAAATGGTTGCTGCTAACCATGAACAGCAAAAGCCTGTCAGAGAGCTCATGGAGAAGCTACTGGAGCAGCAGCAGGAGTCAGCGAGAGACATATCTATGTATACCCAAGGGGTAGGACTACCTAATAGTGGTGCACTCACGTTGGGACAATTATCTCCTACAGATAACCTGGACGATTATATAGATGCCTTTGAGCGCATCGCTGAAGCCATAAGGCTGCCTAAAGAGCAGTGGGCAATAAGGTTTGCGATGTCCCTTTCAGGCGAAGCTTTGTCTGCGTATAAGTCTATGCCTGCTACCTTGGCAGTAGATTATAGTGCAGTCAAAAATGCTGTAAGAGACAGGTTAGGGCTAACCCCTTTATTCTACTGGCACACGTTTAGGGAGGCCAAATTAAGGCCTGGAGAAACCCCTAAAGCCCTGTATTACAGAATAAGAGGCTTGGCCTGGAAATGGCTGAACCCTGGACAGGGGACTGTAGAGTCTGTATTTGATGATGTAGTGTTTGAACAATATATGGAAGCTGTACCAGCAGAGGTAAAAACATTTCTCATGTTACAGAATTGTAAAACAACAGAGGAAGCCGCCATCTTGTCGGAACGATATTTTGAGGCCGAGTTTGCAAAAACCTCAAAATCAGGCGTTCTGGGGGTGACAAGAGCTGGTAGTATGGAAAGGAATATGCGAAGTAAGCCATCTTATGAGAATGCGGGTTTTCCCAATGCTAAAGGAAAATGTTTTAAATGCGGGAAATTAGGGCATTTTCAAAAAGATTGTATCTTACGTACTGCATTGGTGTCTGGCAATGGAAAGAAAATCCAGGCAGGGTTCTTACTTCCTGTACAAGTAGAGGGCATAGAGGCCCAGGCGCTGCTGGACTCTGATGCTGACCAGAGTATGGTGTCCCAGCGGCTCTGGCAAGCCATACAAGCCCAGTCAGCACCGAGTCAAGCAGTAGGGCAAGTTAAAATACGGTGTACACGGGACGGCCTCCTATTACCCTGTATATGACCTTACAATAAAAGGGTTGGGAACAGAAAAGAAAGTAAAGGTGGCAATAGTCCTGCAGCTGTTATATGACATTATTCTAGGAAACGATTGGCCCCCATTTTGCCAGGGGATAGAGCGGGGTATAGAAGAAAGGACAGGCTATGTCTCTACCCGGTCCCAGGCAAGAACCTCTCCTAGTAATGAGGACCCTGCGGAGGAAGTAGCAGGTCCATCCCGAGATAGGGAGGATTTCCCTGAGCTGGAAAGGGAAAGTGAAGAGGAAGTAACAGGCCCATTACCCACACAGACTGACCTTTTTGGTACCCCATCCGAGAAAGTTAGGAAAGGAAAGGCGAAGAAAAAACAGGAAAGGCAACACAGAGCCCAAGGGAGGGCTGGATTGGAAGCCGGGGATGGGTTACCCTGGGTTCCCTCAGAATTAGTGAAGAAATTCCCTTCCTTTCCAGGGGAACAGAAAGCGGATCCCGCTTTGCAACGGGCTTTCGCGTTTACACAAGAAGGAAGGAATACTCTGCCCCGATTTCTTGTAGATAAAGATATTTTGTATAGGGAGAGTAATAACCCTCTGACAGGAGAAGTAAGAAAGCAACTGGTGGTGCCGAACACTTTCAAGGCCATAGTTATGCGATTGGCCCATGATCACCCAATAGGAGCCCACAAGGGAATTCAAGGGACACTGGACCAGGTCCTTGCCCGCTTTTACTGGCCCGGGGTCTTCAAGGAAGTTTCCCGCTACTGCGAAGCGTGTCCCACTTGCCAACGGGTTACTGCCTCGAAACCGAGAGCAGTACCTATGATACCCACACCTGCCATATCCACACCGATCCGTCGGATGGCAATGGATATTATAGGGCCACTCGTTAGGACTCCCCGGGGTTTTCAATATGTGTTAGTGATCGTGGATCAGGCTACGTGCTTCCCATGGGCCATACCTCTTAGGAGTACCTCCGCCAGAACAATAGCCCTGGAACTTATTAAGCTGTCTGTGAGGTTGGCTTCCCACGGGAGATGCTCACCGACCAAGGGAGCAATTTCATGTCTAAATATTTAGCTACCGTGTGGGATGCCTTTGGCATACACCATGTGCGTACTGCGGCCTATCACCCTCAGTCCAATGGGATGGTCGAAAGAATGAATCAGACCATTAAGCAAATGCTTAGGCGGGGACTAGATGGACAGATGTCTGAATGGGATACTTTGTTGCCTTTCGTGTTATACGCGTGTAGGGAACGCGTACAAGCGTCCCTAGGGGCATCCCCATATGAGTTGCTGTTCGGTAGAGCATCCAGAGAAGTTCTTGATATACTGTGAGAACAATGGGTGGAACCAGACAAGGAGGAGTCGGACGTACCCCAGTTCCTTAGAGACCTGAGGAGTCGTTTACAAAGAACGTCTCAAATCTCTTTGGCAAATTTACAGGCTAGCCAGAGGAGGCAGAAAAAATATTATGACCGGGGAATGAAACCCCGACAATTGGCGGTGGGAGATAGAGTGGTGATTATGGTAGCAGAGGTAGGACCCAAGTTTGAGTCGAGATGGAAGGGGCCCTATACTGTTGTGGAGAGGGTAGGTCCCGTCTTGTACCTCGTAGAAAATAAAAAGGGCCGTCGCCAAGTCTATCATATTAATGTTTTAAAACCCTGGCAAGAAAGGGTAGCAACAGTAAGGTTAGCCATTAGGGAAGACTACAGAAACCCATTGAAGGAGATTACGTGCTCTCCGTCACAGGTTCCGGCAGCCCGTAATATTTTAAGGGGGGGATCTGTGACATGGTGGATTCCTCCAGCCCTTTAGAAAGAGCCAAAAAGCAGGAATCAGAAGCAGTGCTGGATGGTAAACAAAAGCACATGGCTTGTAGTTACCAGGGAAACCAGACACAGGGGAAAGAAACACGCCCTTGCTGCAAGTTAGCTCAGGAGTCACGAGCTGAATCAGAGCACCTGCTAGGAGGAGGAGTCAGGCACTGCCCTAGAGGGCAGACACATAAAGAGGCCTCAGTAGAAAGAAAAGGGTCTCAACTAGGAGCCACAGGGGAAGCTCCAACACAAGCTTGACTAGGAGCCATACAGGAAGCTCCAACACAAGCTCGGCTGGGAGGTTACCTACAAGGCCAACCGAGGGTTCCGGTGAGAGGCCAGCAAAGAGGGCAGCTAACAGACCAGGGAGGAGTCCGAGTTCCAGGCCTAGGCAGAGCTAACAGTAGAGTTCCAGCCCAGAACCGTGGGAGAGAGACCGTGGCAAGCCTAGGGGAACACTCAGTAAAACGGAGAGAAAGCCCAGAGCCAGAGCCAAGTTTAAAGGTAGAAGGAGAGCCATTTATAAAGTGTTTTTCAAGAGAAGAATACAGCAAAAGCAGGCCAGGCTGTTTGCAGTATTCTGGGAATTACAAGGATAGGAAAAAGCCAGGAAGGCAGTTGCAACCCACAGCTCACAAATCAGGTTTTGAATCAACAGCTGTTCCCAAAGCCCAGAGAAAGCCGTTTGCAGGCAGACGAAGAGGTAAGCCCAGAGACTGGGTTTCAAATAAGGCTGTTGATAATCAGTGTGATTTTACTTACCCAAAGGGTTGGGACTGTGGTTTTAATACCTGTAAAGAGGATGATTGTTTACAGCAATACATGTGCCAAGAATATGATATAAAGCCTAAGCCAGAGAGAAAGGGTGTGGCCCCTGAAACACCGTTGCAAACATTTCTGCCTGACTTCCATGAGGAGTTAATGGAAACAGAGCCAGGGCTAGGCAACATATCTGAAGAATTGATGGACTGTACGATTACAATATCGAATGAGATATTTTCCCTGCGTTGAGTTTAAGCAGTGCAGAGAACTGCAGGAGTGTTAAGAGAAAAAAAGTACAAAGCTGTGGGAAACAGAACTGTTTGTGCTAATTGCTGGGTAGCAAATGTTTATTACTGCTGAAGATAAGCTATTTCTGTTGGAGACTTTTCATTTTGTCCTTTGCCAGAAATATATGGTTTGTGTTACCTTTGTTCCATGCTGAAATCCGCCCGGAGGGGAAATAAATCCTGTTTGCTTAAAACCACTTTGAGTTCACACTACTCTTCATTGGACACTGAAAGAAACTACATTTCCCAAAAGGCCTTGCCTCAGGAAAAGGTCAGACAGCTGTTCAAAGAAGGATAACAGGTCGCTTAAGCCCTACACGCTTCGGCTGGGGGCACAAAGGCGGTTACATATTGTACTTCATAGATCTGAGTAGAATGGGTAAACATAGATGGGTTGTTTACTCCTTCAAGAAGTAGAAAGAGTAGGGAACATGCAATGAAGCTATAATGTGCCCATTTAAGCCTGTATTGTGGTATCATCAGCATAGCGAAGGTTGTTGAGTGTCCCACCAATCCTCGCACCTCGGTTGTCTTCATACAGTCCTCCTTCTCTGGTGATTTGTTCTGCATAAATTAAACAGGTAGGGGGAAAGTATGCAGCCTTGTCATACATCTTTGCTGATTTTAAACCATTCTGTTTCTCCTTGTTCTGATGGTTCTCTTGCACAACCTTTGCATTGATCAAGAAGGAACAGTTTGATCCAGTGCTCTGATATAGCCATGTTTCTTAATGTGGCCCAGAGTTTTTCATGCTGAAAGAACTGAAAAATGAGATCACACATCGCTAAAAGTAGGTCTGCAAATTATTCTTAAAATCATCTGTAGTACCCGAGGACTAGAGAGTGGCCAATGTAATGCCAATTTTTAAAAAGGGTTCCAGGGGAGATCTGGAAAACTACAGACCAGAAAGCTTGAAATCTCTGCTGAACTAGAAGAAACCATTATAAAGAACACAATTACTGAACATGTGAATATTCATGGCTTAATGGCAGGAAGCAAACATGGATTAAGCCAAAGTAAGTCTTGTCTCACTAATCCATTACATTTTTTTTGAAGGTGTGAATAAACAGGTAGACAAAGGTGAGTCGGTTGATAAAGTGCATCTAGATTTTCAGAAAGCCTCTGACAAGGTTCCTTATGAGAGACTCTTGGCAAAATTAAAAAGTCATGGGATAGAAGGCAGGGTATTGTTGTGGATTTGGAACTGGTTAAAAGAGAGAGAAAAAAAGAGTAGGGCTAAATGGCCAATTTTCCCAATGGAGAAAGGTGAATAGTGGAGTACCCCAGGAATGTGTGCTGGGCCCGCTGCTTTTTAACATATTTATAAATGTCCTGGCAACGGAAATAACAAGCGAGGTGATCAAATATGCAGGTTACACAAAATTATTCAAAGTTCTTAAAACATAAGAGGATTGTGAAAAATTGCAAGAGGACCTTAAAAAATTTGGAGACTAGGGGGTATGTTTACTAAAGGGTGGTAACATAGCAGTGGCTACGTTAACACGCGGTAATGTTACCAGATGCAACGTTAATGCGTGATAACATCTCCGGCCACGGTAACTCCCTCAGAGGTTGGAGAGAGGGCGGAGAGAAGGGGTCAATGGGCGGGTAGTGGGCGGGGAGAGACTCCTGCTACACTAATGCGGAGACATGAAGGGCCGAACATTACCGCGAGTGAAAACCTGTCGGTAGATGCACATTTGCAGGAGAGAGAAACCATTTAAGTGTCAGCAATGTACAGCACAGGCAAGGAGCCCAAGAAAAGTGATAGTAGTGCTCCATTTGCAGCAACAGCATAGTGCCCAAGTATGAAAGACCACTATGGCGATGGTGCAAATTGGGCACAGGGGGCTGCAGGCAGGACATGCAGTGGTGGCAACTGGGGCACAGGGTAGACAAGGCTGTCGCCCAGGTGGCACATAGGAACACAGAAACCGGAAATAAGCATGGCAGTGTCTGAGCAAGGTCAAATATGCCCAGTACGCTGTGTACCACAGTGTCCCATCCAGGGGACACTTACACAGCAGGTACCCAAAACATCACACAAGAACCACAATGCCCATAATGGGGCCAGCGGTGCACATCTGGGGACCACTCTAACAAGGGTCTATGGACCTACCCCAGGATAAGTCCCAAACTGTCCATAAACCCAGCAAAATGAACACCCATTATCACAGCCCCTAGTAAGGCAGTATAGGGTGTGACCACACATTGGGTGAAATATGTAAAGACCCAGTAGTCCATAATGGAGACACCAGACCCGCATTGCATGCCCCAGCCTGACCACAGTCTGCCGACAGAACACAATCAATCAACCAGGTCCACCCTAGCCAACTGTTGCCAGATCACACACCGCACACCCCATAGCCATCTCACCCCCATGTAGAAGTGACAGAACAGTGGCAGGCAGTGATGGGGGGATGTGTGGATGTCCATGTATGCCACTGCACCCCATATCCTGAACCTAGGCACCCGCCTACCTGCACAGTGGATGGCCTGTGACTGCACACAACCAGCACCGACAGTATATGGGCATGTCAGCATGGCAGGGGGGGTGCCAGCAGCGGTGGCACCTGCCTGCAGCGGACCAAGGTCATGACCTGCCCTAGTGTGCCGTGTGCAGTGCACGAAACAAGGTCTGTCTAAGAAAGAACAAATGTAGCCCTAGGGACCGCACTACCTGTGTGGTGCAGTACACATAGCCAGTATGTCCTAGAGAAGAGAGTCACAGGTTCACACCCAACTGTGGATCTTGTAATGCATGTTCCTACATTTTACCCACATTGCAGATACAACATCAACTTGTGCAATCCCAAAAGCATCAGCCAACAGGAGTACAAACATCCACACACACAGGCCCCACTAATCAAAATGCCATGGAGAGTCTGGCTGTTTGCGCCGGCTTGGAGCAGCAGTTATCAGCAGAGCCCACAACTAGCTCTTGCACCCCTTAACAATGCCTGCACTGTGATTGGGACCAGTGTGGAGGTCAGGTTTGCCAACCACCCCTATCTTTGCACAATGCCGCAATAAGAGTGGGTGAGTGCATGTCCATCCACTGTGGTGTGCCGTCCTACTCTGCACTGGGCCCACAAAACATACACTGTTGCCCTTCGCCAGCCTGAAAACTTGCATACTGATGAGCAAGATATTGTGGGTATGGCCCAGAGAGTGCGGACCAGGCAGGATGCAACTGCAATGGTGGTAGGGCAATGGCTGGGACATTGTAGTGCCCAAGCACCACCTGCATGGACAAGGTGGCCACAGCACATCTTGCTGTTAGGACACTCTCACACTGACTGAACAGTGACCATGGCACGGCTATGTTCCCCCATAGTGCTATATTGTATTTGTTTCAGGTAATACTTGTGTGCCCCCTTTACTGGAGGGCCAATCACTGGGGCACCTGCCAGTGTCTGTGCTGTACAACCCAGGTCTGTAAACATGTAATATAGACTATCTAGTGGACTGTCTGCAGTTAGTTTGTGCATGGCTGGAGCACCTGGCGGGGTGCAGCAGGTACAGTCTGACTGTGCCTGCTGGCGGTGAATGTCAGACCATGGTTTGGGGCTGTGGAGACTCCTAGTACTACTGTTGGTCTGCCAGTGGCCTAGCAACCAGTCCAGATCTGGTCTGACCCCCTGATGACATCCACAACCTAAGACACAGGGCTGGATTTACCTATACGCCATGTACGCCATGGCGTAGGGCCCACAGCTGGCAGGGGCCCACAAAAAAAGAAAAAGTTAATTTTTATTTAAATAAAATTACAAAATAAAACCTGCTGGCTGCCGCCGTGGGGCCCCCTCTGCTGCCGCGGCAGCACTGACTGACCCGTGGGGGCCCCCTCTACAAGCTGACTCCGTCGGTTCCTTCCTCCCTCCCTCCCTCCCTCCCTCCGTGCAGGGTGCAGGCTGTGAGAGACGCGAAAGTGTCTCCTCGCGTCTCTGTTAAGCCCGCAGGGGCTGATGGGAAATTTCCCATCAGCCCCTGCGGGCTTAACAGAGACGCGAGGGAGACACTCTACCTTCGCGCCTCTCACAGCGTGCACGGAGGGAGAGAGGGATCGATGGACCGACTGAGTCAGCTTGCAGAGGGGGCCCCCGCGGGTCAGTCCGTGCTGCCGCGGCAGCAGAGGGGGCCCCGCGGCGGCAGCCAGCAGGTTTTTTTTTAAAATTAAATTTTACTTTAGGCCGACGAGGGTGGGGGGGGGTGTCGGACGGGTAATGGGCTTTTGGGGGGGCTGGGGCTGGGGCTGGGACTGGAAATGGGCTGGGGGGGTTAAGGCTAGAGGTGGGTTGATGGGGTTAGGACTGGTAATGGACTGTGGGCTGTTGGGGGGGCTTAGAACTGGCAATGGGCTTTGGGGGGGGTTAAGACTGGTAATGGGCTGTGGGCTGATGGGGGCTGTCTGGTAATGGGCTATGGGGGTCTAGGACTGGAAAGGGGTTGGGGGGTTAAGACTGGAGGTGGGCTGATGGGGTTAGGACTGGTAATGGGCTGTTGGGGGGGTTTAGAACTGGTAATGGGCTTTGGGGGGGGGTTAAGACTGGTAATGGGCTTTGGGGGGGGTTAAGACTGGTAATGGGCTGTGGGTTGATGGGGGCTGTCTGGTAATGGGCTATGGGGGGGCTAGGACTGGAAATGGGCTGGGGGGGTTAAAACTGGAGGTGGGCTGATGGGTTAGGACTGGTAATGGGCTGTGGGCTGATGGGGGGTTAGGACTGGCAATGGGCTATGGGGGGCTGACTGGAAATGGGTTGATGGGGTTAGGACTGGAAGTGGGCTGATGGGGGGTTAGGACTGGTAATGGGTTATAGGGGGGGCTTAAACTGAAAATGGGGTGATGGGGGGCTAGGACTGTAAGTGGGTTGATGGGGGGCTAGGACTGGTATTGGGTTGGGGGGTTGCTAGGACTGGAAATGGGCTGATGGGTGGCTAGGACTGGAAATGGGCTGATGCAGGGACTAGAAGGGAATGGATGCTGGGTGAGGCTGGAACTAGAAGGGAGCTGATGTTGGGGGAGGATTAGAATGGGATGGGGCTGGAAGAGTAAAATGGAGAAGGGAAAAATATTTTGTGTGGGAGGGATAAAAAATCTACAATTGGCCGGGTATTGGGAGAGTAAGTGGGGATTGAGGATGGAGGGGTAAAATTTGTGTGGATGAAATAGGAATGAGGAAAGAGCAAAAGGAGAAAGATTAGTATGTTAAAGCAGATGTAGAGAGAGAATGGAAAAAAATCTAGCAGAGAGAAGAAAGGACAAATGGACAGCAGACGATGGAGAGTTAGCAGAAGACACGAAGAAACCAGAAGAAAGTGGCTGGAGCAATTGAAGCTGAAAAAAATGCACAAAAGGTAGAAAAATATCTCTTTATTTTGAATTTATTAATTGGAATATGTCAGCTCTGGTAAATGTGCATCATTAACATCTGCGCTTTGTTTAGTACAAAAGCAAATTAATGTATAGTTTTATTTCTACAGTGTTGTACTTTCCAAGTTTGGCTTTTGGGATTCCCAGTTTAATTATTGTCTTCCTGTTTCTAAATTGTGATTACTTGTTTGATGGTCTATGTTCTGCATGTGTAACTGAGCTGAGGTGTTCTGTTTATATAATTCCTATTTGACATTGCCACTTGTTCTCTTTCCCCAGTAGGTCATGTATTGTTGTTCTCTGAAATCTATTGGTTTAATATTTGCAGTGTTGCCTTTTGATTGGTAGGGTATGGTGCTTTGTGAGTCCTGGTAGTGCTGTTAGGATACGGCGGGTTTACTATGGGTTCTAAATGGGCAGTGTTTGTAGTAGTTCCTAATGTGTCTGGCAGTTGGCACTGGATTATAGTAATATAGAAATCTTTTAGTCTTTCTTTATCCATACACTCATTAAGAGGCACGTTTACTAAAAGTTAGTATATGGTAACATTATGCAAATATTTATGCAAATGATGCCCCTTATGCAAATGAGGCCCCGCACCCCCCTTGGGCCGCCCCTGCTGGGGGCCCACAATTTTTGTTGGCGTAGGGCCTCACTCAAGGTAAATCCGGCCCTGCTAAGACACCTTAGGTCTAAGGTACCCCAAGGACTGTAAGATGCATCAGGCTGACAGGCATGAGCTGGAAGGCAGAACAGCTGTAACCCTAGAACTGGAGAGAGCACAGAGGAAGGACAAGGGACAGGTAGTAAGGTGCCTCATCCTGTCTACTATATTGTGCACAGTACTGTGACGCTACGCGCACTGCAGATGCGCAGTGCTCACAACAACGCTTGTGATGTTTTTTTGGGACATGCGTTGTTACACGCCATAACCTGCCCACATAACCTAAGGCGCCTAAACATATCTCATAAGGCATGTAAGAATGTCTGTAATGTCACATGCGTTATTGTGCTTGCTGTATGTCAGCAGTTCTGCAACGTGCATTGCGGCGTACGGGCATACACACGTTCTCCGCAATGCACGTACGATACAACACGCGTACACCGCAATACTGCATCATAATATAGTAGACACGATGGCCACTTGGTGGAACGTATTTGCATTGTATTTATTGTGGTTGTTTGGGATAGTGGTTGCAGACATGTGTTGAGCTACCATAGGTTGTGGGTTTGATTCCCACAAGTTCCTTTTCTTTTTTTCTGCTCACCTTACTATACAATGGCGGCAGCTTTGTCACTTCTCCACACACCCTTCCCTCTCTTCACTGTGCACTACAGTGTGCCCTCCATGCAGCCTATCCGTCACAGATTAGCTTTACATATGGTCCTTTCTTTGGGCTTTCTGGAAGGACAGTTGGCTCAGTAGTTTGGTGTGGGTGTTGGTGAGCTGTGTTTGGATTCATCAGTGTACCAGTTCAATTCTCACATACTCCTTTTTGGATCACTTCCCCATATTGCCCTTGTACACACACCATCCTCACAGCTGGCCCTTCAGACCGGCCCCTGACGCCCTTTCAGTTTAATATGTTTACTCTTCTGCATGCTGTTTTCACTGCACACCATGTCATGGTGTTTGTGCATGTATTTGTATATGGCTCACGTCCCACTTACAGACTGCGATATCAGCTGCCTGTGGTCTATGGCCTTACACCTATGGCTCCGTTTCTTATGTGGCACCATGTCTGCACATCCCTCTGCGCGTCTTCTACTGTCTGCGCTCCTTTGATTGCAACCCCTTTGGACACACGGCTGCTTCCCATCAGCTGTGATGTTAACACGCGGTAATCCAGGGCGCCCTGTACTGCACGTTACATGGCGTGCTCTGTACCACGCGTTACCGATCCAGGCTTGCCTTAACGCCATACCATCCACTTCTTTATATGGACATCCGTAACATTAGCACGGCACTTATTGACGGTAACATTACCACACTTTAGTAAACATACCCCTAGGTGTCCAAATGGCAGATGTAATTTAATGTGGGCGAGTGCAAAGTTATGCACTTAGGGGAGAACAACTCAAACTACAGTTACATAATGCAAGATTCCACATTAGAAATCACTACTCGGGAAGAGGATCTGGGTGTCATTATGGATAGTATGTTGAAACCCTCTGCCCAGTGTGCAGCAGCGGTATTCAAAGAGGTCTTTAATAGATAATAGACACCACAGAATCACAAAATAACCCACATAGGGGAATAAACCAAGGAAAACCCTCTCCTTCTTGGTGATATATCCAATTTCATATACTGTAATCATTGAAAATTGGTGCTGCACAGGTAGCGCCATGGCCCGCCTCTGCTTTGCCCTGGAATGCCCCAACACACCCTGCTGCTATGCGGATAAGTGCCCTTCAAAAATCCCAGATAAGGCCTTTACAGGGGTAACTAACGAAGTTACCCATGTAAAAGCCTTCAAAAATCGGGCCCCTAGTCCTAAGTGGAAAACAGGATCTGGTGCAAGAGAGAAGGGTTTTGGGGTCACTTGGCAATAATGATCATAGCACGATCACATTTGACTTAATAAATGGAACAAAAATGGCAAGGAAATCTAGCTTTTAACTTTCAAAAGGGACACTGATAAAATGAGGAAAATAGTTAAGAACAACTAGCTGCAATGGTTAAAGATTTATATCAAGCATGGATTTTGTTTAAAAGTAGTATCTTGGAAGCCCAGATAAGATGTATTCCATGCTTTAAGAAAAGTGGAAGGAATACCAAAAACAATGTAGAAGTAAAATATACCCCTAGGTAATTAAAAGAAGTAAAATATCTCGGTGTCACCATAGACATGAACCTGAACCTGCAATCTCACATAAACAAAACTGCAGTGAAAGCATATCACCATTTAAAGATCATCAGACGACTCAAGCCAATCCTCAGCCAAGAACATTTCCGCACAGTGTGCCAAGCAGTATTCACCCCCATACTGGACTATGGAAACTCATTATATCAGGGAATTCCCAGAAACGCCATACACCCACTTTAATTGGTGCAAAACACCGCAGCCCGCATAATCATAGGCACGCCCAAATTCAAACACATAACGCCAGTTCTCTGTCAGCTGCACTGGTTACCAATAGTAGCACGGGCAAAATTCAAAGCAATGCTAACCATATTCAAGATCTTACACCAATGCTCAGCAGAAATTCTACAAACCACAGTAACCAGAGACACCAGTGGCAGACCCAGAAGAACCCTAGGCAACAATAGACTCCTCACACCAGCCAAATATCACAAAATGAAGCAAACAACATCCAGAAGAGCATTCTCATTTTCAGCACCAAACCTTTGGAACACCCTCCCTGAAGAACTAAGAGCACAAGGGGACCTCAAGGACTTCCGAACGTCCCTCAAAACCTATCTGTTCAGGGCCACATTTGAACAAGAACCTTAACTCCCACCCTGCCAATAAGAAGCATCTAGCACCATCATCCCCCCTGGGGCACAACCCCTCAGAATATATGTATGTATTGGCTCTGATGTTAAATGTACTACCTCGTCCCCCCTAACACTTCGATTAAAGGATAAGGTGGTATACAAATCTAGCTAAATAAATAAATAAATAAAATAAATGCCAGCATGGTTTAAAGGCATGGTCAGAGAGGCTGTTGTTGCCAAAAAAGCATCCTGCAGGTACTAGACCCTTTAAGAAGTCTCCCTGAGAGCATCAAGGTGCATGTTAGCAGCCTGATGTTCCCAGGAGGCAGAGTAATGCAGCTTGCGAGGTTGATCAAAAGTTGCGTTATTCATTTACCATAGGATTCACTAGCCTGTGGAACCGAGTTACTGCAGCTTAGTGACTCCCACAATAAATTAAGCTGCAGTAAAATGTGAAATTTCATCACAGCTTATTAACTAGCCCTCTTACAAGGAAAATCAAGGTATAATGAATTCCTCAGTTTGCAAACTTCAGGGGACTGATAACACAGGTACACTAAAAAAATTTTTTTTTAAACTGCCTCTAATGTTTCGATTGATTTTTACGTTTTTTGGTGCGCTGAATCCAAATCTGGTAACCAATTTGCTCCATCACGTACAGATTTTTTGCTACATTGGGTTAGCAGTTTGAGGTGAACGTTTCAGATTGAGTGCGATCGAGATAAAAGTTTCTTGGATGAATTCTTTATACTAATTGTTTAGTAGTTATTCAAATAAGAATAAAGAAAATTGTAACGAGGCAGCACATAAGAATAGAGTAATGTCAACAAAACACACTGTGATGGTAGCAAAATTGTCTGCACTTAAAACAGCCACATACATGTGCACAAACATTGAGCATATAAGAGCGAGGTTAGACACAAAGCAAAGCAAAGAAATGTGCAAAAAATGTTGTACAGGTATGTATGTAAGAATAGAAAACGCAAACCGCACCATTGCAATACATGAAGACAAACACCCGATGGTGTGAAAATAAAATTCTAATAAATGAGATCCGACACTGTGGTAATAACTAGCAAATTTTTATTTCAAAGTTTAGTAAAAACACGATATTTGTCAACACAGTTTAGATTTTAAAGTCATTCTTGGGTCAATCAATCTCCTGGTGGGCCCGTTTCTTCTTCCCCCGAATGCTTCTCTTGGTGCGCTGCTTGGCGTATTTTTCATCTCGGGTTTCCTGCAGCAGCAACCAGCAGAAATCAGCCATCATAGTGGTGTTCCATCTTCCTTGGTACCTTCTCTCTGCGTCCTTGATGTCCTGGTAAAACCTTTCACCTTGTTCTTCACTGTACGCCCCCAAGTTTTCGGGAAAGTAGTTCACATGGGAGTGCAAGAAATGGACTTTCAGGCTCATGTTACAGCCTTGTTCTTTGAAGGCATTGAGCATCCTGGCAACAATATCCTTATAGTTCTCATCCCGCCTGTTCCCCAAGAATTTGAGAACAACATCCTTGAAGGAATCCCAGGCTTCTTTTTCCTTCTCAGACATCATTTCAGTGAATGCTCCATCTGAAATGAGTTTCCTTATATCAGGGCCAACAAACACTCCTTCCTTTAGCTTTGCTTCAGAAAGTCGGGGGAACTTTGAGCAAAGGTACCGAAAGCACTCACCATCTTTTGGAAGGGACTTGATGAATTGCTTAATGAGACCCAACTTAATGTGGAGAGGTGGTAATAGAATTTTATCACGAGGTACCAAGCTCTCATGAAGAACATTTTTCTCACCGGGTCTCAAATACTCCCGAATTGGCCAGTCTTTTTTCCCCCAGTGTAGGTCGCGGGCCCGGCTATCCCACAAGCAAAGGAAGCAGGGATATTTGGTGAAACCGGATTGCTGCCCTAATAGCATGGATAGAATTTTAAAGTCTCCACAAATCATCCACTTATGCTCATCATAACGAATCTTCTGAAGAATCAGGGCCAAATTCTCATATTTTCTTGGAGAATAACAGAGTGAGCAATAGGAACTGAAGCGAATGTGTTGCCATTATGAAGAAGAACACCTTTTATGCTGTCTTTTGACGAATCAATGAACAGCCGCCATTCAGCAGGATCATACTTTTCCATCACTCCGTATATATCGTTGCAAAATACCAAATCTTCCTCTTTGCTGAAATACTTCAAAAATTGTGTCTCGCGGTTGCGGTACCAATAAAAAGTTGTTCCTGGTGACAATAGATTTTTCTGTTTAAGCCGAGAACCTAGCAGTTGGGCAGCATCTTTTGGGAGTCCTAAATCCCAGACTAAATCATTCAATTCAGCTTGAGAGAAAAGTTTAGGTTTCGGATCTGGTTCAGTTTCAAACTCGGAAGTACTGGACTCATCGGGAAAAGCCATCTGATGAGTCTCATCATGATCAGAACCGTCCACACAAATATGATCCAAAGATTTTGGTGGTTCAGGCACAGGTACTTCGTTGCTATGAGGCATAGGCCTAATTGCTGAGGGAAGGTTGGGGTAACTTATTACGTTCTTATTTTTTAAGTTGTATCCCTTCACAATGCAAGAGCAAAAATAGCAGTCACTGCTGTGGTCTCTTTGTTCACGCCACATCATAGGTATTCCGAAACGAAATGCTTGTTTTTTACCTTTCATCCATAAGCGTAGATCTTCCTCACATGTCTTGCACACTTTGTGAGGAGCCCACGGTTTGTCTTGATCGCCTAACTTCAAACCGAAATAGGCGAAATATACTTTTTTAATAAATGCAGAAATGTTCCTCTGCCGCTTTTTCACGGTATATTCCCCACAAATAAAACAAAAACTGTCCGGAGAGTTGACGCAACCTCTGGCTCTGTGAGCCATCACAAATACACAGCACTGCAAACTACAACTGTAGTGAACCACTTCGGAATAAAGCTGGATTACGACTGAGCAAACAAAAGGTAATAATGAACTTGCAAGAAACTGAAATTTGACAGGAACGTTCATGTCGCAACCACCGTGTTTGAGCGAGCGAACGAGGCGAGGCGAAACAGGAAAGAACATGCGCCAGCGCGAGTACTGGATTTAGCCCCCGCCTCCCAATTGTCCTGTTAATGTATAAAATGAATACAAAACACTCTAAAATATCATGAGGGAGTGTTTCTAGTTAGTTAACCATTACAACCTCTATTTTGGGCCTAGAAAATAAACTGCAGTCGGCTAAAAAGAAATTATGTGAACATTCCTTATATGGGTAAGAAATCTAATTTTGCAAGAAAACGTGACGTGATGGAACATTTTGGCTATTTTTCCTGGATTCACCACCCCAAAATCTATAGGAATCAGTTGCAAAACTGGAGGCAGTTTTTTGGTAGTGTACCTGTGTAATCAGCCAAAGTTGTCCCCATATTAAGCATTGCTATCTGTTTAGTGTAGGTAGCGGCACTGACCATCAGTAATGAACAATGATCATTCAGGCACTATCCATCAGTTTAGGCCTGTTATTCAGCATTATTTTATTCTCTAGTTTATTCTCCATCCTTTCATTATAATTCCTAGCATTCTATTTGCTTTCATGGCTGCCTCTTCTTATTGAGCAAAGGATTTCAGCATGTTATCCACAATGATAGCTAGATCCTTTTCCTGGGAGGTAACTACTAATGTGGAACCTTTCAGCAGGTAATTATAGTTTGGGTTCTTCTTTGCTATGTGCATGTATCCACATTAAATTTCATCTGCCATTTGAACGCTCGGTCCCCAGTTTCTCAAAGTCCTCTTGCAATTTCTTACAATCCTCTTGTGATTTAGCAACTTTGAATAATTTTGTGTCATCTGCAGATTCGATCACCTCGCTTGTTACCATCTCCAGGTCATTTATAAATATTTTAAACAATAGTAAGCCCAGCACAAATCCCTGGAGTATTCCACTATTCATCTTTCTCCATTCAGAAAAGTGACCATTTAACCCTATTCTTTTTTTATCTTTTATCCAGTTCCCAATCCACAATAGTACACTGCCACTTCTCCCATTTGTTTTAAATTTCTTAAAGTTTCCCATGAGAGACATCGTCAAATGCTTTCTAAAAATCCACATATATATTACTTTATCAACCGCTTCTCCTTTATATGATTATTCATGTTTTCAAGAAAATGCAGCAGATTGGTGAGGCAAGACTTTCCTTGGCTAAATCCATGTCTCAAATGGGTTACACTGTAGCTTCATTGCATGTCTCCCAGTATTACTACTTTCTGATGGCATAAACAATCGATCTATGTTTACCTGTTCCACTGCATTCATTTATTTATAGACCTCTATCATATCTCCCCTCGGCCGTCTCTTTTCCAGGTTGAAGAGCTCTAACCTTTTTAGCCTCTCTTCATAGGAGTATCCTTCCATCCCCTTTACCATTTTGGTGGCTCTTCTCTGTAACCTTTTCTAATTCCACTGTATTCTTTTGTAAGATACGGCGACCATAATTGCACATAATATTCAAGATGCAGCTGCACCATGGAACTATACAGAGGCATTATAATATCTTTTGTTTTATTCTCCATTCCTTTCCTAATGATTCCTAGGGGTATGTTTACTAAACCGTCTTAATGTTCCTGGCGCTAGTTGTAGTGATAATGTGAAGGATGCCATATAAGGAGTGGGTGTTCTGGTCTTAAGGTAGCAATCATGGGTTATCACGTGATAAAGTGCGCCGTGTCCATTATCGCATGATAGAGGGAGCCGTGCACGTTACCGCATGTTAACCTTAACTTAGCGTGCTGACCTACAATCACAGCAACAGAGGTGTAGCACACTGGTTTATATAATGACTGCTGAGAAAGGGGTCATGAGTTCAGTTTCCCAGTTTAGCCTAATGAATAAGGGTGGCCAAGGCAATTCCTTTTCCTGCTTGTGATAGTCCAACAATCTGTGCTGCTAGCTAAAAATACCCGCACCCCATTGCCATAACCTAATGCACCTTTTAGGGCGCACCAGAAGGCACATCCTAAACCACCACGTCAACCAAGGCGGGTTATAATGTGTCCCAGAGGGTGTGTTGAAAGGTTGTCAAGCCCCAAAGCACCATATTAGGTGCCCCAAAAGCTGACTGAATCTAAGGTGTGGCTAAAGATACCCCAAGGATGTATAGGTGACTCAAGAAATGTTGGCCAAGGGCACTTTGGTCACCCAAGTTGAAAAGCAAGAAAGGCATGGGCCAAACACAGATGTAACCCTAACACTGCACAGAGCACCAAGGTAAGACAACGCACAAGTGATGGAAGGAAATAGATCTGAGCTGATGGACCAGACAAATCTGCGTCCAGCCCATGTGGCAGATGGAAAAATGGACAAATATATTGGGGGCAACTGTAGCGATGCTCAGGGTAATGTACCGTGCAACAATGACAGTGTGTGGCAGAGGATGGGAAGACGTGTCCAGCAGAGGAGGTAGAGGTGGCAGGATAGGTGCAATGACAGGAGGACAGAGGAGTAGCAGTGCCATGCAGAGCACACACAGAAGAGGCAACCAGGAAGAACTGCAATGCAGAAATGTGTACCAGTGCAGGACATGGGGTAGCAGCTGGCAGACACACATAGATGTACAGAAGGATAGTTGGCAACTGTGATAAGGGTACAATGTGCTAACAGCACAGGTATGCACAGATATGACTATTACAGGAATGAAAAGTAGCTGTGCAGGACAGGCATACAAATGAAAGATAACAGAGAGGATCAAACCTATGACCTTTAGAACAAATGTCAATGCACAAACCGGTAGGCTACACCACCAATGTGAAGTCATTAGCAAAGGATGCATGCAAGAATATTGCAGGGCATCACACAAGAAGCCTGCTGTCTGCCAGGATAGGCAAACCTCCAACAGAAACCTTGATGGAATGCACATGCAGATCTGGTGTGTACAGATCAGATCACAGTCTGTAATTGAGACCAGAGACGCATATAACTACATGCACATACACAATGAAATGTTATGCAGTGGATACAGCATGCAAAAGAGGAAAGAACCTAAACCCAAAGGGCAGCAGGGGATGCTCTGTAGAGCAGGGCAAAATATGGAACAGAACAGGACCATGTGAGAATTGAACCTGCAAACAGGTGTGGCACAGACCAGCTGAACTACAGCAATGTCAATCACCCAAGCGGACTGCCTATGTGAGCACTACAAAGAAAGAGACATATGTAACAGCTAATATGTGATGGTTAGGCAGCAGAGAGGGCACACTTTGGTGTACAGTGAAGAGATGGAAGGGTGTGTGCATAGGTGATGAACCTGCAGGTAGCTCATGGTCAGGTTAGCACAACAGAAAAAAAAATAAGGAAACCCCATGTGGGAATCAAACCTGCAACCTATGGTGTTACAGCACATGTCCAGAACCACTATCCCAAACAACCATAGCAAGCATGATGCAGAGATATTACCTCAAAGGTAATGTTTGTACGGGAACCCGTAACTCCCAGTGATGTGGCAGATGGCTGGCAGATAGACAGCTGACACCGTACAAGGATGTGAGCACAGGTGGGCCGTGTACATGACCATGAAATCACTAAATACGTGTGTCAGTGTGGTCAAGCAGCAGCTCAGACAAATGTACGTCCAACACATATACTTATTTTGGTTAATCATCAGAGATAGTGTAGATACCGCCTATCATAACATCAAGGTGATTGGATAACAGGGAAAAAATCAAAAACACATTTTGCAGGGCAGCAACCCACATGTTACAGAAAAGTCACTGGCCCGTCTACAGATGATGGGCAGGAGAGATAATGTGCATTAGGTGCATGGTGTGCAGTATGAATTATCCCCCCCCCCCCCATATGCTGCTGCATGCCCAAAATGTGTCAGTTACATATGTGTGTATGTAGACAGTAGACGGTGCATGAGGGCCCAACATGCACCGCCAATCAATCATGATCTGTTCATAAGAATATATCTGTCTGCCAACACAGGAGGCACAAAAATGAAACAGCATATGTTGTTAAGAGTAAGAAAGTGTAAACACAGATATCAAAATATATGTTACAGCTGTCACATAATGCCTGATATAGGAATCAAAGCAGCAACAATTTAACCCAAAACAATGGTTAAATGCAAAATGAGGATATGCTTACAGGTAGCAGAGGCACATGAACACAGAGAATTCAAATGAAACAAACTGCTGAAACATGCAGAGATAACACTATGCAGAAGGTCCCCTGCACTGGTTGGTGTGGATACAGTGTCAGTACACATATAGCACGGTACATGGAGTGCACAAATGAAGGAAGAAAATGGACAGCCACACTGCCACACACCAAATATAATGGGACAATGTGAGTGCCGGAACCTCAGGGGATAAATAGGACTGTGCAGACATGCAATGCTAGGTTTGTAAATCAATGCAGTGTCACATCTGTACAGTAAACAAACACAATAACCTGTATATAGAGATGGAAAGAAAGGTCAAACATGTCACAGTAACCCACACAGAAGCCATATTGACACATGCTATGTTGCACCAACATAGTCAGTCACATGTATATGCATCGGCTACATTGAAACATCATACAGTGATGCCACACGTGCACTGTGACACCCTTGGTGAGTGCAAACATCAAGCCAAGATGTTGGTGTGCAGTAAAGTGGTGTGGTGGCAAATACTATGTCATGTCCAAGTGGAGGGTAGGTGGACATGGACAAGAGGACCTCTCCATTATTCCCCCTGTGCCACATGCATGGCTGTATGCTCGTGTTGAACCAAACAGATGTGCATATCCTGCGTTCCATGTCACACACATGGGCAAAAGACAACAGCACAATGTCAGAAGGATGTACAACATACAGCGACAATGTCAGTCCCTGCAGCACACATGGGGACCAGTACACAGTGTCCACAGTGCAAAGGATGTCTTCAACCCAACAAGTCCCATTAAGACTATCCTTGAAACCCTGGGCATGCATAGTCAAGTGTGACATCCCAATATACCACAGTACTGGAAAGGTCATGTGTGTCTCCCGCGATAAACACGACACCCAGCCAGAGCACGTCAGCAATGGTGTGTTGGATAGGCCTGTCATGTCCAAAGTAGCAGTCCAACAATAATACTGTCCATCCTAGGCATGTGTCCCACTTGCAGAGGTCAAACATCCTATGGCACCATTTCCCATGGATAGTTCCATGGTGTTGTGTCCTCCAACAGGTGATTGATGGTGATGCCGGATGCACTGTAGTAGATGTGCTTTGTGTGTCCTCTGCCGTGTGTCAGAAGAGGATAAACAATGTATTGGTATGCTGCTTGCAACATCAGCCCAAATTGCAGAGAATCAAACATCAATATGTACATAATGAAACGCCACACAAGCAAACATAACATGATCACAACACAGAACACAGTGCATGTTGTGGACATTTGGAATTGGAACCGCAGACAAGGGTGTCACATGATATGGTCATGTCCATGCCCATGTTACACAGGTGTTTCACAGCTCCACCCCATGTGCATCAGTGTTCGTGTACAGAGACCCAACATGAAATGTCCATGAAACAAATGGTAAATCATTAAAAGGCTAATGCCATTTCCAAAAGATCAAAGGTGCAACCTACCGTGTGTTTGCATTAAGTGTCTGTTTGGGATCCCCTGAGGCTCTCAAAGGCCACAACATGTCACAGTGAAGAAAGAAGATGTCATCAAAATGTGTTCAATCACCATGTCCCCATGTCCAGCCACTGTTGATGCATGCCCACATTATGGCGATATCTGTGATACAAAAATGCTATATCGCAGTGGTCTGTCAGCACACAAGAGATAGGTCAGCTCACAACACACAACACATGTCCAGAATATTCACAAGTTAAACAGAAGTAAGGTAGAGATAGCACAGTCACCATCGCTCCCCAGGTGTACAGACCCCTCACATCACATGATAATGCAAAATGCCTGCATGCTGTATCATCACACAGCCAACCCAAAAACACACACCCACATAGTATGCTAAGGTGAGCGTGCCAGCAGTAGCATATGGCCTGTATGTGCACAATTGGAGATTAGTGGAGATAAAGGCTTGTCAAATGCAATGATACACTGCTGTTGGGTGATGCTACAATGTCAGGGAAGGCTGTACATACAGCCCATCACCCAAACACTTAGGACCTGCACACACTTGCAGCTCTGTTGGACATGTCCCAGAGACAGTGCTGGAGAAGATGAACTGGCCAGGAACACATGTGTGGAGGAGTGGCCTAGTGGTTGGGGTAAGGTACTTCAGGCCGGAAGGTCGGGGGTTCAAATCCCACTAGAGGACAGCAACCTTGGGCCGGAAGGACTGGGGTTTCTAGTCCCACAGGTGCTCTTTGTGGTCTTGGGCAAGCCACTTAACCCTCCATAGCCCATGTTCCCTGTAAAATAGTTATCTCCAAGTTATAATGCCCTATTCAATGTAATTTCAGTTTGTTCAATGTAAACTGCACTGATGCAGAATAGTGCGGTATATAAGAGAATATAAATAAATAAATGTGGATATGTGTGCCAACAGCAACATATGGGGTATGGGGGTGCAGGGCAAAGAGGTGAACAACATATGTACAATATGACAGATCACTGCAGACAGGTGCTCCCCCTGACTGTTGTCACAGACAAAGTAGCTGTAGGTCCACCTACCACAAACCACTGCATGTTGGATGACGTACATTCACCTGCCAATGCACCACAGCATCAGGAGAGTCACCAAGTATGTCCTGTGGATTGAGGAACACAAGATAAGCATACATATGTCATGTTGGTGCTGTGCAAACCACACTGCACCTTCACGTCCTCAGCTTGCAGACCCCCCAAGATCCTTTACAGACTGACTGTTCCCCATCACACTGTACAGATTCACTTCATGCTCAAGTTATCACTGAAGTGTGTGTGGACAACTACAAGGGCCCATACTCTGTCCGTCCACTTCCTCACCTCTCTGCTGATGTAAAAACCATTGAACAGAACTGTCTCCTTGCTACCGTGTCCCTGCTCGGCTCTAAGGCTGCAGTACTATCCTGTGTCCCCCATATTGCTCCCACTGCCCCTTCAGTGTGTATTCTGGTGTCTCAATGTCCTCTGCTACCCTGATGTCAGTTCCTGTACCACAGGGAAATATCCATGGGCCTCATACTTATCCTCTGTTGATATACATTTCCTTGGTGTGGCTATCTCATCCCTTGACCTACATTACCAGCTGTGTGCTGATGATTTGCAAATATATCTCTCCACGCCTGAGTTATGTCTGCCAAACCACACCCCTATGTCTTCCTGCCACCTGACATTGATGGCTGCATGTCATCCCACTGTGTGAAATTAATAATGGCAAAGCATGGATATCCTATATTTGCACCTAAACCCTCCCCTTCCGTCAGAGCGTCTTTGTGTGTGTGATCATACCTTCCTTTCTCCAGGGTCAGCAATGCAGGTGTTGTCTTGGACTGCACTCTCCACCTCTACATACATACCCAGCTTGTAGTTGAGGCTTGTGGTTTCTGTCTCGATGTCATCAGCTATGTTTCCCCAGTCCTCCCTGAACACACAACTAAAACCCAAATCCACCTCCTTAATCAGCTCACGGCTTGTCTACTGTAACCTACACCTTGCTGATCTGGCTTTGAATCATCTCTGTCTGCCTGAGAATATGCAACACTTCACTGCATAGCCATTCTAAAGCCACACACATAATGGCTATAATACCCCCACTATCAGGACACCTCACAGGTTCCCTATCCGTCTCCGCATCCATGTCAAGGCTCTCCTGCTGACCTATACATGCTTACTAGAACGAGGTTATCCCAGAATTCTGGTTGATAGAGCCTATAAACGGGCTCGCTTTAATCATGTGGAATGGTGGGACTTCCCAGAGAACACTACTCCAGTACAAACTACTCTTTCACCTTTTGTGGGCGTGTTACCTCATATGCCGGGCACTTCAGAGATAATTAAACTAGTGAAAGCCCGTTGGTCTATTTTGTCTATTCATACTGCCTTTGCCAAGCCTTTGATGTTTGGACTTCAAAGAGGCAGAAATATTGCTGACTGGGTAGTGCATCATAACTATCGTCAATCTCCGTTAATGGCTGAACATCAAATGGGCCATTATAAATGCAATACATGTGATTTTTGTAGTTTGACGCTTGAAGGTATAGCTTGGGAATGCCCAGCTACTCATCGACAGTTCACTATGAAGTATGCCACGACATGTTTAACATCTTTTGTCGTTTATATTTTAATCTGTCCTTGTCATCTATGTTATGTTGGGAAAACATCGAGAAATATGAAAAAACGACTTCAGGAACACCGATCCCGCCTTAATCGAAATGTCATGACAGCGCCCTTAGTATCTCACTGTCAGGAATACAATCATACGTTTCAGGATTTTCAATGGCGGATAATTGATTATATCCCACTGTTTTTTAGAGGGGGAGATAGACAAGCTCGTCTGACCCTCCGGGAGCAGTTTTGGATCCACACTTTGAATTCAGTCGAACCCTTTGGTTTGAATCAAACTGTTGAATGGTGGTCACTGATTTAGTTTATTCAGAAGCCTCTTTACCTCTTTATCTCTTTGCCTATTGGATATCGACTGATCATGTGATTTTTCCCCGGGTTTTTTAAACTTCTGTTTCAAGGGGGGAAGACATAACGCAATTTGTTTTGAGAAAGAGCCGAGAAATCCGGTGGCTCGAAACCAAGCAACGTTGGGTTATACTACCAGATTTATTTGCGTGTGATAACGGTGAATTTGTCATTGGGACAATGTTTTGAAGAAACCTTTGGAGAATGCGGACATTTGCCACGGTGTTGGGATATTTACCATCATCTATATCTTCCTATTTTATGCCTCGGATATAATACAGCTACCTACATCTAGCTTGGAGAACTTTAGATGTAGCGCGATATATGCTGGTTGCTGGTCTTTGTTCTTTTTGGACCGCTGAAGCGCGAGGCAGAAAGGACAATTATAGATAAGTACTGAGTTTCTTACACCTTTCTTTTCGGTTGGTATTGAGGGTTATGGGTCCCTTGATCCTATATTAGGGCAGTGTCCCTATATTTTATAAAAAGAAAAAAAGGGAACATCACACTACAAGAAGGGGATAGGTTTCCTCCTACCTTCCTGGTGTGCGTTCCAACAAAAATGTGCTAAATTCTTTTTCTCTATTTATAATGATGACCTATACATGCAGGCACACTGTGGTGTTCTAGCAACTTCCCTTACTGATCACAACTACCAGTAATCCAATTACAACTGAGCATGTATATAGTGCCACATGTCACATGTAGCGCTATACAGAAACAACTACCACACAATCCATGCACATCAGAGTATACCAACCAATCATCAGCTCATATTACAATATGTTAAACACACATGTCTAGGCAACTGGTCCCATCTATGGGCCGCCCTCCTACTGTTGACCACATACTACACGCCTTTCACCTTGCTGCACCTAAAGCCCCAGACTAACTACCTGTGGCTGTACAGCAGCCCCTATCCCAATCAGCCACAAATCATGTGTGACAGCTTAACACCTCCCACAAGCCTACTAATCCTGACACACATAATCCACCACCACCCACTGTTGTGCCCTGCTCACCTCATCTGCGTTTCAGTAATCACTAGATTGTAAGCTGGGATGGCCAGGCAGTGTCTTTTATATGTCAGTGCAGTGTTGCATCTTACTGCTATTGGGATACAAATGTTCACTACTAGTTCACTAGTATCTAAACAAATGTATGTGGCAACATATGCAGTACTTACATGAGAACACCTCCTCAATCACCTGCCGCCTGACTGCTGTGCCCTTACGTGTGTCACCACGGCCACATACAGGAGGGCAAGTAGGATCATCCTCCAGATCCTCATTAATTTGGGCAGGGATATGGTGCCTAAGAACAATGTTGTGCAGGATGCAACAGGCTATAATGATCTCTGCCACAGTCTGTGGTTTGTATTGTAAGGCTCTGCCTGTCCTATCCAGACACCTGAAGTGAATCTTTAAAATGCCAAAGGTGTGCTCTATGATGGAGCGGCTGGAGGCATGGGCTTCATTGTATCTCCTCTCTGCACGTGTCCGTGGTTGACGCACAGGGGTCAGCAACCAGGGGTGATACCCATATCCTGAATCACCTGCAGAAAGAAATGTGGAACGTTAAAGCATGAGCTGATGTCCACCCAAATGGACACAAGCATGTACGAGCAAACCAAATGCACAAAACATCTGGACAGAAACATATGACATCACATGATGGGGCACCACAACTATGCATCAGCGTGTGAAGTTATGACACACAAAACAAGGGGTAGGTGTAAGGATTGCAATCAACATAATCTGTAACCACGACACAAATGCTAGCGTCCATTCTACCATCAACATACAGCACCGTAGCACGGTAGAGCTGGAGGGCACTACCCAACCTCCCAGCGTTAGATCACACACAGACAGATGAGACACACACACAACTAGGGTTACACCTCAAAGACAGACATGTGCACATACGGTTAGTTAGAGGATCACCATGTGCATGTCAGAGATGAGAAATACACACCCAGCAGTATGCAGTCCTCATACTGGCCTGCCTCAAATTGTCTGAATAGTGCCGAGTGATACAGAATATATGAGTCATGGGTGGACCCTGTAACCTAGGGACCACATTCAGAATATGCATTTTGCATCACATACAACCTGAACATTCAGGGAATGGTAGTGTTTGCGGTTGCGGAACACTATCTCCCTGTCTCTGGGCGGGACCAGGGCAACATGTGTGCAATCAATAGCTCCCATCACATGTGGTATCCCGGCAAATGTCTCAGAGGCCTGGTTCAGGGTCCCCCACTGTTGCCTAGTGTTGGGAATGGAATGTAATTCACCACCCGGCTGATCATGGCACGCAGTACCTGGTGGAGACAGTGTGAGAAGGTGGGGCGGCTCATGCCACCCACTGGACCACAGCATGTGCTGCCTGCAGCCCTCTGTATCCCATTTACAGCATCAGTACAGTTGCCTTTTCCTACGTGCCCACTCTGCTGTTGCTGTACATGTGCACGCCATAACAAACCTGCCCAATCTAAACGACAGAAACCCTGATCAGCGCTATTTCAATGTGGGATCATTCACTTTGTAGGGGGACAGAGCATAGACCCTTCCAAACATGATATCTTAATTTTTACGCTTTTTCAGTAGTGTTGCTTTATGTTTATCATTAATATCACTATTGGTCAGCTTGGTTATTGGGATTTTAAATGTGGTTCTGGTCATTTTATATGTTTATTTGCATTTTTGGTTCCTGCACATGTATCACAACTATCACTTTTTCTGGGTTTCCCTGCCTTTGCTGCACATTGCTGACTTAAATCGTTTCTCTTTCCTGCAAGTGTGCCTAACGCGAGGGTTTTACTGGCGTTAGTGTTCAGACCCGGATTTAACAGTGTTAGTGTGCCTGGAGCCGCTCCCCGCCCACTCTCCACCCATTGAACCCTTCTCTCTGCCCTCTGGGAAGCCTTACTCCACCCTTCAGACCCGTATTTCAGAGCCTTTCATAGCTTTTTTAGTGTGCCTTAACGCCGCCGCCGTGTTATCGCGCGATAAGTGACATCGCATGATAATGTTACATTATCACGCAATAATGTCACTTATCGCGCAATAATACCACCGCTGCGATGTTAAGACAGTTTAGTAAACATACCCCCTAGAATTCTATTTGCTTTCTTGGCTGCCACTGTACACTGAGCAGAGGGCTTCAACATGTTATCCACAATGACGCCTAAATCTTTTTCCTGGGTGGTGATTCCTAATGTGGAACCTTGCATTGTGTAACCATAGTTTGGGTTGTTCTTTCCTAGGTGCATAACTTTGCACTTGTCCACATTAATTTTCATCTGCCATTTGAATATCCAGTCTTCCAATTTATCAAGGTCCTCTTTCAATTTTTCACAATCCTCTTGGGTTTTAACAACTTTGAATAATTTTGTGTCATATGCTTATTCCCATTTCCAGGTCATTTGCGAATATGTTAAAAAGCGGTGGACCTAGCACAGAACCCCGGGGATATTCCACTATTTACCTTTCTCTACTGGGAAAACTGCCAATTTATCCCTACCCTTTGCTTTTTATCTTTTAACCAGTTCCTGATCCACAATAGTGCACGGCCTCCTATCTCATGACTTTTTAATTTTGCCAAGAGTCTGTAATGAGGAGCCTTGTCAAAGTCTTTATGAAAATTCAGATACACTATATCAACCAAGTCACCTTTGTCTACCTGTTTATCCACACCTTCAAAAAAATATAACAAATTAGTAGCACAAGACCTTCCTTGTCTAAATCCATGTTGGTTTTCACCTACTAAACCATGGCTATCTACATGTTCAATAATTTTGTTCTTGATAATGGTTTGTACCATTTTACCCAGTACTGATGTCAGCTCACTGGTCTGTAATTTCCCAGATCACCCTGGAATCCTTTTTAAAAATTGGCATTACAGTGGCTATTCGTCAGTCTTCAGGTATTACAGATGATTTTAATGATATTTCACAGATTACTATTAGTAGTTCTGCAATCTCATATTTTAGTTCATTTAATACCCTTGGATGTATACCATCCAGTCCACGTGATTTGCTACTCTGTAGTTTATCAACTAGTTGTGATACATCTTCCCGGTTTATTGATATTTCTTTCAATTCTTCCAATGCATACCCTTTAAGTACTATTTCAGTCATGGATAATTTCCTTACATCTTCTTCAGTAAAGACTGAAGCAAAGAATTTATTCAGTCTCTCCACTATGGCCCCATTTACCCCTCTATCATCTAATGGTCCAACTGACACTCTCACATGAGTTTTGCTATAAATTTACTCAAAAAAGGTTTTATTATGTGTTTTGCTTCCACAGCAATCTTTTTTTTCAAATTCTCTTTTTGCCTGCCTTATCAATGCCTTAAATCTAACTTCCCAGTGCTTATGTTGTTTCCTATTTTAGTAATTTGGTTCCTTTTACTATTTCCTGAAAAATGCTTTCAGGAAACATTAAAACAGCTATCTGACCTCACTTTTAAACCATGCTGGCAGTTTTTTGGACTTCTTTGTACTTTTCTTAAAACATGAAATACAGCTGATCTGAGGCTTCCAATACAGTATTTTTAAACAAAACCCATGATTGATGTAAATCTTTAACCTTTGCAGCTGCTCCTTTTAGTTTTTTCTTAACTATTTTCCTCATTTTATCTTAGTCTCCCTTTTGAAAGTTAGAAAGCAGTACTGTGGATTTCCTTGCTGTTTTTCATCCATTTATTAAATTAAACTTGATCATGCTATGATCACTATTGTCAAGTGGCCCCAGTTCCCTTACCTCTTGCACCAGATCTTCTGTTCCACTAAGGACTAGGTCCAAAATGGCTTCCTCTCTGATTGGTTCAGGAATCAACTGCTCCAAGAAGCAGTCATTTATTTCATCTAGAAACTTTATCTCCCTAGCATGTCCTGCCATGACACTGATTCAGTCGATACTGGGGTAATTGAAATCACTCATTATTATTACTGTGTTGTAACCTTTGTTAGCTTCCCTGATTTCTTTGAGCATGTCATCATCCCTTTGTTCATTCTGGTGAGGCGGTCAGTAATACACCCCACTGCCATTGTTTTCCCCTTTTTACATGGAATTTCTTTGTAAAGGTCTCTAGAAACTAATTTATTTATTTCTACTCAGAGACTATTTATTCTACTTGTATGCTAAGCTATACTCTACTCTGATTTGATTTAAATGAAAAGCTCTCTGGTGGTACTAAGACCTGACTGACTCAGCAAAAACACTGAATTCTAAAATACACAGATTTATCAGCTTTAACCAAAAACATTCCCTTTCCCCCAAAGATTTAGAGTATATTTCAGAGGATAAATACTTACAAGTGCAGATCTATTTCCATCTGCATTATCCTTTTTGGTAGTTCTTCAAGACTGGAGGAAACATAGGCTTTGAACCCATGACCCTTCCATTCTACACACAGTGGTTACAGGTTTGGTGCCATGTCAGGCAGTGTATTCCCAGCTCAAAAGTGGGCAACGGTTCGCACATGGAGTATATGACAAGGATGACAGGGGAGGCAGGATATGTAGCATGGTGCCACCTCACAGGTCATCTACTGCACTTTCTCACAGAAGAGATGAGATATGTGAAGGAGGTTCTGGGTCATCTGCCAATAGATCCAGGATTCCTCCAGCATCTCAGGATGGAGCGACAGGAGCGGTAAGGTATGTAACATGTCTGCAAGCATTGCAGAGGCACCATGTGCTAGAACCATGTGGAAAGGAGGTCATGGGAGGAATATACATGGTCAGGAGCAGGTGGTAGGCACAGCACTGCAAGGAGAAGGGTGCACAGACACAGCAACTATCTAGAGATGTTTACCAAGCTCAGTCATGATGTAGATTGACCAGCACTGATTGGACAAGCAGGATTTGGATGAAATCCAGTAAATATCCCTGTCTACATATGCTACCAGGTACGAGAGCTGAGTGAATGAACATTCTATGGAGGAAAGGGCCACAGCAGGAGACAATGGATGCACCATACAAAGGAATATCATATAAATAGATACTACTATTACTACTATTCTGCAAGCAAAATGCAAATCTGTCAAAAGGTCTGAATCATGCAAAATTCTGCATGCTTTGTTTTGAGTGATACATAATTAAATAAAAGTCAGAAAATATATCACAATAAAGTGCAAAATCCCAGCAGGAGTAAGACAGTAGATCAATCAGGAACCAGGATGGAGTAGTAGCAGCTATACAGTGACCTGGCCAGAGCTACCCCCCCCCCTCCCTTACACCTCTTTAGAGATATGATAGCTCAGCTGCAAGAGTCCTTCCCTCCAACTCAAGGATCACAGGTTCCAGGCCTCCCTAGCTGGAGATAAAACTGTGGGAGAACCTGTGGCCAGAAACTCGTATTGCAATGTTTTAGGAGAAAACAAGATTAGATGACAGAGATATATCTTCATAGTTCCCATACTGTTGCAAAGCATTGAACAACCCTATAGGAGATTAAGGCAGGATTTGAATCTTCAGGGGCCCGGGCCCAGACCCAGATACACACAGCACAGATTAGCTGGAGGACAATGCCAAAACATAGCAGAATTGGGTGGATGGATGCTGCATGAAAGAGGAGTACAAATGAAGGGCACAGTGGGATGTGAAATAGGATAGTAATATATGTCTGAGGGCAAAGGCCAAATCAGCAGAGGGGAACCCTGATAGAGGGAATGGCAGGGGCAGGGTTGTGAAGGGCAGAAGGATGTGAAAGCAACACCCGATTGCCCTGGAAATGTGTGAGCAGAACAGGCCACAGATGTGTAATGGATTCCAGTCTAAGATAGTAGTGTGCAGCCATAGCAGGGGGGGAGGGGGGAGAGGTACAGGTGTGGGCACTGCAAATATGAGGCACCACACTGCCCAGGGAAATGAGCAAAGACATCTGTGCATGTGATCAAAAAAATGTCACAGCTGTCACAGCTGTGAAATGGAAGAGTTAGTCAGGGAACATGGCCCTCAGAATGTACGATCAAGCACAGCACATGTGCCGGTCTACTGAAACCCAGCTCCATGTGGGAGCAGCCAACAGTCTCATGGAATTGGCCAAAGATGTCTTATAATACCCACAACTGCAGCAACAGAAGCTGCAAAAGCAGCCACAGCAGTGAAGGAATGGGAAGAAGAGGCAGAGGTGCAGGAGGAGGATAAAGAGATGGAAAGAGTACAGGTTGCACCACTGGAGGAACACGTGCCAGGAAAGAACAGCATGCAGCCATCATACTCCTGTGGGTAAATCAGGAGTACAGCTCATGCTGGCTCATAATAAACACCTCAGAGGAGCACATTGAGGTTGTGGAGGAGGAGGAGATGGGCACAGACATGTATATGGACACAGGGAAAGAAATAATTTCCAATGGTATTCACAAAACTAATCAACCAATAAATATAACTGCCTAGGGGAAAATAACAGCTAACAATCCAACAGAACACCCCTAGTAACTATCATACCTTAATCTTCTATTATATGCACCTTATTAGCTCAGATTGATTCTACTACAATTTAATATGGCATACATAGACCTCAGGATAGCCTTACCCTACATATGGCAAAACTTGTCACCATAGGGAAATGGCGGACACTCACATCATAGGTCTAAAGCCTTAAAGTATTTGCACATAAATCTTTAATTCCAATTAACAGCCAAATTCAATAACATCCACAAAAGTACTTTTTAGGATCCTTCACTACTCAAACACACAAACACTACTGCAAAGAAAGTGTCTGCAGTTCTATGTGGTAAATCATATGATATCCACCACCGGAACTTATGAAATGCAACCCGATTCATGAAATGCAGTCCATTTCACCTAAAACAAAGCAGAGAGAACACTCTTACAACTCAGCAAATCTATGCTCAAAATGCTAGCATATGAGCACTTATCTGAACAATATCGAGATCCGTCTGGTATCAAAGACTACTTTAATCTCCACAAAGAATTATCCAAAAGTTATCTTGTCAGACAAATCTGACAAGGAGGATGAAAGGATTTTATTTATTTACATTCTCTTATATACCGCGCTATTCTGCATCATTGCGGTTTACATTGAACAAACTGAAATTACATTGAACAGGGTATTATAACTTGGAGATAACTATTTTACAGGGAACATGGGCTATGGAGGGTTAAGTGGCTTGCCCAAGACCACAAGGAGCACCTGTGGGACTAGAAACCCCAGTCCTTTCGGCCCAAGGTTGCTGTCCTCTAGTGGGATTTGAACCCCCGACCTTCCGGCCTGAAGTATGGCAGAGAGGCATGCCTTAGAGGGCATAATGCACCACCACATGCAGAGTTGGTGGCAAAGCATGATCCCTCTGTGACTGTGCAGCAAGTGGCCCAGCAGGAGATCCCCCTGGGTATGGAAGAGCCTGATGCTCTGCTGCAACTCTGGGCCATCTGGCAGAAGATACAGCAAGGCTTCACAGCCATGACCTGAGCTCAGGACCTTCTGCTGGAATGCCTGGAGGGAATTCGTGCTGAGATGCATGCCATAAACTAATAAAAAACCTAAACTATCCCCCACACATACACTCAATCAAACAGGGAGACAGAGACAAACACACAAGTTTTTGTCTGAACGTTCACCGTGAGGAAAAAATCCCTCTCAAGGTGTAATGTTCCTTTGTTTTATGGCTTTGGAGAGTTCAGAGCTTGCTTCAAATACTACCACCTTTGCATTTTCTGAAGATCGATTTGCTCAATTGAATAATTGCCCGTTATTGTTTGATCTACTTGATCAGTCAGATTCAGAGGTGTCTACTTCTCCTACTACATCCTCCTGGCTTGATTTTAAGAACCTTCATAAAAAGCAAGTACGTGTCAAATTACACGCTGCCACTATGGCTCAATATTTAAAACAACGTATGATACAGCGCGGTTTGCGCGGTTTGAAACCCCCACACATGTTTCAACAAGACAAGAAATTTTCTGGTACTTGGGACAGTATTTTGAACAAATGTGGATTGGATCTCATAGCCTTATTAGTGGAGCACCTAACGGAGGAGGAGAGTCTTATTAAGGAACAACTGCAGCAAATGGAAACAGATTTGATTGGATCTCAATCTAAAGATCAATTTCAGATCCAATGGAAGGACTTTGAGCCACAATTGAATCAATTTCAGGAAACTGTGAAACAGAAAAAGGTTATTAAATTTAAACGCGATACCAGTGATTATGAAAAGAACCAGGTTTATACCTGGAGGAAAAAATTACAAACTGATCAGAGTAAGACCGGGAGAAGACAAGTAACTTTTGAAGAATCTACAGATGACACTACTGATTCTATGTATACCAGTTCTTCTGAGAATCGCTCCAGAGGTGGTGCCTATCGGCGCCTTTTTTCTCGGGGCCACCCTCAATCATACCGGCCCTATCATTCGGAGGAGAGTCGGAGGGGACCCACCACCAGATCCCATACGAGACATCAGTCATAAACATCTCTGGAAAGGATGTCCCAATTGATCAAATACAACTCTTACAGTTGGGCTTGTCTTTTGTTCCTACTTCCCCTTATGATCCGTTCCGCATTTGAGTTGCCCTACATCGGTTTTTTTGAAAACTTCGTGTCACTCATTTTTTTCAACATCAGTTGGGTGAAAGTGTGGTGGGTGACTCCTCCATAATTTCGAATCCCTCAAAGTGGATCCCACCGGGACCGGTGGATGCTACCATTGAGATCTTTCAAAATTTGGTAATGCGGGATATTAATAAGATGGAAGAACAGGTTAAACCAGTTCCGTTTTCCAATTTGTCTAAACAACAATATGCTACATTACGGTCTTTGAGTAAGCGACAAGATATTGTAATTCAGAGAGCGGGCAAGGGGGGAGCTATCATCCTCCAGGATTGCAGCCAATATCAGAGAATAGTCTATACTCATCTGTTAGATACTAAATATTATGAGCCCCTAACTGAGGATCCCACTGAGGCTCTTCAACGGGAGATTAAGACCTTGACCGATATTGCATTACAATCAGGTTGGATTACTACGAAGGAACATCAATTCTTAAATAAAAAATTTCCTAAACTGCCTGTGTTATATATGATACCTAAAATACATAAGGATCTTCAGAATCCACCTGGTCGTCCCATTGTTTCTTGTCGTGATTCCCTGTTGGAACCTTTATCAAAATTTTGTGATTTGTTTTTTCGTCCTCTGTTATCGACCATTCCCTCCTATGTGAGGGATTCTTTTCATTTTTTACAGAAGCTCCATGAAGTGGCAGGTGATAAGACCGAGTGGTTTATGGTTACTATGGGCATACAAGCCCTGTATACCAACATCAATCAGCTAGAGGCATTACAAATGGCGTCTCGAGTTCCTTTTGTATTACCATCTAGACTACCCAAAGACTTTGTGTTGTCTTTATTACACTTTGTATTAACCAAAAATTTCTTTCAATTCGAAGAAAAAGTTTTCCATCAGATATATGGTATAGCTATAGGGGCTACAGTAGCCCCTTCAATAGCAACATTTTATGTGGCAGAATTTGAGGCTACGTATATTTATCCCTTGGATTGGTTTCAAAAAACTCGTCTGTGGACTAGGGTCCTGGACGATATTTTCTTTTTTTGGATTGATACTGAACAGAAGTTAAATGATTTTGTTGTATGGATGAACACTCTTTCTCCAGATTTACATTTTTACATCAAAGTTTCATAGAGATACTATAGAATTCCTTGATTTGAAATTGTTTAAAACTTTATCAACAGTTCATTCCACCTTATATCGTAAACCCGTACAACGGAACACTTTACTTCATTATTCCAGCTACCATCCCAGTCCTTTGAGACGTGGATTGCCAGTTGGGCAATTCATTCAATTACGTCATCTTTGATCTTCAATAGATGAGTTTAAAATACAAGCACGGGATCTGAAAGAACGGTTGTTGGAACGGGGATATCCATTCATCAATAAAGCATATCGTAGAGCTCGGTTTAACTATACCGAATGGTGGGGACAACATGCTTCAGGTGACTCAGCACAACATAGTGGTTCTCCAACTTATGTGGGTGTTTTATCTTATATGCCACATGCGACGGAAGTTATGAAGATTTTAAAAGCTCATTGGCCGAGGGGGCGGAGCCTGATGTCGAACAGGGCAGACGGGTAGAGCGTGAGCTCCAGTGAGACCCACCAACTAATCCGGTTTTAAGCTGTGGTATAGTGCCAAGAACCCACGAAATTGTGTTGGAAGATTTACAGACATGTCTGTACTAAAGCCAGCTAGAATAGACTTCAATTCGGGACAAAATGCCAGCGCTAAGCGATCAAAGACTGAACCTCCGTCACCCCAAAAGATGGCGGCACGACTGGATGGACCGGAGGCCATGCAAGAAGTGCTGGCTGAGGTGAGAGGAGTCAGGGATTTGGTTGCGGCCAACGGTGAAGCGCTGTCGGCGGTGCGTGAGGACACAGCGGCTCTCCGATCCAGTTTGGAGGGACTATCCCTGAGGCTGGATAAAGTGGAGCAAGTAGTGGCAGTGCACGAAGAAAGGTTGCTGACGGTAGAAAAGCACACGCAGCAGATTCGGGCCTTGCAAAGAGAATTGGAGGAAGGGAATAACAGAGCGCGGCGTAACAACATAAGGCTGGTCGGGGTCCCGGAGGGAGCAGAGGGCGGAGATATGATCGCCTTCCTAAGCAAAATGATCCCCGAACTTTTGCACATTACTTTTATACAACCGTTCGAGTTGGACAGAGCTCATAGGGTGCCCGCACAAGTGATTCAGGGCCACAAAAGACCGCGCCCAATAATCCTGCGCGCCCTGCGCTATCAGCACGTTGTGCAAATTCTTGAAGCAGCCCGACTACGCCCTAATGTGGAATTTGAGAGCTGTAAACTTCACTTTTTTCCGGACTTTGCTAAAGCTACTGCTGATCGGCGGCGCAGTTTTCTTACGCTGAGACCGCGATTGATTCAACTTCAAGCAAGGTTCGGCCTTCTTTATCCAGCACGTATGAGGGTCACTCTTCACAACCAAACTAAAACCTTTGATGATCCAGAGGTGCTTCAGCAATTTTTAGATGATAAAGAACGTATGCATATGCGCTGATATTGTATTTTATTTGGATATGTAGTTGCCAGTGTAACCTAAGACTGCGTACTTACGTAGTTTGATGGTTACATTCTCCTTTATTAGTCAGTGATGTAAATTTCGTGGTCTGTTGGTATATTGTTTGATATTTTCTTACTTTTGTTTCTCCTGTATTTAAAGACACATTAGTGCATTGAGTTGTGTTATATGTTGCACTACCTATACCTTGACATTCTGTTACTGGTGGGTCCCTCTGTACTGTTTTCCTGTTTCACTGGGTTCACCATGTAATGCGGGGAGGGATAATAATCCTCTGGGGTCTATGGGGAAATTTTGTTGTCTGCAGCTCGTGCCACTGGAGTTAGGGTCTCCAAGTGTCTATATGATAGAGCAATGGCGAAGAGATTGTTTAACGAAGTTTAGATGTGGGGAAGAATGGCCAATATATCTACACAGTTTCCACAGCTGCCTAGTATAATCAAACTTCTTTCCTTAAATGTTAAGGGAATTAATAGCCCGATAAAACGGAAAAAGATTTTACTTTATGCGCAGCAAGAGAAAGTAGCCATACTTCTACTGCAAGAAACGCACTTGAATAGCCATGAATCACTTAAACTTAGTGCTAAGCCCTTCGAGCTGGTGGCCTATTCTGCTGCGGTTCAGAAACATAACGGTGTGGCCATTCTGGCTAGGAAGTCTCTTATGCCCACTATCAAGCAGACGCTCTCTGATCAGCAAGGCAGATGGACCAGTGTTGTTTTAAAAGTTGGGTGCCTATCTTTCCTGTTGATCAATGTATACGCCCCAAATGCTGATCACCCAGAATTTTTTCATTCCCTGGCTCAGGCAGCCTTTCTCAGCGGAAAGGAACCAGTCATTCTAGGCGGTGATTTTAACCTGACCTTGGACCCGCTTGTTGATAAAAGCCCTCCGAAGCTTAGTTTGTTTTCCAAGTCACATGCGGTCCTCAGGGAGTTGATGAGAGATAAAGGGCTGGTGGACATCTGGCGCCTCTATCATCCAACAGATCAAGAGTTTACTTTTTTCTCCAATCCTCATCACTCCTCGTCACGCATAGATTTTTTCTTGACGTCTAAATCCCTGATATCGTGCTGTAACAGATCGAGCATTCAGGCGACGCACATTTCGGATCATGCTGCTATCTGTTTAGAGCTACAGGACCTATCTAATGACACGAAGTCCTTAAATTGGGCATTTGATAGATCCCTTTTGGGTGATGCGGAGTTTTGTTCTGCTATTCGAGTGGCTATATCGGAATATTTCCAGTTCAATCTCCTACAGGATACTGGGGGATGGGCCTGGTGGGAAGGCTTCAAGGCCTCCATGAGGGCCGTCATCACGAGTCGCATGATCCTTAGGTCCCGGCGACGAAAAGAGCGCTTAGCAGAGCTAGAAGACCAGATCAAAGCAGGGGAGCGTATCCGTACACGGCGCTCTGACCCTTGCATCTTGGTTCGCCTTCAGAAATTGAAGCTCAGTTATAATCAATTGCTTACTGATGAAGTGGTGAAGACTATCCAAGCTCAGAGTGGGGTATACTACTGGGAAGGCAATAAAGCGGGAAGGCTCCTGTCACACACTTTAAAGGGCCAGCAGGAGGCGAGACGAGTGGAAGCTCTGCGTGACCCTGGTGGGCACAGTTTGCTGACCAAAGATGATGAGCTCGCTGACGCGTTTGGCTCCTATTACGCGCAGCTGTATTCTTCCGAGGTTCGGAACACCCAGATGAGCTTCGGAGAGCTGATTGCTGGAGTGCAGAGGCATACATTAGATGGAGAGCTCGTAGAGGGGTTGGCGGCCCCACTTTCCCTTTCTGAGATCCTTCAAGCAATTCAGACATTGGCTTCCAGTAAGGCCGCTGGACCTGATGGCCTCCCCATTGAATTTTATAAAACCTTCTCTAAGGAGCTTGGCTTGCATCTGTGTGACTACTTCCGGACTCTTCTGCAGGATACTCCTCTGGTAGGGAACTTTGCATCTGCGACCGTGATTGTATTGGAAAAGAAAGGCAGAGATCCCCAGTTAGTCAGTAATTATCGTCCAATATCTTTACTGAATGCCGATTACAAGATATACGCTACGATACTGGCCAAGCGGCTTGCTGGTGTAATGCCACAACTGATACATCCTGACCAATGTGGCTTTATTGAAGGGAGATCGACGTCTGATAACGCCCGACTCTTATGCCATGTCCTAGCGGTTGGGGAAAGTCATCATAGTCCTCTGGTGGGGCTATCCCTCGATGCAGAGAAGGCCTTCGACCGGCTAGAGTGGTCCTTCATTTTTGATGCTCTTCGCTGGTTCGGAATAGGAGAAGGTTTCATCAGATTGTTGGGAGTGCTGTATGCTCGGCCTCTAGCACACGTTCGAGTTAACTCATCACAATCGAAGGAGTTGAAACTGTCACGAGGAACTCGTCAAGGTTGTCCCATTTCACCACTATTGTTTAATTTGGCCCTTGAGCCTTTACTACTTATGATCCGACAACACCCGTTGATCACAGGGATCTCGATACGGGGGCAAACAGTGAAGTTGTCGGCCTATGCAGATGACCTTCTTCTCTTTACTTCTCCGGAATCAGTGTCGGCGATCTTGGAGTGCATAGAGCGATATTCACAACTGTCTGGTTACAAAATTAACTGGAGCAAGTCAATTGCTTTTCCACTGAATGCTAGGATCCATAAAGCGGATATGGACCATTTCCAATTCGTCTGGGAGCCAAAGATGTTCAAGTACCTCGGAGTTTACTATGGCTACCCCTTAGTTGAAGCGGTGAGATATAATGAGAAGATGCTTTTAGAGAAATCTCTCCTGTTAACTACTAAGTGGTCCCCCTTATCTATATCATGGTGGGGGAGACTTGAAACTATTAAGATGATGATAGTCCCGAAAATTAACTATACCTTAGAAATGGTGCCTTATTTTTTACGCCCACAGATATACCAGCAAATAGAAAGAGTGTTAGTGCGCTTTTTGTGGAATAACAAAACACCCCGGATTGCCCTCAAAAAGCTTAAAGCTTGCAAAGAATTGGGAGGAGTGAAATTTCCGGACTTTCAGCAATACCACAAAGCTTATTTGTTGAAACAAGGGGCACAATGGTTATTATCGGAGGCCAAACCAGTGCCTGCATGGCTAACTCTTGAAAAGGCAATCGTGGCACCCTTCCCATTAGCGCTTCTTCCATACATGCAGATGCCACTGGATAGTGGATACCCTACTATGATAACTGACACACAAAACGCCTTTGCGACTTTGCGTGGCTCGCTTGACAGGGCTGATCGCCTTACGCGTCAATGGCCCCTCTGGTATAACCCTCATCTTAAAATTCAGCGTAAGTCCTTTGCTTGGCGGCTTTGGTATTCTAAGGATATCTGGACTATCGATCAACTGCTGGATCGCGAAGATTGGAAGAGCTTTGTGCAATTACAACAGGAGTATAATCTACCGGGCACTGCTTATTTTCAATGGCTACAACTTCGGCACTGTATAGCCAAGCGGATGCCACATCTCCGGTCTTTGGAGCACGTGGAGCCTTTAAGTGATGCAATCGATATATCCAGTAGAGCTTCCCATTTCTACAAGCTGCTACTTTCTAACAAACAGCAGGGCGCGATTGGCACGCAAAAAGTCTGGGAACATGACACTGCCCTGATCTTGACGTCTCAGCAATGGGAACAGTTTTGGACAAAACAGGTCCGCATCTCTAAGTCTGCCTCTGTCACTCAAGTATTATTTTTCATGGCACATAGAGCATACCTTACCCCGGTCAGGATGGCTACATGGGGGCCAGCAGCAGATGGGCACTGCTGGTCGTGTAAACAGCAACTAGGTACCCTTGCTCACCTTGTTTATCAATGTCCCTGCGTCCAAACCTTCTGGAAACAAGTTTGGAAAAGGATCCAAAATATTCTGAATATTTGCGAACCTATCTCCTGGGGTATCGTCAGCATGCGCTCAGCGAGCAACATACCCTCCTTATCAAAACGTCATTTTTTCCTGCTCGATTTTATGCTAGGAATCGCTTTATACCTTGTTTCGCGCCATTGGACGCATACTTATGACCTTTCTTCACAAAATTGGTGGAGCCATGTATGCTGTTACAGCAAGTTTGAGCAGTTACCAAGAAAAGGTGTATCCAGAACGCCATCCGGTCTTGCCAAATGGCAGGTGTTAAATGATTACATCTTATTATCTCAGACCCCTAAGTAAGCTTCTGGCGCTCACTCCACATAGGGCACCTTGATTGACCTTGTTTAGAGGCTCCGGTTTTGGAGCACCTATTGTCGCAGACACTTTAATTTATCCTGTTTCATGTCGACTCCAGAGGATTGGGTTGGATGGGTGGGGGGGGGGGGAAGGGGTGTTCTTAGCTTTAGTTAGTAGTTGTTGTTAGTTAGGTGCAGTCTGGGATGAGGTGATGTTTGTATTGTTCGATTTTGTGTTGTTATTTTCCCATGGCTGTGGAAAAAAAAGCAATAAAAATATTTAAAAAAAAAAAAAAAAAAAGCTCATTGGCCTATTTTATCTTTACATGAAAGTTTTAATAAACCTTTAACGATTGCTTTCAAACGAGGGAGAAATATTGCTGATTGGACTATTCACAACTCAGGAGATCAAAATTTGTTGGTGACCGCTGGTCATTTTTCATCTACCATATGTGAATTTTGTGATTCTACGTTAGAAGGCCCCTATTGGGAGGAACCACACAAGGGCAGACGGATTTACAGTAAATATGTTACCAATTGCCAATCTTATTTTGTAGTATACGTTTTAATTTGTCCGTGTATGAAGTTATATATTGGAAAAACTAATCGGAAGATGAAGCGACGACGTCAGGAACACAAGTCTCGTATCACAAATGTAGTGTTGTCAGCTCCTATGGTAATGCATTGTCAAGCTGCTAATCACAAATTCACTGACCTGCGGTGGAGAATTTTGGACCACGTTCCTTTGTTGTCTCGAGGAGGTGATAGGGACTCTTTGTTAAGTTACCGTGAACAATTTTGGATCTACACTTTGAACACAGTAACACCTACTGGTTTAAATCAATCATTAGATTGGTGGAGTACTTTGTGAAGCTATACACTACAACTCCCATGAGCCTTTTTTGCTATTTATTGATCATGTGGTTACTTCTGAGGGACTTTAAATAGAGTTACTATCCGGAAATGAAGTGAGCGACATGGTTTGAGGAAGGGCCAGGAACGCCTTTGGCCAGAAACACAACGTTGGGTTACTAGACTAAGATATATTTATCTTGGTGATGTTGCCACAGTTTGGATTGAAATAACAGCTGAGCTGAAATTGCGGGGTTCTTTGTACCGCGTTGGACCTTAGCATTGGAAGAACTGCGCAAGAGTGTTTAAAAACTCGGATGATACAAGGACTGGCTCCGCACGCTTTGCTTCAGCTAAGTGATCTCTCTGTTAGTGATTGAAGTATATAAATTTGGTATTGAGAGATAATCTTCTCAGGGCCTTGTGTGGTAATTCCACTTAAAAAGAAAAAAAAGGAACATTACACCTCGAGAGGGATTTTTTCCTCACGGTGAACGTTCCGACAAAAACTTGTGTGTTTGTCTCTGTCTCCCTGTTTGATTGAGATGCATGCCATAGCACAAGCTGCACAGGGAAAAAGGCTCTTGCTAGGGAAGATGGAGTTGGAGTGCTGTGTACAGATGTCAGGCCTGGCATATGGAAATAAACAGTAAATATTGTTTGTTATAAATTACCTCTGTGTCATGATTAGCAGACACAGTACTAAGGTCACTACAGCACCCCCAAGGCTACTAAAGACACAGGGTGCACATCTACAGTGCTCATCAGAAATGTGCATGTCTCTGAAATGACAGGTGAGGGCCCACAGTGGCACATGACCACCCAAATGGGCTAACATCCCACACAGGCAATGAGCCTCTAAGCTGGGTATCATCACCTGCAGTTGGGATTGGGGGTGGGTTTCCAAGACAGGCACCTTGCAGAGAGACCATCGGGTTCCCATAGTGGCCTGCCATCTAGAAGAAAGGAGATCCTGGATTCTACATGGAGGACTATTCAGGCAACTGGTAACAGAACCCAGATATGAAGGGGTCATACTGGACTTGGTGCTTACCAATGGGGAAAGTGTTTCTGATGTTATAGTGGGAGATCATCTCACATCCAGTGATCACTAGATGGTGCAGTTCAGTATTAGGACTAGGGCTGATAAAATCCATTCAAAAGTGAGGGTCTTAGACTTTAGGAAAATGAAATTTGCCAAGATGGAACAATACCTCAAGGAGTCATTAGTGGGATGGGAACTGCTGGGGAATGTAGAAAAACAGTGGGCAAAACTGAAAGGGAATATTTTAAGCACAACAAACCTTTTTTGTTAGAAAGTTAAATAAATGTAAAAGGAAAAGGAGGCAGCTATGATCCTCAAAAAAAGTAGCTGAATTGTTTAAGAAAAAGGAGGCCTTCAGGAAATACAAGAGATCACAGAGAGAGGAAGACAGGCATCTATATTTGAAAAAACTAGCAAAGTAATCAGGAAAGCAAAGATACAAAAATAAGAAATATTATTCTATGCAATAAAATGGGGGGGGGGAGGGAGAGAGGATAAGACATTTTTCAGATATGTTAGTGAAAGGAGGAAGGACAAAAGTGGTATTGTCAGAATCAAGGGTGAAGGGGAGGAATATGTAGAAGCCGATGAATGATTTTCAGAAAACTGTGTTCGTGAGAAACTAGCTAAAGTAAAAGTAGAAAAAGTGATAGATTTGGACAGGATACATCCGAGAATACTGAAAGAACTTGAGGATGTTCTAGTGGCTCTACTGCCAATGTTCTGTGCCCTTGGGGGTACCTGCTGGGTACTATCCCCTGTGACACTGTGGGAAATACACTCGTGCCCATGTTGGGCCCTCATCAGTTGCTGTCTGGCTGCTCTACTGTTTCAGCATTCCTATGGGCCACCTGGGCATCATCCTAGTCCACACTGTAGCCCAGCTGCACCACAGCATGTGCCGCCTGCAGCCCTCTGTATCCCCTTTTCCAGCATCTGTCCAGTTTCCCGTTCTGACATGCCCACCCTGCTGTTGCAGAACATGTGCATGCCATAGGAAACCTGTCCAATAACAAGGGGAAACACTGATCAGTGCTATTTCACTGTGGGATCATTCACCTTGTATGGGGACAGAGCATAGACCCTTCCAAAATATCTTTTTTTTTTTTTAGCTTTCTCGGTAGTGTTTATTGCTGTTTCCCATTAATATCACTATTGGCCATCTTGGTTATGTTGTTTTTCCATTTTGTTCAGGTCATTTTCAATGTTTATTTGCCCTTTTGTTCCGTGCAAATGTATCACACTTATCACTTTTTGTAGGTTTCCCTGGCTTTGCTGTACATTGCTGATGTAAATGGTTTCTCTTCCCTTTAAATCTGCTCTAACGCCAGGGTTTCACTGGCGTTAGTTTTCAGACCCGGAATCCATAGCGTTAGTATGCAGGGAGCCTCTCCCCTCCCACTCTCCACCCACTGACTCTCTCTCTCGCCCTGGGGAGCCTTCCTCCGCCCTCCGGGAGCCTTTCTCAACAATCAGCGCTCGTTTGTGCCGCTGCGCGCGTTATCGCGCAATAAGGTACCTTATCGCCAGATAAAGCGCCATTATCGCACGATAACATGCCTTATCGCCCGATAATGTCGCAGCAGCGCAAATAGCGCCCTTTAGTAAACATACCCCATAATGTATATACCAATGATATCTGCACTGCACTGTACTTGTAGCTTAACTTGATCTGAAAATAATCATAAAATAAATTTCTTTCTTCCACACTCTATACCCATTTCGGTGAATGCCGTATGTAAAAGTACGATCCCGGGGGCATCACACTCACTGCACTAACCAGTAAAATCATGAAAAATAAGATGATCTAAAAATTCATATATTGAAGGGCATAGTTAAAATGATACTAAAATATGGGTATAAATATTATAAAAGAAATATAAAAAATAATCGGAATGAATCATGAAAACACTTCACTTTCTTCCACACTATGGGGTATGTTTACTAAACCGTCTTAACGTAGCAGTGGCGGAATTAGCACACGATAAGGTACGTTATCGGGCGATCAAGATGCGTTATCGTGCGATAATGTACCGTATCACGCGATAACATGCCTGCGGCATTAAGGCACCTTAACACCGTGAAATCCGGCCTTATAGGGCGGAGGAAGGCTTCCCAGAGGGTGGAGAGAGGGGGTCAATGGGTGGAGAGTAGGAGGGGAGAGGCTCCAGGCACACTAACTCTGTGGAATCCATGTCTGATCACGAACGCCAGTGAAACCCTCGCGTTAAGGCACATTTGCAGGAAAGAGAAACCATTTCCATCAGCAATGTACAGCAAAGCCAAGGAAACCTAAAAAAAAGCGATAGTTGTGATACATGTGCAAGGAACAAAAGGGCAAATAAACATGGAAAATGACCTGAACAAAATTTAAAATCCCCATAACCAAGCTGGCCAATAGTGATATTAATGGGAAAAATAAAAAAACACTACTGAGAAAGCTCCAAAAAAAAAGATATCATTTTTGGAAGGGTCTATGCTCTGTCCGCCTACGAGGTGAATGGTCCCACATTGAAATAGCGCTGATCAGGGTTTTCCCTTTATATTGCACAGGTTTCTTATGGCGTGCACATGTACGGCAACAGCAGGGTGGGCATGTCGGAAAGGGCAACTGTACAGATGCTGGAAAATGGGATACAGAGGGTTGCAGGCGGCACATGCTGTGGTGCAGCTGGGGCACAGTGCGGGCTAGGGAGATGCCTAGGTGGCACATAGGAATGCTGAAACAGTAGAGCAGCCAGACAGCAACTGATGAGGGCCCAACATGGGCACGAGTGTGTTTCCCACAGTGTCACAGGGGATAGTACACAGCAGGTGTCCCCAAGTGCACAGAACATTGGCAGGCGGTGCTGGGGGGGGGGGGAGCGTGGATGTCTATAAAGGCACCCCTACCCCAGATCCCGCACCATAGGCAGCCGCTTACCGGCAAACTGCATGGCCTGAGACTGCGCACCATCAGCACCACTAGCATAAGGGCATGTCAGCATGGTGGCGGAGAGGTACTGGTGGTGTAGGTGACAGTGGCATTGGCCCACAGCAGACCATGGCCTAGGTGGGTGCCGTGCACTGCAACAGACAGGCTCTGTCTGATGAACAGTCATGGTATCCCCAGGGAATGAACTGTCCCTGTGCCAACAGTGTGGTGCAATATACACAGCCAGTGTGTTCTGGAGCAGAAGGTCACAGGTTCAAGGCCCAGCTTTGGCTCCTGCCAACCCAGTCCCCATATTTTACTCAGTACTAAACCGTGGTAATAAAGACAGAACCTTTATTGCAGATAACATAAACATGCCTGAAACGCCTATATTTTACCCTACAGAGCACAGACACCATAAACCTGTGCACTACCTAGAGCAGAGTTTCCCAAATGTAGTCCTGGAGGGCCAAACACCATTCAGGTTTCATGCTGTCTCTAATAAAGATGCCTGTGCTGCATTTCTATGCACCGCCCCCATGGTATGCAAATGTATCTCATGCATATTCATTAGGGACAGCATGAAAACCTGAACAGTGTTTGGCCCACCAGGACTGGAGTTGGGAACCGCTGTCCTAGAGCAGCGGCCAACAGGGGCAGAAACACCCGCACCCACAGGCTCCATTATCCAAGCCTCATGGAGAGGCAGGATGTTGGACCCTGCGTGCAGCAGCATCTCCCAATACTAGCACTTGCATACCTTAGCAATGCCGCCCTAAACCTGGGAATACGTTACACATATATCAAAAGGTTGCTATGATTAATGGCAGATAGCAATTCCTAAGTTCAGCACAATTTTCTGATTGAGCTGCATCATAGCAACCTTTCTGATGTCTGTGGAGTGTGTTTCAGTTCTGGTTTCTGACAGTGTTTTCCACCCTGGGGAGTGACCCCAACAATATTGCGTACCATAGCCATGCCTGCACTGTGCCCAGGACTGGTGCGGTGTCCAGGGCTGCCAAAAGCCCCTATATTTGTACAATGCTGGCATAGGTGTGGGAGTGTGTGTCTGTCTATCCATTGTGAGGTGGCTGCAAACACCTTACTCAGCCCACACTGCTTGCACTGTTTCCAGTGTTAGCCTACCAATGTGCATAATGAGGAGCAAGGTACTGTGGGTATAGCCCGGATAGGGTGGCCTGGGTAGGATGCATCTGCACAGGGCATAGGGCAATGGCTGGGATATTGAAGTGCCCGGCCACCACCTGCACGGACAGGGTGGCCACAGCATGTCCTGCTGGGAGGTCACTCTCACCCTGACTGAGCAGTGACCACAGCATGGCTAGGTTCCCCCATAGTGCTATATAATATTTTTCTCAAATGAAATTGATGGGTTCTCTTTTCTGGGGCCTAATCACTGACTTATCTGTTTGGGTGGGTTTGTTCACATCCCAATTCTGGGTGCGCACATGTCCTCCAGGAACATGCACTATGGACTAGCTAGCAGATTGTCTGTAGTTATATGTGTATGGCTGGAACGCCATGCAGTGGCTGGAGACTCACTGTGCTTGCTGCTGGAGAATGTCAGATGGTGGTGGAGGGCAGTTGAGCATTTCCAGGCCTACTGTCTGTCTGCCATTGCCCTGTGGATGTGTACAGATCTACATTGACTACCCTGTAGGGTGTCTGTTCCCCAGCAGGACTGGGGTTGATGGCCCCCTCCACTGCCACGATTGCAGGGAGGTAGAATGTGGCACTGTTGGTGGGAGATCCTGTCCCCCCACCCTGAGCCACAGCGGGTGGGTTGGGTGGTGGTGGTGCATAATCTGCCTATGGGTCCAAACACCCTCCGTCACCTACATCATGTGACCATGGCACCAACACAGGATATCCACTATTCTGGGTGTATCATAGTCCATAAGGACTAGATGTGACTGAGAAATACAGCTGGACATAGCTGTATCCTAGGTGTGTCTGGAGAAACTACCTATTTGCATGCACACACATACTGGCAGGGACCTGCAGCATAGCCTATTTCAGCCATGAAAGGTGCTGTGGACCTGGTGCTGGGCGCCCCACCTCACCCTCAGGGTGAGCACAGTACCCACACAATGTGATGGTCTGTAGCTACTCTGTGCCAGTAACACACACGGTCAGTTCCCCCTACCAGGCCGAGGTGCTTTGGGGGTGCATACCCCATCTTGTGATCATCTGTAGACTGCTGATTTGCATGTGTAGTGCATCATGGGTACGGGTGGGTTAACCCTATCCTGGTAACCACAGCAGACAGTTTGTGTGGTGACCTGCAGTCCTTCTGTAGCCAGCCAGGGTTTTGTCAGTAGCTGTGGAGCTGTAGCCCACTGGTTACTTTACTGTCTGTTGAGGCAGAGGTCATGGGTTTGATCCCACAGTGGGGTTATGTGATAGGGCTGTCTGAGGCATTTTCTTTTTTGAATTTAAATTAGTGCTGCCAGCAAAAACACACTCACAGTGCTGCAACCTTAAGGTGCCTCATAAGGCGCCCCATAAAGCGCCCTATAAGGCACCCTATAGGGAACATTATAGGGTGCCTTGGTGGACAGTGCACTTTATAATGTGCCCTTTGGAGTGCCTTATAGGGCGCCTTATAGAGTGCCTTATGCGATAATACCACCGCTGCAACATTAAGACGGTTTAGTAAACATACCCCTATGTCTCTATCTGTAACAATAGAAGAGGAAACTGCAGTCTGGCAAGAACTAACTTCCATGGAGACATCATGGTTCTTCTGTAAGACAACTGTCTGATGATTCAAAGGTCATTGTTTTTGAATCTGTCTGTGATGGTTGACTGGCAGTGTTATCCTGAGGTCCAATAACAACCTGCCAGACATTTGCTATGTGTCTCAACAGTAGCTACAGTGCCAATTATAATATGAACACAATGAGGCCAATTCCCTTCGGACATGCAGCCCCTATATGGCCCCTCAGAATTGAGTCTACTGGCCTGTACGTGCAGGCCGGATCCTGATTCTGAAGGCCCACATGCCCTACAAATCCCCGACTTACTCAGGTTCTTGAATGGGGCTACAATGCCATGGTGTCCCATTGCCATGGCACCATGGCTCCATTCAGGAGCCATGATTGCTAGCTGTGAGACAGAGCCCCCTCTTTCCCTGTAGCATGACCCCTGATCTGGCCTAACATGGCCAGGATTGGTCTGTGGGGGACCCATTGCACCTCCTCACCTTTCTGCTGCCACCAGCCTCCGCTGTCCCTCAATGTCCAGGAGGACTTATTCCAACTCCCAAGTGTCCATCTAGAAGTCTGACCCTGGACATAAAGGGCCACCCTCAGAATTGGCTCTGAATGTCCGGGGTGACGGCCTGACCACATACAGCTCTCAATCTGCCTCCCACCTACCCCCTCCCACTCCCATATAAGGCTCTCCATACAACCCCACTGTTCGTACAGGGAACCTTACACAAGGATGGCAAGGAAGACGAATAGTGGGGATGTATGTCCAGGCAGGGCGTACATCCCCGCTATTTGTGCCTCAGAATGATCCCCAGTATATCTGGAACACTTTTGGGCACAGTGTGCATGACAAAGCAGAATGTGTAAACCTATGGAAAGATACACTACCAGACCTGCTGACACAGATGGACACAGAGACCAACACAGCCAAGGGGCTTCTATACCCCTAGTAGCTACTACAGGGGTTCAGGAGTGGGTGCTGTGTGGGGAAGCACAGGAAATGGGATGCCAGATGATGCCAAAACAAACATATGCACATCTGTGATTCCAACAAATAGGACCACCACAGTCCCCTTGGCCATTTGCCTGTGGCAGCATACGACAGATCTGGCCTGGAAGGGTACAGTACATAGACAGAAATGTGGAATGAGTCCCCAGAAAATAGATGTCTGCACAGAGATGGGTCAAGAACAAGGTGTGCCCTAGGCATACACATAGGGGAAAGCCGACAGTCACTCATAGGGGAAAGCTGACAGTAGCCCAAGACCACATGGTTCGGAATGATGTATCATTGAAGGATACTAGCTAACCAGAAAAGTTAGACCATCTTGGTAGAGAGGTTTCAAGAAAGGTAACAGTAACCCAGATGCCTTTAAGTAAAGAGAAGACAGAGCTGCAAGAGTCCAAATTACCCCTGTCAACTGATGACCAGATTGTTAATATTAATAACATAGTAATAACATAGTAAATGACGGCAGATAAAGACCATTAATAAAATACAATATCTGAAAAGCCTATATGCAAAAGTTAAAAGTATAAAAAATCAGATGAAAGAATTAGAATATATATCACTAAATCAAAGGTTAGATATAATTGGAATCTCAGAGACCTGGTGGAAGGAGGACAACCAATGGGACATTGTGATACCTGGGTACAAATTATATCGCAATGATAGGGTAGATTAAATTGGTGGAGGGATCGCACTATCCGTTAAGAGGGCATTGAGTCAAACAAGATAAAAATTTTGCATGAAACAAAATACACTGTAGAATTTCTATAGATAGAAATTCCATGTAAAAAGGGAAGGCAATGGCAGTGGAGGTGTAAAACCATCTGCCTAGCCAGAATGAACAGGTAAATGATTAAATGCTAAAAGAAATCAGAGAAGATAACAAAAGTTACAAAATAGCAATAATGAGGGATTATCACTTGGGTATGCTCCTCCTTGTTGGTATAGGTTTTAAAGTTCAGATGTCTCCCTCTCTCTTTTTTAACATCTTATTTTCATCTCATATTTTATTCTTATTTATGTTATTTATTCTTATTTATTTATTTTATGCATATTACTTATTCATTATTTATGTATTTATTGTTATATTTTTATTGTTGTCCTGCATGCAGTATCCCCTGACGAAGGCAATGCCGAAATGCGGCCGTGTAGGGTTTTTTTCAATAAAGGACCTTTAACCTACTCGGCCTTGTGTGTTTTTTTTATGTTCTGCCATCTTCCTGGCCAGGATGAAGAGATGGATAATGAAATACTAAAAGAAATTAGGGAGGTTAACGAAAGTTAACAGCAAAAATGAGTGATTTCAGTTACCCTGGTAACAATTGGGTCAATGTCACACCAGGACATGCTAGTGAGATAAAGTTTCTAGATGAAAATAAGTGACTACTTCTTGAAGCAGCTGGTTCATGAACCAACAAGAGGGGAAGCTATTTTAGACCTAGTACTAAGTTTAAATAGAATCCGGTGTGAGAGATAATGGTGTTGGGGCCACTTGGCAATAGTGATCATAACATGATCGCATTTCATTTAATAAATAGAGAGAGGGCATCAAGGAAATCCACAGTTCTAGCATTTAACTTTCAAAAGGGAGACTATGGGGTATGTTTACTAAAGGGCATTAATGGAGCAAGTGTGCCATTAACGCCTCTTATCGGCACCCTTAACACTGTGAAAAAGCTGCATTAACAAGCGTTAAAGGCTCCTATAGCCTTAAGGGAACAGCAGGCAGAGTGGGTGTTAATGGGCCGAAAGTGGGCGTTAACAGCGGGTACTCACTTAACGCCCGTTGCATTAGCACCCTTTAATATTGAGAACCCTATCGCCAAGTAAAACCTCGCAGGGGGGAGAGAGCCTATTTAAACAATAGGATCCACAAATAGGTGAGCCCAAGATAGTGATAGTAGTGCTTCATTAGCAGCAACAGCATAGTGCCCAAGTATGAAAGGGCACTATGATAATGGTACAAATGGGGCAAAAGGGGTGGCATATGGGTCATGCAATGGGGGTTGCTGGTGCACAAGGCAGACCAGGCAGCTGCCCAGGTTGCACATCTGTGATATCCTCCATGACGCCATATGACAGTGGCAGCACATAAACATGCTGCTGCTGCTGCTGCTGTGAAATGGTAATGCACAACATGGGGCGGTCCATGGATCCCTGGCACCCTAGGCAGAGACACTGGCTACCCCCCCCCCCCCCCCGCTGCCACTGCCACTAGCTCCAGAGGAAGAGACTGACAGTGCCAATAGCTGTAACTCTACAGGCAGCTGCAAAAAAAGCAGCTGCCCAAAGCAATACCTCTGCTGCGGCTGTCCGCCTCTCCCCGAGACATATCTGCAGCTGGCAGGCATGGGGGATATGCTGGCAGCAATTGTTTGGGGGGCATCATGGCCACCTATGTGTCCCTATGACCCCCATCCAGAACTGGCACCCTAGGTGCACACCTCAGCTGCATGGTGGATGGGTCGGGACTGCATCCTGCCCCCATTGACAGCATGCTGACATTTCAGCATGGTGTAAGGGTGTGGGCGGCGGGTGTAGCATCTGCTGCCAGTAGCATACAGAGCTGTGGCAATATACAGACCGGACAATATGTCCCCATCCAAATCCCGCCAAACACACCTTGTCAGACATGTATGGCACAGAGCATGCAGAGATCACAGCAGACATAGGAAGACCTATGTTCATGCTGACATTCACCCTGTCAATGACCACAGCTCCACACAGGGCCTAATGATTCTATATGGCAGCTCTGTAGCACAGCACACAAAGCCAATGTGTATATGAGCAGCAGGTCACAGGTTCAAGACTTGGCTGTGGATCATACCCTTGTGAGTAAACTTCCACCTACAGTGCAGGTACAGTACCAGTACATGCAACCCCCAATGAATGGGGCCAGCAATGGTCCAAATACCCATCAGCCATACAGATAGGCTCCACTATTCACAACTGGATGGAAAGGCAGACTGATAGCACCGACACACTGAGCAGGTGTTAACAACAGATTTGAATGTCAGAGAGCATTACTAGCTCCTGCATAATGAACACAGGTTACAATGCCTGTGTTGATATGGAGATCAAAATGGCAGGCAGAAAAATCAACCATCCCCACTTTTGCCCAGTGTAGCAATGTGAGCGGGTGTATGTCTCTCCAGAGTTCTGTAGCCTTCTGCACTGCACTGTGCCCCACATTGCCTAGGCTGTTCCCAGTGTTAGTCTGCAAATATGCAAGATGAAGAGCAGAGGATTGTGGGTATAGCCTGAAACAGAGTGGCTTGCCCAGGTTGTGTCTACATTGGAGGTCGGGTCAATGGCTGAGACTTTGTAGTGCCCGTCTGCCACGTGCATGGCCTGGGTGGCCACAGCAGTTCACGCTGCAAGGGTACTCTCACTCTGACCAAGCTGTGACCATGGCACAGCTATGTATCCACACAGTAGTGTATAGTATCCAGCGCTAGTGATGTAGGTACTTTCCCTGTCCTGGGAGCCTATATGCTGTGTGACCATGGTTGCTCTGTGCACATACATTGTATAATAACTGTTTGCAAGTGGTATGAACAAGGCTAAAACACCCCTGTGGTAGATAGCAGGTGCAGTTTGCTGCAGTGGATTGGTATTTTCAGATGGTTGGGACAGCAGTTGTTCCTGATCTGCTGCAGTGGATTGGTATTTTCAGATGGTTGGGACAGCAGTTGTTCCTGATCTGCTTAATGTAGTCATGGAAGGACCAACAGGATGGTAGCAGCAGCCCTATGCAATCCTAGACCCCCCCCCCCCCACACACACACACTGTATTTGGCATCTATAGCATCAGCTGCTGCAACACTGGGCACTGATGTGCACTGTTCCAGGAGGGACCCTGTCCAACAGTGGCAGGACCCAGGGCCCAGATGTGACATGCACCTATGGCTGCAATTGTGCAGTAAACAAGGTGACTAGCATAATACCCTGGCAGTGATGTGGATCTGCAGCAGAGACCATCTCTAACAGTGCAAGCTCTGGGGACCAATGTGCTGGTCACCCATCCTCATCCTCAGGGTGACCTTACTGAAACTGCTCAGTAGCACAGTTTGTAGCTGTTCTGTGCTTTAGCACACACTTTAAGTATGTCTTAGTGAGCTGATGTGACTGTACAGCTTTGGCTCCATCACATCTCTACAGTACATGCAGTCACATCCTACCCCTCTGACAGTAACCTGCAGGTATAACCTCCTGCTCGTATGTGCCCCATTTGCCCAGTTTGGATGACAGCTGTCCAGTTGATATCTGCATATTTGTCTGGGGTGTTGTATGGTGGTTGTGTGACTGGGACAGGTGTGAGACCCACATGTCTGGTACCAGGCCTTCTACGTGGCACTGACACACATTTTCCCACACAGTACAAATACTTTGGGGCTGGCACCTGCAGCATATCGATGATGGCAGCCCATACAACAGTCTCCTCTGCCACCATCCTTCCTTCAGCCCATCCATCTGCCTCTGTAGGTTCTTCCCGCATGCCTCTCCTGTGCCTGATCTGCATGACACCACTCCTGGTCCGTTCTTCTTTCACAGCACACATCCTGAAACTTCTAAATCCACTGGGGGACACATGTATGATTTTCTCCCAGTTGGTGAGGGGTCTTACATGTGCACTAGATGCAAGGAGCACTTTGCTCTCAGGGAACGAGTCAAATCTCTGGAGGCTAGCATAGCAGACTTGGAAGACATAAGGAAGACAGAAAGGTACATAGACAAGACCTAGAGGGATGTAGTACTGAAGTCCCATCTTCAGTCTGGAAGCATACCTGTTGCAATGGAGGATAGAGGCCACATGACAGGACAGAATCACCCTGGTGTGGCAGGAAGTGATCCTATAGTTAGGGCCTATCCTCCAGGTGAGGTAAAACCCTCTTGCACTGAGGAGCTTTCTCCAGGGCCATGTGCCCATGAGGGAAGAGTTAGGACAGTCACTATAGTTGGTGATTTGATCATTAAGCATGTCAATAGCTGGGTGGCTAGTGAACATGAGGATCTCCTGGTAACATGCCTGCCTGGTGTAAAGGTAGCAGTCCTCATGCGCCACCTAGATAAGGTCTTAAATAGTGCTGGGGAAGAGTCTGCTGTCTTGGTACATGTTGGTACCAATGACATAGGAAAGTGTGGTAGTGAGGTTCTGGAGGCCAAATTTATGTAGGAAGTTGAAATCCAGAACTTCCAGGGTAGCATTCTCTGAAATGGTTCCCGTTCCACATGCAGGACCCAAAAGGCAGGCAGAACCCTGCAGTCTCAAAGCGTGGAAGATACGATGGTGCAAGGAAGAGGGTTTTGGATTTGTTAGGAACTGGGAAAGGTTCTGTGGAAAGGAGGAACTTTTTTGAAGGGATGGGTGCCACCGTAACCGTGATGGAACCAGGCTGCTGGCATTAACCATTAAAAAGGAGGGAGCAGCTTTTAAACTAGATAATAGGGGAACACTGACAGTTTCCAAAGAGCGCATGGTTTGGAACAATGTATCCTTGAAGGATACTAGCAAAAAACTGAAGTTAAGGCATATCAATGGAGAGGTCCAATAAAGAGAAAAGTAACCCAAATGCCCTTGAGTACAGAACAGACAAAGTTTAAAGATTCCACATTACCCCTGCCTACAGATAGCTAGATTAAAATACAGTCTTTAAAATGCTTGTATGCAAATGCTAGAAGTCTGAAAAATAAGATAGGAGAGGTAGAATATATAGCACTAAATGAGAGGTTAGATTGACTGGTATCTTAGAAACATGGAAGGAGGACAACTAGTAGGACACTGTCATACCTAGGTACAAACTATATCGTAATGATAGAGCAGATCAAATTGGTGGAGGGGGTTGCACTCTATGTTATAGAGGGCATTGAGTCACAAAGGATTCAAGTTTTTCAGGAAACAAAATTCACTGTAGAATCTCTATGAATTGAAATTCCATATAAAAAGGGGAAGGCAATCGTTAGTGGGGGTGTACTATTGACCGTCTGGCCAGTATAAACAAATGGATGATGAAATGCTCAAAGAAATCAGGGAAGCTAATAAAAATTAATAATGGGTGATTTCAATTACCCAGGTATCAACTGGGTCAGTGTCACGGAAGGGAGATGAAGTTAGGGAGATAAATGCTAGGGAGATAAAGTTTCTAGATGAAATAAATGACTGCTTCTTGGAGCAGCTGTCTCATAAACCGACAAGAGGGGAAGCCATTTTGAACCTAGTCCTTAGTGGAACACAAAATCTGTTGCAAGAGATAAGGGTGTTGCAGCCATTTGGCAACAGTGATCATAGCATGATCACGTTTGATTTAATAAATGGAGGAAGGATGGCAAGGAAATCCACAGTACTACCTTTTAACTTCCGAAAGGGAGACTATGATAAAATGAGGAAAATAGTTAAGAAAATAATAACAGGAGCAGTTGCAAAGGTTAAAGATTTCCATCAAGAATAGGTGTTGTTTAAAAATACTATCTTCCACTTCCATACCCCCAGACATACCCCTCGCTCTTTTCACCTCAACCGCCTCACACTTCCCCCTCCCTCCCTTGCCCACCTCCAGTCCACCCGCTCCTCAGCTTTCTTTTTCATAGGCCCTGCCCTCTGGAACTCTCTCCCCACTTCCCTTCGTTTAGAACCCCATCACCCCACTTTTAGACGCGACTTAAAGACCCACCTCTTCTCCCTAGCCTTCAACCTTCCCACCCCCTTTCCGTAGCCTCTTCTCCTGTGTCTAATGTTCTCAACTAGTTCTTTTTCTCTTTCCTATCAAGAATTGTAAATTTCTTTTCAATTTTCCGGCCTTGTGCCCTACTTTGTTAACTTTATGCATTGTAAACCGCTCTGACTAACACTGAAGGGCGGACAAGCAAATGAAATAAACATAAACATAAACATCTTAGAAGCCTCGACCACCTATATTCAATGCTTTAAGAAAAGTGGAAAGATGTCCAAACAAGGAGAGGTCAGAGAGGCTGTTGCCAAAAAAACATCTTTCAGGAAATGGAAAAATGAGTAAAATAATGAAAACTGGAAACAGCATTAGCACTGGCAAGTGAGATGCAAGGCTTTGATAAGGCAAGCAAAGAGAGAATTTGAGAAGAAGCTTGCTGTGGAAGCAAAAATGCATAATAAAGACTATTTCAAGTACATTCATAGCAAAAAACCTGTGAGAGAGTCAGTTGTACCATTAGATGATCAAGGGTTAAAAGGGCACTAAGAGGGGAGAGGGCCATAACGGAGAGACTGAATGAATTCTTTGCTTTGGTCTTTACTGAGGAAGATGTAGGGATGTTACCCATGACTGAAGTGGTATTTAAAGGTGATGCCGCAGAAGAATATACTGGGAAGATGTATTACAATTATTTGATAAACTGAAGAGTAGCAAATCACCTGAACCAGATGGTATACATCCAAGGGTGTTGAAAGAACTGAAATATGAGATTGCAGACCAGCTATTAGTAATCTGTGAACTATCATTAAAATCATCTGTAATACCTGAAGATTGGAGGATCGCCAATGTAACGCCAATTTTTAAAAAATGGTTCCAGGGGTGATCCGGGAAACTACAGACTGGTGAGCCTGACGTCAGTACCGGGAAAAATGATAGAAACCATCATAAAGAACAAAATTACTCAGCATGTAGATAGTCATGGCTTAATGGGAGAAGCCAACATGGCTTTAGACAAGGAAGATCTTGTCTTACTAATCTGTTATGTTTTTTTGAAGGTGTGAATAAACAGGTAGACAAAGGTGAGTCAGTAGATATAGTATATCTGGACTTTCAGAAAGCCTTTGACAAGGTCCCTCATGAGAGACTATTGGCAAAATTAAAAAGTCATGGGATAGGAGGCAATGTACTATTGTGGATCAGGAACTGATTAAAAGATAGAAAGCAGAGAGTAGGGCTAAATGGCCAGTTTTCTCAATGTAGAAAGGTGAATAGTGGAGTCCCCAGGGATCTGTGCTGGGTCTGCTGCTTTTTAACATATTCATAAATGACCTGGAAATGGGAATAATGATTGAGGTGATCAAATTTGCAGATGACACAAAATTATTTAAAGTTGTTAAAACCAATGAGGATCGTGAAAAATTGCAAGAGGACCTTGATAAATTAGAAGGCTAGGCATCCAAATGGCAGATGAAATTTAATATGAATAAGTGCAAAGTTATGCACCTAGGAAAGAACAGCTCAAACTATGGTTACACAATGCAAGGTTCCACATTAGGAACCACCATCCAGCAAAAAGATTTAGGGGTATGTTTACTAAAGAGCGCTACCGTCACTTATCGCGTGATAACGTCTCCGGTGGTGTTAAGGCGCACAGAGGGTGGAGTAAGTCGTTCCAGAGGGCGGAGAGAAGGGTTCAATGGGCGGAGAGTGGGCGGGGAGAGGCTCCAGGCACACTAACGCCGTGAAATCAGGGTATGAAAATTAACGCCAATGAAAACCTCGCATTAGAGGTACATTTGCAGGAGAGAGAAACCATTTCAGTCAGCAATGTACAAAAAGGCAGGGAAACCAAGAAAAGTGATAGTAGTGATACATATGCGGCAACAGCATAGTGCCCAAGTATGAAAGGGCATTATGGTGAGGCTGCAAATGGGGTACAGTGGGCTGCAGGCAGGACATGTAGTGGGACAGCTGGGGAACAGGGTGGACTAGGCATATGCCTAGGTGACACATAGGAATGTAGAAACGGAAAACCAGTAAGACAACAACTGTCCAAGGGCAAACATGTCCACGAGTGTGTTTCCCACAGTGTCCCAGGGGACAGTACCCAGCAAGTACCCCTAAGGGCACATAACATTGGCAGGCGGTGCCGGGGGGAAGCATGGATGTCTATGCAGGCACCCCTACCCCATATCACGCACCATAGGCAGCCGCCTACGGGCACACTGGATGGCCTGGGACTGCACATCACTAACACCACCGGCACAAGGGCATGTCAGCATGGTGGTGGAGGGGTGCTGGTGGTGGAGGGGGCAGTGGCATCTTCCCAAAGCAGACCAAGGCCAAGCCCTGTTTAGGTGGGTTCCATGCACTGCAACAGACAAGGTCTGTCTGACGAACAGTCATGGTTTCCCCAGGGAATGATCTGCCTCTGTGATAACAGTTTGGAGCAGTACACACAGCCAGTATATTCAGGAGCAGAAGATCACAGGTTCACATCCCATCTGTGGGTCCTGCAGACTATGTCTCTATATTTTACCCAGTACTAAACCGTGGTAATAAAGACAGAACCTTTATTGCAGATAAAATATATACGCCATAAACACCTATATTTTACCCTACAGAGCACAGATACCATAAACATGTGCAATCCCTAGAGCAGAGTTTCCCAACTGTAGTCCTGGAGGGCCAAACACCATTCAGGTTTCATGCTGTCCCTAATAAATATGCCTCTGATGCATTTTTATGCACCGCCCCCATTGTATGCAAATGTATCTATGCATATTCATTAGAGACAGCATGAAAACCTGAACCGTATTTGGCCCACCAGGACCGGAGTTGGGAACCTCTGCCCTAGAGCAGCGGCCAACAGGGGCACAAACACCCACAACCACAGGCTCCACTATCCAACGGCTCATGGAAAGTCAGGCTGTTGGGCCCTGCACGGCGCAGCATCTACCAATACTAGCACCTGCATACCTTAGCAATGCCGTCTTAAACTTGGAAACACGTTCCACATATATCAAAAGGTTGCTATGATTAATGTCAGATAACAAATCCTAAGTTAAACACAATTTGTTGACAGAGATTCATCATAGCAACCTTTCTGATATCTGTGGAGTGTGTTTCAGTTTTTGTTTCTGACAGTGTTTACCACCCCGGGGATTGAACAGTATTGAATACCATAGCAATGCCTGCAATGTGCCCAGGACTGGTGTGGTGGCTTGGACTGCCAACCGCCTCTATATTTGTACAATGCTGAAATAGGTGTGGGAGTGTGTGTCTGTCTATCCAGTGTTTTGTGGCTGTCTACACCTTACTGAGCCCACAATGCTTGCACTGTTTCCAGTGTTAGCCTGCCAATGTGCATAATAAGGAGCAAGGTACTGTGGGTATGGCCCGGACAGGGCAGCCTGGGCAGGATACATCTGCACAGGGCATAGGGCAATGGCTGGGACCTTGTAGTGCCCGACCACCACCTGCACGGACAGGGTAGCCACAGCATGTCATGCTGGGGGGTCACTCTCACCCTGAGTAGTGACCATGGTATGGCTAGGTTCCCCAATAATGCTATACAATATTTCTCTCAAGTGATATCTATGAGTTCCCTTTTCTGGGGCCTAATCACTGACATACCTGCTTGGTGTGTGTGCTCACTTCCCATTTTTGGGTGCACATAGTTCCTCCAGGAACATGCACTATGTACTAGCTAGCAGACTGTCAGCAGTTAGCATGTTTATGGCTGGAACACCTTGCAGGGTGCAGCGGGTGGAGACTGACTGTGCCCTCTGCTGGTGAATGTCAGATAGAGGTGGGGGAAGCTGAGCTTTTCCAGGCCTACTACCTGTCTGCCAGTGCCATATGTGTTGCGTCCATATCAGCATTGACTGCACTGTAGGGTGCCTATTCCCCAGCAGGACTGGGGTTGATGGTCCCCTCTACTGCCACCATTACAGAGATATAGAATGTGGATCTGTTGGTGGGAGATCCTGTTCCTTCTCTGACCCACAGATAGCGGGTTGGGTTGTGCTACGTAATCCGCTTTTGGGTCCAAACACCACCCTTCTCTTATAACATTTGACCATGGCAACCACACAGGATATGCAGTATTCTGGGTGCATCATAGTCCACAAGAGTTAGACATGACTGGGAAATACAGATGGACACAGGTGTATCCTAGGTGTGTTTGCAAGGACTACCTATCAAACACTGGCTCTGATGGGGACCTGCAACACATCCTATCTCAGCCAGCCAACCCAGGTGCTGCGGACCTGGTGCTGGGCACCCCACCTCACCCTCAGGGTGTGCACAGGAACCGCACAATGTCACGGTCTGTAGCTACTCTGTGCCAGTAACACACACGGTCAGTTCCCCCTACCAGGCCGGGGTGCTATAGAGTCGCATATCCCATCTTGTAATCAGATGTAGGCTGCTGATCTGCATGTGCAGTGCATCATGGGTACGGGTGCGTTTACCCTATCCTGGTAACCACAGCAGACAGTTTGTGTGGTGACCTGCAGTCTTTCTGTAGCCAGCCAGCAGTGTATTAGACACTATAGAGATGTAGCCCACAGATTAATTCAATGACTGCAAAGGCACCCTCCACTGGCCCTGATCATTCCTTCAGAGGCATAAAAGGTCTGGGTGCAAGGGGTGGGGCACATGGGAAAAGGGGAGGAATAGGGGAAACGTGTTGGCTAGCACCACAGAACAATGATGTATCTGTGTCTTACATCTATATGTACAGCACTGTGTACACCTTGTAATGTTATACACATGATTAGTGGTAGATTAGTAGTAATGGCAAATGGTGTGTGGCTTCTAGTGCTGCCTAGAAGGCCTTATAGCCAATGCCTCTATTATCTTTGCCACTGTGCCAGTGGAGAAGGGCATCCTTATTGGTCATGGGGGGAAGGAGGTGTCTGTGAGCCAGTTAGCTGTGGTGTGGCAGGAGGGGCATATTGTGTGTTTTTTGTGGTGGATGATAGAGATGGGTGTTATGGGGGGGGGGGGGGGGGTTGTGTGCAGGACAACCATGGGGATAGCTTCAGATATGCAGTGTGTGTTTATGCACTGGTGAAGACTGTGGTGGTGGATGGGTAGAGGGACATGTGCTCTAGTGTGATGGTGCATTTTCTTGTAAATGATTAGCAGCAGTAGTAGTAGTAAAGCACTTAAATTTACACAAAATGTCTCTTGATCAGTTCATTCCTGACTGTGAGACCTTGGCAGTATGACTACTTGGCCTCCTCCTAGCTTTGGACTGGCTCTCTTCACAATCAGTTTCAACAGACTGGTCTTGAGGCAGGGGCAACCCAAGGAGGGGTATGCAGCCATGTGTGGAGACTCATTGAAGGGCTTCATTTGCATAAGAGGCCACATTTGCATAAATATTTGCATAATGTTAACATGCACTAATTTTTAGTAAACATGCCTCTTAATGAGTGTCTGGATAAAGAAAGACTACCAGTTTTCTACATTACTATACTCCAGTGTCAACCGCTAGACACATTAGAAAATACTATAAATACTGCCCATTTAGAACCCATGCTAATAAAAAATCTGAACCCGTAGCAAACCCGCCATATCATAACAGCACTATCAGGACTCACAAAGCACCAAACCCTACCTATCAAAAAGGCAACATTGCAAATATTAAACCAATACATCTCAGAGAATGTACAAAAACACTGGAGAAATAAAACGATAAATTAATTTCCTCTTCTACTAAACAAAAACGCAAAGGCGTTAGCAATGTGCATTTCCCAGAGCTGACATATTCCAGTCAATAAATTCAAAATAAAAAAGTATTTTTCTACCTTTTGTTGTTTGGGCATTTTATTTTTCAGTTGCAATTGCGCCAGTCACTTTCTTCTGGTTTCTTCGTGTCTTTGGCTAATTCTCCATTGTCTGCTGTCCATTTGTCCTTTCTTCTCCCTTCTAGTTTTTTTTTCCATTCTCTCGCTACATCTGCTTTAACATACTGATCTTCTCCTTTTGGCCTTTCCTCCATTTATTTCTTTATTTCTTTTTCATCCACTCAAATTTCACCCTTCTATCCTCAATCCCCACTCACTCTCCCAATAACCAGCCAATCGTAGATTTTTCTTCCCTCCCATACAAAATATTTTCCCCTCTCCATCCTCACTCGCCCAGCTCCATCCACTTCTAGTCCTTCCCCAACATCAACTCCCTTCTAGGTCCAGCCCCACCCAGCATCTGCCCCCTTCTAGTCACATTCTCCCATCCCCCCCCCGCATCAGTCCATCTCCAATCCTAGCCCCCCATCAGTCCATTTCCAGTCCAAGATCTGCATCAGCCCATTTCCATTCCTAACCCCCCCATCAGTCCATTTCCATTCCTAGCCCCACCATCAGCCATTTCCAGTCCTATCCTATCCCCAAGTCAGCCCATTTCCAGTCCAAGCACCCCCCATCAGCCCATTTCCAATCCTAGTCCTTCCATCAGCCATTTTCAGTCCTATCCCAGCCCCATCAGCCCATTTACTGTCCAAGCCCCCCATCAGCCATTTCCAGTCCTATCCAGCCCCCCATCAGCCCATTTCCATTCCTAGCCTCCATCAGCCATTTCCAGTCCTATCTTAGCCCCCACGCCCATTCCCACCCCAAAGGGCTCTGCGCCTGTCTGAGCTGCTTACAAGGGAGCCGACTACGCCAGAGGTCCCAGCTTGCCTCTGCACAGTGCTGGAGTGAGGAGCAGCATGCTCCTTCACTCGCATTATGTTCAAATGAAGCCTGTGGAGTGCTGGGAAAGGTTAAAGGTCATTTCCTGTTTCCTGGCACTCTGCAGGCTTCATGTGAACACAACACAAGTGAAGGAGCATTCTGCTCTTCTCTCCAGCACTGTGCAGAGGTGAGCTGGGGCCTCTGGCTGGGGTCTCTTGGCATGTCAGAGTGACCTCTGAAGCTGGCCCTGCAAGCCCCACAGAATGAAGTTCACGCAGGGCCCTCTGAAGTGCAGAGCCCTGTGCGAACAATATTCTCGTTCATTGGACAGGCCAGTCTTGTCTTCAGGTAGCATGGATTGTTGCCTTCTATGCATTAGGTTGTGAAACATGCAGCACACCATGAAGATCTGACACACTCTGGTTGGGTTGTAGAATAGCTTGTCTCCGGATCTGTCAAAGCACCAAAAACGCTTCTTCAATTGGCCAAACTTGCATTCAGTGATGATGCTGGTGATTCTATGGGATCTATTGTAGTGCTCTTCTGCCTCTGTGTTGGATGCCATGATGGAAGTCATGAGACAGCTCCTAATAGGATATCCTCTGTCACCAGCGAGTGAAATGTGCACCTGGTTGAGGACATAGCAATATCCTGGTCCATGGTCCATGTGCTGCAAGGATTCATAGCCCTGGCTTTGCCCAATATGGGTCCATGCATGTCTGTGTCTGAAGGCTGCCCTTTCCCTACAGCACCTCACCAACTTCCTTGTCAGTGCCGGCCCTAGAGTTGGTTCAAAGTGTTAGAGCCCTAGGTGAACCTCAAGCTTTACACCCCCTCTGGCTGTCAAAATCTATTATTTAGCTTTGAATGACCTGCTTTTGTTGCCCTCCAGAGGTTGTTGCCCTAGGCAACCACTTAGTTTGCCTAGTGGTTGGGCCGGTCCTGCTCCTTCCCCTTGGTGAGAAGGCTAGCAATCTACCCACACCTCTGCTATCACTGCCTCCAACCCCCTCTACAGGAGGATGTGGCCATTACTTGGCATGTCAGAGTGACCTGTGCCACAGTCATGGTTCTGCTTTGCAGTGGGAACTGCTGCAGCTTACATAGGAGAAGCAGATGTATGGTAGAGGCAGAGCCCCAGTACCTAGCTTTTACCAACTGCCATGCAGTGCCTCTTGCAGGCAAGCATCCCAGACCCCATAAACCAGGTATTAAGTTCCACCTAGGCTCCCATTGCTTTGTACTGTTGAGCTGTTCTTGGCTGGCCCTTCCCGTTCCAATTGCTAATATGTTCTGTTCATCACTTGTTGCACATGATATGGAGGTCTAGGATTCCACTAAAACCCCCCTTTGTGGCACAATTGACACATGGCTCCACTGGTGTTGGCCCTGTTTTCTCTCTCCATCTTGCTACATGTGATTTTCTTTTTCTCTGCTCTTCAGTTCACTCTCTCTGTACAAATGCTGTACCTGCTTTGCTATGTGTCTGCTGCATGTCTCTCTGGTTTCTCCCTGTCCACCCTTCACACCTGTGACCTGTGTTCTCTTAGTGCTTACCCAGGAGCCAGAAGTTAGAAGCAGGTGATAGCTCTGCTTGTGTATCACTCATACCCATATACACCTGAATGTGAGAGAACATAAGAACATAAGATATGCCATACTGGGTCAGATCAAGGTCCATCAAGCCCAGTATCTTCTTTCCAACAGTGGCCAATCCAGGTCACAAATACCTAGCAGTTTCCCCAGAAGACACAGGTTCCGCAATGCTTGTACTGGGTCAAGCATTGATATCCTGGGTTCCTTCTTAATAATGGTTTATGGACCTTTCCTCCAGGAACTTGTCCACACCTTTTCTAAACCCAGCTAAATTAATAGCTTTCACTACATCCTCCAGTAACGAATTCCAGAGTTTGATTACACATTGAGTGAAAAAATATTTTCTCTTATTAGTCTTAAATAGGTTACCCTGTCGCTTCATTGCATGTCCCCTAGTCTTTCTATATTTTGATGGTGTAAACATTCGATCTATGTTTACCCGTTCCACTCCATTCATTAATTTATAGACCTCTATTATATTTCTCTCAAGTACAGCTTCTTCTCATCACAATCACAAATTTTGGTCAGTATGGATAGCAACGTCCCTTACTTATTTGTGATTTATAACAATTGTAGAGCAAGACGTTTGACTACTGCATCTGGAACATTCAAAATACTACGCAAAATACATCTTGAATGTATGCCCTGTCATACCACCCTAGCTATCTCTGGGAATGCCCTCATCGAAACATCCACACTTGGCCTTTGCTGCCATGGGAATGTCCAGCTAAGGACAGTTCTAAAATCAGCTTTCTATGTACCAGGGTTTTCGCCATCCATGTGGCTGTTTGGTGATGTCCATCCCCCGTTTATCTCTTCTAAAATAACCCCCATTTTGTGTGGACTTTCTTGTGTGTCACAATCTGCTATTATTTCTTAATATATATATGTGATATAACTTTAAAATTCTTTTATGATTGACTTCTACTTGTATAAACTTTGGTGCTCTTGGAGAAAATATCTTAATAATTCATCATATCCCAAAACCTTCCGGAGGAGTTTTTTTTTCAATATTTTCATTTCTTTATGCTGGCTATTAAAAGCTGTGATAATCCTAATCAAATCTCACTCTTTTCTTTTCAATTTCTTTCTTAGATTTGGCTTTCAAAAATAATTTCCCATTCACAGCATTCACCACTATCAAGACAGAATTTTAAATACTTTACTTAAACACTGTCAGCTGTAATCTTTTCATTTTCTCATTTCAGACCACTTTTTTGAGAGTGTACTTCTTCCTTCAACAAATTCTCCTTGCTGCAAGGCAAGGGTAAGCAACAGCGATCTGTTTTTCACCATATCCTCAACAAATATGGATGGGACATAGTTAAGTATTCTGACATTAGGGATATGTCTACTAAGACAGGCTAACAGTGAACCCAGGCTATCTACAACTAGGGTGTGTGTTTACTAATCGGCAGTAGCAGCTTCCATGCAATATCAGAGCTGTGGCCACATTGAATTCAATGGGGTTGTGGCTCCGATATCGCATAGAAGCTGCTATCACCAATTAGTAAACATACCTTTAGGTCCCATGTTATTCAATCAAACCTAGTAGCCCAGTTTAACTGTTAGCCCAGTTTAGTAGACATAACCCTAGGTGTTTATAAAATACAGATTTATGTGTTTATTTTTCAGCAAATTAGGAATTTTGAAGATTCTTAAAATTGGTATTTATCAGTGTTTTTGCACAGATATCACATTTAGAAGTTTATTTTATAAGGAATGGATAGTTTAATGCAGTAAAAACATGCCTGCTGTTGTTGTTGTTAAGTGCCATCATCGATTCTGATTCCTGGCGACCCTATGGATAGTTTCAGGGCCAGCTCGTCCATCGTGCAAGAATGTTGTTCGCAGATGGCCCCCCCAAAGTAAAGAAAAAAGGCACCCTTCACTTTGGCGGCTGTCAGAGGTGAGCCGGGGCTTCTCCGGCTCCCTCTAAAGCCATTCGGACAGCCGTGGGACTCTACGGGGGGGGGGGGGGGGGCTGGGACTGGAAAAAGGTGATGGGGGGCTAGGGGTGGGGATGGACTGAATGGGGCGGGGGCGAGGACTGGAAATTAGTTGATGGGGGTTAGGATAGGACTAGAAATGGGCTGATGGAAGGGCTAGGACTGAAAATGGCTGATGGGGGACCAGGATTGGAAATGGACTGAAAGGGGGCTAGAATAGGACTGGAAATGGGCTGATAGTAGGGCTAAGATAGAGCTAAAAGGGCTGATTGGGGACTAGGATACGGCTGGAAAGGGCTGATGGGAGGGCTAGGATTGGAAATGGGCTGATGGGGGTCTAGGATAGGACAGGCAAGGGCTGATGGGGGGCTAGGATTGGAAATGGGCAGATGGGGGGGCTAGGATAGGACTGGAAATGGGCTGATGGGGGCTAAGATAGGACAGAAAAGGCTGATTGGGAGTTTAGGATTGGAAATGGGCTGATGGGGGGGACTAGGACTGGAAATGGGCTGATGCAGGCGGATGGGAGAATGGGACTAGAAGGGAACAGATGTTGGGGAGGACTAGGATGGGAGGGGGCTGGGGGAATGAGGATGGAGAGGGGAAAATATTTTGTGTGGGAGGGAAGAAAAATCTATTATTGGCCGGGTATAGGGAGAGTAAGTAGGGAATGAGGATGGAGGGGTGAAATCTGAGTGGATGAAAAAGGAATAAAGAAAGAAATGAAGGAAAGAACAAAAGGGGAAAGATTAGTGTGTTAAAGAAGATGCAGAGCGAGGAATGGAAAAATCTAGAAGAGAGAAGAAAGGACAAATGGACATTAGACAATGAAGAGATAGCAGAAGACAGAAAGAAACCAGAAGGAAGTGACTGGAGCAATTGCAACTGAAAAATAAAATGCACAAACAACAAAAGGTAGAAAAATACTTTTTTTTATTTTGAATTTATTAACTGGAATATGTCAGCTCTGTGAAATGTGCATCGCTAACATCTTTGCGTTTTGTTTAGTACAAGAGGAAATTAATTTGTAGCTTTATTTCTCCAGTGTTGTTGTACATTCCAAGTTTGGCATTTGGGGTTCCCACTTTAATTATTGTGATCCTTTGTTCTTTGTTTGGTGATGCATGTGTAACCAAGCTGTGGTATTCTGTTTATGTAGTTTCTATTTGACAGTGCCATTTGTTCTCTTTCCCCAGTAGGAGATGTATTGGTATTCTCTGAGATGTATTGGTTTAATATTTGCAGTGTTTCCTTTTGATAGGTAGGGTTTGGTGTTTTGTGGTACTGGTAGTACTATTATAATATGGCGGGTTTGCTATGGGATCTACTAGTTAAATAATTTGTAGATAGTTGCCCCAGTTATGTCCAAGTTATAGTCCCAGTTCTGTTATATGTAAACCACACTGATTTGAATAGCACGGTATAGAAGAGAAATTAAATAAATAAATACATAAAAATCTAAATGGGCAGCTTTTGTAGTACTTCGTAATGTACCTGGTGGTTGGCACTGAAGTATAAAAATGTAGAAATTTGATAGTATTTCTTTATCCATACACTCATTAAGAGGCATGTTTACTAAAACTTAGTGCACATTAAGATTGCGCAAGTATTTATGCAAATGAGGCCTCTTATGCAAAAGAGGCCCCACAATGAGTCTCCGCACATGGCCCTGCACCCCCCTTGGGCCGTCCCTGGATAGTTGTCCCTATCCACAGGGTTTTCTAAGCAAGGTTTGATCACAAGTAACTTGTCCGGCCTTTTACTGTGCTGTAAACTCTGTAAATGGCTTTCGAATATCGGGCCCTGTGTGCATACAGTACTGGTGTGCTCCACCGATGCTCCACCCAAATGCAACTCATGCACACCCACAGTGACAGTCAAATCAGCGCGCACACTTTTACACTGGGTGTTGCTTTAATTACAAGAGGCCATTTATGTAGGTATATGGCCACATATGCTTGAAAATGTACAAAATACACCATTGTATGCACCTTCTGGCACCACCTATAACATTATCTGTTTATTGGGTGGCTTTTTCAATTATTTCAGATTAACGATACATGTGGAAGGCACCTTCTTAGGGTGCATTTTATAACATAACACTGCAAATGGTTGAACATACATGTTAATTTAAGGTGCAAACACTTCCCCCCGCCCTAGAGCTGGAGCAAACGCCTACACCTAGATTTCTAAAAAAAAAGGTACATAAATGATAGCATTTTAGAATTTTAGAATGTAAATTTGTGCCTGCCCACACAGCCCACACTTCATCCTTGAGCATTCCCACAGCAAAAGCACGCATCATCTTATTTACCTGCATTCTTGCAGAATGAGGTGCAGTGCAGGGGTGCTCATTTATGCATGTAAGTGATTAAATTTCAGCTGCCAATTGGATGCTCAGTGGCTCAGTTTCTCAAGATCCTCTTGCAATTATTCATAACTCTCTTATGATTTAACAACTTTGAAAACATTTGTGTTATCTGCGAGTCTGACCACCTCACCGGTTCACATTTCCAGGTCATTTATGAATATGCCAAAAAGCAACAGGCCTAGCACAGAACTCTGGGTACTCTCTAATGTTTTATATGTAGAGTCTACTTGGATTGCTGCATTAAGAGCAGTTGTATCATCCACTGTCCTTACTAATTACTGTTAGAAGCAGAAGGAAAGGTCCAAATGTTTCTAGAGCATGGGAGGTTCTTTCTTTTAGTCATTTCAGTTTGGGAGGAGACTCCCCTGAGAGGGAAAAGCCCATTAACTATAAAAACCATACCCAAAGGTAGTTTCTGGTCTTTGACCCCTAGTTATTGCACCATATCACCCCATCAGTGTAATTCACCTTCTTTCTTGGGGGGGGGGGGGGTAAAGGGTAAGGAAGTCATACTGGCAGTAGGGGCAGGGGGACTATTAATGCCTGTAACAATTGAGGAGGGCAACTGCCCCCTTCCTCCCCAAACTATACCTATGTCATCCCTTTGAAAGGAGAAACTGCACCAACCACCACAACCAGCATGAGAAGAAGAAGAGAAGCTTGGAGCAACTGCGAAGGGGGAGGGGAGAGCTCAGCCTGACATCCACGCCAGTCTCTTCAGACTTCAGATGCCAAGGGACAGAGTGGAACGGCCCAGGGAAGACTGTCTGTCACCACAACAAACCAAGTCAAGAGAAGAGACTATAGAAGGAGCAATCACAGAGGTACCCAAGGAAGGGATATGATTCCACACAAGGCTGGGAATCTGTGGGGTAAGAGCCCTGAACCCAGGTACCAAGGGTAAAGAGGAATAAAGATAAAGAAGATTTGAGTGTAGAAAAAACTGACTGGTCAAAATTCTAAGTGGGACCTGAGTACTCTAAGAATATGGATTAAGATGTAGAACATTGGGATGGAATGGGGTAAAATATTCCATAATCTATAAGAGGAGTTTAACTGCTTTTCTAAGATAGATCTGTTTTCCTTTATTGTTACTGCCAATATTTAAAGTCCTTTAATCAGTGGCCTTTAAGTTTAAATAAACCCTTGGTTCAGAACATAATTTCTGGCCTGGACTCCTTTAATTGAGAAGGCTGTGTGAGAGTGTCAAGAACCAAGTGCCTCCTAACCACTTGTATTTCATCAGTGCCCTCTGAAGAAAGAACTCTGAAATGTTTAAATCCAGGGGCTCGGAGAAATTCTGGATAAAAGCTCCTAGGACTGGCGTGCTTCCTTTTCTGCCCAACACTTTATGAAACAACTGTCTGGACCACACAGAAAGGAGGTTACAGATATTTTGGAAGGATTGTGTTTTGTTTTGTCTGCTCATGTGATCCTATTACAAGTGCCCTACTAGGGAGAAAGGAAAATTAAAGAGATCCATCCTGAGCTGCAAGGATAATAACTGTGATGTTCTGATGAACAGGAGTGAAATTAGTTCTACTAGACCAGTTCCTTAGAAGGTGCACCCTAACTTGTGACAATCAGTTTTAACTTATAACAAGAAGCTCTTGATATATTTGCATTCATACATGTAAATATATCTCATATTTATTGTGGGTATCCTATAAATCAGACCTGCCTACTTCTACTCTAATGTATTAGTGCTCAGGTACACTATTTATCAGAGTGGTTGGGTGGCATCTACTAGCTTGCAAAACAGAAGCTGGGCAAAGAGGATTTTTACATTCCTCACATTCTATGAAGAGATTCTCATCTATTTATAGTTGCACATCTAGAATACCTATTGCTGATTATGGGACACATGGCTACAACACTTATAGTACTATATAAGACCACAGAACAGAATAGTTATCAAATTCCAGGAACTATTATAAAAATCACTGCAGTGTATATTCCTTAGACTATACTACCTAAAACCTAGATCTAGAAACCAAAGAAAAATGGAAAGATATAATATCTATAGCTGAATCAATTGCCCAGTTTGAATCTCTTCACTGTCTTTCTTTCAACTGCGCTGGGGGAGGGCAATGTATGAGTAATCTTTACATGATTCCAGATTCCTACATCTCTCTGTCTTTTAGATTCTCCTCCACCTCCTCCAGGTCCTGAGCAAGATATTCAGATCTTCTGTTGATCTTATGTGTCAATGAGTCTTCCTTATGACATGAAAGACATAGGGGTATGTTTACTAAAACACCGGTAATGTGCGGGCTGCGCTAGTGTGCGGGTGCCATATAAGGAGTGGGTGTTTCTTTCTGAAAAAGAAAAACCGGGATTTAAATATGCGCTAAGGTGCGCGGCGCCCATGTGCACCCCGCACATTAGCGCATGAGAAAGCTGCGCGGGAGGCATAAGTGGCGCGCTGATGTGCAAGCAGAAGAGCAGAGCCACAGTACAATGGTTAAGACGCTGACCAATAGTACAGGGATCAGGGGTTCAATCCCCCACCGTGCCCAATGAAGACAGCTGGCTGAGGCATTACTTTAGGAGCCTGTTTAATATTGGCAGGCATAAGGCAGAGCGCTGAGATGTAAGCACAGGAACAAAACCACAGCACAATGGTTAAGACACTAACCAATGGTGCAGGGATCAGGGGTTTAATCCCCCACAGTGCCCAATGAACAAGGCAGGCTGAGGCATTACATATTATGGGGAATATTGCTTTAGGAGGCATTTTAGTTTTATTTTAATTATCACTACTAGCAAACGCACTCTCAAAGCATGTTAACATAAGGCGCCCCATAAGGCACATTTTAAAGTGCACTGTCCGCCAAGGCACCCTAGAATGTTGCTTATAGGGCGCTTTATAGGGTGCGCCGTATGAGGTACCGCAAGGTCAGAGTACTGTTTTTGATCGCAGCACTGTGCAGTTTAAGGAATGAAAAGCATAAGTAGGTGCGCTGACAGGCAAGGAGGAGCAGCAGTGGAGCACAATGGTTAAGGCACTGACTGCTGATACAGGGGTCATGAGTTTGCTCCCCAGGGTGCCTAATACGTAAGGCTGGCTGAGGCATCAGCTTTGCAATGTACATTTTGTTTCCTGCAGCACTTTATTTTTATTTTATTAATTGCTGCCAGCAAACACGCCCTCACGTGCCGTAATTGAAAATGCCGTATAAGGCACCCTATAAGGCACTCCATAGGGCACATTATAAAGTGCACTGTCCGCCACGGCACCCTAAAATGTCCCCTATAGGGCAACCTATAAGTTGCATCACAGGATAATGTATAGTGCACCTTATATGGACGGGAACCATAAGGAGCCCTATAGGGCGCCCTATAAAGCACCCTCAGAGGCACCTTATGGGTACAGTACGCTGAGGGTGTTTTTGCTGGCAGCAAAAATGTACATTAAAAAGAGATAATGCTCTGGACAGCCCCATCAAATAACCCCACTGTGGGTTTGAATCCATGACCTCTGGCTTTACAGGCAGTGAAGTAACCATTGGGCTACAGCTCTATAGCTGCTAGCAAGCCCCTGGCTGGCTGCAGAGAGCCTGCACATCACCACACAGACAGTCTGCTGTGGTCACCAGGATAGGGTTAGCCCACCCGTACCCATGATGCACTGCACATGCAAATCAGCTGTCCACAGATAAACACAAGATGGGGTATGCACCCCCACAGCACCTCGGCCTGGTAGGGGGAAGTGACCATGTGCACCCCCACAGCACCTCGGCCTGGTAGGGGGTACAGACCGTGTGTTTTACTGGCACAGAGTAGCTACACACCGTCACATTGTGCAGGTACTGTGCTCACCCTGAGGGTGCGGTGAGGCGCCCAGCACCAGGTCCACAGCACCTTCCATGACTGAAAAAGGCCATGCTGGAGGTCCAAAGCAGTGTTAATGTGTGAGATAGGTTGTTTCTGCAGAAACACCTTGGATGTCTCAGTCAGGTGTATCCCCCATGGGCCTCTAGGAGGATTATGTACCACCACTCTCCTCCTCCAGGGCTGAGGGTGGGAAACAGGGTCCCCCATCAAAAGATCCACATTCTACCTCCCTGCAATGGTGGCAGTAGAGGAGACCATCAACCCCAGTCCTGCTGGGGAAAAGACACCCTTCAGGGCAGTCAATGCAGCTCTGTAAATAACCATAACACAATAGCAAACAGACATTAGTCCTGTATATGCTAAGCTGCACCCCACCACTATCTGATATTCTCCTGCAGCAAGCCTTCAGCAGCTGCACCCTGCAAGGCACTCCATCAAGACACATACCAGCTGCAAACAGTCTGCTAGTTAATCCATAGTGCATGGTCCTGGTGGAAATGCATGCACCCAGAACTGGGATGGCAACACACACAACAAGCAGATAAGTCAGTGACTGGGCCCCAAAAGGAAACCCATAAATATCACATGAAAGAAATGCTATATAGCACTATGGGAGTGCCTAGCCATGCTGTCGTCACTGCACAGTCAGGGTGAGAGTGATCTCCCAGCAGGACATACTGAGGTCACCCTGTCTGTGTAGGTGGTGGCCGGGCACTAAAATGTCCCAGTCAGTGCCCTATGCCCTGTGCAGATGCACCCTGGCCAGGCCACTCTGTCCAGGCTATACCCATGGTACCTTGCTCCTCATTATGCACATTGGCAGGCCAATACTGGCAACAGTGCTGGCAGTGTGGGCTGTGGAAGGTGTTTGCAGCCACCACACACTGTATAGACAGACATACACTCCGACACCTATGCCAGCATTGTGCTACTATAGAGGAGTTCAGCAGCCATGCCCACCACACCAGTCCTGGGCACAGTACAGGCATGGATATGGTATGCAATACTGTTGGGGGTCACTCCCCAGGGTGCTAAACACTGTCAGAGACCAGACCTGAAGCACACACCGCAGACATCAGAATGATTGTTATGATGGAGCTCAATCAGCAAACTCTGCTTAATGTAGGAATTTCTCTGCCAGTTCTCATAGCAAACGTTTGAGAGCTGTGTACCGTATACCCAGGTGTAGGGTTGCATTGCTAAGGTATGCAAGTGCTAGTATTGGGAGATGCACGCAGGGCCCAATGTCCTGCCTCTCCAGGAGGCATTGGCCAATGGGGCCTGTGGGTGTGGGTGTGGGTGTGTCTGCCCCTGTTGGCCGCTGCTTTACAGCAGAGGTTCCCAACTCCAGTCCTGGTGTGCCAAACACTGTTCAGGTTTTCATGCTGTCCCTCATGAATATGCATGAGCTACATCTGCATACCATGGGGGTGGTGCATAGATATGCAGCACAGGCATCTTTATTAGAGGCAGCATGGAACCTGAATGGTGTGTGGCCCTCCAGGACTGCATTTGGGAGACTCTGCTCTAGGTAATGCGCCTGTTTATGGTGTCTGTGCTCGGTGGGGTAAAATATAGGCATATTAACCATGCTTATGTTCTCAGCAATAAAGGTTTGTCCTTACTATCATGATTTAGTTGTGGGAAAAATATGTGCACTGGATTAGCAGTAGCCCCAGCTGGGCTTTGAACCTGTGACCTTCTGTTCTTGCACACACTGTCTGGGTGCACTGCAACACCGTGTTGCCACAGACAAGCTGCATTCTCTGGGGAGTCCATGACTGTACATCCGACAGAGCCTGTCTGTTGCAGTGGACGGTGCTAGCCTGCACAGGGCTAGGCCACTGTCTGCTGTGGCTAGCAGCCACTGCCCCCTCCACCACCTGTACCCTTCCACCAACATGCTGACATGACCTTATCTTGGAAACAGCATATGACCTGATTGAGTTGTGGCACTCCAGGACTGCATTTGGGGGACTCGGCTGTAGGTAATGCCCATTGTTATGGTGTGTGTGCGGTGTAGGGTAAAATATAGGTGTTTGAACCATGCTTATGTTCTCTGCAATAAAGGGGTGTCTTTACTATCTCTGTTTAGTGGTGGGTGAAATATGGGGACTGGGTTGGCAGGAGGCCGAACGGGTCAGAAACCCTGCTCTGCACAATTTTATTGTGTGCTCATTCACCTTGTATGGAGACAAAAGGGCAAATAAACCTCAAAAATGACCTCGAAAAAAGGGGGAAAAAACATAACCAAGCTGGCCAATAGTGATATCAATGGGCAACAATAAAAAACACTCCCAGGAAAGCTCCAAAAAAAAGAAATGATTTTTGGAAGGGTCTACAAGTGGAGGAGTAGCCTAGTGGTTAGAACACTGGCTTGGTAACCAAGCAACCAGGGTTCAATTCCCACTAGCACTCCTTGTGGCCTTGGGCAAGTCACTTAACCCTCCATTGCCTTGGAAGAAAGGGCTGGCAATCTACTCCCAGTGACACTACCAAGAAAACCCAGGAGCTTCTGGGTCACCAGGAGTCAGGACTGACTCAAAGGTACACATTACATTGCATTGCATTTACAGAGCATAGACCCTTCCAAAAATCATTTCCTTTTTTTGGAGCTTTCCTGGGAGTGTTTTTTATTGTTGCCCATTGATATCACTGTTGCCCAGCTGGATTATAATTTTTTAGAATTTTGTTGTGGTCATTTTCAATTTTTATTTGCTATTTTGTTCTGTGCACATGTATCACACTGCTCACGTTTCGTAGGTTTCCCCGGTTTTCCTGTACATTGCTGACGGAAATGGTTTCTCTTCCCTTTAAATCAGCTCTAACGTGAGGTTTTCACTCGCGGTATTTTTTAGCTTGAATTTCAGCCCCGCTCCTGTGCGGGGAGCCTCTCCACTCCCACTCTCCACCCATTGACCCCGTCACTCCGCCCCTCGGGAGCCTTCCTCCGCCCTCAGAATGCCTTTCCACGCCTCTATCGCACATTAGCGCGCCGCGCACTTGTGCGGGCCCGTTAGTGCAGCGCGCACGTGTGCGGGGCACAAAAACACACTATTAGCGTGCGCTAAGGTACCTTAGCGCACGCTCAAGTGCGCCCCGCACAATTGCGCGGTTTAGTAAACATACCCCATAGTGCTCGCTGCAAGAAAAGGATGCATGCTATCAAACCTCATCATTCAAGTTACTGAAGCATCTAATTTGGTTCTATTGTTCCAACCTGAAAATTATCTGCCAAATTATGGAGATCCAATCTGCATTTGCAGTTATAGAGCTGTAGCCCACTTGTTACTTCACTGCCTGTGGAGCCAGAGGTCATGGGTTCAAACCCACAGTGGGGTTATTTGATAGGGCTGTCCAAAGCATTATCTATTTTTAATGTACATTAGTGATGCCAGCAAAACCACCCTCAGCCTACTGTACCCATAAGGTGCCTCAGAGGGCGCTTTATAGGCCGCCCTATAGGGCACCTTATGGTTACCGTCCATATAATGTGCACTATACGGTATCCTATGGAGCGACTTATAGGGTGCCCTATAGGGGACATTATAGGGTGCCATGGCGGACAGTGCACTTTATAATGTGCCCTATGGAGTGCCTTATAGGGTGCCTTATGCGGCACCTTAGGTTACGGCACGTGAGGGTGTGTTTGCTGCCAGCAATTAATAAAATACAAATAAAGTGCGGCAGGAAACAATACTTACATGTCAAAGCAGATGCCTCAGCCAGCCTTAAGTATTAGGCACACTGGGGGATCAAACTCATGACCCTTGTATCATCAGTCAGTATATTTACCATTGTACTACACCTCTGTTTTAATGTTTGCATTTCTGGGCACCTACTTAGGATTACCGCGCGTTAATGCGCTTAGTGGCACCTCGCACGATAATGTGCGCAGCAGCGCGCGTTATCGCATGATACTCCCGTTTTGCTGCTTTAAGACTGAAACGCCTACTCCTTTTATGGCAGCCTGCACACTATCGCCAGGCGCACATTAAGACGGTTTAGTAAACATACCCCCAAGTGATCATTGCAGCCTGTACATTGTCCTTGGAGCTGTTGGACTGGACGCATCAGGGGCAGCACAATGTCATGTGTCATGTGAGATAATTTGATTTTGTTTATTTCAATATCTCAGAGGGTGGATTCCATAAAAGCATGTAATAATGATACAGGTAATAAAAACTTATAACTGTCGTAGGGCCACAAGTGATGGAACTTTGCTCAAAATTTAATTTTTTTGTTGGAAAAAGTGCCATACTATTTAAAGCAAGTTGTACAGTTCCTTCCAGGTGTAACATCTGTAGGAACTTAACTAACCCCTACCAAGGAAGGTTATGGAAGTGATCAAGAGTTAGTCATAAATGCTCACATCCGTGCAGATGACATACAACCAATGACAACTGAGATCAGATCTTTTGATTTTTCCCTTGAGGGGAATTGAACCAAATTTCTGATTGGATAGAGGTGCATAAGCTAATTCTCATCCTCAGAAAGTCAGAAGCACTGTGGGTTTCTAGTTCAGATTGATTGCTCTCATTACACCCACACTTTTAATCAATTTAATCATTGTTTATATATTCTCTATAGAAAATGCACCCCATTATTCTTCAAACTAGCAATGCTCCAAAGACTAAAACCTCTGCTCAGCAAAGCACACTTCCGTACAGTATGTCAGGCAATCATCACACCTGTGTTGGACTATTGTAATCTCCTCTTCCAAGGCCTACCCAAACAATCCACTCGACCCCTTCAAATAGTCCAAAACACTGCTGCCCGCATTATTGCTGGTGCTTCACTACAAGACCACATAACTCCCATACTACAAGATTTACATTGGCTACCAATCTCCTCATGAGCAAAATATAAATTAGTGCTCACAATCTTCAAGATTAAAAACATGTCAGCAGAAATATTTCAAGAGCTCATCGGAACCAAAACAAATGAAAGACCAGACAGAAACAACACCAAAAACACAATACCAACTCCTAGTTCATTCACAAGAACCATTAAGTCCACATCCATGTGGGCTTTCTCCCTTGCTGCCCCTGCTAGTCCCATGGCTGCTCCTTGTGGCCTTGGGCAAGCCACTTAACCCTCCATTGCCTCAGGTACACTTAGATTGTGAGCCCTTCGGGGACAAGGGAATAAAAGTGCCTGTTAGTATATACATGTAAACCGCTCTGATGCGTAAGTAAAGGGCGGTATATCAAATGCCTAACCATAACCATAACCATATTTGGAATACACTTCCGGAAAAGCTACGATCCACAACTGGTTTAAAAGACTTCCGCAAGCTACTCAAGACTACCTTATTCATTGAACATTATAATGAAGACCATCAATCTCAATCATAATGGAGGAAGTTACAAGTCTGTTTACGTTTTTGAAATGCAGCGTTACAATTTACAATTGAATGTTCCTTATAAAAACAGCATGAATTTACAAGTCTGTTTAAGTTGTTAAAATATGATGTTACTGTTTAAAATTGAAAGTTCTTTCTATAAGTTATTGTTTAAAATTGAAGTTCTTTGTATAAGCTAATGTTAATTCAAACCGCCTGTGGTTGAATGTTAATTTAAACTGCCTGGGACTCCCTCCCGGATGACCGATGATCAACTATAGACCTCAAGGACTTAAGGAAGCAACCCAAAACTACTCTCTTCATCGAACACTATAGGGACATCACAAACTGTCCTATGGCCCCATGGCTACCTACCAATCCGCCTGACCCCCCTATGCACCCCACCACCCTTCCTGTATATAACTCCTTGTACATAGCTCATCCTGTAAATAGCACACCAAGAAATTGTTGTCTTCACTCACACAAATTCTCACCTGTGTTAACACTGCATGCCTACCCCTACTAACACTGATTTTTGATTGTTTGAAATGTAAACCACTTTGGTTTCAGGACAAAGTGGTATATAAATACTTTTAAATAAATAAATTATTACCTGCACCAAGGGTGGACCACTCCCACTGCCACGCTCTTGGTATGCCATTGATCGATGACATATTTATTATACAGTTAAGACTTTTCTAATGGATATCTCAGCTTCAACATTTTAAACATCTGCTTGGCTGCCACAAGGACCAGTCAGTACACAGAACACCTAATTGTCCTTTTCCATTCCTAGCCTAAGATTGATTGATGTCTCACCTATACTGAGAAGCAGCAAGGAAGCAGGACTGATTTCATTCTGGGACCTAGACTTGTAGCTATGTTTGATTAGAATCAGGGGGGTTCTTCCATTAGGCCACCTGAGGCGATTGCCTCAGACAGCACTCCGCTGGGGGCAACACTCCAACACCGGCACTCCAGATCTTTTTAAATTTTAGATTTTGCAGCCCCTGGCCTGCCTCTGATTTCCCAAATGGGAAGGAAGAGGCAGGCCAGAGGCTGCAAAATCTAAAATTAAAACATAGCCGGAGTGCTGCCGGTGTCGGACAAATCAACCCTGCAAGCGATCAGATTGATTTTTGCGGTGGAGACGGTGGCACTCCGATTGTTTTTACTTTAGATTTTGCCGCCTCTGGCCTGCCTCTGCCTTCCTGACACTTTTTTTTTTTTTGCTGCAAGCATTCTTGAGGAAAATAACATGGCAGGAAGGCAGAGGCAGGGCAGAAGCGGCAAAATCTAAAATAAAAACAACCGGAGTGCGCCTGCTGCTGCCGGATGAGAGGTGCAGGTGGAGGGAGTGGGGACTGGAGGAGAACAAGGAGAGACGGGGGGACAAAGGGGGAGACAGGGGACATGCTGGACAAAGGGGGGAGACAGGGGACAAATACTGGACAAAGGGGAAGATAAGGGGATAAGTACTAGACAAAGGGGAGAGACAGGGGGACATACTGGACAGACGGAATAAATGCTGGACAAAGGGGAGAGACAGTGCGGGTTATGATTATAGTGGGCTGATGGGTGGGGGCTAACACTGGTAATGGGCAGATCAGAGGGGGTTAGGATTGGTAATGTGTTGATTAGGGAAGGCTAGGACTGGGAATGGACTGATCAAGGGGGGGGGCTGGGACTGATAATGGGCTGATTAGGGGGGCTAGCACTGGAAATGAGCTGATTAGGGGAGGCTAGGACTGGTAATGGGCTGATGGGGGTAAGACTGATAATAGACTGATGGGGCTAGCATTGAAAATAAGCTGATTGGGGGGCTAGGACTGGAAATGGGCTGATTAGTGGAGGCTAGGACTGGTAATGGGCTGATTAGGGGAGGCTAGCACTGGTAATGGGATTGAGGGGGGGGGGGACTAGCACTGGAAGTGAGCTGATTGGGGGGCTTTGACTGGGAATGGGCTGATGGTGGGGAGGGGAGGATAGAGCTGCTGGCCCTGGAAGAAAACTGGGGGCTAGGCCTACAAATGGGCTGATGCGAGGGGATGGGAGAATGGGACTGGAAGGGAGTGGATGCTGAGAGGGGCTGCCATGGTATTTGGACTAGAAGGGGCTGGACAGTGGGGAAGGAGGGGGAGACTGGAAGGGAATGGACACCAGTGGCAGTCATGGGAATGTAAGTTGACATTGGAAGGTAATGGGATGGAGGACTGGAAAGGGGCTGATACTGGGAAGGATTACTGGGACTGGAAATAGGCTGATGGAAAAAAATGAAGAAAACAAAAGAAGAGATAAGAAACAGCAGATGGACCATAGACCACAGAAAGAGAGCTAAGAGAAGACAGGAAATCAGAAGCCTCAGATCGGGACCAGCATGATCAGAGAATAAAATGGTCAGACAACAAAGGTAAAAAAATTATTTTATTTCATTTTAGTGACTGGACTTTGTGCTATCTTTATATTTTACAGAATATGGGGGAACTGCATCTTTTATTTATCTGATTTTGCACTGCATGCAGAATCTGGATTCTTGGGGTTTCAGTTTAAAATTTGTCTACATATTTTTGGTTTTGCTTTAGATTGTAAGTCACTTATTCTGTACTTGATGAGGGTCTGTGATCTGAGTGTGTGACTGAGGCCAGGTGTTCTGTTAACATGGAGTTTGTACATAAAGATCTATACTGTACTGTAGTAATTTGACTTGTTCAGCTTTTCATATAGGTGTATGGATGTTCCAGGGCCCACTGTAGTATTTACAATGACACATTTTTTGGATGGGCTCCTTATGTGAGTTTTGGAAGTTGGTGCTGGTATGGTATGGTAGATTTACTCTATAGATACTCAGTGTCTTTGTTGTAGGATTTTGTATTAGTTCACAATATGCCTGGTACTGGAGAATCATATTGTTGTTAGTGAGATGATCAGAAATAGATTTTTTTTAAGATATTGAGTTCTGTGGGAGAATGTCCTGGTTCTGCTCTGTACCCACTGTTGAAGGGGACTCTGTGGATGCAAAATATATGTTGAAAAAGAAAAAGCAAGGACCATAACGCAGTTTATAACAACAAAATAAAATTGAGTTATAATTTAGTTTTATAAACTGTGATGTGGTTCTCGCTCTCTTTTAGTTCCTTGGTGTGCAAACATCTTGCATTTTCTCTATATAATCTAATCAGCCTTTTGGTTTGGTTCAGTCCCTTATTGGAGTTTTGAAAATGCCCAACACCCTCTACGAGGGGGGGCACCATCTCATCCTTCACCTCAGGCAGCAGATTGCCTTGAGCCGCCCCTGATTAGAATATAATTCCTGATGCTTTTGTTAGTACTAGTCCCTATCAGTGGGATCTTATGGTCCCTTATTAATACTTCATCCTGTGACAATGATATCTCATGACTCTTGGTTTTCATTTTTGTTAATCTCTGACATGATCCTCTGATGTGTTTCTTTTTACGATTTTTATGATTGTTTTATGATCGTTTATGCTTTTCTACATATAATTTTTTATGTTTATATTTGACTGTTCTTTTACTATTTATAATGTTGGCTTTTTAGTCATACCATTGGCAGAATTGTCCAATTAAGAGTATCCTTCTTTGTAGGTGAGTCCAAATATGTTTATATTGAATCCTTGACATCTCTGGGACATATATATGTTTGTATGATTAAGTTCTTCAACTAGTCATCATTATTTTGCTTATGCAATTTTAGTCCTCCCCCTGTTTATGACTGCCATATGATTTGAATGTATTTATTGATGCCTTTTGTTTTAATTGAATATGATTTTTATCATTAGTTGTTTTACTGTTTTTATGTTTGTTCAATTATTACTATCACTATGATTTACAATTGTATATATATATTTTTTTCTGGGTTATACCTTTTGATATGTGGCCTAATTTGTAATTGATATTGTTTTTAGTTTTATGAGTGTTTTTATCATTTTGTTGTTTTATATGAGATTTCAAGCCCCTGAGGAAGGCTGATGCCAAAACGTGCAGGGTTTGACCTCGTTGGATGCCATAATAAACCCTTTGTCCCTATCCATGGGGTGTGGTGAGTTCTGCTTCCTTGCTGCTTCTTGGACACTGCAGGTTTTTGTGCTCTTTGCTGTTTCTTTATCTATGCTGAGAGGCATTAAAACACAGAGCAGCATTCACTAACACAGTTTCACTCTGCTGGCTGTACAGATTCCAAAATAAAAATTCAAAACTGTTCTCTCATATTCAGTGACAATTATATTTCTCCCCCATGGAAAAATGAAATAATCTATGCAAGCACACATCAACAAAGTTGTGAAAACGTATGTCCCTTACGTAGGCAATATTCCACCAAGGGTGCCTTTCCATGTTCTTTCAGTTGGACCATAATGAAACACCTTGTACACCTCATGTATTTCTTTGGACATTGACATGAGATCACATAGATGACAAAAAATGACTGTCAGGTGGTTTAGCCTTCTTAATTTCAGGGAACTCCTCTGTAGATGTGTTCATGGTTTACATATGAACACATGGTTCTTATATAAACCACATTCCCATATACTGTTGGCAGGTCGGGTCAGACTTTATGATGAGGTTGTACAGATTGTGCTATAAGAGGGGCAAAATCCTCCTGCAAAGAAAAAAGTTCCCAATATCTGCAATGAATGATGTCTTATTAGTAAATTGCAGTACACAAACACTGCATGTCTCGCAGTAAGGTAGTTTATGCTCCATTAGTACTTCTCTGTTGGAATAAAGAGCCCTTCTGTATGCCTTTCTCACTGCTGAAAGCAGCCAACCCTATTGTAAAAACGTACATGCTAAATCCTGGGCTTCTGTTTTATATTGCTTGAGCTCCGAACATAGATGTGAAGGCAAATTTGAGATGGCATGTGGAGACTGGAATTGAGACATCGAGGTCGGGATATACACAGTTCTGATGGTAGTTTAGAAAAGGCTCTGCCAAATATGGAGCCATTTGAAAAATATATATAAGGACCTGCAGGAGTACAGATGTGCTGCCGACATGTATTGCCGAAGAACACATTTTACAAATCTACATTTGGGAAAAATCAATAGAGGCAGCTCAGCATTTTACATTTGTGAGTGCCAGCATTTTGCAACTTAAACATGTAAGTACTGGAATTTACACATGTATGTGAGCTACTTTGCAAAACTATATGTATAAACATCAGTAAATAAATACCAAGGCCACAATCTTTATTTAGTTTCATTGGAGGCAGAAATAAACAATGGGGGATTAAAAAGGATATTTCCCTTAGTCCCTTCTGTAAAGGGCTGGCAGAATGAGCACTTGTCATTAGCTTCTATGTGCCAAGGAGCAGCTGGAAATTTGTGACCATACACATGCATTCCTTCTATGAAAAGAGGAATACACGTGTACATTTTTAATGTGTACATTTATTAAGCCGCCTTTCAATTTATACATATTGAGGCCAATTCTGTAGGTGCACATCTGAGCCGTTCAGACATCAGAAATCTGGACAGCCTGGAGATGCACCCGATTCTTCTCCTATGGGGGCTAGACATCCCCGCAGGATCAGTATCATGGCATAGGGCCTAGATGTCCAGGACGTGCCCTGATTCAGGCATACCAGGCATCCAGGCACTTCCCTGGCTAACCCAGCCAGGCTCTTGCATGGAGCTGTGGAGCTGTGGTGTCATGTCGCCATGGCACCACGGCTCCATGCACAACCCGGAAATTTGCTTTCCCCACAGCCTGACCCCTGATCGCCTGCAGGGAACCCCCCTATGTCCCTTACCTCTCTTTGCGGCCTTGGCTGCTGCATGTCCTACCATCCAGGGGGACTTATTCCACCTCCGAGGTGGAATAAATCCTCCGTGCAAATGGCCCACCCTGAATGTACAGGGCTGACGTCAGAATTGGCCCTGTACTTCCAGGGTCAGGTTCCCGCCCACTGCCTGCCCTCACTCCACCTCCATCCCACCCCCAACCCCTGCCCACGAACAGAGTTCCCCGCACATCTTGCCTGTATGTGCAGGGAGCTTTGTCAGCTGCAGCAGCAGTATCAGTGCAGGAAGGTGAATAGTGGAGTAGTACCCCAGGGATCTGTGCTGGGTCTGCAGCTTTTTAACATATTCGTAAATGTCCTGGAAATGGGAATAACAAGTGAGGCAATCAAATCTGCTGATGATACACAATTATTCAAAGTTGTTAAAACTCCGGAGGATTGTAAAAAATTGCAAGAGGACCTTGATAAATTGGAAGGCTGGACTTTAAAATGGCAGATGAAATTTAACGTGGACAAGTGCAAAGTTATGCACCTAGGAAAGAACAGCCCAAACTATAGTTACATGATTTTAAGGTTCCACATTAGGAACCACCACCAAGGAAAAAAGGGTTAGACGTCACTGTGGATAAAACATTGAAACTCTCCGCCCAGTGTACAGTGATGGCCAAGAAGGCAAATAAAATGCTAGGAATCATAAGGAAAGGAATGGAGAATAAAACAAAATATATTATAATGCTTCTATATTGTTCCATGATGTGACCACACTTTGAATATTGTGTGCAATTGTGCTTGCTATATCTTAAGTAGGATATAGTGGAATTAGAAAAGGTACAGAGAAGAGCCACTAAAATGGTAAATGGGATGGAAGATACCCCTATGAGGTTTAGGACTCTTCAAAAGAGATGGCTGAGGGGAGATATGATAGAGGTCTATAAATTAATGAATGGAGTGGGACTGATAAACATAGATTGATTGTTTATGCCATGAAAAAGCAGATAGACTAGTGGACATGCAATGAAGCAACAGTGTAACCGGTTTAAGACCGATAAGAGAAAATATTTTATTACTCAACACTTAACCAAATTCTGGAATTCATTTCCAGAGAATGTAATAAAAGCTGTTAGTGTAACTGGGTTTAAAAAAGATTTGGACAAATTCCTGGAGGAAAGGTCCATAAATCATTATTAAAGAGGACCTGGGAAATCCACTGCTTGCCCCAGTACACACATTGTGAAACATGTGTGTCTTTCTGGGAAACTGCTAGGTACTTGTGACCTGGCTTGGCCACTTATTTATTTATTTACAGTCTCTTTGATACCGCGCTATTCGACATCAGTGCGGTTTACATGGAACAGAAAACTTACAACAGTGCAGCAAGCTGCTCTGTGTTTACAAAGAACAGGTACTAAAACTTGGATAACAGTGGGGTAACTATTTACACATAGGCATCACGATTGAGTCATATCGAAGGTAATCGTAGCCATGGATGGCTTGCCAGGTATGTTGTTGTGGCTGTACTAGGTGGGGGGGGGGGGAGGCTGTTAGGGTGCTGTCCTCCGGGGAGTATTTGAGGAAGAGGTGGTGCTTCAATGCCTTCCTAAACTGGGTTAGGTCAGGGATTGCCCGGATGGTGAGTGGTAGAGCGTTCCAGCATCTGGGTGCACAGAACCTGAAAGCCCTGTTTGTTGTTGCCTGGGTGCATTGGGTTATTGCCTTCAGGATTACCAGTGTGTTGACTGCTGCAGATATTCTAGATCTGTTGGGGGAGTTGGTGTGGATAAGCTCCATGAGCGAAGTAGAGGAGAGCCCATTGATGGCCTTGAAAGTCAGCAGTAGGGTTTTGAAGGAGAGTCGGCCCTGTATCGGGAGCCAGTGGAGCTGTTTCAGGATGGGCGTCACATGTTCACTCCTGGAAGCCCCGTGTAGGACTCTCGCCGCAGCATTCATCACAAGCTGGAGTGGATTCATGGTGGATTGTGGGAGCCCTTGTAGGATTGCATTAGCTTAATCAAAGTGTGGTATAATCAACGCTTGATAAATTGTCCGGAAGTCGTCCGGCTCTAGCAGGGAGCATATGTGCCTAAGTATTCGGATCTTGTGGTAGACTGCTCCTACTGTGTTGCTTATGTGTACCTTCATGTCCAGGCGTTGGTCTAAAGTGACGCCAAGGTATCGGATTGTGGTTTTGGTTTGTAGCTGTGCTTCCTTAACCTTTAAATGGGGTGGTGGGGTGAAGTTTTGGTTCCTCGTAATGAAAAGGACCTCGGTTTTCTTGTGCTGTATTTGAAGGTTCTGATTTTGGAGCCAGTCGGATACTCCATTAAAGCAGTCTGTCAGTGGGGAGAGGTCCAGCTGCTCTGTTGTGAATGGCATGTAGAGCAGTACATTGTCGGCATATATCAAGCAATCTATGTTGAATGATCGGATGAGCTTGCAGATAGGCTGCATGTATATATTGAACATCACGGCGGAGAGGGAGGATCCTTGCGGAACGCCCTGCCTCTGGTGGAACGGTTCTGATGATGAGTCTCCAGATCGTATGTGCTGCCATCTGTCAGATAGGTATGACTTGCACCATTCGAGTGCTGTGTCACAAATACCCTTCTCCTTGAGACGCCCCAGGAGAGGTTTGTGGCTTACTGAATCAAAAGCAGCGGCTATGTCCATGAAGATGAGGACAAGCCCTTGGCGAATGTTGTCGATTCCAGCAATTATGTTGTTGTAGAGGGTGGTGAGGAGTGTTTCCACACCATGGGACTCCCTAAATCCGTGTTGGCAGGGGTCCAGTGGAGGCGGATTCAATGTGGTCTTGTATTTGTCTTTGGACTTCTTTCTCAATTATCTTGGCCAGTAGTGGTATACTAGATATAGGTCTGTACGAGTCCACCTTCTGGGGGTCGAGCTTACCTTTTTTCAACAGAGGCCTGATGGACGTATGTTTGAGGCATTGGGGGAATGATCCTGTTGTGAAGGATATGTCCATGAGCCTGGCTATGAACGGGCTAAAATCACAACATAGCTCTTTTATCCAGGAAGCAGGGCAGGGGTTGGTTTGTGCTGTGGTGGTATTGATCGCAGCGATGGTGTCTTCAATGTACTTCTTGGCTGGAGTGGAGAAAGTGGTCAGGGGTTTTAGATAGGTGGACTTGTGTACGGTGGTGGGTGCTGCGGACCTATTGGTCTGGCATAGTTTTGATTGCAGGTAGTCTGCGAATTCTTGAGGGTGGATCCCACTTGGTTGGTCAGGGGCTGGTTCCTTTGTTAGGTTCTTGACGAGACTAAACAGGTCATGTGGTTTGTTTAGTGACCGTTTAAGGGTGTCCATGTGGAATTGTCTCATTTTCCCTGTTATTGCTTCATGGTGCTTTGTCAAGTGAAGGTTGTATGCCCTCTGGTCTTTCGCGGAGTGTGATCGATGCCAGCGTCTTTCTAGCTTCCTTAGGTGGGTGAGTGATGATCGCAGATCTGTGGAGTACCAGGCTGTGGTGGCTCATTTCCTTGGAGGCTTGCTAGATGGTGGACATTGGGCAATGGTGCTGAGGCTATTATTCCAGTCGGAGATCAGGTCATCGAGGTTGGGTGATGTCGAGGTGAGGAGTGGGCCGGTTTTACTCAGGATACTTTCCTTGTCGAAAGGTTGGAACCTTCTCGGTGGTGCCCTGCTTTTGCTGTTCAGACTACCCATGTTCTTTTGGCTGTTGCTGAGCACGGGTATTTAGAAATTGATTAGTTTGTGGTCCGACCAGGGTACTGCGGTAGTGGACAGCATGGGGACGTGGGTTGAGGTAAAGGCTGTCTGTGGGGCGAATATCACTGTTGGAAACAGGATACTGGATTTGATGGACCTTGGTCTGACCCAGTATGGCATATCTTATGTTCTTGTAAATAACATGGTACCTAATTACAAATAGTATGTGCTAACCATTAGCCCAGCTAGCAAACATGCCTAAAAGAACTGTGATTATGATCTTTATATACTGATGACGAAACTACAAAATGAGAGATATGAATTGTGGTCCTCCAAATTAAATAACTTTATTATTGTATGAAGGTACCTAGATTGTTTTGTTTTAGTTGGGGATATTTGTTTTTTTATATATTCAAATTGTAGACTTTTTGGACTTTATGCTTTTATAAAATAGGCACAACATACATGTTTTAGGTGCCCTATTTGACAGTCTACCAGACACATGATCACCTACAGTATTTGGGCTTGGGACTTACCAAAGATCAATCACCCAAATCTGTAGATCTATTAGAAAAATATAATTAAATCTGAAGTGTCCTTATAAATCTTTAGATTTTTGAGATGACACTAGGCCATACCACCCTGAGCATGCCTGATCTCATGTGATTTCAGAAGTAAAGCAGAATCAGGACTGGTTAGTTATGGCTTACTGTGTGGAAGAAAGGCTTGGCAGTCTACTTCCAGCTGCACCTTACCAAGATGGACAACTATCCACAAGGTCCCCAGGAGACAATATCATTTCAATGGCACTTAACAACAACAACACATTAAAGTGACAATTGAAAGGGCTGTGAGAAGTGGTTGGGACAAACTCAAACCCTTTGCTCAATATGGTTGGAACAGAATGTATGGTCTAGTCCATGGATCCCCTCTGTATTCTCTCTGCTTCCCTTGCTTGTCCTTGAATGGTCATCTTTTTCTCTATACTTCACGTGTGCACCTTAAAAAGGCAGACATTTGGAGATTCTGCTCAGATCTTTCATTGAGGCATGTAAAGTGGAATCAAACTTCAGCCATTTACTTGCAGCAGCTCTGGGCTCTTTCTGCAACCCAAGGTGTATAGGAGTCCTTTTGTATTCATTCTTATCCCTACAGAACTTGCCAACTTTAAGCCTTTGGGAGACTGGATCTAAAGTGTTCCACCATGTTTTTTCAGAGATGCCTCATAAACCTCTAGTAACAACCTTTTGTGTAACAGTCCCACAAAGTTGGGCATAGTGGATCTAATACCCTCAGCTGTCTTTTCAGTATTAGGAATAAAAACATTAGGTCAAGTGAGCATTTATGTAAAAAAAGCTGCCCTTTCCTGCAAAATCTCCAAATTGTCATAAAAATCATCAGCCCTCAAGGACTGGTGCATTGTAGGTCCATGCAATCTTGCTCATTCTGTTTGTAAAAGTACAAGCAATCAGTCCATTATGTTGATGAATCCATGCTTAAGGGCTCCTCAGAATGGGAAGACTCTCACAAAATCGTCACCAACTGTGCATCAGTAAAACTAGAAGCTCCATTAACTAGAAGCTTCCATTAACACTAGAAGCTCCAAAAGGAATTTTACCTAGAAACCCCAAAGTGCATCAATTGACGCATTATCACGACGACTGCATTTAGCATGAAATGCAGATGTGAATTAATGTGAAGTTACTTATTGTTAAGTACGTGCAATATGTGACATCATTACATGGTGTCATCGTGTGTTTATTGTTTGTAATGTCGGAGTAAAACTGTAAACAGTGATTGAGATTTTCCACCTAGTGGGAACATGAATTTATACCTAGAAGCCCCAAAGTAGTCAATCGACGCATCCAAGACAATTGAGTGCGTCAATTGACGTACTTTGGGGCTTCTAGGTATAAATTCATTTCCTGCTAGGTGGTGCATCTGTTATTAATTTTCAATGCACATATTTGAACATCTTGACCTTGCTAACAATGTCATGGAACATGACTGACATGGTTTTAGCAGTAGCGCTGGTATACAATTTCAAAGATGCATTTGCGTCAATTGACACACTTTGGGGCTTCTAGGATTAAGCCTATTCAATATTGGAATAAATCTGTGATAAAAGTCACATTAATACATTATCCAAACAAAATTATTTTGTCTAGCATTTCAGTTGCTGTGAACAATGGTAAGCTTATTTAAAAGGGCATCATAAACAGAACTGCCTAATTGGATTTAACTGATCCCACCAGTAAATTATTAGTCCTAGGCCCACATAATTGGTGTTTTTAAAGATTTTCTCTGCATATAAAACTATAAAGCACTTTACATATAACCTTAAATATCTGGTGTATATTTCATCAATAGCTTTTGCTGTTTCATCTCTGGCCGGCATGAATGTCATTCGTTCTCCAAACATTCATAACACAGGTTAGCATTTTGAAAGAGAATCTATCAGTGGCACAGAACACACATAAGACTTTTCTAATGGGTGTACTAGCTTCATCCTGTCTTATGCAGTTTTATTTTTTTAATTTTCTATTTGTAACCCAGCTTCCTATATGTACATAGTTCTTATAGCAACTCTTGATATATGTCAGGCAGAGGATTATACCAATCCTCAGGGTTCTTCCTTGAATGGGGTCCAGCATCATAGGGAGAAACTTGCATCCCTCTTTCCCTCTCAGTAACTAAATGCAGGCCAGAAACTGTTCTCAACCAAAGGTTTACTCAAAGGTCTAAGGTAACATAAGGACATAAGATATGCCATACTGGGTCAGACCAAGGTCCATCAAGTCCAGTATCCTGTTTCCAACAGTGGCCAATCCAGGTCACAAGTACCTAGCAGTCTCCGCAACAGACGCAGGTTCCACAATGCTTGTATTGGGTCAAGCAGAACAATAACAATTATCAGAAAAATATAACTATTACAAACTGTTAACTCCTTCTTAGTCAAATAGTTACATTTAGATTACTCCTTTTTCCTCTCTGTTTGATATGTTACTACTCCTTTTAATCATTCTTTATCTTAAGCTGAACAGTTACTCCACTTTCCACTATTTCTGCACCCTTGTTGCTTAGTCTGGTTTCCCTGAGTGGGAACTCCTTGCTCCTGTTTCTAGTATTTATTCCCTGTGTACTTGAAGCTGGTGGTGATGCAGACGCAGGCCCCCAACATTGTGCTGGATCTGGTGTCACTAGTGTGTGACGAATGCCTGGATTCATTTTCCTTCCTTGGAGCTGATGGAACCCGACTCTGATGAACCAGAAGACTTGGTTGTTGGTACAGTTCTTGGAACCCTCTCAGAGGCCGAGCTACTTATCCTTCTGAGACAACGGCAGGGTTATCACAGACATCAACTCTTTGCCCTCTTTTCCTATGCTCTTCTTTAACTCTTGCTCATTCTGGATGGCTTGACTGACTGTGTATAAAAGACCCCTGTCCAAAGGGCAGATGTATTAGTCCTTCCTCATGGTAAAATGGCTGGGTGCCAAAGACACAGTTCCATCTTTGGTAGTGGTTTAAATGAAAAACACAATACTTCTAGTAGCCCAAAGATAAACCCAGTGAGTAAAACAAAGAAAAACACATATAGGAAAATAAGGCAGCTAGAAAAAAAATCCAGCTATTCTTGTAATAGAACCCACACTCAGATATTAACCACCATCCTGCCCATTGATGACTTGGTAGTTAGAAAGCTTCTCAGCTACCTACAAATTGCAACAAACTTATTAACAAACTTCTATAAACATTTACAAGGGAAACAAAGGAAAAAAAAACTTTTGCCCAGAGCTAAATACTCCTGGTGCACTGAAAGAAAAGCTTTTCTATGGGATTATAAATTCTTGGAGATATCTGGGAAAACTCAAACCTTTTTACCCGTAGAAGTACATCTTTATGAAAAAAAATCTCAAAGTCCAATCCAACGCTGTTTTTAGGACACAGGCCACAAAAAAGAACTGTCTCCCAAACTCTTTTTCATTATATTGCTCCAGTATGTGAGTTAAATTCAAACTATTCATAGACTCTCCATTTCAAAACAAGGTAAGAGTGTGTGGCTTTTAATTATTAGCTCTCTGCCTGAGAGATCGTAAAAGGGTTTTGGTCTACATTTTTTAGAAAGAGTTAGACTTTTTGCTGCTTTATTTTAAAAGGGGAAATACTTTTTTTGTTGTTGTAAAGTGGTGTAAGTTTAAAACACTGCTGCTGGTTTCTCTTTCTCTCAGCTCTTTGAAGCCACTCACAATTCATCGGGTGTTAGTTCCCCCCCCCCCTACTCCCACCTCCCACTCACCCCATGTGAGCATTCTTTCTTTATAGGGCCACCTCCCAATTTGCTACTCACAGGGACTTAGAACAGCACATTTAGAACACATTTAAAATAGGTTAACTGCTTTTTGTTTGAAAGGACAGTTGAGAAATAGGCTGCTATTTTAGTACGTCTCTCTTTTACATCAACAGGTACCAAAGCTCACCAACTGAACAACTGCTGGAAAATATCATATTGCCAAACCTTTTGCCCCCATTACAGCTTCTACCTCTGTCAAGACAGAGATTCCAATACAAGTTGAATGACCAGTTCCATATGAAGGGTGCCTACATGCTGACACTCTCAGGAAACAGGTGGATGAGCTCAGTGAAGAAGTGGCAAGGCTGAGGTACATTGATGAGATGCTTCTTGAAACATCCAAGCTCTCAAGTAGAGGTGAGGATGGGAGCCTATAGAAGGACCAAGGTTGGAGAAGAGTCACCAGGACTTGCAGAATCACCAATCCAACTCTTCAAGCCCTTGAGTTGAAGAACCATTATGAAGCCCTGGAAGTGGAGGAGGCGGAGGCATCCCAGGAAAAGGAAAAACCAGAGCTCAGGCACCCCAAAGTTGCTGAATCAGTGACCACTAGGAAGCAAAGGGTAGTGGTGGTTAGTGAGTCTCTTCTGAGGGGTACTGAGGCATCCATCTGCCAACCAGACTTGATGTCTAGAAAGGTGTGCTGTCTGCTGTCTGCCAGGTGCCAAAATCCAAGATGTTACAGAGAGTTTACAAGGCTCATCAAGCCTACTGACTATTACCCAATGTTGCTCATCCATGTTGGCACAAATGATATTGCCACGTATCCCTCTGAGCATATCAAAAGTGACTTCATGGCTCTGGGACAGAGGATGAAGCAGATAGGGGCATAGATAGTGTTCTCTTTGATCTTTCCTGTTGAGGATAAAGGATGAGGCAGAGAAACTTGCATCCTGGAGATAAATGCATGGTTGTGTGGATGGTGTCATTAAAAGCATTTTTTTTCCTAGACCATAGGATGATGTTCCAAGGGCCACAGAGCAGAGATGGCGTCCATCTGTCCAAGAAGGGTCGACATGTCTTCAGTAGCAGATTTAAACTAGATTCATTGGGGATGGGTGAAGAAAGCCCCCAGGTAAGTGAAAGCCCCCAGGTAAGTGAAACATTAAATTCCTTTATAGAAATAGGTAAAAGGGGCAACATCTGGAAAGCAAGGTCTATAAATGCCTGTAGCATGGGAAATAAGATCCCAGATGTTGAGGCTTTAGTGGGAGAGGCTGGCTTGGCTTTAGTGGCAATTACAGAGACATAGTTCACTGACAACCACAAGTGGGATATAACTATACCAGGCTATACCTTATTCAGAAAGTACAGGCTAGGAAGAAGGGGAGAAGGGTGGCATTATATGTAAAAAATAATATTAAAGCTATGGAAATACAGGGCTTAAAAGGGAGAGAAGAGGCAGTGTGGGTTAAACTAGAAAGAGGGAAAGAGAAATCCATTCTTTACAGGAAGATATATTCAGAACCCATATGTGTAGAGGCTATACTGGATTTGGTGCTTACCAATGGGGAAAGTGTTTCTGATGTTATAGTGGGAGATCATCTTGCATCCAATGATCACCAGATGGTGTGGTTCAATATTAGGACTAGGGCTGATAAAATCCATGCAAAGCAAGGGTCTTAGACTTTAGGAAAACTAACTTTGCCAAGATGGGCCAATACCTCAAGGAGTCATTAGCGGGATGGGAATAGCTGCGGAATGTAGAAAAACAGGGGGCAAAACTGAAAAGGGATATTTTAAGGGCAACCAACCTTTTTGTTAGAATGGTAAATAAAAGAAAAAGGAAAAGGAGGCCGCTATGGTTTTCAAAAGAGGTAGCTGAAAAGGTGAAGAAAAAGAGGTAGGCCTTCATGAAATAAAACAGATCACAGAAAGAAGAAGAAAGGCATCTATATTTCAAAAACCTTAGAGAGGATGGCAACTTTCAAGTCCATGGAAACTGCTCACCCATTAGGTGAGGCTAGGCAGTGGCCTACCACAGCAATTCCCAGGGGGCATCAAAGAGCATCAGCACATTTTTTTACCTGCAGGAAGAGCAGTACACATACACATACAAAGCAATGGGAAAAATGTAGAAACCATCATAAAGAATAAAATTACTCAGCATGTAGGTAGTCATGGCCTAATGGGAGACAGCCAAAATGGCTTTAGACAAGGAAGATCTTGTCTTACTAATCTGTTATGTTTTTTTGAAGGTGTTAATAAACAGGTGGACAAAGGTGAGTCGGTTGATATTGTGTATCTGGACTTTCAGAAAGCCTTTGATAAGGTTCCTCATCAGATACTTTTGGCAAAACTAAATAGTCATGGGATAGGAGGCAGTGTACTACTGTGGATCAGGAACTGGTTAACAGATAGAAAGCATAGGGTAGGGCTAAATGGCCAATTTTCCCAATGGAGAAAGGTGAATAGTGGTGTACCCCAGGGATCTGTGCTGGGTCCGCTGCTTTTTGACATATTCATAAATGACCTGGAAAGTGGACTAACGAGTGAGGTTATCAAATTTGCAGATGACACAAAACTATTTAAAGTTGTTAAAACCCAACAGGATTGTGGAAAATTGCAGGAGGACCTTGATAAATTGGAAGACTGGGCATCAAAATGGCAGATGAAATTTAATGTGGACAAGTGCAAAGTTATGCACCAAGGGAAGAACAACCCAAACTATGGTTACACGATGCAAGGTTCCACATTAGGAACCACCACCCAGGAAAAGGATTTAGGCATCATTGTGGATAACATGTTAAAACCCTCTGCCCAGTGTGCAGCGGCGGCCAAGAGAGCAAATAGAATGCTAGGTATCATAAGGAAAGGAATGGAAGATAAAACAAAAGATATTATAATGCCTCTATATCGTTCCATGGTGAGACCGCACCTTGAATATTGTGTGCAATTCTGGTCGCCGTATCTTAAAAAGGATATAGCGTTATTAGAAAAGGTTCAGAGAAGAGCCACCAAAATGGTAAAGGGGATGGAAGGATACTTGTATGAAGAAGGGCTAAAAAGGTTAGGGCTCTTTAACCTGGAAAAGAGACAGCTGAGGGGAGATATGATAGAAGTCTATAAATTAATGAATGGAATGGAACGGGTAAACGTAGATCGATTGTTTACCTTATCAGAATATAGAAAGACTAGGGGACATGCAATGAAGCTACAGGGTAAACTATTTAAGACTAATAAAAGAAAATATTTTTTCACTCAACGTGTAATCAAACTCTGGAATTTGTTACCGGAGGATGTGGTAAAGGCTGTTAGTGTAGCTGGGTTTAAAAAAGGTTTGGACAAGTTCCTGGAGGAAAGGTCCATAAGCCATTATTAAGAAGGGAACCAGGATATCAATGCTTGAACCAGTACAAGCATTGCGGAACCTGTGTCCTTGGGGAAACTGCTAGGTACGTATGACCTAGATTGGCCACTGCTGGAAACAGGATACTGGGCTTGATGGACCTCGGTCTGACCCAGTATGGCACATCTTATGTTCTTATCTAAATGTATGATGTCTAATTTAGCATTTTTACAGTATTGTTGTGAGAGGGGTGGTGTTGGTATGGTCATGATTGGTTGAGTTTCATTCTCAGAATCTTGGGAGTGGAGGAAGCTCAATAGCTTTGCATCGGCTCTGCAAGTCCCCCAGTGATTCCTTGCCTGAAACTGTTTGACTTGTTTTTTAATTCCAGCTCCATCTTTTCCTCTTATTTCTTTCTCTTCCCTTCTCTGCTGATGCTCCTTCACTTCTTCCTTCTGAGTGCTAAAGTGACAGCCTTTGCTGCGACCTTCCGGGGTCAGTCCAAAAATGTCTCAAACGTCTCCTCCAGATGAGGTAAAGCAAGTAGATTTTTTATTTATTTTTTAAATTATTTATTTATGCAGTTTTAAATTTTACGCAAGAAAATTATTGTTACATTAAAGAATACAATACAGGAAGATGAAAAGAAAAAACAACAACAAGCCATGAGAGAGAGAAATCACCCTCACATTGCACTAAATATGTATACAAGTAATGATTCACTAGCCCACAATTAACAGAGAGAGCAAAACACAATTCAAAAGAAAAAGGTCAAAGGCAATAGATACAACTCTGGTGTAGATTAACTAATGCACAGACCCACCACCACTCTCCCCTAAACCAAGGGGGGGAAACAGATCAACAGCTACACAGAGGAATATTCTTACTAGTAACAAATTGAGTTAAATGTGCAGGCTCAAAGAAGGTATAACTAACTCCCTCATATTTAATTAAGCATCTACAGGGATAACATAGAAAGAACAGACCACCAAGCGATAGAACCTGCGGTCTTAACAAAAGAAATTGCTGTCTACGTTTCTGGGTAGGCTTGGATATGTCCGGGAACATCCTTATTGTCCCTCCCATGAAGGTCTCACTCCTAGCCTTGAAATAAAGTCTCAAAAGCAAGTCGTGATCTGGTTCCAAAGCCACGGTGAGAAGTAGCGTAGCCCACGGGATAAACCCGGGGTCAGTAGTATCCAGGAAACCAGTTAGATCCAAATAATCCATCGGTGGTGAATGTACAGGTGAAGAGGCTCCATGGAGCTTGTGCTTGGCAGCAGGCAGATAGTAAATCCTAGCCAAGGGAGGGACAGATTCAGCGGGGAGCTTTAACACTGAAGTAGCATAATAGTTAAACAACTCCTTAAGTGACACCGAAGGCACCCGAGGAAAATTCAACAAGCGCAGATTTCTTTTATGAACAGAATTTTCCAACATCTCAATCTTCCCATGGATAGCAATCAAATCCTTAGAAACAGTACCTGAAATGGATATTACGCCCTCCATTTTTTCCTCTAACTGGGCTACCTTGGTGGAAATTGAAGCAACTTCCTTCTTTTGAAGATCAACGGCTTGAAGGAGTTAAGACATTCTGCAGAACTCCAAACTGCAGAGTAAAGGATTGTTCCAAGGCTTGGAGACCTTCCCAGAGGGAGTCCAAGATGACTGCTCCCAGACGCTGAAGCACAGATTGCAGAAGCAAAACGCTTGTAATCCCAGTAGGCTCAGGAGCAGGAATACCAGGGCTTGCACCTGCATCAGCTGGCAAACTTCCTCCACGCTCAGCTGAACTGCTCACTACACTGGCAGAGTCCACAGCTTCCAAACCAGCTGCTGTGGAACCACTCATCATAGCAGGAGAAGATGACTCAGCAGAGACTGCTTCCCCAATACCACGGAGCTCTGCCTCCGCTACTCCTGCTGAGAGCAAAGCCAGCTGAATCGGAGGGGTCCGTGCCTCCGGGCTAAGGGAGGTATGCAGCTCAAAGGGGCGTGGCAAGCCTCCTTCCGCTCCCAGCATTTCCAACAAGCCAGTTAAAACCGGAGCCTCGACCACACCAGCGGGCCTCAAGAATGCATCCAGAGGCCCTGTAGTTCCCGCCATCGTCGCCGCTACAGGTAACATCCAGCTCTTAGCCTTCCTTTTACGCGGCATCATGAGAAAGAGGAAATTAAGCAGCGTAGCAGCAGCGGTGTCTAATGTGTGTTGGCCCAGCAAGTAGATTTTAGATGATGACCTCTGCCCCTTTCTATTACACGTGAAGGATAGCCATTGAAATGGCTGTTAACAGCAGAAACGCTGCTTGCAGGGAGGAGGAGAGAGCTGACAGCTGACTGTAGCAGTGCTGGAAATGCTTTGGCTCCAACCATAGACCGGGAGGGAAAGTGGTACACAGGGCACGACAATAAATGTCTGGTATTTGGCTCAGAATACTGAGTGGGGGGAAATCTCATCCAGCTGCAGGGGAAATAGAGGAGCTGTACTTTTATTTTGAAGCTGAGAGAGAAGCAGCAGTAGCAGCAGAAACTGTGAGCCGAATTACCCCCTACATGTGATGCATGCAGGCAGAGGCAGGAGGTTTGCAAGATTTTGCAGAGCGATAACCCTCTTTCGCAGTTTTGGAAAGAAACAGGGGGACTTGACATGGAGCCTGCACTGATATGCTAAATCAGACGGCTTAGGAAGCCTGATCCTAATAAAGTGGTGAAAACATTTCTGTGAACTTTGTGGCAATGGGCAGTGAAGGCTGAATACCGCATTGATTTTCCCGTGTCACTGAACAGCATGCTGGAGCCTGCACACTGCCACCCTCCCAGGTCTCTTTCCCCCTCTCTGGCTTGCTGCCGCACTAGTCTCCCCTCCTGCTCTCTCCTTCTCCCCTTTTTTACCTATGCACTGTGACGCAGGCGTACTGGCCACTAGTCTGCAGCCCAGGCTCAGTGCAGTTCTCTGGACTTGATGGCACCGTGCAACCACAGACAGAGGAAAAGGAGAAAAGGGGAGCATCGGCAAAAATGTGGGGAGATGGAGGCTTGGAGATGGATCAGGCAAATCACCCTCTGCTAAAGATCTCCTGACCTGGATCACAATATGTCAGCAAAGTCCAAGGGGACATCCTCACCGTCAGAGGGGCAAGCTTCCAAAGCCAAGGTGAAAGTGCAGATCAAGATTATTGTGGATGATTTGGAATTAGTCTTGGGAGATCTGAAGGATGTAGCTAAGGAACTTAAGGAGGTAAGGCTGTTGAGGAAAGAAGGGCTGGGAGAAAGATTTTCTGTGGAGACTGGAAGGAAGCATTTGCTGTGCAATCAGAGATCTCTGAACTCTTTGGAAACTTCTAAGATCCCTGAAGTGAGTGGGTTGCCACATTGGTTACACTTTTGCTGTCTAAAAAGAAGTAGTGTTCAGTGGATGGCTAAAAAGAAAAGAAAGCAACAGCATCACTAGCTTTTCTGATTGAAAGAAATAGCTGTCTTGCTTGCTGGTTTTAGGTCTGGAAAACATTATTATTTAATTGCCAATTCGGTGATCAGGTAGTGCAAAGAGTTAAAACAACAATCACAGCAACTGGTTTGGAATACGTGTGTTCTGGAATTGAAAATGTGCTTCTCTTTCCAAAGTATGTGACAGGGAGCATAAGTCATTGTTAGCTTGTTTATCTTGAGTTCCAGGATCGGAGGATATTGCAGGTTTCATAATGCTTGACAGAGCAGTTTTACTGTAAGTGGTCTGAGCTGTCCATGAGCCTTGCAGTGCTGAAGATTATCTTATGAAAGAGGTGCTCTGTACATAATCAAAGGATGCTTGAGAATGAGGTGGGCATAGCCCTCTTGCATGGGTTTCAGAAAGGTAGCTCTATAGATCTTGACCATATCACTCACTGTAATTTATGGGGTGTTTGCACTCTGGGTCCCATTTTACTGAATATGCATGTTATTCTGCTATGTACAATTCTGCATAGATACCAGCATCAGAGAGCCAATGGGGCAGGCTTGGGGCACACAAGTTTAAGTGTTCCCGAGCCTGCCTCCTAGTCACCTCTTCAAGAAAGGGCCAGAGGGAATGTGACAGGCCTGCTGCTTAATAGAGTAGCGGACCCATCGTGGACCAATGCATCCAGGGCCACTCTCCCCCTTGAGCTGTCCTGATGTTCCTGTGGTGGGATGTGGTAGCGCGATGACGTGACATTGGAGCCTGGGGCAACCGCAACCTATTTTATTGAATTCTGTCAGAAAGGTGGCTTGAACCAGACTTTATAATTGCTGTGCAATATTTAAGAAATGGATTCTTTTTAGACTATGGATTGCTTCTTATGAATTTCATTTGTAGATAGGTTTTGGACTTTGGATTTAGAGCACCCTTTTTCAGCAGTAACTCAAAGTTACTTTCAGGTATACTAGTTGTCTTTTAAAACCAATCGGGTAGACTTCCGGGTGAGCCCGTACCAAGATGGACATGCAGTAGATCGGCTCCATCCCGGGCTCCCCCCTATCAATGCAAACAGTGGCGATATTCTCAAGCCAGCCTCCTGAAGGTACCTGCAGTGCAGTTGTTACAACGTGAGGATCACATCTGCCCTCCGGTGAAGCGATCGGAGGCTCCCTGAGTGAACAGTTGGGAGAAGTGTGCATCGCGGCTGGGGGCACGGCTCTGAGCAGCTATCCCTGCTTTCCTGTGTTGAGCGGCGGCTGGTGCGAGACATCCCGAGGCCTCCTCGGATGGCTGATCTGGGGCCCGGCGAGTGGGGGAGGTGATGTGTGAACTGCCAGCTGACGGAGCCTCTTGGGAACGGAGGAAGCCTTGATCTGTTTGAAAACCTCCCCAAGGTGGCTTGATGAACGGAGGACTCTGCGCTCCCCTTCTCTTTGTGAGTTCTTGGTCCAGTGCCTGTGAGAGAGGTGTGTGCGAGGGGGACCCTGCCCGTGGGTGCTGAAGGTGTTCTGGGAGCGGAGCGGCCATCACCACGTGCTCGTGGAACGCAGGGCAGTGCCTGCGTTCCAACACTTTTTCGCGGGCATTTCAGAGCCCGGAAGTACTCAACGGCGCTCTGACCTGTGCTTCACGACTGCTGCTGTCCACGCCTGTGAGCCCTACTTGCTGGAGTTCTGACATCGGATCCCCCCTCTGTCCGGCACCTGCTCTCTACTGCTCCTGTTGCTGAAGTGAGTCATCAGCTCGCTTGTATTCCCTTTACTTGCCTGGCAGCATTGACTGGAGTGGAGCTGGAGCCCCCTCTACTGGATTTAAGTAACCTATTCAGTTCTCTTGTGCTTAATACTAACAGATATTCTCATCATCTTTGCCCAATCTTTACTAGCTCCCAGGGCTGTAGAGCGCTACAACCCCCTGCTACTCTACGGGGTTTGACACGTGGGGGGGAGATACCCTTCTCTGCCTGTCTTACTGGAGGGGAGCTTGGTGTCGCATGGCAGCAAAAGCTAAGAAGTCTGAGGCCCGGGATACACCACGGGCGTCCCAGCATCTGATGAGTAAAAGTGGATCCCACGATAGCCTCCCTGGAAGGCGTCCATCTGACGGGTCTGATGACGAGACTCTCAGTGAACTTGAACAAGGCTCGGTGGCGCCATCCACCCGTGCTCTTCTGCAGCGGGAGTTCGGAGGGGCTTTGAAAGCCTCGCTGGAGAATTCCGTTCCATGCGTGAGGAAGTGATGAATACGATTGCGGAGCTACGTGGTGATATCAAAGACTTGGGCTCCAGAGTGGAAGAGATTGAGACAAAACAGGAAGATCAGGCGGGCACCCTGGTAGACCTACAGTGTGCAGCTGACCGACACCAGGCTCAGGCGATGGAACTGACGTACAAGATTGATGACATTGAAAATCGGACCCGTCGCAACAATGTGCGGTTCAGGGGCATCCTGGAGGCGACGGGGGGGCAGAAGATCTGGTGGTGGTGCTTAAGACTCTGATGGCAGAACTGCTAACAACAGAGGAGCTCACAATCCGTGGGGATATGATGGAGATTGAAAGGGTACATCGGGCCCTGGGAAAGCCCCCCAACAATCAACCCCGGGATGTTATTACTAGATTCCTGAGGCATACCGATGCGGAGCTGCTTTTGCAGAGAGGCAGGGAGAAAAAAACGATTCAATACCGAGATGCGGCAGTCTCAGTGTACCAAGATCTTTCAGTGTTTACCCTGGCTCGCCGGAGGGAGATGAGACCAATAATCAAGGTACTGAATGACAAAGTAATTCGCTACTCCTGGTCCTTCCCCTTTCGGATGAACTTTCTTTTGGGTAATAAAAAAATCTCAGCGAAAGACCATACAGAAGCCTGGAGGGTGCTGCGCCAAGCTGGCCTTGTGGAAGATAACATGCTACCAGTGCCTCCGGCTCCCAAGCCGCAGTCTTCGAGATGGACTTGGGTGGGCAAACATGTTTGACCTCACCTGGACTCTGGGCCACAAACTGGAGGTGTTCATATTGCATGTTTTGTTTTGAAGATATATTTTCTTACGTGTCATAATGTATAAGATGTATCACTGCTCCTCTTACACCTTTTGGACTTAATGCTGCTATTAGTTTTGGGGAGTTTGCAGGTGGTAGGGTGATCCTGTGGGGAGGACGGTGATTAGGGTAGGACTGTTGCGGAGAGAGGGTTCGGAGCATTGAATTCCTGGCTTATCACTTAATGGAGGATGTGTTAATACTGTCTATTGCCTTAGTATTTGTATGCAGGGGGGCCCCGGGGGGGGGGGGGGGCTGGTCCTGGGTTCAGTTTTGCCGGGTCCCGCCGTTTAGGAGGGCTGGTGGTACTGACGGGGTGGGAGGGTGGATTGTTGGGGGGGAGGGGAGGGGAGGTGGGCTGGGGGGGGGAGTAAGTACTAACGTGGGAAGGTGGTGCAGTAGTGGATTTGGGAGGACTATTTGTATGGCCACTGGGGGAGGGGGAGGACAGAGCTCACAACGAATGCCTCAGATATATGCTCATGCGGGAAGATGGAGGAGGCTGGACAGCTTGGGGGGGGAGCTGCAGGGCGGGGGAGGTTGGGAAGGTGAATATCAATGCTGAAGTTGGTGTCTCTTAACGTTAAAGGTCTCAACTCCCCCGGAAAGCGCTCCCTGTTGTTTACGGAGTTGCGCTCTTTAAAAGGGGACATTGTATTCCTGCAGGAGACCCATCTCCGGAGTAGCAACCAGGGTCTGTTGAAGCACAAGCCTTACTCCGAAGTGTGGATGGCCTCTGATACGCAGGGCCGGAAGAAGCGTGGGGTGGCCCTGTTGGTACATCAGAGCTTATCTTTACGGGTGGTGGAAGTTAAGAGGGACACTTTGGGAAGATGGCTTTTTATGAATGTTTGTTTGGAAGGCCGCCTACTTACGTTGGCCTCTATTTATGCTCCGAATGTGGGCCAGGTGGCCTTTTTTGCGCGGTTGAAGGCGTTGTTGGCTGAATTTGCAAAGGGCCCGATTATATTGGGGGGTGACTGTAATGCGCATGCGGAGTCATCTTTGGATTCAACGGGCCGCGTGGGTCGGGCAGCCAGTGGACCCAGTCGTGCGCTGCGATGGTTTATGCTTGACCTGGGCTTGTATGATGTCTGGCGGGCTACACACAGGGGGGACAAAAGTTACACTTACTACTCCTCCGTACATAAGGTGCATACCCGCATTGACTATTTCTTAATAGATCAGCGACTAATGGATGAGAGGGTGGCTGCTGGGCATGGGACATTGACTTGGTCGGATCACGCTCCATGTTGGCTTGCTCTTCCCGCGGACTTCTATGGTGAGCGGCATCAGTCATGGCGCTTAGATGACCGTTTTTTTTGGCGGCCACACGCTGTTCAGGAACACGGCCATTTTATCATTGACTTTTTTAAATTAAATGATAATGGGGAAGTTCAGATATCTACGGTTTGGGACGCATTCAAGGCGACGGCCCGGGGCCAGTTGATCGCCGAGGCGTCGCGCGCCCGAAAGGCATGGGCGCGAGAATCCTGCTACTTGGGAGGAGAGAATAGGCGTCTTCAATTGGAGCATGCCCGGACGGGTTCTAAATGGACTCTGCGTCAGTGGCGGATGGTTCGGGCAAAGCTGGGTGCTTGCATGCAACGTGGCCTGGATAATATGCGTCGGAAAATGAGAGAGGGAATAAAGCCGGCCGCTATCTTGCTTTACGGCTGTGCCAGCAACAAACCTCGAGAGTGGTGAGTGAAATTAAGGACTCTCGGGGCCATCTACGGGTGGTTTCGCGGGAGATCCGTGAAGTATTTGCAACTTTTTTGGAACAACTGTATATGGCTGAACCCTTTGATCAGCCTCGTGCTCAGTCTTATCTGGGTGCTCTTACTTTAGCGCACCTAGCTGAGGATGATAGAGGGCAACTGAATGCTGAATTTACAGCGGAGGAGGTGGAGATGGCCATTCGACGTCTCAAAACGGGGAAGGCACCCGGAGCTGATGGGTTCCCGATGGAATATTACAAAAAATATAGCGCCCAGTTGACTCTGACTCTAGTGGTGCTCTTTAATGAGATATTACAGGGGGGAGGGTTGCCTCCTTTTCATCATGAGGCTCTTATCGCGGTTATCCCTAAGCCGTGTAAGCCCCTACAGGAAGCAGCTTCGTATCGCCCAATTTCCCTACTAAATGCCGATGTGAAAATATTGGCTTCAATGTTGGTGGCACGACTGAATCGCGTCCTCCCGACTCTGGTGCACCCGGACCAGTTTGGGTTTGTGCAGGGTCGTCAAGCGGTGGATAATAGTAGAAGAATGTTGCAGGTGATTCATGCGGCCCGACAGGACTCCCAATTGGCGCTGTTAGTGGGAGTTGACGCTGAGAAGACCTTTGACTGGGTTAGTTGGGATTTTCTTTGGGGTGTGCTGGAGAAAATGAGGTTTGGACCTAACTTTATGTGGTGGGTTCGCTGTCTTTACTTGGGCCCTACAGCGTGTGTCCGGGTTAACGGGGGCCACTCGAGGAGGTTTGTGCTGGGACGGGGAACCTGACAGGGATGCCCGCTGTCGCCGCTGTTGTTTGCGTTGGTGATGGAGCCCCTTGCACAAAGCTTTCGGGAGCACCCGGATATTCAGGGCGTTCGGGTGGGTTCCACAGATTATCAAATTGCTCTTTTTGTGGATGATATCATACTATCGCTGGTGGACCCGGCTGTCTCCCTCCCGGCTGCAATGCAGACCTTTGAGGCCTTTTCACAGGTCTCTGGATTTAAAATCAACTATGCTAAATCTGAAATTTTGAATGTTGGCGTTTCAGAGGCCACCTGTCTACAACTGAAAGCCTCCTACCCCTTCCGTTGGGTCACGGGTTCTCTTCGTTACTTGGGTGTAAACCTGACTGTTGACCGGGCCGCGTTATTTAAGGCCAATTATAGATTCCTAATCCAACAAGTATGGCGAGACTTAGACTCTTGGGCTCGGCTGCTGTTCTCTTGGTTTGGACGTATTGCGGTACTGAAGATGGTGGTTGTCCCGAGATTTTTGTATCTATTCCAAGTACTCCTTATTTCACTGCCTCATAGTGTTTTGGCTACGTGGCAGACAATGCTTATGAAATTCATCTGGAGGTTCCGTCGCCCTCGCTTGGCTCGTCCGATTCTTTTTGCGCACACGTGCCGGGGAGGTATGGGAGCCCCTAACCTTCACTGGTACTATGCGGCAGCGCAGTGCCGCGCAGGGGTGGAATGGATGGATACGAACACCACCAAACGCTGGGTACAAATGGAAATGCAGCTTTCGGGAGGAGCGGGACTGGGGGATCGGTTGTGGCTCAGTTCTAAATTGCGTGGTGCCCCCCGGCCAGCTAACCCCTACATTTCCCACACTCTCTGCTACTGGGACCAATTCTTTTGGCCTCGCGGGGCGACCATGACTCCTTTGGCACCTATTGTGGATAATCTTTCCTTTCCTCCCGGGATGAGTGATCCCGCCTTTCGGCTGTGGGGTCATAAGGGGCTCAGCCGAGTAGGCCAACTTTTTGCGGATGGTAGGCTGCGCTCTTTTCATTCGCTTCAGGGAGAATTTGGTCTTCCTGCTAGTCATGTTTATCAATATACGCAGGCGGTTTACTGGGTACGGGACTGATTGGTTCGGTCGCAGGTTGCTCGCAACCTTTCAGATATTGAGCGCCTTCGTGAGGCGTGTACCACCACGAAGGGCCTTATTGCTGCCCTATATGCACATTTACAAACTCAACAGGTGAGCCCTAGCAAGCATAAAGAACAGTGGAATCACGAATTACATCTTAATTATTTTGAGCAGCGCTGGGAGCAACTTGAAGGTCGACTCTGGCAGAGTGCTACAGCAGTTAATGCCCGAGAAACTAATTACAAAATAATCTACAGATGGTATATGACGCCGGTGCGAATTGCTCGGGCGTTCCCCGGAATATCTGGTTTGTGCTGGCGGAAATGTGGGCAGGAAGGCACCATGGCACATGTTTGGTGGTTCTGTCCGCGTATACTGACTTTTTGGAGGGGAGTTCAGTGCCGTCTGCAATGGCTGGTGGGGTTGAGCATTCCTTGGGATTCGGATATTTTTCTTTTGGGCGATCAGATACCGGGCGCTCGGACTTCCCAATTGACTCTGATCCGTCATGGTCTGCATGCGGCGTGACTGGCCTTAGCCGCTGTCTGGAAGTAGATTTGCCCCCCACTCTTGCTCAGTGGCTGGAGCGCATGTGGGATACATATACTATGGAGCGCAGGGTGGCAGCTGGATGACTGTGGCTGTCTCAATTTGAGCAGGTGTGGGAGGTATTTGTTTCTCAATATGGCCAGTAACTCCTCTGGCATTTCTCTGTTTTCTATGGGAAACACTGGTCTCTTATCTATCTAGCATGTTGTAGAGTTCTTAGTCTATTCCTTTTCTCTCTTTTTTCCTTTTTCTCTTTCCTAAGTGGCTCAGTTTGCTGATTTTCCCCATTTTTGTTGAGGATATAGCGGTTAGGGGTGTAGGGGTAGGGACGGTGGGAGGTGGGGGGGATGTCTAGGTGGCTGGGGGTTGGGATGAGTTCTGGGAGGTGGGAGGGGGGAGGGAAGACGAAGGATGGAGTGGGGGTGAGTTTTGGAGTTTAGTCAGGTTCAGAAGGGGGGGAGGGGGATGGGGGATGAGGAAATACCAGAAAAGGGCAACTTATAACAAAATATACAAAGAAGAGGGCTTTGTTAATAATGTTTTTGGATGCTGTACCGGTGTCTCTTTTTGTATTTTTACTATGTTTGGAACATGTTTGCTCCGCACTTGTACTTTTACGCTGCCTTCAAATAAAAAAAAACAAAAAAAACAATCTGGTAGCCCGGTGTTAAATATGTGAACTTCTTCAGCAGTCTGCACATCTTAAAGGATACTGTTTCCAGAAAGAGGCAGAATAAACAGGTTTTGGATTCTTTTGTGCAGTTCTCAGTGGCTCTAACATAAATGTCTTCATGGGGAAGTTCTATGAACCGCGTTTCTGTAGTTTGGTTGCCAGGTAACTCATTATTCAAAAAGAACAGTTTCCATACAACAGTAGACCTCCTTAAATGAAGTGTTTTTGTATTTTTGTCGGACATATAACCCCAGGCAAGGAATCCTTAACTGGCGGTTCGTGTCCTTTTTAATCAAAGTGCAGAAAACCTTTTAAATTGCTGAAGAAATTTTTAGCAAGAAGTACTTAGCTATGTCCCAAGCGCTGCAACATAAATCATCAGAAGTGGTGGAAAATGACACAGTCCTGCGTTTCGGGTCACAAACTTTCCAGACCCTGCTTCAGGATAAAGTCCACCGCGACCATAAAATGCCTGGCTGAATATGCCTCTAGGATCCATACTCAAACTTCTTCTGCGCCTCTGGTTCAACATGCGTTGCAGTGTGCCCATTCATTTTACTTGGCAGGCCATTGATCATGTGCCCCCTTTGATTTATGGGGGAGATCGGTTATCCCATTTATTAAGGACCAAACAACAGTGGATTTTTATACTTGACACTGTAATGCCACACGGTCTAAATTTGGAGCAAGATTGCCACACTTTTCGTTGAACCTTCTTATGGCCGGTCGGGAGGTGTTTGCATTCCCATTGCTTCCGCCTCCCCATTGGTCATGCAGTAACCATGTGTCTCAGTAGTGACGTCAGACGCCATGTCTTTTTTTAAAGGCCTCATTGTTTTTCGTTCCTTATGTGCATGTTTTATGGTCGCGGTGGACTTTAACCTGAAGCAGGGTCTGGAAAGTTTGTGACCCGAAACGCAGGACTGCGTCGTTTTCCACCACTTCTGATGATTTATGTTGCAGTGCTTGGGACATAGCTAAGTACTTCTTGCTAAAAATTTCTTCTGAAGTTTGAAAGGTTTTCTGCACTTTGATTAAAAAGGACATGAATCGCCAGTTAAGGATTCCTTGCCCGGGGTTATATGTCCGACAAAAATACAAAAACACTTCATACCACTATCCGGTCCATCTCTGACCTCACCCAATTTAGAAAGGCACTGAAGCACCATCTCTTCCTCCTGCTCTACTCTAACGACAGATCACAAGCAGCCACTCTCCACCACCAGGGCTACACCTCCAGCGCACCCATCTCACAATGATGCAGCCCCACCCCTTGGCACAACCGCATAACCTGTAAATAATAGCGTTAGTTAACCCCCTACTCTTGTAAATAGTCGCTAAGCAATTTCGTCCCCACTGACACAGGTAAATAAATAAAGGTTGTAAAATTGTAAATAAAGGCCAATATCTATGTGAGCCCGCAATATCTAAGGCCATAGCTATGTGAGCCCGCCATGCCGCTAAACAGCGTAGCGACAGAGGGCTCAACTTGTATATAGTTACCCCAGTTATAAATCCAAGTTGCATTACCTGTTCAGTGTAAGTGCAATGCAAGTCCACCCTGCATTGTACAAAGAAATGTTAATTGTAAACCGCACTGATTTTAAAGAGCGCGTTATAGAAAAGCTATTAAATAAATAAATAAATCAATTTGAGGAGGTCTCTCGTTGTATGGAACCTGTTCTTTTTGAATAGTATTTACGATTTGGGCTTACAGTGTTTCCGTTGCCCTAGGGATTTTTTGATTTAGGTAACTCATTATGACATCACACAATAAGCTGACTTTCTCTTGTTCTCAGCTCTTGTTCTTCCCCAGCTTCATCCAAGCTAGCTCCCCAGCTCATGCGCGAGCTGGAGACTTTCTTTCACTAGGCTCGCATGCGACTCTGCCTCCTTTTCTTTCTCCAGTTCTCAGCCAATCGGCAGTGCTGGATACTTGCATGGGTACGTGCTACTGCCCCGCACCCCCAGGCCAAAGCTCATTTAATGTATAAAAATCGGCCATTGCGTCAGTGCCATCTCAGCTCTCGGAGCTCTGCGCAGCACCTGCAAAGCTTAGGCCTTGCAGTAAGAAACTTGGAAATTTAAAAAAAAAAAAAGGATTTGAATTTCATTTATTATTTCCTTCTCTTCTTTGCTTTCACCATGACTGATGCAGCACTGTCTTTCGCAAAGGACTTTTTGGCTGGCGGTGCGGCTGTTGCAATCTCTAAAACAGCTGTAGCCCTGATCGAGCAAGTAAAGCTCCTTCTACAGGGAAAGATGGAGCGAAGTGCCGTAGCTTTAGCTGCTTTCATTTATATCGATCCAGAGCAAACCGGATGGCCGGGAAATGTCTTCATTTGAAGCAGCCACACAGCATTTGCAGGCAAGTGCTGTGGGAGTATGATTCGGAAGGTAGAAAGGGATTTAGGCAGCACTCTACCCATTTACATTGATGCCAACTAAATGATGAGTAAGCAATTAGCTAACCCTTGCAGATGGGAGAGATGAGCTCAGCTTTCCCCTGTTCCTGTGCGCTCAGGGAATAGTGCTAGATGGCCTGGCTGGCTTTCACATCCCTGTGCCTCTTCAGACGGGCCTTTAGAGCAGGGTGTATGCAGAGGCTGAGTCCTCTGAAGCTTAATTTATTGTAGTGATTTGTATTGGTTTACATGACTAGATGTGCCATAAGGCAGATAGATGCCTATCTTTCTTTAGGAGAGTGTATGGTAAGATCCCCCCAGAAGGACATGGGTCATGTGGCAGTAGTTGTAGCTATGGTATGCTGGTGCACTACTGCTTTCCACAGCAAAAATCTCATTACCAGGTAGCTGAATCGATGAAGTGGGACATTCAGGGATGTGCACATGCCTGGCATAGCTGTTGCTCTGTCAGCTTGTTGGCACTGTTTCCTCCTTCCAGAAAAGGCTAGGCGGCAATGGTGCTCTGTCTGCCACTGAATTTCCATGCTGCCATGCATTCTGTATTCCCACATACTTGATCTCAGCTGGAAGAGACGAGGCCAGCTTCTGCTGCAGTTGGGTGTACTAGGATGGCAGCACCTACACATCTAGTTCACGGATAGCATTGCAGCTTGGTGGAAGCAAACTATGCCTAGTTTGTGTCTGGCTGCTACAGTCCTATGACAGCCATCTGGCTGAGGTGAGCCTGTAAGTTCAGTTCTCTTGCTGCCCCCCTCTGCTAGTGGATCTGGTAATACAATATTGATTTAAGGGTCGGCTCAGTATGATGTACCCTATCCTTTGAGATATTTGCAGTCCTATCAGTCATTGGCTGCTGTACAATGTTGTGGGTCGTTATGTTATCTCTAGCAATCAGGCTAAGATCTGAGTAGGACCGGGTGGCTTTTTGGTTCTTAAAACACTCGTGCGGCATGTAAATAAGCATTCAGCTTCAGCTAACCCTATGGACGCATGTTGCTTAGCACTTTGTGCTCATAACTTGAAACCTGGGGTATAACCATCGCACATGAGCATATGTTGGGCTGGAATGCGAAGTAGGAGACAGCATTCATAGGGTTCCAGCTAAGTTCAAATACAAGGCCAATGCTCGGGTGCCTTCCAATGAGCACTTTTGCGATAGGATGGTGATGGGGGCCGCGCATCACCTGGGGTGAAGATGATGTTGGAACACGATTGCATTGGACGCGTGTAAATATGGTCTGCGTCTGGTAGAGATGGGCATCCCATGGAATAACTGGACCATGGCCAGTAACGACATATGTAGTTGACTCATATGTGTGTTGTTTTTGTGCCATCACATCTGCTTCCATTGCGCAGTTCCTCATTCCACAGTACAGAGCTCCGAAGCCCCACATTCCAGAAGGCCCTTATGCCTGTTCACAGACATGGACATTCAGCGCATTGCATCATTGGGTGATTTGGCAGAGATCAGTCTTTAAATCTCTGCCCAACTCCCCGCTCGTCTTGCTATTTATGGACATTGAGTGCTTGGGCTCCTATTTATGTACCATGCATGCTCAGATTTCTATGTAGTGGGTCCAGTAAACAGACCAGGGCAGGCCAAAAGCTGTTGTCCTTCCTGGGTATAGGTATCGATACCAAAGATGGCATCACCAGATTCCCCAGAGGACAAGGTGATGGATCTCTGGGACAAAAACAAAAATTGCCACCGACCTGGGTGGATGCTAGATCATCCTCAGAATGGCCTGGTCTCCCATTCTTCCCTTGAATTTTACCTGTTGGGTAATTGCAATTGGGGGCTGTCAAGGTTCCAAGGCTACCTCACTGGATCCGGCTCACCAGGAGCTTGAAATATGACCTAGACCTATGGCTGCAGCTCCCTAACACCAGCAGCGGGGTAAATAACTGGCAGCAGATCCCACGGCAGCCCTAACTAGGATCTCCTCTGGGATGTGACAGGTGCTTCCAGGTTTGGTATGTACTTCCAAGGTTCCTGGTGCAGTGTCCCACTGGACTGAGCATCAGGTGACTATGGGTCTCACAAGGGATGTCATGCTACTTATGTTGTTCCTCTTATAGGTTGCGATACAGATGAGGGGTGACTCCCTGTGCAATCACAAGGTCAGACTCTGGGCAATATCCAGTAGTATCCGCTGTGGTTTGCAACCACTCTGTGCAAAGGGTGGTGGGACAGAGATGCCAAGGAAGTTTGGGTTGAGTGGCTTGCTACTCAACATCACAGAGTGAGCACAGTACATCCCAGGCTTAAGTAATAGCATGGCTGATCCATCTTTCACGTTTTTCAGTGGGAGTTTTCTAACAATGGCTCCAGAAGCTGGTAAACAACCACCAAGGCTACCACAAGTGAATGGGGACTTCACATAGGCATGGATTTGCAGCTGGTTCAACAGGCAGTGGTCTCCTTGCACACGGGCCACTTACCTTCATGGAGATGTGAACATTGCCTCCTTCCTGTGCAGCCAGTGGTGTCAGCAGGGACTACCAGACCACAGTCCATTGGCAGCCTACATCATGGTGAGCAGGGCACAGGGCATGTCCTGGTCCCAGTGCAGGCCCACATCTCTGGTTTCTCCTTCTTCGCTAGGGTAGTGGGGTGCAACCCATCCAAAAGTTCCTGTTTTACTGGGAACCATGATGAGATGATGGGCGAAGAACTTCATGATAACCGGACAAGGGAAGGTCTGTGACCCACAGGATACTCGACCATATGTGGGTGGCATTGGCTTCCACATGTTCCTCCGACTATGATGGGCTTGGTCCCAGGCAACGCTCACCCTGGCATTCTATGGCACTTGCAGAATAGGTGAACAGTTGGCCACCTTGGCTGCTGCTGGGGCAGTGTCTGGACTACTGCGTTTCAGACTTATCCCTGCTGGAAGGCCAGATGTCTATCCAGATAGCCAGGGTGAAAGAATAAATATATAACTAACTCAAGGGCCAATTGAGAACTTGCAAAGGAGGCACTGCAATTTTCAACTTACCTATTAGCCAAAATCTGCAATTCCGTGGAAGTATGGCCGGAGCAAGAGCACCACAGGTAGATCCTCCACATTGGCATTCCATTGTCACAATTTCCATTTGCGGCTGTGTATAGGAACACCACTGTGGCTGTTGGGCTGTGGGCTGCACTCTTCGGCACCCGCCCAAGTCTGATCATGGAGGTGTCTGCAGCAGCACAAAGACAAATAAAACAAAGCAAGTGACCTGCCTATTTAAACCAAGGTTTTGAGACATTGGTGCTTCTGCGCATATACCCCTTACATTTACCCACAGGAGGGATGGCAAATAGGTACTCTTTGGATGCATCAACCCTCACTGACAACATGGAAGCAGCGATAACTCCCTTCCATTCTTTGCTTGCGCATGGTTTATCTGATTTGTCACTCATACATTTGCTGGGCAGCTGAAATGGCATCCATTTGGCCGCTGGGCCCATTCTTGGATCTCAGCAGACACAATGTTCATCTCTGCTGGCTTCAATACCTGGAGATACAGTGTGGAAAACTCACCCCATCCTGGAGGGACTGCTGAGGGCTCTGCAAGCCCTGACACTATCATCAGACACCTGGGAGGCAATGATCTCAGCACTTTAACAGGGAGGCAGCCCATTGAATGCAGTACAGACCACTTCTGGTCAGCCTGCCATATATCCAACACCCTCCTGGTATGATCTGATGTAATGCCATGCCTTAGGCAGATCAACCAGCAGGTCAGCCTGAGCATATTATGAGCCAATGGGTGCCAAGCAATCCACCACAACTCAGTGCAACTCCCAATCCTGGGCCACTTCAGGAGACTTTGTGAGCCATACTAGCAGCTAGCATATGACCTGGATGATCGGAGGTGTGAGGGCGGGGAACACAGAGTGGGGTACCCAGACAACCAAGGCTTTCCGGACCCATGGCAGTAACCCAAGCTGAATTTGCAGACCGACAGATAATCCTGGTCGGGGGCAGGACATCCCAGCAGGCACCAAGGCAGGGTACCTCTGCAAGTTCCCCCAAATTGATAATTCCAGCCAGGGGGCAGGACATCCCAGCTGACATCAAGGCGGGACACTCCGGCAAATTCCCCCCAAATGGCGGCAGGAGCAGCCTCTTGAGATCATAAGGCAAGGCGGGGGGGGCACAAGGGCAGGCGTAGCTTTGACTGGCATGGTGGGCCCCACCTATAGTGCCCCCTCATAGATGGCAAGAAAATTGTGGCAACTGCAGTTCATCGGCTCGGGTGACTCTGTGGGGTCCCTGTCTGCTTACTTTGTTTGTGGCATGGTGTGATTAATAAAGCTGCGGCTTTTGCCCAATGGAGAGCTGCGCAGTTTGGAGTTTGTTATGCTATTAGGACTAAGGCTGAAGTTGGTTTGTGAAAGGCAAGGCAGGGGAATAGTTCTGCCTGTTTCCATTAAGATCCGGGGTAGTATTTCCCTTCCTGCAGCTGTGCTATGCCGGCACTGCAATGTTTTAACAAGTTAAACAGAAGCACTTCTGGTTGCTGGAGAAAGGAAGTGCTTCTGTTTAACTTATGAAAATGTTGCATTGTCAGCATCTGAAGTATAGCTTGGCCATAAGAGAAAAGGGAAATGCTCCTGTGGCTGTGTTAAAAATGCTTCTTTGGGTTGGGCAGAATAGTTTTCTGGTGCTGGAGAGTGTTGCGGGTGAGCTGGGAAAATGGCTCGGGCTTAAGAAGGACTGATGGGGGGTGGCTGGAGGCTGGGGGCTGACAAGGGCTCTGGAGAAGTGCTGTCGGTGAGTAAGGGGGAGGGGCTGGGGGCTTGAGATGGGTTACTCCTGGGAGGGTGGGGAGAAAGAAAGGTGGAGGTATGTGCCTGGGAAAAAAAGAAGGGGAGGTAAAGGAGAGGGAAGATTTGGTGCATGGGAAGGAGAGAGAGGAAGTGAGGTGGGGAAACGTGCATTAGAGAAGATCTAGGGGCAGACAGCAGTAGGGATCATAGAGGGAGAGAGAAAAGGGAGGACAAGGAAGACTTGGGGGATGGAGTTAAAACTGAGATTGAAGCCAGAGAGCTAAGAAGGTAAAAGGCAGGGGAATTTCAGGTCTAGAAGAGGACTTAGGCTTTATGATGGGGGAATTCTTTGCAAATGATTACTAATAAAACATCCAGATGTTTGCAGAATTTTAAAATACTGTGTGCAGAATTGAAGTTTTTGACCAGCATTTTTTAATTTTTTGCTCAAAATTTCCTACAAAATCATGATCAAAACTTTCCAAAACTGCAAGATGTTTATCTCTTTCAGTCTGTGCTGATGCAAAGGGGGGCTCAAAAAACAATTCTGGTAGAATTTATATTTCTTTAATTACAATTCTGAACCAAGAATCAACTATAAATTACATATTAGGGGTAGGGCCTGCCCATGGGTTTCTGCCGCCCCAGGCAGAAACCCCAGCTACACTGCCTCCCCCTGTGCTATGCCACCCCTGCTGAGCTGCCCCGTGGACCCCTCTGCCACTGATTCTGTCTTGGGGGGCAATCAGACAACAGCAGTATTTTAAAAGCGGTGACTTTGTGCTGCCGATTTGTTGCCCACTGCAGGCCATGTGCTTCAGCACACATGGTCTGCTGCTTTTGAGCCCCCTCTGACAGTAAGTTTCATTGGATGGGGGATCAGATGCAGCAGGTCATGTATGTGGAAGCACATGGACTGCCACAGGCAACAAAGCAGTGGCACAAGGCCTCCCACCTGGGTCAGCCGCCCTAGGTGGCAGCCTAGCTTGCCTAGTGGACAGGCCGGCCCTGATTAGTGTGGGTATAGAGGATTCCCCTCTGCAGTTCTAGTTTTTGGATCAGTTAGACACAGGGAAGAACTGGTAGCAATTTTCAAGTCCTCAGGACTGGCTCAAACATTAGCGACAATAGGCAGTGGCCTACCACTGCAGCTTCTGGGGGGCATTAAAGCAGTCAAAGAAAAACAATAGATTCTAATAGCCACAGAAACTCAAAGAGCCATCAGCACATTATTTTACTTGCAGGGAGAGCAGCACATGCACTCATACAAAGCAAAGTTTAATATTTAAAAGTATGATGTTCAATTCTGCATTGTTGTGGTGGTGTTGAGATGGTCATGATTTGTGGTGTTTAATTTTCAAACTCTTGGGGATGAAGGAAGCCCAATAGCTTTGCATCGGCTCTGCAAGTCCCCCAGTGATCCCTTGCCTGAAACTGTTTAACTTGTTTTTAAATTCCAGCTCCATCTTTTTCTCTTATTTCTTTCGCTTCCCGTCTCCACTGATTTTCCTTCACTTCTTCCTTCTGAGTGCTAAAGAAATGACAGCATTTGCTGCAACCTTCTGGGGTCAGTCCCGAAGTGTCTCAAGCGTCTCCTCCAGAAGAGGTAAAGCAAGTGGATTTTAGATGATGACCTCTGCCCCTTTCTATCACACGTGAAGGATAGCCATTGAATCGGCTGTTAACAGCAGAAGTGCTGCTTGCAGGGAGGAGGAGAGAGCTGACAGCTGACTGTAGCAGTGCTGGAAATGCTTTGGCTCCAGCCATAGACCGGGAGGGAAAGTGGTACACAGGGCGCGACAATAAATGTCTGGTATTTGGCACCGGATGCTGAGTGGTGGGGGAGTGAAATCTCATCCAGCTGCAAGGGAAGAAGTGGAGCTGTGCTTTTATTTTGAAGCTGAGAGAGAAGCAGCAGTTGCAGCAGAAACCCTGACTCCTGCCGAATTACTCTGCGATGTGTGCAGGATACAGGCAGAAGGTTTGCAAGCTTTTGCAGAGCGATAACCCTCTTTCGCAGTTTTGGAAAGAAACAGGGGGACTTGGCATGGAGCTTGCACTGATATGCTAAATCAGACGGCTTAGGAAGCCTGATCCTAATAAAGTGGTGAAAACGTTTCTGTGAACTTTGTGGCAATGGGCAGTGAAGGCTGAGCACCGCATTGATTTTCCCGTGTCACTGAACAGCATGCTGGAGCCTGCACACTGCCACCCTCCCAGGTCTCTTTCCCCCTCTCTGGCTTGCTGCCGCACTAGTCTCCCCTCCTGCTCTCTCCTTCTCCCCTTTTTTACCTATGCACTGTGACGCAGGCGTACTGGCCACTAGTCTGCAGCCCAGGCTCGGTGCAGTTCTCTGGACTTGATGGCACCGTGCAACCACAGACAGAGGAAAAGGAGAAAAGGAGAGCATCGGCAAAAATGTGGGGAGATGGAGGCTTGGAGATGGATCAGGAAAATCACCCTCTGCTAAAGATCTCCTGACCTGGATCACAATATGTCAGCAAAGTCCAAGGGGACATCCTCACCGTCAGAGGGGCAAGCTTCCAAAGCCAAGGTGAAAGAGCAGATCAAGATTATTGTGGATGATTTGGAATTAGTCTTGGGAGATCTGAAGGACGTAGCTAAGGAACTTAAGGAGGTAAGGCTGTTGAGGAGAGGAGGGCTGGGGGAAAGATTTTCTGTGGAGACTGGAAGGAAGCATTTGCTGTGCAATCAGAGATCTCTGAACTCTTTGGAAACTCCTAAGATCCCTGAAGGGAGTGGGTTGCCACACTGGTTACACTTTTTCTGTCTAAAGCGAAGTAGTGTTCAGTGGATGGATAAACAGAAGAGAAAGCAACAGCATCACCAGATTTTCTGATTTAAAGAAATAGCTGTGTTGCTTGCTGGTTTTAGGTCTGGAAAACATTATTATTTAATTGCCAATTCGGTGATCAGGTAGTGCAAAGAGTTAAAACAATAATCACAGCAACTGGATTGGAATACGTGTGCTCTGGAATTGAAAATGTGCTTCTCTTTCCAAAGTATGTGACAGGGAACATAAGTCATTATTAGCTTGTTTATCTTGAGTTTCAAAATCGGTAGATATTGCATGTTCCATAATGCTTGACAGAGCAGTTTTACTGTAAGTACTCTCTGCTGTCGATGAGTCTTTCAGTGCTGAAGATTATCTTATGAAAGAGAAGCTGTAGAGTCTCTAGACATTGGTACAAGTGTTAGCATAATCACAAGGATGCTTGGGAAGGTGAGGTGGGCACTGCCCCATTGCATGATTTTCTGAACGATACCTCGATAGATCCTGGCCTCTCTCTTGCTGTAATTCATAGGGCGTCTGCACCCTGGGTTCCCATTTTAGATGCGTGTTATTTACTTCCTATTAAAATCACCCCTTGGTTTAAGCCTGTTAAACTCATTTCAGCTCATGCCAGGAGATGGCATATGGGGACTTCATTTGAGTCTACTGTGGTGTGTGAGAAAAACAAAACATGACATAATCATCGCAGTACATGGTAACTTCATAATTACAATCAAATATTTCCCATCTAAGAGTGCTAGTTAGACAATAAATTGTACATTGGTAAGTGAAATAGTGAAAACAGGATAGAACTGATACTGCAACTTCCTTAAACATTTAACATTTCTGCTTCTAGGCTTAATCTTGTGGATATTTTGGTCCTATTCCTAAGTTTCTTTTTTTCTGTCCTAATTTATCTTATTTCTAATGTTTTCACTCCTTTTTTTAGATGTGTGCAACTTTATTTTTATTATGAACCCACACCAAGAGCTTTAGAAAGAATCTCCTCTGAGCTCATTGTAGTTATTCACGCCGTATTTCTGATTTAGATGTAACGGTAGTGCGCTTCATACTGTTAGAGTAGTATGGTATAAGTAGAAGGAACCTGCAAAATTCTTAAATATTACTGTTGACTCAGCAATGGCATAGAAATAGACATAAGCAAAAAGGAAATGGCTCTTAATGATTATGTATTTCTTAATTTGCCAACTTAATTATCTAAAATGTTTGTATAGTATTGCTGCTTTTAAAAGACAAGATTTCAGATCTATCTTTTAGGGTGTGTGACATGCAGTTGCACAGGGCTCCAAGCACAATGGGGCATTGCCATGCTAAAGTCCCCTACCCCATACCCTTCCGCATTATGTGGGCAGAGGGCAAGAGGGAGGTTTGGGTGTATAATGGTGCTGCAAAGAGTTGGGAGGAGGGAATATAAAAAGGGGGATGCTGTGCAAAAGGTGTGTGGGGGTGGTGGGGGGTCCAAAGAGTCAAGGAGGATACTGTGCTAGAGTTGCCACCACAGGAATAAGGGTGCTAATTTTGGTTTCACACATGAAGCCAGTAAGCTCTTCTTGTCCAGAATGGAAAGGAAACCTTAGCTGAAACAGTTTTATATTTGTTGCAACCTAGGAAATATATTTGTGTTCTGATCATAGAGGATTTTGACATGCACTGCACTCTCTCTCTCTCTCTCTCTATATATATATATATCTATGACAAACTTGATGGAATATTATAATCTCTGGGATTTATTTAAATGTGGCAAATACCATAGACATCCAATGTGAATATGTCTTGTATTTGTCAGTGATTCTAATGTTAATACAGGAAGGAGCTGCTTTCTGTAGGCTAATGTGCGGGCTGTGAAGCCACTCTGAGCAGCATGAAGGTAACTGACAGAGTACAATTTGTAAGTCTTTGTGGAGTCTTTCCCCAGATCTGGATATTGAAGCATAACTGATTGACAGATGGTTGGATTTGCACTGAAATTCAAATCCAAAGACTGTTTACTTTGCTGTCAAATCCTTTGTTTGACATTCACGGCAGACTGTTTTTCACCCCAACATTAGTAATTTCTATAAGTTTTACTCAGCCCACTTATTTTTTTTAGAGGTGATAACAGCGGGAATGAACTGTACTGCACTGAATGGACTTTGTGTTTTCAGTATATACAGGGATCAAATGTGGAGTGCACTCAGCAAATCAGCCTTTCACAGACAGCCTCAGATGTAGTGATGGGGGGCAATTACCGTCTGACTGTATATCCATGAAGGACTCAGAAAATAAAGCACCACATTAGCGTGTCACCATCTCTTAGATATTTACACGGATGCTGGCTTTGATTCCCCTCCCCAGTCTTGCTCCGCTACTCCTCCTTTTCCATCAGCGCCTAGGAAGACTGAATCGTTTTGCTTTGCTCTAATGTGATTCAGTCTGTGTGCCTGTTCAGTTCTGGGTTTTCTCTATCTGGTGAATCAGGTCTTTGAAGGTGGAGGTCAAGAGTCATCATTTACTGTAGCATGATCTTATCAAAGGAAAAATGGTTTATTCGGTTTGAAGACTGCCTGAATGAGACTGGGGTGGAATTACTACAGTAGTTGGGACGAGCAGAACTCGACTGAATTTTTGTGACTGCTAATGGGATCTGAATTAGAATGAAGTCTGGTTACTTTGCTGTGTGTGATAATAGAGCAGAAATCTGATTCTAATTGATGGGAAAATTTGTGTTTATTATAATGATTCAAATGTAATGCTTCTGGCATTAAGGCAGAACTGTGAATCACACTTTGCTGTGGTAATTTTTGCTTGAAACTCTGGTTTCTGCTTTTCTTCTTAGCAGTCACTTCACTGTTGAACTGTACAGCTACTATGTGCAAGGGATTCCACCACCTGCAGGGCCTCATTTACTAAACTCTGCTAAGGTTTAGTAGTTACCATGCAATAATGGCCATATGGTAAATGCAAAACCTCTGTATTAACTGTTGGGGGACATACCCGGTATTTCCCCATGCAACTAGCACAGACAAAATGTCTGTGACAGTTTGCATCAGTAGAAAAGACTGAGAATGGTAAGTGGGAGAGATCCACAGACAAGTTCTTCACAGGATGGGGCACCCTGGGTCCAGGAGTAGCAAGGATGGGGTCTTCTGCATGTAACAACCACCTTTCCTTTGGATCGAGCTGTGTGGTATGCTGCATACTAGGTCTTTGCTGCACAACCGCACATCCAAGATGAGTCAGGAACCAGAAGAACTCAAAGGAGGCTGGAAACACTGGACACACACCAAGGTGGAACCAGGAAGGAGAAAAGCCAAGACACAGCCAGAACTGGAGTAGGATCTAACAACCAACAAGGCTTCACTCAGGAGCCAGAGTGAAACAGGGAGCCAAGCACAATGTGACACCAAGGTGCAGACCAAGCTCTGGCAAAGAAGTCTAGCCAGAGCTGGATTTATATACCGATCCCAAACTTGACCAAGATGTCCTCCAAAAGGAAGGAACAGGTATAGAGCAGAATAAGGCAGATGGCTAGCCAAGAAGCAACTACTGACACCTGCTGGTTGGAGGTCAGATTTTCAATTGGGTAAGGTTCTTCTGGGAACTGAACCATTCATTGCAGGCTGGTAGCAGAACCTCACAATTGCTGCAAGTTACTTGTGCAGAAGATAGTGTGATGCAGTATCTATGCCTTTTGATTTGACAGCTGTTTTATTTTATCTGTTAGATTAACAGTTAATACATGGTAATGACATCCCCATTAATGGTAAAGTGCAGTCCCTGCCCATTCCATGCCCTGTTCTGCATAAAGCAAAAAGTACCACACACTATTATGGTGCTCTGTTAAGTGTTAGCACAGCCACTGGTTTAAATTCCGCTCAAACACTCCATGAAGTATGGGGGAGGCCCAGGCAAGAAGGGGGCCCGCACTGCCCTGTGACCCTGCACTGCGGTGGTGGAGACAACAAGTTTGTGGAGTTGCCAAATTACCCAGTTTCAGGAGTGAGACTTCTTGGCCAGTTTGGGTTTTAAATTTGAATTGTAGTGCAGTATGGGATTTGTAGTCCCTGATTTTACCCATTGAAATCAGTGCTGCAGGTCCCAAAATGCATCAGAATGAGCTTGTCAGAAATCCAGGACTGGCTTAAAATCTCACTCCTGGAACTGGGTAACTCTGAGTTTGCCATGTCACCCTCTGTTCCTGCTCTCTGTTAGATGTTTCTTGACCAGCAGCTGGAGATGAACCTGTGTTGTCTTTTGAAGCACTATAATTTGGGGCCTTTGTTGGGTGCCTCGGGGTTCATAATGTTGACCAGCTGTATCATCTGAGCAGTGGAATTCATGAACCTCTTTGGAATGTGTTTCAGATACAATCAGAAGAATACTCAGTCCAAGTCATGTTCAAATTGTTTTAAAGGCATCCAACTATGCACCACATACCCACTCATGCACACAGACACCCCACCTCCGCACCACCAGGCACCCCAGAAGCCTGGTGGTGCAGAGGTGGGTTGCTTGTGTGGTGCGGAGGTGGGGCGCCTGTGTGCATGAGTGGGTATGTGGTGCATAGTTGGGTGCCTTTCAAACAATTTGAACATGACTTGGACTGAGTATTCTTCTGATTGTATCTGATAAACATTCCAAAGAGGTTCATGAATGTCAGAAGCTTCATGTGGGTCTAGTTAAAAAGAATAGTATTGAGTTTCCTCCCCAGTTTCTTAGGGTAAACATACTTGATGGATAATAGAAGATTCTTTTGATCTTGTATATTTCAGGACATCGACTTATATTTTACAGTTCAGAAGTATGTAAGAAATTCTCTTCATAGATTTAGTCCAGGCCTTGACAAATTTTGTTTCAATGTAGGTGCCAGGCCAAAATCTTAGGAGCCAGTGTCCGTGAACTCGTCATGACCGACTATGCAGAAATGAGGTGCCTGTGTGTATGTGTGTGTCATGCCTTTGTGTGTGTATGTGGTGCAGAACTGGGGTGTTTCTGTTTCCATGTGTCTATGGTGCGGAGGTGGGGTGCCTGTGTGCATGAGTGGGTATGTGGTGCATAGTTGGGTGCCTTTTTGTATGTTCTGGGGAGGGATGCACCTTTTAACATTCACACATTGTGCTCTTTTGTCCAAAACATGCATTCATCCCTTTAACTTCCAATACCTTACACTCTTCCGTTCCCCATCAAGCCCCTTTACTGCACTCCCCCCTCCATTCTCTGTTTCCCTTCCAGACTCTACCCTTCTTCCTCCCCTCCAGCACTCCCACCCCCTACTCTCCATCCCCCACCATCCTTCTTCTTTATGGACTTTGGTTTCAGCAACTAGAATACATTTTGGAAAGTATATTTTGATTAAGTATATAATATAACATTTCTGAATGGTTATGTGCACAACTTTGTAAATGTTCACTAAAAACTATGCTGGCCCATCCAAAGCTGGTATGAGATCCCACTAGAACAGACAGAATCCTAGATTTTCAGTATACTGGATGCCCATCTATGCAAAACCACAAATCTGTATACACATTTAAGTAACTAGAATAGGAATGTGCATAGGGAACCTTTTTTTGTTCATTTTTGGAAAATTTGTCTTTTTCCCTCAATTTTTATGGAGTTTTTTGGTTCATTTCACATGTTCAAATAAATATATTTTTTTAAAATCAGCATTACAACTTTTTAATGTGCAGACGTTGACAGTATAGTACTCATTTTATCATTTATCATTTACTGCATTTGATACACCACCCCTTGCTTGAAACACTCAGAGACCTATTTGAAATCTCCATGTGGAAATTTGTGCATTTATAGGTGGAAATGGCATTCAAGTGTAAATAGCAATTTTATGAAGGGCTCGATTTACATATTGGAAGGAGGGAGGGGTGTTGGGGCATGGCTTGGGTGTGGCCTAGCCAGATGAAAAATGTTACATATGTAAGATGCCAAGTTCGAGTTGCCTACGTTGATTTTTCTCTTGGGTAGATTTATAAAATGTCTCCTTCAGTTCTATGGGTTGGAAATATATGTGCAGTTCTTCAGGTCCTTATACATATTTTACAAAAAGCTCCATGTTTGGCAGATGCTCTTAAATACCAGCAGAATTGTGTATACCTTGACACTGGCATCTGCATTCTGATCTCTATGTATTATCTAGAATTTTCCTTCATGTGTGTCAATTCATAGGATAGTGTGCATTTAAATCACTTTTGTGTACACTTTTTTTAAGGCACTTTAATGAACTGACTATTACCTAACACGTGTATATCCTTTCTGTAAAGGTTTGCTAATGATTTCTCATCTAGGGCTTTTCAAAATCTCTGCTCCGCTCAAGGAAACACTTTGGAGGTCTATATTTAAAAGCATCCTTATGGTCAGCATCGGGGGCTGGTCACCTAAGTGCTTTGCTTAAAAAAAAATGTTGCAGGCAAAAGGATACATTTTGTCCATATGGATCAATAAATGATCAACATGTATCCATAGAAATTTAGGAGTAGCCAGGGATGCTCTGGGTCGGCCAGAGGTTATGCAGACACTGGTATTCTGACACTCTCTAGATATCTTTATCAGTATAAACCTGAAAGCAGAAATAGTAGCCTAACTTTGTATTGGTAACTTCCTGTACAAAGTTAAAATCATGTATTCACGGTATGGCTTAATATACACATAAAGAAATCGGGATAACATATTTGGATATATTTATCTGCTGACTATTGCTCTCTCTCTTTTTTTCTATGAGATATTAACAAGGGGTTTTTATAGAGCTTTGAGAATCTTCTCCAGCTGATCACATTAATATGTCTTATTTACCACTGGGACCATTGCACAAAATGAGCTTTGTGGTAAATAACTTGCGTTAAGAGTGTAAACGTAACTTAAATGTTGGTAAATGATTCCCTTAAGGATTGTGAAGAATTCCCAAACCAATCTTTTCCTGACAGTGTTTTAATCTAAACTTCACAGCTTAGATAACTTAAAAGAGAATTCTGCATTCCAAGTGGCAAGTTAATGCCAATGAAATGTCCAGCAGTTCTAGAAAACAGCTTATTTGATGTTAAATGAAGTAAAACAGCCATTAATATTATAATTATTATTTTGTATTTTACAACGTGGTATGTGTACCAGTACTGACTTGTTTAATATTCAAAAAATTTGAGATATCTCTGTTTGATTGGTGTCTTTAGTTGCTATTCTGAGTATTGTGCTTAAACCATTAAGGGACCAGTGTGCTAAACTGCACTTACAATTTTGTATAAATGGTCTTATTAGTGTTAAAGCAGAATTTATTCCAATGAGATAATGAGATGCAAAAGCATGCTAACTAGCTCCTCATCTATTAACTCAGTGAAGAAAGGGTTAAAAATGCACAAAATGTAATCCAGACATATTAATATAAAACATTTATCTATACCTTGGGGAGGCGTAATTAGGAACATAAGATCTGCCGTACTGGGGGGGGGGGGGGGGGCAGAGCCTGCGACGGTGCAAGATGGCCGCTTGATCCTTTCTCTCCCCGGAATCCTGGTGATTATCCTGCCCCTCCGTGAAGAATTATTGGAGTTGGTGTGCCAGTGGCAGTAAACTTTTAGCAATGACTTCCAGCAAACCCTCCAGGCTCGATTTCAACGCGCCTGCGGCCACGGGAACCAAGCGGTTGAAAGCCGAGCCCCCTTCTCCGCAAAAGGCCGCCGGCCCGAAGGACGCAGCAGAGGGCCTTCAAGAGCTTCTGGCTGAGATCAGGGCTGTGCGAGAGCTGGTCACCGCCAATGGGGAAACCCTGAGCGGGGTGCAAGCTGATGTGGCTGAGCTCAAAGACATGAAAGTGCAGCTCGCCACGCTTTCTGAAAAGATGGACGGTCTTTCTATAAGAGTGGAGGTGCATGAGGAGAGGCTGAAGGAGATCGCAGCACATTCTAAGCGCATCTCTGCTTTGGAGCGGAACCTCGAGGATCTTAACAATCGGGCTCGACGGAACAATATCCGTATAGTGGGGATGCCTGAAGGGGCTGAAGGCCGTGACATATTGGGCTTTCTAGGCAAAATCATCCCGACTTTGCTACGGCTTGAGTTTGGTCAACCATTTGAGATCGAGAGGGCTCATGTGTCCCTACGCACCAGGATCCACATTCGTCGAGACCACGCCCGATCATCATGAAACTACTGCGTTTTCAACAAGTGGCTCAGATCATGGCGGCTGCTCGGGTTTTGGCGCCACTGACATATGAGGGAGTAAACATTGCTTTTTTCCCGGACTTTAATAAATCCACGGTGGCCCGCCGTAAACAGCTGCTCGTGCTAAGGCCGCGTTTGCAAAGCCTTCAAGCTCGATACGGGCTTTTTGCCCCTGCCAGACTTCGAGTCACGCTTCATAATCAGACCCGGTCTTTTGAAGACGCAAAGACCCTGTTGGCTTTTATTGAGGAACACGAAGCTGCAGTAATGCGCTGAGGGCGCTTATGGTGTACATTTTGGTGTCCTTTTCCGCCTGTGGCCATATTTGGGGCTGGTGGTGAGATCGTAAGAGTGGCCCTTGATATCCAGGGTCAGCGTGTTTGCAGGTGTTTAACTGAGGGCTTAGTGAGTGTGTGTGTGTGGGGTGTTTGGCAAGCCCTGCGTCATTTGTATGGATGGATGGGAGAATGCTGTTTTCTGTTTTCTGTTGGGGTTTGCTGTTTATGATGGGAATGAGTTATATACTGCTATTTGTATAAGGGATGAGGGGGTGTTATGGGGACAAAAACTCTATGCGGGGGGATGGGTTTCAGAGGGCAATCTTGCGAGTTTGATGGTTTACCCAGGGGGGTGGGGGTGGGGTTTGTTGGAAGGGGTGATGTCTCCATTGATGGGGGTTGGGGTTACTAATCAGAGCTGGCAACCGCGATTTATGGCTAAAGACCATGTTGTTAATGTATATGCCTATATAAAGCGCTATGGGATCCCTTAAGGTCCTCTCACTGAATGTGAAAGAGGTCAATAATCCCATTAAGCGGAAATTTTTTTTATTATATTGTGCCAAGCAAAATGCCGATGTCGCCCTACTCCAGGAGACCCATCTGTCATCTGTAGAAGCACTGAAATTGGGCACAGGGCATTTTCTGGTTGTAGTGCACGCTGCAGCAGTAGGCAAAAAGAACGGGGTAATAACTATGGTGCGGAAAACCCTTCAGCCAAAGATTGAGTTGGGACTAGCGGATCCGAATGGGCGGTGGGCGGTGGTGGTAATGCATCTTAATGGGGAGAAATTAGCCGTATTGAATATTTATGGGCCCAACTGTGATGATGTCTCCTTTTTTCAGAAGGTGGCATCGGTGGCTCATGATTTCCGGTCCCTCCCTATGATTTTGGGTGGAGATTTTAATCTAGTGCTGGACCCATTGTTAGACCGGCAACCGTTTCGATCGTCTAAGGCGGGCAGTGCTGTCTCTGTTCTTTTGTCTCTGATGCAAGATTTGGGTCTGTCTGACGTCTGGCGAACGTTGCACTCTACGGAGAAAGAATTTACCTTCTATTCCCTTCCGCACAAGTCGCATTCTCGTATCGACTTCCTTCTCATTTCCCGACCCTTAGTTGAGTCGACACTAGAGGCGGGTATCAGTGCCACAACGGTGTCAGACCATGCGGCAGTCTTCGCACTTTTAGTGTTTGGGCACCCGGCACCCCGGAAGTCAGGGTGGTTTTTCCCTAGGGACTTATTGGGAGACCCGGCTTTCTGTACTCTGATTCGGTCGGAGATTAAAGAGTATTTTGAGAAGAACCTCCCTTCCGAGACTGCAGGCTGGGCCTGGTGGGAGGCCTTTAAGGCCTCTATCCGAGCTCAGATTACTAGCTATGTTATCCGTAGGTCTAAGCAGAGGAAGGTTGAGTTGGCTGTGCTTGAAGAGCAAATCTCCGCTGGGGAGAGGCTATTGAGGATGAATATGGATCCTTGTGTGCTCTTGCGCCTGCAGAAACTGAGATACCAGTACAATACGCTCTTGAGCGCAGAAGTTCGTAAATCTCAGCATGCGCAAGATGCGAGATACCATGTCGAGCAAAATAAGGCTGGTAGGCTGCTGGCTTCTGTGCTTAGTCCTCCTAGGGCGAAAACTAACATAGCGGCCCTGAGGTCAGGGTCGCAGGGTCTGCTTACGAAGAGCAGTGAGATTGGGGAGCGTTTCCGTTCCTTTTACCAAGACCTGTATGCCTCGGCGGGAGAATGTGAGGATTCTGTTTATCAGAACTTTTTAGAGAAGTTGCCCCATCCTGTTCTCAGTGCTCAACAGGTGGAAGAGTTGGGTCTGCCCATAGAAGGGGTTGAAGTTCAAGTGGTCCTCAGAGAAGCTAGGTCTGGCAAGGCGGCAGGCCCTGATGGCCTCCCAGCTGAATTCTATCAGGTCTTTCAGGAGGAGCTCGCTCCCCAGATGGCCTGTTTTTTTCAAATGTTAGTGGAGCAAGCCCCGCAAACAGGGAGTTTCAACTCGGCTACTGTAACAGTGCTCCCTAAGGAAGGGAGGGACCCCCTTGATGTGGGCAGTTATCGGCCGATCTCGCTCTTAAACGCAGATTATAAGCTTTTTGCTGGGATTCTTGCCAGACGTCTCTCGAAGGTAGTTTCTGGGTTAATACACCCTGATCAATGCGGGTTCCTCCCAGGAAGATCGACTGCGGATAATGCTCGCCTTCTTACAGATCTTTTCGCTTTGACCCGGTCACAGGATAAACCCATGGTCGGACTCTCTCTGGATGCCGAAAAGGCTTTTGATAGGTTGGAATGGGCCTTTATGTATCGGGTCCTACATTGGTTTGGCTTTGGGGCATCGTTCATCAACTTGATTAAAGTATTGTATGTTGCTCCACAGGCGCGCATTCTAGTGAATGGAACTCTGTCTACCCCCTTTGTTTTACAAAGCGGGACGAGGCAGGGTTGCCCCCTTTCCCCACTTCTATTTAATCTTGCCCTTGAACCCTTGGCCATAGCTATTCGACACTCTGAAAAGATTCAGGGTATCCAAGTAGGGGATCTACAGATAAAATTGTCAGCTTACGCTGATGACCTCTTGCTCTTTGTCCAGCCAGATCAAGTGTGTGAAGTTCTTAGGGTTATGGACGCGTATTCCGAAATATCGGGATATAAGATTAACTGGGGGAAGTCAGTCGCTTTCCCTATGAACAGGGTGACTTTTTCTTCCGCGTTAGGGGAGCACCCCTTTGTGTGGTCTTCGGGGCCTATTAAATACCTGGGTGTTAAATATTGTTTCTCGACTGAGGAGACTCAACTAACTGCCAGACCATAGAGGAATTGCTTCGCACTTTTTTGGTTAGATGGTCCCCCCTGTATTTGTCCTGGTGGGGCAGGATGGAGGCCATTAAGATGGTCCTGTCTCCCAAGATAAACTACATTCTTGAGATGCTCCCTATGGAGATGCCATCTCGGATGTACAAGGGCTGGGAGCGGCAATTGGCACGGTTCCTGTGGGCAGAGAAACCCCCAAGAATAGCGATTGCCAAACTTAAAGCGAGTAGAGAGCAGGGAGGGGTGAACTTCCCTGATTTTAGGGCGTATCACCAGGCTTGTCTACTAAAGCAGGGAGCATGGTGGTGTGCAGCGGTCGCTTCGCTTCTGAGTTTGACCCAATATGGTTGGAAGTGGAAAGGAGATTTATTCCAAGTGTCCCTCTTCAGCTCTTACTAGTAATGAAACTCCCGGCGAATCTTATGCTTTCTCCCACTCTTTCAGCCACGCAGTGGGCCACTTCGGGTCTTGCAGAGTTGATTACATCTGAGAACCCAGTGTCCAAAGAGTTTCCTATCTGGTATAATCCTAAACTAAAGATTGGCGGCAAGACGATTTCCTGGCGGAGCTGGCAGGAAAGAGGTATTTGGACGCTTGGGCACCTCACTCACCTCCAAGGCTGGAAAACCTGGGAGGCCCTTGCTAGGGAGTTTGATTTACCAGATCGGTGCCGGTTCCAATGGGTCCAGCTACAAAGTTGCCTTAAGCAGGCAAAGATTTCAGGAGCTAGCCTAGCTGAGGACTGGGGGCTCCAACGGGTGCTACTTACCTGCTCTGAAGGGTCGGGGACAGTATCCAAATTATATGCAATTCTCAGAGACGTATGGTCTGCCTCGTTAACCGGCCTCAAAAAGAGTTGGGAGGCGGAGATAGGCTTCTGTATCCCGCCCCAACTATGGGCCACACTCTGGTCTAAGACCAACAGGGTCTCTAGTGCTGCAGCGATTACTCAATCTTTATTCTTTCTCGCTCACAGGGCGTTTCTGACGCCCAGTCGTCTTTCCCGTTGGGCTCCTGGAGTAGAGGCGCGTTGTTGGACGTGCTCATCGTCCCTAGGTACTTTGAAACATATGTTGTATGATTGCCCAAGAGTGCAGCAGTTCTGGCGAGAGGTATGGGATAAGATTCAGCAGATTCTCGCCTTCTGGGCAGCTCTAACGTGGGATCTGGCTTTTCTTAGGTCTGCCAGCCCGCTGTTGCCCGTGCCGAAAGAGAAACGTTTTTTGTTTAACTTTCTGGTTGCAGTTGCTCTTAAGTTGATCCTGATTTGTTGGAAAGATGCGGATAAGCTGGAGAGCAACCATTGGTGGAACTTAGTTTCTCTTTATGCTAGCTATGAGCGGGCATGGGCTTGTGGCCAGCGTCGAAGGTGCCGGAAGGGAAGAGGTGCCCTTCCTCTGGGCTCAGGGAATAAGTGGGAGTGTTTGGACGCCTATGCGATGTCAGCTGCTGTGTCTCTCAGAAGCTAATGTCCTGTAGGGCAATTCTCCTGGGCCTGACGGATGGTTGGGTAATTTATTGACATCTATGCCACAGTTGTGGGGTCCTTCTTCGTTGTATTGTCTAGCTCTGTACAATCAGCGTATGGGTCAATGGAGGCTGGGTGGGTGGGTGGGAAGGGGTTATGTTATGTTCGTTTGTGTCATTGTTGTTGTTTTTTGAAAATGTAAATAAAAATTTAAAAAAAAAAAAAAAAAGATCTGCCGTACTGGGTCAGACCAAAGGTTCATCAAACCCAGTATTTTGATTCCCAACATTGGCCATTCCAGGTTATAACTACTTAGCAGGGGCCCAGCAAGTAGGCAGATGCCATGCTGCTTAACCCTGAAATGAGTATCTTTCTCCAAGTGTTAACGGTTTATTGATTTTTCCTCCAGCAACTTATTCAAACGTTTTTTAAACCTAGGTCCACTAACTGCTTTTATCACATCTTCCAACCACAAATTCCAATTTGTTTTAAATGTGATACCTACTAACGTCATAGCATGTCCCCTAGTATTGGTACTTTTTGAAAAAGTGAGTAGGCTATTTATGTTTGCACATTCCACTCCACTCATGATTTTATAAACCTTTGCAGGGCCATAGCAAGAGTGCAGGTATAGAAGGGGCACTGATGTCATCCCTTGGGCTTCCAGGAAGCGCAATAAAAGTGAGTTCATGTGCGCAACTGGCTTGGTGGGGGGTGTTAGGTCCACAAGTCACATAGGGTACCTTTCTTTTTTTTCATAGGGTACCTTTCTATACTGCTATGACCCTGTACCTCTTTCATACTCCCCTTCAGCTGTCTCTTCTCCAAGTTGAAGAGCCCTAACCTCTTTAAACTTTCCTCATAGGAGAGCTGTTCCATCCCCTTTATCATTTTTGTCTCCTTTCTCTGCAACTTTTCTAATTTTACTCAATCTGTTTTGAGATGCAGCAATCAGAATTGCACACAATATTCATGATGTGGCTGTATCTTGGAGTAATAAAGAGGCATTGTGATAGTCTTAAGTTTCGGTTTCCATCCTTTCCTAATAATTGCTAATATTCTGTTTGCTTTGTTGACCTTTGCTGCAAACTACACCTAGAATTTCAAATCCACAGTGATGCCAAGATTCTTTTCCTGGGTGATGACTCCTAATATGGAACCTAGCATCCTATAACTATAATTTGGATTTTTCCTCCCTATGTGGAACACTTTACACTTATCCATATTAAATATCATATACGATTTGGATGTCTAATCTCCCAATTTTACACATTCCTCCTGCAGTTTCTGACAATCTGCTTTTGATCTAACAAATTTGAAAATGTGTCTTCTGCAAATTTGATGAGCTCACTTGTTCCCTTTTCCGGATATTTTATACATATGTTAAAAAGTACCATTCCCAGTGCAGAGCCCTAGGCTACTCCACTATTCACCTTTCTGCATTGAGAAAATTGACCATTTAGCTCTACTCTCTGTTTTCTATTTTTTAACTAATTCCCAGTCCACAATAGGACACTGCTCCCTATCCCATGAGCTTTTAATTTCCTCAGGAGTCTTTCATGAGGGATTTTATCAAATGCTTTCTGAAAATCCACATACACTATATCAAGTGGTTCCATCTTTATCCACATTTATTCATACCTTCAAAAAAGTAGCATATTGGTGAGGAAAGATTTCCTTTGCTTAAATATCCTTGCTGGCTCTGTCCCATTAAACCATGACTATACTGTATGTTCAGCAATTTTGTTCTTTTCAATAGATTCCACCATATTGACCTAGCACTGATGTAATGCTCCATGGCCTATTGTCTTCTGCACCAGAACCATTTTAAAAACTAGGATATATTGGCCACTCTCCAGTTTTCAGGTACCCTAGATGATGTTATCTCTTGGTTACCAATGACTAATAGTAGGTCTGCAATTTGAGTTGTTCCAGTTTTTGCATTGTCATCCACATTAACTGAGCATACTTTACTCTTTTGGAAATGCGTGTGTCATTAGCATCTCATTAATATCATCCATAGTATTGCATATGGTTAATGCAGCTTAGTACATGAAGCCTTAGTGCCTGATTCACTAAGCTTTTATTCCAGTAGACACAGAATGAGAGAGAAGTCTTGGCAGGCTTTATTGCTTAAAAATTATAGATATTGATTAAACATTCTTAAAAGAAGACTGGATTAATGGCTTAGTAATTTTGTGCCTGCTATACTACCAGAGTCTTGTTTTTGTTACTACATTTTCTTTGCTGTAGGGGCTGAAAGCCAAAATCATACAAGTCTGGAGAGGGAGGGTAGATAAACACTGCTCAACAATGATATACACTTGTTTGTTCACAAAATGAAACACTTCTACAAGACTCTGGAGAGAGTCATGATTTATGTTTTTTTTAGATGGCAGGATAACTTCAGTATCTAGTTGCTGAGATCCTGAGAGTATTGGTATAGTTCAGCTGCTTAGATTGGGAAGGGGGGCAAAGGTTAGGCAAGTCATAGTCAGGTCACTGCCCTGTACATCCGGGGAGGTCAAGATGGATGGAGGACTTATTCCCTTCAAAAGTGGATTATGTCCAGGGGGCCGAGTTGATCAGGGCACGCAGAACCCCCAAAGTGGCAGAGGAGCTGCAGTGAAGACTCCACTGCCTGATCCAAGTCCTGGCTGCCCTTGCCGAGGATCGAGCGGCAGAGAAAGAAGAGCAGGACCAGTGTCAGGTTTCCTATGTTCCTGCTGTGTGTGCCGGTGCCATGGTGACGGAGCATAAGGTGAACTGGCTGGGCAGGGGGAAGGACGTTTCCCACGGTAGAATTGGGGTATATCTGGGCTGTCCAAGTACCCTGATTCTGCAACCACGGGAATGTATAGCTCCCGTGGTTGCAGAATTGGGTGTCTTTGGGACATGTCCAATTTTGGGACATCCAGATGGCCTTTGATCTGAATTTGCCTCCACGTGTATGAAGCCAGTGATAACCAAAGCAGGCATTTGATTAGTACCAATTGTTTTAGGGTATTTTTCTTCATGGTTTCAATTCACAGAAATCTATATAGATCAATTAGCTTGAACTGTTTTATAGCATCAGTGGAACAGGTTGATGATCAAACTTTTCAGGGTAAAATATTTTTAAGAGGAAGAATGAGAGTGTTAAGGCATCTTCAGAAAATGAAGCCTTTTTGTTGAGGCTCATTGGGGAAACTCATTTGCAAAATACAGCATTCCAAGTGTCAGTATGAAGTCCATAGACCTCTATCATATCACTCCTCAGCCGTCTCTTTTCCAGGTTGAAGAGCCCTAACCTTTTTAGCCTCTCTTCATATGAGTATCCTTCCATCCCCTTTACCATTTTGGTGGCTCTTCTCTGTACCTTTTCTAATAATGCTATATCCTTTTTAAGATACGGTGACCAGAATTGCACACAATATTCAAGGTGCAGTCACACAATGGAACGATACAGAGGCATTATAATATCCTTTGTTTTATTCTCTATTCCTTTCCTTATGATTTCTATCAATCTATTTGCTTTCTTGGCCGCCGCTGCACACTGGACAGAGGGTTAAAACATGTTATCCACGATGATGCCTAAATCTTTTTCCTGGGTGCTGGTTCCTAATGTGGAACCTTGCATCGTATAACTACAGTGTGAGCTGTTTTTCCCTAAGTGCATAACTTTGCACTTGTTGAAATTAAATTTCATCTGCCATTTGAATGTCAAGTCTTCCAATTTATCAAGGTCCTCTTGCAATTTTTAACAATCGTCTAGGGTTTTAACAACGTTAAATAATTTTGTGTCATCTGCAAATTTGATTACCTCACTTGTTATTCCCATGTCCAGGTCATTTATGAATATGATAAAAAGCAGTGGATCCAGCACAGATCCCTGGGGTACACCACTATTCACCTTTCTCCATTGGAAAAATTGGCCATTTAGACCTACCCTCTGCTTTCTGTCTTTTAAAAAGCTCTCTAATTTCACCTTTAAACCATGCTAGCAGTTTTTTGCACTTCCTTACACTTTTTTTAAAGCATGGACTACAGCTGGTCTGGTCTTCCAAGATAGTATTTTTAAACAACACCCCATGCTTGCTATAAATCTTTAAACTTTGCAACTACTCCTTTTACATTTTTCTTAACTCTATTCCTCATTTTATCATAGTTTCCCTTCTGAAAGTTAAATGGTAGTACTGTGGATTTCCTTGCTCTCCTTCTTCCATTTATTAAACCAAATGCAATCATGCTAAGATCACTATTACCAAGTGGCCTCAACACCCTTATCTCTTGCACAATACTTGTGTTCCACTAAGAACTAGGTCCAAAATGGCTTCCCCTCTTGTCAGTTCATGAACCAGCTGTTCCAAGAAGCAGTTATTTATTTCATCTAGAAACGTTATTTCCCTAGCATGTCCAGCCATGACACTGACCCAGTCGATACCGGGGTAATTGAAATACCCCATTATTATTACTGTGCTGTAACATTTGTTAGCTTCCCTGATTTCTTTGAGCATTTCATCATCCATTTGTTCATTCTGGCCAGGCAGTCAATATTACACCCCCAATTCCATCGCCTTCCCCCTTTTACATGGAATTTCAATCCAGAGAGATTCTACAGTATATATTGTTTCCTGCAAAACTTTAATCCTTTGTGAATCAATGCCCTCTCTACCACAGAGTCATATAGGCGACTGTCAGCATTCCCCTATTTTCTAGTTTAAAAGCTGCTCCATCTTCTTTTTAAAGGTTAATGCCAGCAGCCTGGTTCCATCCCAGTTAAGGTAGAGACCATCCCTTCGGAAAAGCTCCTCCTTTTCCCAGAATGTTCCCCAGTTCCTAACAAATTCAAAACCCTCTTCCTTTACCATAGTCTCATCAACACATTGAGACTCCGGAGCTCCCCCTGTCTTTTGGGTACTGCACATAGAACGGGAAGCATTTTGGAGAATGCTACCATGGAAGTTCTGGATTTCAACTTCCTACCTGAAAGCCTAAATTTGGCCTCCAGAACCTCCCTACTACACTATCTAAGACCTTGCTTGGTGGCATGTGAGGTCTGCTACATTTCTACCAGGAGGCATGTTACCAGGTGATCCTCACGTCTACCAGCCGCCCAGCTATCTACATGTCTAATGATCAAATCACCAACTATAATGGCTGTCTTAACCCTTCCCTCTTGGGCACATGGCCCTGGAGAAATCTTAATGTGAGAGGGTTTTACATCACCTGGAGGACAGGTCCTAGCTACAGCATCACTTCCTGCCACACCAGGGTGATGTTCTCCTGTCATATGACCTCTCTCCTCCATGGCAACATGGGTGCTGCCAGACTGGAGTTGGGACTTCAGTACTACGTCCCTTTAGGTCTCATCTTTGTGCCTCTCTGTCTTCCTTATGTCCTCCAAGTCTGCTACTCTAGCCTCCAGAGATCGGACTCGTTTCCTGAGAGTAAAGAGCTCCTTGCACCTAGTGCACAGGTAAGACCCCTCACCAACTGGGAAAAAATCATACATGTGACACTCCATGCAAAAGACTGGGAAGCCCCCATCTCACTGCTGGACTGCTGTCTGCATCTTAGTTTTAAGGCTGTGTTTAGGTATTTAAGTTGTTTACTTTGTTAGGTTTGTTGGGGATACTTATACTAATAAAACTATACCTAATACATTTAATAGACTTTGTTCACCTCAAGATTAATTAATTTCAAGTCCTTGATGTATGCCTGATGAGAATAAACTGCTGTACCAGAGAGGAAATATGGGCACCTCCCTTCCTTTAAGAGGTTTAAGCACCTATAAAGCTACGATTATACCAGGGGTGGGTGGGAGTCAGGGAGGGATGGAAAGAAGACTTTAAAAGTTGGCTGCTACACAGTGCTCTGTCCTGTGCTTCTAAGGTAAAGTCTTACCAATTTCATGGGTGATTTACACAACCCTTGGTTTGACAGAAGGGACCTTTTAAATTGCCCCTTTAAACTGTCATTTGCCTTTAACACCTATTTAAGACAACTTCACAGATCTTTCGCCTCCTAATTTATTTATTTATTTACTTCACCGATATACCGCGCTATTAAAATCAGTGCGGTTTACAATTGAACAAAAAACATACTGCAATGTCACACGACAATTGAGTTTTTACATTGAACATGGACGAGATAACCTGGAGGTAACAGGGGTAACTAATTACAGAGTAATTATTCATGGAGTATGGTAAGAAATTATACATATAGTATGGTGAGAAATTATACATATAGTATAGCTTAGTTTCAACATATTTATAAGAGGTTTAATCAATAAGATGTGTGATCAGTACCAATAATAAATAAGAGAGGGGATATGGTGGTAGAGCTAGATTTTCTTTATGGTGTTGAATTTTGGGTGGGGTGGAGTAGGGTGTAGGATGTGAGGATGGGTGGTTGTTTCTGGGATTGGATTCTGGGTAATGGATGAGGAAAAGGTGCTGTTTGAGGGCTTTTCTAAATGACAATAGGTCTGCGGTGGAACGGAGCTCAGTGGGGAGGGCATTCCAGGTCATGTGTGCAAATAGGGAGCATCTTTGTAAAGATCACTAGAAACAAGTTCATTTTCATTTCTACTCAGAGATTCTTCTTCTTGTATGATAAGCTATACTCTGATTTGATTTAAATAAACAAAGTTCTCTAGAAACAAATTTATTTCACTAACTATTTATTTTACTTTCCTGGTTAAGCTATACTCTGATTTGTTTTAAATGAAAAGCTCTCTAGAAACAAATTTATTTCAAAGCCTATTTATTCTTATTTTATATTCTATACTAAGCTATACTCTGCTTCAACTTAAATACATAGTTCTCTGGTGGTACTAAGACCTGATTGAATCAGAAAAAAATACTGAATTCTAAAAAACCACAGATTTATAAGTTTTAACCCCAAGAAGTCCCCTTTTCTCCAAGATTTAGAGTTTATTCCAGAAGATTATGCTAACAAGTGTAGATCTACTTCCAGTTGTAGCAGTGCCTTTTGATAGTCCTTAAGATGTTTGGTAGTCATTAATAAGTTTGTAATGTAAGGATCCCTTCAAGATCTCACCATTCCAGCATGTGTCACGTGTGGAACCATTGCATTTTGAGCATTAGCAGTAGGTGCATACTATCTTGCTGTGATGCCCCCCTTGTGGGATGTCTGCTTTTGTTCTGACTGCCCCTATAGACCCCCAGTGCACAGGATGTGTGGTGTAGTTTTCTTGTGGCATACTAGTGTTTTTTTCTTTTGGTCTTTGTGTGGTTTGACTGTGGAGTTGGATTTGTGTGGTGTGTTCAAAATCCCAGCTTTGGGTCTCCTTTTATTTATCTGTGTCCAGTGTAGGGTTGCCTACTAGCTCCAGATACGCCTGACCCCATTGTATGCTGAGATATGTAATTCTGATTTCTCTATTGCACACCATAAAAAAGCAAGACTACAAATCTCTGCATGCATTGGGGTAAACCCAGGACTGGATCAAACTTGTCAGGCACATCTTGAGCCATTTGGCAACCCTAGTCCAGTGTGGAATCATCCCCTTGATTCTTGAACTTCTCTATATGTGAAAAGTGTGAGTTAACGAGTGGTTTTGAGGTGTGGAGGAGTAGCCTAATGGTTACAACACTGGCTTGGGAACCTAGAGAACAACATTCAATCCCAATAGCACTCCTTGTGGCCTTGGCCAAGTCACGTAATCTTCCATTACCTCAGAAAACAAAATCTTAAGTTATCAATGTCCCTGTTTAATATACATTAAGTTACAATGTAAACCATTTTGAAATGATAAAGTGGTGTAAAAAAAATCTGATAAATAAATAAAGGTTTATCCACCCTCTGCTTGATTGTGGAAGAGAGATTGGAGCTGCTGGTTTGCTTCCCAAGCTTAATGCAGTACTGGAGAGGACTTTGCCTACTGGAGAAGGAATAATAATAAGGTTGCTTCCAGTGCATCAGAAAGGGAGAGAAAGGATCCCAGTAAGGAGGGAGAGAGAGAGAGATATCCTTGTCTGCTAATTACTTTAGGAACCCAAAAAGAGAATCCTCTGCATAATGCAGAACAGTGAAGTCATCAGATTGGGATCACAGACACAACTACTTAAGGTGATGCAATCTGTTTCACCAAGGACTATGTATTTACTGAACCAAGGACTATAGCTGGACATTTTATTCAGTAAAGAAAATTGGAGCACTTGATTCAGTGTCCAGAGATTCTTTAAACCTGAATGCCAAGGCCTTGAAGGGATTTCCATTCTCCCTGTGAAGAATCTGCTCCCTGCTGATAAGAGTGTGTGCTGGCTGATTGAAGAAGTAGAAGAGAACCTGGGAAGAATATTGCTGTGACCTGGCCCCTAGGCATGACTTGCCCTGAAACAGGTGGGACTGGAGCTACACAAAGTTACCCATTCTGCTTCTATCAGGAGGTCAATTCTGCACATCCCAAAACTCAGGAAGCAGCAATATCTGTGGCGTAAATTCCGCCCAAGCAGCCCTCACAATGCAGGAGTCCCAGGCAGAAAGGGGGACCACACACGGCAGCACGGCAAACTTACTTTATCATATTTGCTGCACTACCTTGGCTCTTTTAAGTCTACCATGGGCCCTCAGCAAAATTTTGCTTGTGGCCCCTAATTGCAACTTACGCCACTGAGCAATATGTATCATTCAGGGCTCAGTCATTTTCCAACCGCAAGTCCCAACATTTTCAACAAAGTATGCATTCTCTGTCTTGGAGATTGCTGTTCCCCTTTTCCTTGTAGCTTCATCCAGCCCCCCACTATCTTTTAGTAACACTTGCTACAGTACAGTTATTCACTATCCTTTAATATCGATCCAGATGTAAGTTTACAGTCCTAAAGCTGCATCACTCTTAAAGTATGAATCATGCTGATTTTGAAGATTAGTTCAAAAAGCATCTTTCTTTGCAATTGTATTTCATTTTGAATTGCTACCACTGACAGAATCTGAGCACGTGCAAGCCGAAATTTTGGGTTGTTGTATAATACTTCATCATGAAATGGTTTTAAGACTGTAATTTTTCACTTAATTCATACTTAGAACATGACTGTATAACTGGATAGAGACCTTAATATGTGAGTACTGTCAGACGGCTGCCTGGGTGAGAATCTTCACAGTCTTGTCAAGTGCATATCTCTATATGATTTGCAAGGTATTGTGGGCAATGTAGTTCATTCACACCAGACACAGCTGCTGACAATAATTTAGTTGTGCTCTTGGGTAAAGCCAATAAGATATTTATTTATGGGGTTATTTCTCCCAACACAGATATGCTTGGTAGCACATAAATTAGGTTACTTGCTTTCAGTGTTAACTTGGAAAAACAAAGTCAAAATCAGGAAAACAACAAATGAAAAGCCACAAAGCAAGAAACAAATTGTTCTTTTCAGGTTAACTTCTGATTACTTCCCACATAGATACAGAAGTGATTCTCTCCTAGCTCACAAGCAATTAGGTAAGGCTTAATTGCTAGCAGTTACCAGCTGAAACCCCTTAGCTGGCTTGCCTTCCACTGTGTGGGTCAAATCCTGCTTCAGGAGCTCTTCTGAGTAGATTAAAGAACAAATTTGTATTTCTTTGTGATGGTTGCTGTACTTTATAACAGAAAGTTACCAACGGAGTTTAGATAGAGAGCAGTCCATATAAACAGGATCCTCATCTGCTATTATTCCCCCTTGTTCAACAAGCATGGGTTCAATATCATGGATTGGCACAGATGAATCTCTCAATGGAGCATTTTCAGGAGAATACTTGTTTCCCTGCTGTCTTTCAAGGTTATAGCTAGGGCATAGATCAGTGTTCATACCTGAGCTTCCATTGCTGCTAGAGTTCCTCTCTATATAGCCTGGCCAGTATGTAGTCCAGTTCTTATGTCCAGCCTTCCAATCCAGATCCCTGGACACTGGATCTCTCTTCACATACCTTCTGGCACAGGTCTTAGGGTCCCTTCCACGTGCAGCCGTCTCCCTCACAGGTAGCCTCTGGTGATTCCTAGCTCTGCAGCACCATTCCTCTGGCTTTCCCCAGTCCAATGGTGTATGCTGGCCCTTGGAATACCTCCCAGTATACGTACTGCTTTGGACTCTTCTAGACCTCTCAAAGGCTTTTCTCTTCCTTCTTCCAAAGGGTCTCTTTCCCTCTCTGTCCGTCCGGTTTGGCTTCTGCTTCTGATGATCCTTCAGATGAAACTGATGCTCAAACTCAAACTGATTCTCAGGATACTGAGGACAATTCTCTGGATATCCAAGGTGATCATGAAGATGGTCCTCTGTAGAATAAACTCTACTCTTATTCTGCTTAGATGAGTGCTCCTCCCTAACACAGCGCAGTTGTGCTGAATCAGGCCCTGCCCTTTGAGATGAGTGCTTAGGGATTACCTCATAGCCCTCCTGATTGAACACATGTTTTCTCACTTCAGCTCCTCTCATGGCTGTTGGAAACCTGGTGCATTCTGGGACTGGTAGTCTTTTATGGCAAAATTCTGTTTTCTCATTTCTACCAGCACTGACAGGTTGCTTGTTCAGTGACACTTCACCTTTTCTATAGCCCCTTCCTGAGCTATGATAAGCTTCCTTATCACAGTACACAGTATATAAACATCAATATGGCCCGTAGCACTAACCCATTTGATTATAGTGATGGTATTTGAAATTTCTTGTAGCTCTTCCTCTGTATTTTTCCTTCTTGCAGCAGTACATACTGTATATATGTTCTGGACACCATGAAGGGGTGTATATGTTCTTATGTTCTTATAGGTGATATCCCCAGTTCTACTACTACTACTACTACTCAGCATTTATATAGCGTTATCAGTTGTACGCAGCACTGTAGAGTACAGACATGTAAGAGACAGTCCCTGCTCATCAGAGCTTACAAACTAGTCAAGACAAAATGCACAAACACACAAATGTATTTAATATATTTATTTATTTAGATTTTCTTTTATACCGCGCTATTCAACATCAGTGTGCTTTACATGAAACATAAAACAAATACGGAAGGTGTAGGCAGGGGTGGAACAAGGGGAGAAAAGGAGATCAGGTGAGTCAAGATCCAAAAGCAGCAGCAAAGAGGTGAGCTTTCAACTTGGACTTGAAGAGGGTTAGAGAAGGTGCCTGGCATACAGACACAGATAGTTTGTTCCAGGCGGAAGGTGCAGCAAGGTGAAAGGAGCGAAGTTTGGAGTTAGCAGTGGGAATGAGAGGCATAGATAGAAGCAGTTTGCTAGAAGAGCTGAGTTCCCGAGGGGGCTTATGAGGAGAGATAAGAGATGAAAGGTACTGAGGAGCCGCAGAGCGAATGCATTTATAGGTCAGCAGGAGAAGTTTGAATTGGATGCAGAAGCGGATAGGGAGCCAGTGAAGTGACCTGAGAAGAGGTGTGATATGGGCATGGCGAGGCTGGCGGAAAATTAGTTGCACAGCAGAGTGTTGAACAGATTGAAGGGGAGAGAGATGACTCAGAGGGAGACCGGTAAGGAGCAGGTTACAGTAGTCAAGACGGGAGGTGACTAAGGAGTGGACAAGCATTTGAGTAGTGTGTTCAGAGAGGAAGGGGCGGATTTTGCTAATGTTGTAGAGAAAGAAACGGCAGGTCTTGGCTATGAACTGGATGTGTGTGGAGACAGAGAGAGAGGAGTCGAAGACTACCCCCAGATTGTGGGCCGAGGAAACAGGAAGGATTACAGAGTTATCCACAGAGATTGAGAAGGGAGGAAGAGGAGGGGAGGTTGTAGGGGGAAAGATAAGAAGGTCAGTCTTGGCCATGTTCAACTTCAAGCGGCGGTGAGACATCCAGGTAGTGATGTCAGAGAGGCAGACAGAGATCCGGGTCTGGAATGCTGGAGAGATTTTGGGCATGGAGAGATGGATCTGAGAGTCATCGGCATACAGATGGTACTGAAAGCCATGGGAAGAGATAAGCGCACCAAGGGTTTGGGTATAGAGAGAGAAAAGGAGTGGACCCAGAACAGATCCTTGGGGTACACCGACTGGGAGTGGGGTAGAAGATGAGGAGGAGCCACCAGAACACACACAGAAGGAGTGGTGGGAGAGATAGGAGGAGAACCAGGATAGCACAGAGTCCAAGAAGCCAAGTGAGGACAGGGTATCCAGGAGAAGGGTGTGGTCAACAGTGTCAAAGGCAGCAGAGAGGTCAAGAAGGATGAAGATGGAGCAAAGGCCCTTGGATTTTGCCAGGAACAAGTCGCTGGAGACTTTGGCAAGAGCCGTTTCAGTGGAGTGTAGAAGACGAAAGCCGGACTGTAAGGGATCCAGGAGGGCATGAGAGGAGAGGAAGTCAATGCAGCACTGGTGAACCGCACATTCGAGTAGTTTAGAAGTGAAGGGAAGGAGAGAGATGGGTCAATAATTGGAAGAACATGTGGGATCGAGTGAAGATTTCTTGAGGACTAGAACAGGGGACTGTTACTTCTGGAGAGAGATCTGCAATTGTGAGTATATACTTCTGGGAATTTTCTGAAGGGAATTATTTCTATTAAAGCTATTTAATCTGTGAACCCACTATTTTTTGTTAAATCAGTCAGGGCCTAGTAGCAGCAGTTTAAGTTTAAATTTAAAACACAGAAGAGAACTTTCTGGTTACATTTCAAACCCAGCAGAGAGCTTGTAGTTTTAATTTAATAGTCACTCAGGGCCTAGTATCAGCAAAGTACTTTCAGTTTAAATTTAAAACACAGAAGAGAGCTTTCTGATTAAACTTGGAACCCAGCAGAAAGCTGTAGTTTAAATTTGATAGTCACTCAGGGCCTAGTATCAGCAAAGTACTTTTAGTTTAAATTTAAAACACAGAAGAGAGCTTTCTGGTTTAATTTAGAACCCAGCAGAGACATTGTAGTTTAAATTTCATTATAAGTTAGAGCCTAGCAGCAGCAAAGAGCTATAATTTAAATCAAATAAGAATATAGATTAGCACAAAAGGCAAAACAGGGTCAGTACTCTTTGAGCAGCAAATAAAGTTTGTTAGGAACTGGGGTACATTCTGGGGAAAGGAGGGGCTCTTCCGAAGGGATGGGCTTCACCTTAACCGGGATGGAACCAGGCTGCTGGCATTAACCTTTAAAAAGGAGATAGAACAGCTTTTAAACTAGATAATAGGGGAAAGCTGACAGTCGCCCAAGAGCGGATGGTTCGGAAGAATGTATTCTTGAAGGATACTAACAAAAGCAGAGAGGTTCCCAAAAAGAGTAAAGTAGCCCAAATGCCCTCGAGTACAGAGCAGACAGAGCATAAAGATTCCAAATTACCCATGTCTACCAATAGCCAAATTAATATGAATAAAAAACAGTCTCTAAAATGCTTGTATGCAAATGCTAGAAGTCTAAAAAATAAGATGGGAGTGTTAGAATATATAGCACTAAATGAGAGGTTAGATATGATTAGAATTTCAGAGACATGGTGGAAGGAAGACAACTAGTGGGACACTGTGATACCTGGGTACAAACTATATCGTAATGATAGAGCTGATCAAATTGGTGGAGGGGTTGCGTTCTATGTTAGAGAGGGCATTGAGTCAGAAAGGATTAAAGTTTTGCAGGAAACAAAATTTGCTGTAGAATCTCTATGGATTGAAATTCCATGTAAAAAGGGGAAGGCAATGGCAGTGGGGGTGTACTATCGATCGCCTGGCCAGAATGAACAAATGGATGATGAAATGCTGAAAGAAATCAAGGAAGCTAACAAAAGTTACAGCGCAGTAATAATAATGGGTGATTTCAATTACCCCGGTATTGACTGGGTCAGTGTCACGGCAGGACATGCTAGGGAGATAAAGTTCCTAGATGACATAAATGACTGCTTCTTGGAGCAGCTGGTTCATGAACCGACCAGAGGGGAAGCCATATTAGACCTAGTCTTTAGTGGAACACCAGATCTAGTGCAAGAAATAAGGGTGTTGGAGCCACTTGGCAATAGTGATCATAGCATGATCGCCTTTGATTTAATTAGTGGAGGAGGGATAGTACGGAAATCCACAGTACTACCTTTTAACTTTTGAAAGGGAGACTATGATAAAATGAGGAAAATAGTTAAGAAAAAACTAAAAGGAGCAGTTGCAAAGGTTAAAGACCTACATCAAGCTTGGGTGTTGTTGAAAAATACTACCTTGGAAGCCCAGACCAGCTGTATTCCACGCTTTAAGAAAAGTGGAAGGAAGTCCAAAAAACTGCCAGCATGGTTTAAAGGTGAGGTCAGAGAGGCTGTTGTTGCCAAAAAAGCATCTTTCAGGAAATGGAAAAAAGAGCCAAACGACGAAACCTGGAAACAGCACAAGCACTGGCAAATCAAATGCAAGGCATTGATAAAGCAGGCAAAGGGAGAATTTGAGAAGAAGCTTGCTGTGGAAGCAAAAACGCAAAATAAAGATTTTTTCAAGTACATTCGTATCAAAAAACCCTTGAGAGAGTCAGTTGGTCCATTAGATGATAGAAGAGTTAAAGGGGCACTAAGAGGCAACAAGGCGATAGCGGAGAGACTGAATGAATTTTTTGCTTCGGTCTTTACTGAGGAAGATGTAGGGATGTTACCCATGACTGAAGTGGTATTTAAAGGTGCCGAAAAATTGAAGGAAATATCGATACATCGGGAAGATGTATTACAACTATTAGATAAATTGAAGAGTAGCAAATCACCTGGGCCGGATGGTATCCATCCAAGGGTGTTGAAAGAACTGAAATATGAGATTGCAGACCTGCTATTAGTAATCTGTGAACTATCATTAAAATCATCTCTTATACCTGAAGATTGGAGGATCGCCAATGTAACACCAATTTTTAAAAAGGGTTCCAGGGGTGATCCGGGAAACTACAGACCGGTGAGCCTCACGTCAGTACCAGGAAAAATGGTAGAAACCATCATAAAGAATAAAATTACTCAGCATGTAGATAGTCATGGCCTAATGGGAGACAGCCAACATGGCTTTAGACAAGGAAGATCTTGTCTTACTAATCTGTTATGTTTTTTTGAAGGTGCGAATAAACAGGTGGACAAAGGTGAGTCGGTTGATATAGTGTATCTGGACTTTCAGAAAGCCTTTGACAAGGTCCCTCATCAGAGACTTTTGGCAAAACTAAAGAGTCATGGGATAGGAGGCAGTGTACTACTGTGGATCAGGAACTGGTTAAAAGATAGAAAGCAGAGGGTTGGGCTGAATGGCCAATTTTCGCAATGGAGAAAGGTGAATAGTGGTGTACCCCAGGGATCTGTGCTGGGTCTGCTGCTTTTTGACATATTCATAAATGACCTGGAAAGTGGAATAACGAGTGAGGTTATCAAATTTGCAGATGACACAAAACTATTTAAAGTTGTTAAAACCCTAGAGGATTGTGGAAAATTGCAAGAGGATCTTGATAAATTGGAAGACTGGGCATCAAAATAGCAGATGAAATTTAATGTGGAGAAGTGCAAAGTTATGCACCTAGGGAAGAACAACCCAAACTATGGTTACACAATGCAAAGTTCCACATTAGGAACCACCACCCAGGAAAAAGATTTAGGCGTCATTGTGGATAACATGTTAAAACCCTCGGCCCAGTGTACAGCAGCAGCCAAGAGAGCAAATAGAATGCTAGGTATCATAAGGAAAGGAATGGAAAATAAAACAAAAGATATTATAATGCCTCTATACCGTTCCATGGTGAGACCGCACATTGAATATTGTGTGCAATTCTGGTCGCCGTATCTTAAAAAGGATATAGCGTTATTAGAAAAGGTTCAGAGAAGAGCCACCAAAATGGTAAAAGGGATGGAAGGCTACTCCTATGAGGAAAGGCTAAAAAGGTTAGGGCTCTTTAACCTGGAAAAGAGACGGCTGAGGGGAGATATGATAGAAGTCTATAAATTAATGAACGGAGTGGAACGGGTAAACGTAGATCGATTGTTTACATTATCAGAATATAGAAAGACTAGGGGACATGCAATGAAGCTACAGGGTAAACTATTTAAGACTAATAAAAGAAAATATTTTTTCACTCAACGTGTAATCAAACTCTGGAATTTGTTACCTGAGAATGTAGTAAAGGCTGTTAGTGTAGCTGGGTTTAAAAAAGGTTTGGACAAGTTCCTGGAGGAAAGGTCCATAAACCATTATTAAGAAGGGACCCAGGATATCAATGCTTGACCCAGTACAAGCATTGTGGAACCTGTGTCTTTTGGGGAAACTGCTAGGTACGTATGACCTAGATTGGCCACTGTTGGAAACAGGATACTGGGCTTGATGGACCTTGGTCTGACCCAGTATGGCATATCTTATGTTCTTATGTGTGAAGTTAGCAGGGACAGTTGCAGTGAAGAGCGATAGGTTGAGAATATGGGAGATGGAAGGGACAACGGTGGAGAAGATGGGGCGTAGGAGACGGGTGAGGATAGGGTCAGAGGAGCAGGTGGTGAGTTTGGAGGAAGAAAGACGGTGTGCAGTTTTGTCATCAGAGATCACAGGAAAGGAAAAGAGGGTAGAAGAGGGAGGGGGAGGGTTGGGAGTGACGAGGAGGGGAGGTAGTTTATTTTGTGGGGAATTGGAGGGTGATCTTGTGGATTTTGACATGGAAATAGTCAGCCAGGGTTTGGGCAGAAAGGGAGGGATGGATCGTAGGCGGGGGCACTTTGAGGAGGGAGTTGAGAGTAGTAAAGAGACAGTGAGGATCAGAGGCAAGGGAGTTAGTCAGATGGACATAGTAGTCCTGTTTGGCAAAAAGCTATGGCTGACTGGAAAGAGTCAAGCATGAATTTGAAGTGTAGAAAGTCTGCAGGGGAGCGGAATTTGAGCCAAGCATGCTCAGCAGAACGGGCACAGGAACGTAGATAGCGGGTAGTGGATGAAAGTCAGGCTTGGGGTGCAGAATGTCTCACAGGACATGGGATGGGGGGAGCAAGAGCATCCAGAGCCGAGGAGAGTGCAGCATTATAGGAAGTTACTGCCTCAGCAACAGACGTAGATGACATGGTGGAAGAAAGGGGTGAAGAAATGGTGGAAGAGAGAGCTAAGGGATCAATAGCATGAAGGTTTCTAAATAGGTTAGAGGAGGCAGGACGAGGCTGAGGCAGTAGGTGATGAAGATTAAAGCTTAAACGGTGATGGTCAGATACGGGAAGAAGTAAGTTACAGAAGTTCGATGGTAAGCAGCTAGGGAAGAATATCAGGTCCAGGCAGTGGCCATGCTGGTGAGTGGGGGCAGTGGACAAAGTTGGAGGTCAAACAAGGAGGCAAGGGAAAGGAGCTTTAAAGCATGAGGATCGGAGGAGTTATCAACATGAATGTTAAAGTCCCCAAGAATAAGAGTGGGGGAAGAGGAATCCAGAAAGAAGGAGAGCCAGGAGTCAAAGTCAGTGAGAAAGGCAGAAGCAGTCCTGTCAGGAGGTCGATAAATAACAGCAACACAGAGAGGAAGCGGGGTGAAGAGGCTGATGGAGTGGACTTCAAAGGAGAGGAAGGAGTGAGACTGAGGCAGGAGGAGGGGTTGGAGAGGGATGTGGATAGGATTAGACATGTTGCATGAGGACTTCTTCTCAGGAAGAGACAGAAAGCTAGGGGGCCATGATTGGGGTTGATATTTCCGGATGAGAGAAGGAAGAGGAGTAGCAGAGTACGGAGTAGGGAGGAGACAGTGTGGCAGAAACGAGGGTGAGGTTGCCTTAGAGAGAGAGGAGATGGTTGGATGAGAGGGAGAGGGTGATGAAGCTGAAGAGTTGATGATAGGGGAGAGGACAGGATAGAGGGGGAAGTGAGGGTGGTAGAGGGGGTATGAGGAGTGAGGGAGTGGGGGTGCTGGTAGGAGGGGAAACAGTTAGTGAGTATGAGGAAAATGAAGACAATGTGATGTGGAGCTATAGAAGGAACAAAGAGGGGCTATGCAGCAATGTTATCTTGCAAGCAGTGAGGTAGCAATGCAACGAATGTTATTCTACAAGCAGCAATGGAATCTACAAGCAGCGAACAGTTATTTTACAAGCAGCAATGGAATCTACAATGCAGCGAAATCGGACTTTCCTGTAGTTCTCTACATGAAATAATGCAACCATAAGAAAATACAGCAGTCTCACAGCAAGTTCCTAGCCAGAGTCATTGAACTGATGGTGCCATGATGGGTCATGTGCGCCATGTAGTGGTGACCTAGGATTGTTTGCCAGGTCCTAAAACTAAAATATAATCATGCTTGAAAAGTGCTGTGTTCATACAGTCAAAAGATGCCATAGAAAGCAGACAGTAAATTTCTCATTTTTTGCAACAGTTTTTTGACGACTGGAAGTTACTTTTTACTTAGAGTGCATGTTATGCACATTAACATAAAACATCAGTAGAAAATATTGAGGCAATTTAGATGTAGATGTTATGTGATGCAGATAACTCGAGGCAGAAACATTTGCATACAGTGTGGCCTTATTCACATCTCCTCTGGATGGCAAAGGAAGTTATGGCTTGTAATTATCTCAGGAACTGCATAAGTCTTAAAATTATACTTTAACTTTAAAGTTTGCTTATAAAGCACATTTCAGCTTCTTATGTTTTTGTGTAAGAGCGAAAAAACTGCAGTAAACCCATAAGAAAAGGAATACCTGAAATCCTTGTCTTGCGTTTAAAAGTTAGCACCCTTTCCCACTGTTTCCTACGGCATGAACTCTAGCACAAATTAAATGTTACAATACTTGGAACAGCCTGGAACAGCTTACCAGTGTCTATACGCCAGGCACCTTCCCTGGCCCTCTTCAAATCCAGGCTAAAAACCCACCTCTTCACTGTCGCGTTCAGATCCTGGCTTCTATCCTTCATCTTAACCTAACCCCCATCTTTTTCATGACCAAACTGTAAAACCCATCGAATTGACTAATGTTTTGTATTATCTTGACTAGATTGTAAGCTCGGACGAGCAGGGACTTTCTCTGGTACATTTTGTTGTGCAGCGCTGCGTGCGTGGCACTTTACAAGTGTTTAATAGTAGTAGTATTAGTAGTAGTAATACAATGTGGAAGGCTGAATCACATCCAGAATGCATCGAAGATGCACTTTGCTTTGCAATTACTGAAACATCTGCATTTTACTATTAGAGGCTTTCCAGCAAACTCCTCCGTGATCCCGATGGTTAGTTTGTTTGAATGCACGGGCAGTGAACTTTCTAACTCTAATAACAAATGAGTCTGTGTTCTTTGCAGATGGAGGCTTCTGCATTTTACACTTTGAAGAGCAGTTTGACATTTTCCTTTCTCCCATTTGTGTGAAAGTTTATAATGTAAGCTTGTGCTATCAGGGAATGCATACAAATACTGAATACCAATGTATTCCTAGGCTCTTTTATCATTAATTTCAGACCTAGGCTATGAGTTTGATCCAGGTGCACTAACGCAACCTGGGGCGAGGGACAGGATAAGGAGCGCGGGAAGCATATAGAAATGGAAGGAAAGGAAAGGGAGGGCAAGGATGAAGGCAGGACGATGAGAAAGTTTGGAAAAAAAAAAGAATGTGCCCAGAGTGGAGGATCCCTAATGGCAAGATGATGGGAATTAAGCACTGGATAACCAGGGTAGAGCAGCAGCTAGAGCCCCAAACCAGTATTATGCTTGCTAGAAGATATTGAGATAGCCTAAGTGCCAATTACAATCCTAAGCATCAGTGATGTAATTGTATTGAGCCTCCAGAAAAGCCAGGGGGTGTGCAAGGAAGAATCAAGGTTGAAACTCAACCATCAGTAAGCATGGGAAGGTTGGTTTCTGAAGGAGGTGTGGGTGTTAGTGTAAGTATTGGTCTTATGTAGGGTTACCAACGCTTTGAAAGAGAAAATTCTCTGCTTTCCTTCTCCAGTCCTAGCCCCTGGATTGTTCTTTCAGTAGATAGACCAACAGATACACATTGTTGAACGCTGCACATACTTTCATCTGCAGACAAGTTAGGCAATAATGAAAGTCCCAATTTCTTAGGTAAAATCCTATTTTATCTATGGAAGGACCTTTGATTATTGTCCTCTGGATGTTTATAAAAATAATATTGGTTAAATTTTTTAAATATTGTGAATTAATGTTTATCCCAGTCAACTGTCCCATACTTCCTCCGTAGGTTACACATCACCCATAGCTCCCATACAAATGATCTAACCCCTAGTTTTCCTCTTCCTACATATGATTCCTGCAAACTCGGAGTTACTAACCTTTCAAAATGGAAGAGCCATTTTACATCTTTTTATTTTGTGCTAAATATTACTGCAATCCTGTTATGAATTGGGACACTCTTAAATTACTTCCTCTTTCCCTCCCACATCTCCAGCAATCTCTCTTCCCTCTCCTTGACCGCAGAATGACTTACTCACTCACTCTTTCTCTTGCCCTCTTCCTCAACAGTCATACTCTCAAGCTCCCAGTCTCCAGCATTATCTCCCCTTCCTCACCTCCCCCCTCCCCCCCTTACTGTCCCCAGCAGCATTTGTCTGTTTTAATTAGCTGCCATGCCATATGACACCTTCTCCAAAGGAATCACCCTTATGCACTTTGCCTGTGGTGGCTCAGTCTGCCAAAGAAGAAGCCTCCTTCCTAGAACCAGGTGCTAGCCATGCAGTCTTGCAAGCTTCCTACAGCGGTGCAGCAGCTCAGCCTCTCCTTCTCTTGCACCTCTGATGGAGCCACTTGTAACGTGCCTGCTGCTCTTGCAGTACTGCATTGTGGTAGGCAACCCAGATCACCTTTGGCTTCAGGTAGGGTTGCCAACTGGCTCCAGATGCGCCCGACAGGCTTGATCCAGTCCTGGGTTTACCCCATTGCATGCAGGGACATGTAGTCTTGCTTTTCTTATGGAATGCAATGGAAAAATCAGAACTACATGTCCCTGCATGCAGTGGGGTAAACCTAGGACTGGATCAAGTGTGTCGGGCGCATCTGGAGCCAGTTGGCAACCCTAGCTTCAGGGTGGTTGTCGCCTCCTTTGACCAGTGGCTCTAAAGGTGGTGGGCAACAGGGATTGGAACTGATTTGCATGTGCTGTCCTCTATTCCCTCCTGAGGACCAAAATTATCCTGAGCTCTCAGCTGCACTCAGTCTCTTGCACGGCACTCCAGACCCAGTCTGCTGCGCATCTGTAGTCTCCTCTCCTGCTACTCTCTGCAGATGCCAGCATCTTTATTTTCTTGTGGATGGATAGATGAGGTTGTGGGTTGGTGCTTCCACCTCTCAAGCTTGCACTGTTCCTGCTAGCTCCACCTAAGGCCCTGGAGGATCACAGCAGAAATAGCAACTAGTTCTGTCACTGTTGTGTTCATCCTCCTGCCTGATTATTTTGCAGACTAAAGACCCATCCTTCTCAGCTGCTGCACAAAAATAAGCTTTTCTGTGCCAGCGTTTTACCTTTGGCTGGCTGAAAACTAGAAGTTGGCAGTCCTAATCCTAGAAACAGAAAAACTGATGATGGAAAGGTCAGAACTTGTCTACTGGTAGAGGTGGTGGAAGCATCATTGCAACAGATTTTAGGTGCCCTGAGGATGGATATGGAAGGCAGTGGCATGAAAAGAGTTGAAAGGTCAGCTATAGGATATTGTGAGAGGAAATTAGTGTTGTGTTGCATGTTAAAGCTCATATGTAAAATATGCCAAATACTTGAATATAAACTGTTCAGATCTGATAATCTCTTTTGGTCATTATTTGCTGTCATTTGCTATGTTACTGTTTGTAAAGGTACAGGGAGTGGGAGTGGAGTGGGAAAAAGGCATGAAGTTTCACCAATTTTTTTCTTCCTTGGTTTAAACTAGCTTATGCCCAGATAAAAGGCCATGTTTAACATCAGCTTTAGTTGTTCAAAAGGTAGTTTAACAGTTTTGCAAACCCTGTCATTTCTATAATATCAGCAAAATTTGCCCCTTCCTCTCTGAAGACATAACTAAGACACTTATCCACTCTTTAGTCACCTCCCATCTAGACTATTACAACCTCTTCCTTGCTGGTTTTCCTCTGAATCTCCCCTTCAATCTGTTCAAAATTCAGTTGATCTTCTGCTGGCCTTGATATTCTCATATTGCCCCACTTCTCAAGTTGCTTCACTGGCTCCCTATCCATTTCCGTATCCAGTTCAAACTTCTGCTGACCTATAAGTGCCCACATTCTGCTGTTCCTCACTACCTTTCCTCTGTTATCTCGCCCTACACCCCCCTCCTCTGGAGCTCTTCTGGTGGATGGATTCTCTCCACACCCTTCTTCTACTGCTAACTACAGACTTCAATCCTTTCACCTTGTTTCATCTTATGCTTGGAACAGACTACCAAGATCTGTACGTAAGGCTTCATCTCTGCCCCTTTTCAGATCCATCTCTTCTAGGCTGCTTTTGGATCCAGTTCTACTTATTTGATTTAACAGTTTTTTAATACTGCTTTAAAGTTTCTGTCAAAGCAGTTCACATTGTTATTTAAACTTGGTAATGCACATTAAACAGGGACATTGATAACTTGGATTTTTCTGAGGTAATAGGGTGTTAAGTAACTTGCCCAAGGCATGCTAGTGGGAATTGAACCTTGGTCTCCTAGCTATCAAGCCAGTGCTCTAACCATTAGGCTAATCCTCCCTGTCTTTGTTGTCTATCTATCTCCTTACCTTTCCCTGGATGTACCCTTGTCCTCAGCTGTTGTGTTATCTGTCTTGACTAGATGGTAAGCTCTTGTGAGCAGGGTCCATGTTTTTACACGTGCCTGCACAGCACTGTGTATGCTTTGTAGTGCTATATAAATGATAAGTAGTACTAGTATGTGAGACGAGAGGAACTGGAACCCCATCAGTTTATATCTATATCAGATTTCTGTCTGCACACAGTCTCTACTGCTTTTCATCTCATGTAGTAAACTTTACCCGGTTAGCATAATTCAAGCTCATAAACTTAAGACTCAAGGAGTAAGAATATAGGACGTCTGGTGAACTGTTATTTGTCGCAGAAATAGTCCATGGAATAATTTAGTCAAGTTGGCCAGACACGTTAGGAATGATGCAGCTAAGTTACTTAAGGCATCATGCCCAGGGCACACTAGTTTGGATATTGATGCTGCAGTTTATCGTTGGGTATACCTCTGCACTGCAGATATGGATGTGTCTAATATAATTTATTTCAGTGCAATCTGTTTTCAGAGCACGTTGTGCCAGCTGGATTTTTTTTTGCAATGTGGTGATGTGTTTTTTGACTTTTCTTCCATGCTTCGTTCACTATTGGTAGTCAATATAGACTACATAAAATATATGTTCCATTACTGCTTACAGTATGCAAGTTAAATTATAATTGTAATAGTGATGGTCATTTTTATATTCTTCTATCTTTGTAGAGAATTCCTTCTTGACTCTTGTTTTTGGTTAATTAATTACATTTCTTAGGACCCTTGGGGAGATATATTCAAATTTTCATAATATATCACTTATGTGGAAGTAACTACCTCCCTGTGCATGAAACATGGGCTAAGAAACTATAGTTTAACAGTGGCTCATGCACAGAAATAGGTTTTTATAAAATGTCCTTCCTAATATGCAGGTAAACTTGTGCGCATACAGCCTATGAGGGTCATTTTAAAAGGTTTGGTCGTGATTTGGACATCAAAATCAAGGACACGTCTCCGTAGCCATTCCACAAATGAGGTTTGCAGATGTCTCCAGCGCAGGGACATCCAAGTAGGTACATGGGTGTGGCAGAGGCATAGCCAGGGAGGAGCAGTGGACTTACAAACCTCCTTTTGATCTCAGAAACATCAGAGTAGGCCCAAGGGTGTGGCATGGGGAAATATGGGGAGGAAAAATGTACTTACATGTCCCCTTTTGATCTCAGAAACATCTGCATGCATGCCCCTGTTTATACGTGCTCCAGACATGAATAGACATCAGGAAAATGCTTGTTTTCAACATAAAACATCCAGAAAGGAAGGAGAATTAAGTGACTAGCCTTAGACCAGAGAGACCCACACTGGGTTTTGAACCCCAGCCACCTACTACTACTATTTAGCACTTATAAAGCGCCATGCACGCAGCACTGCACAGCTAACCTACAAGAGGTAGCCAACATACAAGAGACAGTCCCTGCCTGTCATTGGCGCTTACAATCTAGTTAGAACAGTACAGAACATTAGTCAGGTCTGTGGAAGGTACGGTGTGGTACAGTTTGGTCTATAGTTTGGTTGTAAACGTTGACGGGGGTTAGCGTAAGATGAGGATGGAAGTCAGGATCTGAATGTAAGGGTAGCCACCCTACTCTTACTATTATGCTATTAGACATTTTGCTTCTGAAATGCTCTCCTAGGGATGTCTATATAGATGTTTGATATGCATGAATATCGGGTACATCCACGTTTCTGAAATCATGTCTGAACTTGCACGTGCCTGTTTTTTTTTCAGATGTTCTGGCTTTGATGTCCCAGATTACACTTGGACATCCTTACTACAATTCCCCTCCATATAGGCAATATCTTTCTCAATCAAAAAATTGGGGCGGGGGAGGGGCATATTCAAAATGGTTTAGCCAGTTAGCATAACTAGCTAAATCATGCTTACTGGGATATTCCGTGGCACTGAAGCTCGTATTTAGTACCACTGACTATCCGCTCCTATCTGGTTTATTTTCCCTGAAACTAACACTTAGCATCGGGGCATTCTGAGGGCAGAACAGGGGTGACACTGAGGGTTAGTCAGTCAGTGGCGATGTTGAGTTTAGTCAATAAAATCCTGGCCTAACTTTAGTCAGCTTAGCTATCTTGCCAATGGCTGAAATTGCTGTGGAATGGATAGTTAAAACGCCTTCTGGGCAACCCGGATATGGCCCCATCATTGAATATCTGGGCTTAATTTAAAGCAATGATTGTCAGCTGCTTTACTCATGTTGGCTGCTAGTACTGAATATTCTTCCCCCTTGTTATAAAACTCCATGAGCATAAAAAAAGCTCTTGGACTGGTGCTCCCCTCTTGTTTATCAAAGAACTCATAGGGCAGCTGCCAGGGCCACACAGAAAGATGAGTTACATAATATTGATTAATGGGATGCTTATACTCTTTAACTCCACAATACAAATTATTTGATCTGATGGCTTAGTTATAATACTGCATACTTCTAGGCAGGCGACGTGATTTATTCCTATTCCTGGCAGCTGCACATTGGACTGAATGGGGATGGGGACACTATGGAGGTAACTATGGAGAGGTCGAGTCTCAGTCCTAGTGTCACAATATCATTTTCTGACTAATTAAAGATTATGTGTCAGGATCTGGAGGGAACTGTGATTCATGCCTCACAATTGGAAGACTAGGGTAGATGGAAGGGAGTTACAAATGAATAAGAATCACTTTACGCTTTACTAAATCCTGGCAAGGTTTTGCAATTAACACCTGTATTTAACACACAGAAAGTGCAAAGCCTCCACATTAAACTGTCAGGGGCACGACCAGCATGTTCCCGGCCATTAATGTATGAATGCCTACATTAATGTGGATGCACTTCATGCGAGTACACCTAACAATACTCATAGAGGTGTCATTAGATGCACCGCACCAATTGCTACATTGACGATGACTGTGTGCTAATGTGGTCTCCATGCCTACTCTCCACATTCTCGCGGACAGAGCTGGCATGCCCACGCATTAGCGTACACCGTAGCTAGTTACCTCATGCTAAAATGTGCATTAACTGGTTAGCGGCATTTTGTAAAAGGACCCCATTGTCTAGCTGTCAATGGAAGCTTTTGGCTCCATAGCCCAGTAGAATACAGTTTTTGTTTGAGTTTATAGTCCCAAAATGCAGGAAGAAGTTGCCACATCAATTCCCCCCCCCCCCCCAAAAAAAAAATCCTTTAATAAATTTGGGCATTTGAGTGTTTTTTATAAAATAGATAAAAATTATACTCAACTGTGGCAATGTGAATCACTTTTAAGGTATCTAAGCAATGTATTATATTTTAGCTATCAATATGCAGCATATATTTCATTTTTAAGTATTATCAGAAAGTATTCATGCTCAGAAATGTCGTTTTAGCTTGTGTCATTTTGATTCAGCTTCTCTCTGTAAACTACTTAACTATATATTTGAGCTAGGATATTGCTTTGACAATATCCTACATCATGTATGTGATGGAAATGTTCTGTTTATTTGTAATATGGTTAAAATTCACTACTATAACATAGAATATATATCTCAAACATTCAGATCTCTTAACCTCTGGAGATTTTTCATGTGTTTCATATTTAAGAAAAAATGAATGCTGATCCAGAAGTTCAGTTCCCAAAACAAAACTTTGCTCCCATGACTGACTGGGGCTGAGGATGCTGTAAAGGGAGTATTCACATCCCCGAAGGAGAGGGGACCCAGACATTGTGCAATAGTGTCACCTATAAATTATCACAAGCTTATTTAGATTGACATGAAAGTTTAGAGAAAGAGGAAACTGCTGCCCCTTCCTCTCCCCCATAAATCTCCATGATAGTGCAATCACAGAAGCATAGATTATATTGAGAATAAATATGCATTGGATAGCTAATTTTAATATGTTGTGAATTATACAAAGACTAACATTTTTTAGGTGGTTGCAATGTGGGTTTACTGTGAGCTAAAAGCATTCACATTTGTATGGAGCAATGTGGTAGATGCTGTGACAACACTAATAATGACTTTCAGAGTATCAAATACTTTTTAAGAATAATTTCCTACTTGTTTATTACACCTGAAGGTTTTTTGGCTATCGTTTTATGAGCAGGAGATGAATAAAGTCCATCTTCTAGAGATGGCAACATTCATTTCAGTAAACTAGCAATAGAATGTTAAAATGTAGAAAACATTGACATCTGCTAGGCCTTGAAAGATGTTTGCTCTTTGCCGAAAATTACATAAAGGAGTAACACATCTGTGAACTTTTGCCTTTGTTTGGCAGCAAGTACCACAAGATTTACAGTCAAATATTAAAACTTCTTTCCTAATCTGGCTTTCCTGGTCAACATTTTTAAATATAGATACAAAACATTGCATCCTAAGACTCTGACTACTGTAGTTTATTTTCTGTCTGTTCTGAAATATCGTAGTTTAGACAGTGACCAAGATTCCTGAGCAGTCGTGACTTTACCTTGATCCTAGTCAGAGGCTAACTCTGTGGTAATGCTATGAAATGCTATGAGATTTTTTTTCAAGACAACAGATTAAATGCTGCAGTGCTGACAGAGTCTGATTCTTCTACTCAGTAAGTGATGTACTGAACGTGTTTTAATATGATCTGCATCTCCCTTGGCAACGTATGGCAATGAAATGAGGACAATTCATTTTTACCAGAATATAAAGCAGTGTTTGCTTGCTTTGGAACTCTGCAAGACTAGTCTGCAGGGCTGTACCAAGCCGTAATTGTGCCCTGTGTGACTTGCACATGTGGTGCCCCTCCCCCACATGTCCATGTCCAGCCGGCTGCCTGCCCTTGCCCTGCCCTTGTCCTGCTGCTGCCACTTTTTGTTTTCTCGGAGGCAGCGGCAGCGCCGGCAGCAGCGAAGCAGACCCGACTTCAAATGAAAAAAAAACAAAAAGCAAAAAACAACCAACGCAGGTCCTTCTACTCCGCGCTTCTTTGCAGATCTTAACCCTCCCTGCTCTGACGTAGGTTCACGTCAGAGGAGGGAGAGGCCAGACCAGACATTCAAATGTGGATCTTTGCAACTTTATGCTTGAATGACTGGCCTGGTCCCTCCCTCCTCTGATGCGACCTACATCAGAGAAGGAAGGGAGGGACCAGACCTGCATATAGGCGCAGAGTCGGGAAGACCGGCTTGTTTTGTTTTAAATTTGAAGTCAGGTCTGCTCCGCTGCTGCTACTGAGAAAACAAAAAGTGGCGGCGGCAGGGCAGCAGCAGGCAGCATAGGGTAGAGCCAAGGCCAGCAGTCCGAAATGCACCCCTAATCCTTTGCGTCCTGTGCGGCTGCACCGCTCACACAAGGCTAGGCACGGCGCTGCTAGTCAGTTTCAAAGCAGGCAAACACTGCTTTATATTCTGCTAAAAATGAATTGCCCTCATTTCATTGCCATACGTTGCCATGGGAGATGCAGATCATGTTAAAACACTTTCAATACATCACTTACTGACTAGGAGAATTAGACTCTGTCAGCACTGCAGCATGTAATCCGGTGTCTTGCATAAAATCTCATCGCATTTCATAGCATTACCACAGGTGGTAAAAATGTTAAGTTACACAGTCCTCCGGGAAACAATTACTTTCAAAAACTGCCATTCAGTGGTAATGCATTTCAGACTTGATGCTTTTCTTAACAGTAATTCATAGCCAACTCTGTCTGCTAGTGCACTTCCCATACCACTTCTTTGTGGTTGTATTCTGAGTCGTATGTGTTATAGCCACATAAATTGACAGGAAGAGCTTTTTCTTCAGTCCGCCTACCCTTCTAGCAAGGCTCAGAAGTATCTGACTTCAGATCACTTTCAACTCACAAGTAAACTCAATAGTCTGAACACACCTGCTGAGATTTTACCTCCAAGGAGCCCTCATAGTTCAACATTACTTTCCCCCAGCAAAAAAGGAAAATGGTTTCCGATTTTCAGATCATTGCAGGGCAGCAATGGAAATGGTGAAGCAGAGAATGAATTAATCCACGCTGCTGATTCCTTTCTTTTCTCACCTGCTTACTGTGGGCTCTCCTCTCCTCCTCATGCCTCGTTTTACTTTTTTTTTGTTTTATGTTTCTAGAACCTTACAAAGTAGATATAAAGAAATCAACTACAGGCATTTTACATTAGACTACAGACAAACAAAAGTGGAGGGAGAGAGAATCTGTACGGTGCTGCATGCGTCTTGTAGCACTATACAAATTATTATTATTGTTATTGGCAGTGGTAGTGAAAATATAATCTAAGAGAGAAGAAAAAGCATTACAAATCAAAAGAGGCTTCAGCGCAAAAACCCAGAGATCCTCAGTTAATGGACACATATCCAGAAACAGTATCAACAGAGGACATTTTCTTTGAATCGATAAAAAAAAGCCTCAACCATTCTGGGGTGAAAAGCACATAATTCACTCTGTTTAACTTTATCAAGCACTTGCAGGAATAGCGAAGGATAAAAAAAAGCACTTAAATTACAAGCTTCTTGACACATAGAAATGCTTTTCTTCTATCCCAAGTAATTTTTTAGCAAGATTTGTTTAAATCCAGATCTTTTTGTTCCATGCAAAGTTGTTGAGATTTTCAGAAATACATGCCTGATATGGCTTATGTGCTGATCAAAGACAAACAAGACAACAGTGTATCCTTAACACTCACATCCTGTCTTGAGTCTTCCAAATAAACTGTCAAATTCACGGTGTTGAGCGTTAACACTCCTTGCAGACTTGCCACCTTCTGCGCTAGTTGACCTAGTAGATGCTATTAACAGAAGGCATTTCTATAGATCTGTCAAACAACTCTCCAAGTAGCCGCCAGAGGTGTGAGAAAGTTCAGAAGACTAAGGGGCAAGTTTACCAAATGTTGTGCCGGTAACACACGTGTTGGTTGTGTTACCAGTGGGGAACTTTGGATTAACTGTAGGAGAGTGGGTATATCTGTCCTGCAGTTACTATGATCTAGTGTGGCAAACCTGCCATGGGCGAAACTAATGCCACTTGCTGTTCCACCTCTGAGCTGACATTAAGTGCCAGTTGGTGCTCTTTGTCATGGATATATGCTGAGTGTGGTGATTAAGAGCGATCTGAGGGGGGAGGGGGGGAGAGAAGCCACCTTCCCTAGATCATTTGACGCTCCTTCACCCTGATCAGCAGCTCCAGAAAGGTTTCTGACAAGAAAGCCTATATTTTGCTGGACACTTAAGAGGCATAAAGAGGCATAGAGGCCTCACAGGGAAAGAGCCTCACCTTCCCTTTAGGTCTAGGAGGCGTAGCAGCAGCCAAAAAGTCAAACAAGGGAAAGTCTAGCTGAAATGACTTCTCAAATGTCTGTGCCACTATCTTGACTCCACTCCTCCACATGGCCCTTTCTGACACCAACTCTATCTCCATACTAGACCATTGCCTCTCCTCCCTTACCTCTCAAAAGTGGTTCAGTTTCTGCCTCATGCCCCTTCCTGTTGAGGTACAATCTGGCTTAAGTTATGGGTAATTCTAAGTGAGGCATGGGGCACTGAGACAGAACCAGTGCTCTCACTGGCACCACACAACTTACGGAAAAGCAATAGTCATTGTGAGGCAACATTGGTGGGAAGGGAAGCAAACAACAGTGTCCTGCTATCTAGAAAACATATCAGCATCATCTTTCAGTGGAGGACAGATAGCAGGCAAGACAAAAGCAGCCATTTGCTAGTGGTGGGAGAAAGAGAGGGCCACCCAATAATCTTCAATTCCATAGCTAAAAGGTCTTTCTGTGTATGCAATTGGGGGCACTGACTCTATCCAATATGAACATCAAAATACATGTGGGATAGCACTTCTCTTAACTGGGATCTATATTTTTCATAATAAATATTTAAAAACTCAAAGAAAGGACATGACAAAGAAATATCATCATCTATATTCCAGAATTTATTATTTTACTTATTCATAAAAACTCAGAGTACTGCTCCTCATATGAATTATATCAAAGTGGCTTGCAATAAAGTAACAGACCGATGGAGGAACCACTCTGCTAGCCCAAACAGAATAAAACACAGGGCAGAGGACAAACCAGGACAGCATGTGACAGCTGGTGAGGTTTGTCAGCTGTCACGTCTTTGTCAAATGATATATAAATAATTTTTATGCATATATGCTTTTACAGACTCCCTGAAGCAGGCATCTAGCCGAAACAGCCATTCCAGTTCACTAATCAAGTTGATTCATTTTTCTGTCAGTCGTCGTGGCCTGGTTTGTCCTCCAGCCATTGTTTTATTAGAATAAAATAAAACAGGAAAAAAATAAGCTGAAAAGTGTATTCCTGCAGTGTGACACAATGGTGTGTTTCCCCCATTTACACAATCAAACATATGAAAGGGGGTGGATTGGGGGGGAGGGGTCATAGGAGGTGTCTGGAAGTGCATACATATAGTATGTGTATGTGTGTCATTGGGGATGTCAGGGGATGCATGCATGTGTGTGTGTGTATTATGGGAGTGTCAGATGCATGCATGTATCTGAGTGTGTCATGGGAGTGTCTGATGCATGTATGTGTGTGTGTGTGTCATAGGGGTGTTGGGCATATGTGTGTGTGTGTGCATGCACAAACAGTTATGTATTGACAGACCCACAACCTCACTCATCCAGCTGGAGCCTCCCCAGCAGGTGCTATCATTTATGTGACACACCTATTCCATATCGTCCTACTAGACCAGTCCAGACAAGTGGGTTGTGTTCCCCTACCAGCAGATTGGTGGAGACAAAGAACCAATGAAAAGCCCAGATTTCAATGACATCACTCCCATGCCTCTATTCATCATAGCCACCAGAAGTACCTTCAGTATTTCTTTGTTTCCATCAGGGAGAATGGATTTTATTTATTTATCTATTTATTTAGCTGGATTTCTATACTGCCTTTCGCTTGGTCAAAGTGGTTTAAATCGCACTTCAGTATTACATCGATCAGTGAAACAATATAACTATATACAGAATGCATTACTTCGCTGGTACTTGCAGATCTTGACTCACCTGATCTCCTTTGTGTTTCCTTACCATTCCCCCTAGATGTTTCCTATGTCTACAGCTACTGTGCTATTTGTCTTGACTAGATTGTAAGCTTTGATGACCAAGGATCATCTTTTATATATATCTGTGCAGTGCTTCATACGTCGTGTAGCACTATACAAATGCTCAATAGTAGTAGTAGTAGACTCTCACTTGAGTATGACATGGTACATTCCACTAGACTGTGGTCTTTTCAGTAGCCATGCAAAATGCAACGTGTGCCTTTGAGTCAGTCCTGACTCCTGGTGACCCAGAAGCTCCTGGGTTTTCTTGGCAGTGTCACTGGAAGTAGATTGCCAGGCCTTACTTCCAAGGCAATGGAGGGTTAGGTGACTTGCCCAAGGCCACAAGGAGTGCTAGTGGGAATTGGGTGAGTCAGGAGGGCACCGGAGATGTGGCAATTGTGGGATTTGTACGGTTACCTGGAAGATCACACACTTTTTATATCATGGGAAGGATTACAAATTAAGGAGGCAGACTTCATGTGATTCAGAGTTTGTAGTCTATGGTATACAGTGCCCATGTGAGCTATTGTATATAGGAAAAACTAACCGGCAGTTTCAGAAGCGTATATTAGAACATAAAAGCAGGATCCATTGTCGAGTTAAGGAGGCACCTATAGTACAGCATTGTTTGGACTTTGGTCATTCCTTTTTGGATCTGAGGTGTTTTTGTCTGGATGAAGTGTTGACAGGTAGAGGGGGTAGAACAAGAGAGCAGGTTTTGTTGCTCTGTGAACAGAGATGGATTTTTCGTGTCCGCACAGTAATCCCAGAAAGTTTGAACACGCAAATTGATTGGAGTGTGTGTTTTTGATTGCAGCAAAGGTTGCCAGACAAATGGTACAGGAGGGAGTGGATGGTTTGGGACTTGTTTGGTTTTTAATAGGAGTAGAATTATCTATATTGGTGTATTTCAGTGAGGTTTCTAAAGGTTATGGCTAGTTGGTGAGTATATGTAGCGTTTTTGCGGTTACCGGGTCTGTTTTATGACAACAGCCAGACAGTTTACATATGTGACGTTTACATGGTTTTCAGTGGATCTGGTTGGACGTTAGTGTATGGCTGGACCTTTAAAAAAGTAATACATCATTCCGCAAGTTTGCCCGGCCATGTTGAAACTAAGCTGATACTGAGTAAGGTGGAGTAAGGTGGTTTGGTAAGTAATATATGGATTTTTTATTGATTGGTTGGTAATATGAGGGAAGGAGGTTTTAATAATTTTGTTTTGCTTCTTTGTAGCTTTGGGAGCAAATATACCCCCTGACGAAATGTAGAGTGAAACGCTCGATGGGCGCTTGAGTGGGGCGTCGGGGCACCAGACGGATCGTGACAGGCTGAAGGATTGCTAAAGTTAAGTTCGCTGTTGCGTTTGTTCTGTACACTGTTTATGTGCATTGATTTGCCACAAGGGTGGTCATTGATGCAAAAGAGCAAATGATTTACAGAGATTGATGTAATTCATGTAATAGCCCAAGAGTTCTGAGACCCCCTTGTAGGCTGGTAAAAGGTTACAGAGAGATTGTGGGACATAAAGAAGTTTTTTCTCTCTCTCTTTGTTGTATTAAATACCAATCCTGTTTTGGTGGAGTGTTTTTGTTTTTTGACATTGGATTTGGCTCTGGCACTGGGCAGTAGACACACCTTCCAGAGCTTGATTTTCCAACTGTTTTTTTAAGGGTTTTATTGGTTTGAAGCTGATTTGGAGAAGCTTTTGAAGGAGCTGGGTGAGACAAAATCTGCCTCTGTCCAGAAGACAGGTCCAAGGGCCCTTTGAAGAAGACTGGTGCCCCTAATTGTCTGCCTCTGCCTGTCCACCAAGGGCGTACTGGCCGGAATCCAGGGAACCTTGGGACTCTCATCGTTACTGACCTGGAAAACCATTCTTCCCCTCTGCTTTTGGGCTTTGGGCTTGTCCTCAGTCCTTTCATGGAGCATGTGGGCCCAGAGACTTGGTCCTTTCCAGAGGAGGACCCTCCTGGACTGCACAATGAAAGTTTTTGGGCCCATTCCCTTGTTCCTCCAATTGGAGGTAGGTTTCGCCTTTTCTTTAGGGAATGGGCCTGGGTTACCAAGGATTGCTGGTGTTAGACACCATTCAGTTTGGCTATGTTCTGGAATGCAAAGAGCCAGGCATCTCCCCCCTTGCGGGTCTGCGATCAACATGGCACTGTGTGGATACCTTGGACAAGTTACTGTACGTAAATGCGGTGATGCCCATTCATCCTAAGGTGCTGTCTCCCTTTCACATGAACCTTGTTGTATGCCTGCTCTCCTTCTTTAAAGAGTAGTGTTGGACAAAGGATACGGATCTTCGCCTTGTAGTGGTCCAGAGAGTGCTTCTCCAGTACTTGGAGATTACAAATTCATTTTGTAAATTTGGCCCTCTTTCTTTGTTGTTTGTTGGTACACAAGGATGACATGGAGGCTGTTAACTTTGGGGTGCTGGATTAAGAAGGCCTTTGCCTTGGCATATCTGTTACAGAACTGGCCAGTTCTGGATGGTTTGCGTGCCCATTCTATCTGAGCACAGATACCCTCATGGTGGAGCAGAGCTCGGTAGCTCCTGCAGACATTTGTAGGACAGCAACGTGGACATCACTTTCCACTTATGTCAAGCATTACCACTTGGATGTTCACGCGAGGGTGGACACAGCTTTTGGCTCAAGGGTTTTGCGAGCTGCTGTGTCTTTTTCCCTCCCAGTGAAATTGTTGATTTGGTACATCCAACTTGTCTGGACTGGTCTAGCAGGATGATATGGAAGGTGACATTTTTCTTACCAGTTAAAATGTTCTTTCCTTGAATCTAGTCCAGGGCCCATCCTTGGAACTGTATTGCTCTGTTCTTATGCTTCAGTACCTCTGGGTCCACTCTGATTTTATACTTGGCTCTGCAGGTCCTCGTCTACTGACAACTTTATGTTTATGCTTTTGTTGATCAGTCATTGTTGCCTGTGGTTGAGGTTGTGTGAGTCTTGCCATGTTCTCCCATATGCTGAAGGGACCTCTGGTGGTTGAAGCAAATAGAGGCATGGGAGTGATATCATTGAAAACTGGGCTTTTCAATAGTATTTTGTCTCGACCGAACGCCTGGTAGAGGAACACAATCCACTTGTCTGTACTGGTCTAGCAGAACTCAAGGAAAGGACATTAACTGGTAAGTAAAATATCACCAAAATAATTCTGTTTCTTTAACCTCCCTAATGAACTAAATCAAGCTTAGTGAATTCTTGATTCACTATAGGAGCTACTAACTCACCCTGATGAAATAGTATTTTGACATCCTCTCCATAAGAATTCTAGCATCTCGATGAACTGAAATGTTACTAGTTGATATTAAATGCTGCTATGCCATTGTCCACAGAAGAATTACTAAGGGAATTCTCACCTTACATTCTCTAGGTATAAATGCATCCTTTAAAAATTTAGGGCGCTAGTCTCAAGAGTGCAGTAACATTAATGCACATTAATTCACCATCAACGCATGTTAATAGTAACTAGGTACCCTTAAATAACATGGAACCTATGCTAAAATAATGCACATTATGGTGACTAACCATGTATTAGCATTAGCACATCTTAATAACTTGCTCCCTTCGTCACCCCTGAGGAAAACATGTGATCTTGAAAGCTAACCTAAATGAAGTCCAGTTTCATAGGGCATCTAGATTGGAATAGGGACGTCCAAGTTAGATGTTCAAAATGTGGAAGGTATTGCAAGGGTCATTGCATGTGGAACCTTTCATAATATATGAATAAGGCTGTGAGAAAAATACATGGATTTGGCAACAGCCATTTTACAAAAACACTTGCTCAAAAAAGAATGTCATCCCTCGAGGCTATGGGCATGTAGGTAGCTGCACTTACAAGTGGTTGTTAGTGCTGAAATGCCCTCCCAGTGGAGGTGGTGGAGAAAAAAGCAGTGATGGAATTCAGAAGGGGATGGGATAAAGATAGATCTATCCATATCTAGCAAGAGGAGCATTTCTCTTCAAAATAGAACTTAAATGACTCTTTTTTACACTTCAAATAAGGCACAGAGAAGGACTAAGCTTCATGAAGCGACAATTAGAACCCAAAGTAAAGACACAGATTGGGGCTAAGCTTCACGAAGCGACAGTTAGAACCCAGAGTAAAAACACCTTACTGGGCAGACTGGATTAATCATGCTGGTCTTTATCTGTCGTCATTTACTACGTTACTATGCTTCACACAATTTTCAAAGTTGTGTTTTACCTATGTCTCTCCTTTTTCCTATCTATTCTTTCTTAGGAATAGCACCAGTTCTCCCACCACTACCTGACCAACCTCTTGCTTTTCTTTTGTTTTCAGATTTAAATGCCCTTCAGGTTACTACTGTTTCAGTCTATCTGTGCATATGCCCTCTTTCCAAGTCTTCTTTTTGGTACTATCTCTTGCTTGCTTATGGGCTTTTGTCACTATCTCCTGTTCAGTCTAGTTGAAAACTCTTCTCACTAGGTTGGCGAGTTATGGACTAAGTACTCATTACTTCTGCAGTACTAAAATCATGGTGCTCCTACGGAATTTTGAACCACCCGCAGTCAATTGTGTTCTCACAATGTTGTTGTTAAGTGCCGTCGAGTCGGAGTCGACTCATGGCGACCCTCTGGATAGCTATCCTAAATTGTGTTCGGTCTTCAGTCAGGCGGCTCATTGTTGACAGACTGGTACCCGTAGCTGCTGTTATTGTAGCAATCCATCTCATTGCTGGCCTTCCTCTTTTGCGTTGACCTTCTATCTTGCCAAACATGATGTCTTTCTCTAATGATCTCTCTCTTCGCATGATGTGTCCGAAGTATGAAAGTCGAAGTCTTGTCATCTGAGCTTCTAAAGAAAGCTTAGGTTTGATCTCTTCTAGTACCGACTGGTTTGTTCTTCGGGCAGTCCATGGTATACACAGTATTCGCCGCCAGCACCATAATTCAAAGGCATCAATTTTCTTCCTGTCTGTCTTTTTCACTGTCCAGCTTTCACATCCATATGATGTTATTGAAAATACCATGGCTTGAACAAGTCGAATCTTTGTATGGAGAGAGACATCTCTGCTCTTGAGAATCTTATCTAGATCTTTCATAGCCATTCTGCCAAGAGCAATGCGTCGTCTGATTTCTTGACTGCTTGTTGCTTCTTTATTGATAGTTGATCCAAGTAGGTTAAAGTTGTTCACGATTTCAATTTCTTCTCCTTCAACGATGAACCTGTTGATTATGCCAGTTGTCATGATCTTTGTCTTCTTTACATTAAGGTGCAGGCCCATTTTGAGACTATGTTCTTTGATTGTGAGAAGCAAATGTTTCAGATCATCTTCACTTTCAGCCAGTAATGTGGTATCATCAGCATAGCGAAGGTTGTTGATGAGTCTTCCACCAATCTTCACACCTCTGTTGTCTTCATACAGTCCTGCTTCTCTGATGATTTGTTCTGCATATAAATTAAACAGGTAGGGGGAAAGTATGCAGCCTTGTCTTACACCTTTGCTTATTTTAAACCATTCTGTTTCTCCTTGTTCCGTTCGAACTGTTGCTTCTTGATCAATGTACAGATTACGCAAGAGAACGATCAGGTGTTCTGGTATACCCATGCTTCTTAATGTGGCCCAGAGTTTCTCATGGTTTACACAGTCAAAAGCCTTGCTATAGTCGATAAAGCACAAATAGATATCCTTTTGGTATTCTTTAGTCTTTTCAAGGATCCATCTCACATCCGCAATGATGTCTCTCGTTCCTCGCCCTTTCCTGAACCCTGCTTGCACTTCAGGTAGTTCTTGTTCTAGGTATGGCTGTAGTCTCTTTTGAATAATCTTCAGTAGAATCTTGCTGGCATGTGGGATCAGAGCGATTGTGCGATAATTTCCACAGTCAGTTGGATCACCTTTCTTTAGTATTGGTATAAACACAGATCTTTTCCAGTCAGTTGGCCATGATGTTGTCTTCCATATTTCTTGGCAGAGCCTTGTAAGTACGGTAACAGCTGCATCAGATTGCTGCAATACTTCTATGGGAATGCTATCAATGCCTGGTGCTTTGTTCTTTGATAAGGCTTTCAATGCTGCTTCAACTTCTTCTTTCATCACCAATGGTTCCTGATCATAAGGTATAGGTTGAAACGGCTGTTGGTCCACTTGATCTTTATCATATAAAAACTCTGTATATTCCTTCCACCTTTTCTTGATCTTCTCAGCATCATTCAACATAGAACCTTGAGCATCTTGTAACATTCCAATTCGAGGCTGGAACTTTTTCTTTAACTCTCGCAGCTTTAGGAAAGCCGATCTTGTTCTTCCTCTAATAGTTTCTGCTTCTATTTCCTTGCAAGTGTCATTGTAGTACTTTTCCTTGTCCTGTCTTGCTGCACGTTGGAAATCTCTGTTGAGTTCTGCGATTGTCTTTCTTTCTCCTTTGGCTTTAGCTTCTCTGCGTTTCTGGGCAATTTTCAGAGTTTCTTCCGTCATCCATTTTGGCCGTTTTTGCTTTTTCACCTTTTGTAGAGACTTCTCACTTTCTTCCAGCACAACCTTCTTGATGTCATTCCATAACTCTTCCGGAGCTCTGTCATTTGTATCTAAGGCAGCAAATCGATTTTGCAGGCAGTCTTTAAATTCCAGTGGTATATTCTCAAGGTCATATTTTGGTGCATTCATGAGTGGTTTGCTCTTTTTCAACTTTAGCTTGAGTTTGCATACTAGTAGTTGATGATCTGTACCACAGTCAGCTCCAGGTTTTGTCTTTGTTGATGTTACAGAGCTTTTCCATCGTTGACTTCCACAGATGTAGTCAATTTGATTTTTATACAATCCATTGGGTGAAGTCCATGTGTACAGTCGTCGCTTGTGTTGCTGAAAGAAGGTGTTTGAGATGAATAGATCATTTGTCTTGCAGAATTCTATCAATCTTTCTCCAGCTTCATTTCTGTTGCCAAGTCCATATTTTCCAACTACTTTGCCTTCTTCTTTGTTGCCAACTTTTGCGTTCCAGTCACCCATGACTATCAGGATATCCTGTTTGCATGTTCTGTCAATTTCAGCTTGTACTTGTTCATAGAACTCTTCAATTTCATTCTCTTCTGCAGCTGTTGTTGGGGCATATACTTGAATTATAGTTGTGTTGATAGGCAATCCTCGTAGACGAATAGAGATTAAGCGTTCGCTGACTGCATTGTATTTCATTACAGTTCTTGCAAGTTTCTTCTTTATTATAAATGCAACACCATTTCTTCTTTGTCTTTCATTTCCTGCATAGTAGACCATGTGATCATCTGATGCAAAGTGCCCGATGCCAGTCCATTTCAGTTCGCTGACACCCAACAGATCAAGTTGTACACGTTCCATTTCATTCTTGACCACTTCCAACTTCCCTTGGTTCATGCTTCGTACGTTCCATGTTCCAATGTGTAAGACATCTTTACAGCTTCTGACTCTCATTTCATGCGCAGCTACATCAGCAGTCAGACTTCCCGAAGGCTTTGATCCAACCACATCATAAATGCTGGCTTTACTCTGAAAAGTCTTCAGCTCTTCCCCAGTAGCTAGTTGAGTGCCTTCCGACCTGGGAGTCTCATCTTCCAGCACCATAGCACAATTTGTTTTGTTGTAACTATCCATTGGGTTTTCATGGCAAGATACAGAAGTAGATTGCCGGGCCTTCCTTCCGCGCAGTTTAAGTTTGGTGTTGTTGCCGTTGTCACAGAAATGTGATCCTCCGCCGTCAACACTATCCCATTCTGCTGCTGCCCAGATGGGTGGTTTGTCTTCGTCTGGCACCTCAGCTGAGACCTGTCCATCTTGGGAGACCCTGCCAGTAGTTAAACTACCAATAGTTTAGCTCTCAGCATCACTGATGCACACAAGCCCTCACAGCACGACAAGCTGCAAACCAAGTTCTCACAATATCCCTCATGAAATTTGCCTATAGAAGGGAAGAACATGCATATCTATACCACATGCATATTCATTAGGGACAGCCTGCAAACAGTTCTGGTTATGCAGCCTGGAACATCGATTAATGTGGTCTTTTTCTGTCGTCATATTTCTATGTTTCTATAAAAAGAGGACTGTTGTAGTTGTTGATATGGAAGGACAGATAGGCCATGTGGTCTTTTTCTGTCATCATATTTCTATGTTTCTATGTTTCATGCAATCTTCGAGACATGGATACTCACAAGTGCTCCAGAAAAATGTTCCTTTCAATGTTTGCCCTAATTTTCTCCAGAATAGCAAAAAAAAAAAGGATGTACAAAAGCAAAAAACACAGAAATAGTTACAAATATAGATGTGGCCAGTTTTATAATGCTGGCCCTCGTCTGGTACTCTCTCATCACCTGCTGCTCAGAGGTGTTGTTGACACCCTGGGGCACACAGTAGCTATAATTGTAAATTGAAGGGGGAGATATACAATCTCCCTCTCACAGCTCTGTTTTCCTTTCTCCTCATACACTTGGATATAACTCTTCTCCCTCAATCCACCATTAAAGCTACTATGTGCTCCAAGGTGGGAGAAGGAAAAGTTCATCAGTTATTGTCAGCACCTCTAGGCAACAGGTGATGGGAGGGAAAGAATTCAGTGGGCTAGCAGTCTTAGTGCATCATAGAAAAAAATGCTGTGATCCTGTGAGGTAGGATGAAGAAAGCTGTGGCAGTGGGCCTAGGTGGAGGAATCTGGTTGCCAACTGGCCGGTTTTCAGCCGGCCTGGCCGGTTTTTCCATGGCCAGGCCGGCTGCCGGCGCAGAGGCAAAACCGGCCCTTGAAAAGCCGGTCTTTTGCTCTGGCCGCAAGATCGGGAGCGGCCAGAGCAAAAAACCGGCTTTTCTCCCAACCCGCAAAAAAAAAAAAAACTTCCCTGGGGCGGCCCACACACCGGAGGGCTTCAGAGGGAGCTGGGGAAGCCCGCGCGAGGCCCCGGCTCCCTCTGTACAGCCGCCAGCGTGAAGAGCCTTTTCCTTCACGCTGGCGGCTGTTCCTGTGAAGCCGCGATTGGTGGGAAAGGTTAAAGGCAATGCCCTTTAACCTTTCCCAGCATTCGCGGCTTCACAGGAACAGCCGCCAGCGTGAAGGAAAAGGCTCTTCACGCTGGCGGCTGTACAGAGGGAGCCGGGGCCTCGCGCGGGCTTCCCCTGCTCCCTCTAAAGCCTCAGACAGCCGCGGTTTTGGGGGGGAGGCCAAGGACTGCATGGGCTGTGATGGGGGGAGGGGACCTGGACTGGAAAAGGGCTAGGAGGGGGGAATTGGACTGGAAATGGGTTGTGATCGGGGGGGGGGACCTGGACCAGAAAATGGCTATGGGGGGGGGACTTGGACTAGAAAGAAATGGGCTGTGATGGGGGGGACCTGGACTGTAAAAGGGCAATGGGGGGGGGGAGGGGACATGGACTGGAAATGGGTTTGGATGGGGAGGGGGACCTGGACTGAAAAAAGGGCTAGGGGGGGGGACATGGACTGGAATTGGGTTGTGATGGGGAGGGGACCTGGACTGGAAAAGGGCTATGGGGGGGGGGGAACTTGGACTGGAAATGGGCTATGGTGGAGGGAGGGGGAACTTGGACTGGAAATAGGCTGTGATTAGGGGGACTTGGACTGGCAATGGGTTGTGAAGGGGGGGGGGACCTGGACTGGAAAAGGGCTATGGGGGGGCATTGGACTGGAAGGAAATGGGCTGTGATGGAGAGGGGGACCTGGACTGTAAAAGGGCTATGTGGGGGGGGGGGGACATGGACAGGAAATGGGTTTTGATGGGGAGGGGGACCTGGACTGGAAAAGGGCTATGGGGGGGGGGGGACATGGACTGGAAATGGGTTGTGATGGGGAGGGGCACCGTTACTTGAAAAGGGCTATTGGGGGGGGAACTTGGACTGGAAATGGGCTATGGTGGAGGGAGGGGGAATTTGGACTGGAAATAGGCTGTGATTAGGGGGGCTAGGACTGCAAATGGACTGTGATGGTGGAGGGGGGGTAGGACTGCAAATGGGTTGTGATGGGGGGGGCTAGGACTGGAAATAGGCTGTGATGGGGGACTTGGACTGGAAATGGGCTGTGATTGGGGGGGGGAGCTAGGACTGGAAATGGTCTGTGATGTGAGGGCTAGCACTGGAAATGGGCTGATGAAGAGCTGGAATAGGACTGGAAATGGGCTGATGTGGGGCATGGGAGAATGGGACTAGAAGGGAGTGGATGCTGGGTGGGTCTAGAACTATAAGGGAACTGATTTTGGGGGAGGACTAGAATAGATGGGGAATGAGAATGGAGAGGGGAAAAATATTTTGTGTGGAAGAAAAGTCTATGATGGGCTGGGTATTGGGAGAGTAAGAGGGGCTTGAGAATGGAAGGGTGAAATTTAAATGGATGATAAAGGAATAAGGAAAGAATTGGGGGAAAGAGCAAAAGGGAAACAATCAGTATGTTAAAGCAGAAATAGAGAGAGAATGGAAAACATCTAAAAGAGAAGAAAGGACAAATGGATAGCTCGCAGAAGACACGAAGAAACCAGAAGAAAGTGACTGGAGCAATTGCAACTGAAAAATAAAACGCCCAAACAGAAGGTAGAAAAATACTTTTTATTTTGAATTTATTAGCTGGAATATGTCTGGTCTGGGAAGTGTGTATTGATAACATCTTTGTGTTTTTGTTTAGTGCAAGAGGAAATTACTTTATAGTTTTATTTCTCCAGTGTTGTACATTTCATGTTTGGATTTTGGGGTTCCCAGTTTAATTATTATCTGACCAAGGAAGTTAGCCTACACGTATCCTCGGTAATTTTTGTGGGTGGGGCTGGGGGCAGGGCATGGGTGGGACTAGGGGCGGAGAATGGGTGGAGCATGGCGAGCCACAGGTGTCGGGTTTTTCTCGGTGAAAATGTTGGTAACCCTATGGAGGAAACAAGAAGGTAGCAGTGGGATCGGGGGGGGGGGGGGAGGGAGGGGGTGAGAAAGAGCTTGGTGGCTGGAGAAGAGGGATGGTGATCCAAGGGAGCCAAGGAAGAACATGTCAGTGGTCCCAAGGAGAAGAAAGGAAGGGTGTGGTGGCAAGTGGATTTGCAAGGGTAAAAGCTCCTTAGCAGCAGGAACTCTGGATTCCAGCAATTCTGTGACAGACTTCAGATGCTGCAATAGAAGACAAATTCAATGGCAATTGCAACCAGGGACCTTGTGTTGTGTCTCTGTGTGACCTCTCATCAGTCACTTTGCCTCATCTCCCCAACTAAGTTTACTCAACAGAAATTGGAGAATTGTCAATAATAGCATTGCTTCTAATTTTTCTCTCACTTTAGGTGCTGCCACCTATTGTCAGAACTGCTTTCCCTGTGGTGGCTGTAACTGGTTCTGCAGTGCCATCACTGCCCAAGCATAGGGAGTCTCATTTCAAGTAAAAGTACGCAATGCATAACTACTATTGTTCATAAGCAGAACAGCAGGTGAGTTGTGGCTAATATTTTTAAATATACTGACTTCAAAGATCAAACTTTCAAATGAGAATTCACTTTCTATGTCTAAGGGAAAGGGGAGTCCCTGCAGGCATACAGCACCTTTTGTTTCGCCGTGTTATTTGAAGCACTTTTATCTTGCTTGTGCCGGCTTGCAGCAGAAGATAATTCAGAGAGAGCCTCTGATGTGTGGAAGAGTCATTCCATTTCAGAATGTACAAATATGGGCATGCCAGGTTCCAGACTTTTAGATTATAAAGAAACCTGCAATTCAAAAATAGTCTAAGTATAATATAAAATGTACCTTAAACCCCCAAAATGCAAACAGCAGCAGCTAATCTGTACTTGTCCTGATCTTTCATAAGAGAGAGGGTAGCACTGCTAGAGGAGAAAGAATTTATCACATTTTGGCTACCCTTTGAAAGTTAAAAATTACACTGCCTTCATCAGACCACTGCTGTTTTCTTTAACCCTGCAATTTCCTTTAGGTTGAAACTAAGATATGGAACGTGTGGTGAGTAATGCACCAAGTGAGGCCAGATCGCCTTCTGGCAACCTGCAATATGAATCCAGCCACTAGGTGGTATTGATGCATGATGACCATGACAGTGGAAGAGCTGAGCTGGAAATGAAACCCAGGTCTACTCTACATGGGCATGTGCAACACTGCTAGCCCTCGGACACAATTATGATGCAAGGAAATATGAGGACATGACAATCTACAATGTATGATAAAATATTTCCGCATATTCAGTGGAACTCTGCTGCCTCATAAGGATGAAGACTCACGTCAATTTCTCTGCCTCTGTGTAATGCAAAGATAATAGCAGTCCACCTTTTTATGGGTATATACAAACAGCACCAGCAGAGGCACAACTTGTGCAATGCCAAATATAAAATATTTCCAAACCTTGAGAAATAAAATTCTTTAACTTGACCTCCAGTGTTTGTCTTAAGTTTCTTCAATATACTCTATATATATACAGGGTGGGCCAAAAAAAGTGAGAACATCTCATAAATTAAAAGCTTAAATAGTTTACTTATTTACTTTTTTAGCTATATAATGTCTTTATTTCGACAATTTCCGGTCACCTTCTTTTTTTTTTAATTTGTCAATCGCTTACATTTGTCTTTTTTAATTTTTATATATGCTACGAGATGTTCTCACTTTTTTGGGCCACCCTGTATATATATATATCTATTTATGTACAGTTGCAATATCTGTGTGGGTCATCGCTTTCTATGAGTGAAAACATACTGAACATGGGTTGTATAATAATTAAAAATACTGCATGATATAACAAAATAATATACCACAGTCATTAATATGTAATTAGAAATTAATACACAGCAGCTTCATTAGTATGAATTACGAGCCCACATTGTCCTGCTCTACATACGTTTTTTTTCTTTTGTCGACATTCATAGCTGTCGTACATTCATCCACTAATTTACAATAATTGAATCGTAACCATTTAGCAATAGCTAATTATCCTTTATGGTAATTAAAAACCTATTTGGAACGATTGATTCCAATTACCTCTACTTCTAATATGACAGTTCAACTCTTTTATTCCAGTTTTACTCTAAATAATTTTGCTTTGTTCAGAAAAAGAGTAATGGATCTGTATTTGGGCAGGATAACAATGGAGTGCTCACTGTGAAACATTACAGTAAATTGTTTTCCTTAGAATACTATGTGTTGGCTGGTTTTCAAGATGACAAATTGGATGACATTTTCTTTGCAAGCCAGCTTTGTACGCAATTAGAAATTGCATGTAGTATGTTTATTTTTTAATGTGCTATTCTAATGCTTATGAACGTGAGAGAGTAAGAGCTTTAGCTAGAGCTGTTCGTCAACATGCATTCTCTGTTTCCTCATACACTGACAGAGAAATAGCTCAAAATTCAATTGTAATGATCACCATGTATTGCCTTCATGGACAGAATCATCCAGCAAAGCTAGCTTGTTGGATGTTTTGTAAAAAAAAAATGAGATGGAAAATGCTCACTTAGTCTGTTGGAATGGTGAGTTCCTCCTCCTCACTTGCCAGTGAGTGCATTGGGGATGTGCAGAAAAAGGAGATATATATGCACGGGGTGAAATTGGGGGTAACAAGTATGCATAGAAGGGAGGTAACGTGTGGGTGGGGTTTGAAGTATACAAACACTACCTCTCTCCTCATCGCTCCTTCCTCCTTCCTTTCTCCCATCTTTTTTTCCCAGCCCCATCTGGTCTCCGCCCCTCCTCTTCTACCTTCTCAATCCGCATCCTGCTTCTCCTCCACTCCCCCCATCATTCACTAACCTTGTGGGTCCCAGTAGTCTTCACCCCTTAGCACTGTGTTTTCCTGCAAACAGATACAGAATTGGAGTTACTGCAGATCATCTCTATGAGATGTTCCTATGCAGCCCAGAAGCAGCAACTGCCAAACCCAAAAGACATGGCTTGTTCATCTCCAAATGCCCCAGAGCCGGTGCAAGGGTCCCCAACAATTAACTTTCATGCTTTTAATCTGCTCCCCGACCAAGAGTTCGATAGCGAAAATTAATAGTCATGATCATCCCACAACAATCCTATAAAAGTACATGTAAAATGTTGAATTGGTTGTAAACCGCTTTAATAACCCCAAAAGACGGTATAAAAAAAAAAGAAAAAAATCATTAAATAAATAAACATAACCGGACATCATACTTTCAATATTAAACTCTATGTGGGGCATAATCAACAGCGGCGGCTAAGCTAACTAAAGCCTAGCCCGGATATTCAGTGGTAAACATATAGAGCACCATTCCAGGAGGGGGCCATCTGGGCTTTCCGGACATCCCCTCTGAAGACGGGGCCATTAGGACCCGATTCTGGTCTGCGGGAACAAAATGTTCCTGCAGGAGCCAGAATCAAGCCCAAGGACAGCTCAGTGTGCCCCTTCTGCCTGTGGACATCCTCCCCACAGGCACCCCAGCATCTATGGCTATGGCCCCCCAACCCATGGCTGGCCTCCTGTGGCCTGGACCTCCCCCTGCACCCGGGGATGACTTCCTTGCCCCAATCTGGCAAATTGTCATGGCATGTGCCAGAGCAGCACATGCAAGGCTGTGACCTGAATTAGTCCTGTATGTGCTGCCAGGCTGGTCTGTCCCTGCTCTGTCCCCTGCCAGATGCACAGGATGAGCCAGTGGGGGAATAGGGAGGAGTGGTCTAGTGGTTAGGGTAAGGTACTTCAGGCCGGAGGGCTGGGGGTTCAAGTCCCACCTGAGGACAGCAATCTCAGGCCAGAGAGACTGGGATTTCTAGTCCTATAGGCATCCTTGTGGTCTTGGGCAAGCCACTTAACCCTCCATTGCCCATGTTCCCTGTAAGTATTAGCATATGTGTCTCATATCCCCTTGTGTTAAATGTATACCGTCTATAGCAGCTAGCAGCTACATTCAGGTACTATAGGTATTTTCCTATCCCCAAAGAGCTCACAATCCAAGGTTGTACTTGAGTCAACTGAGGGTTAAGTGGCTTGTCCAAGGCCACAAGGAGCACCAGTTGGACTGAAATCCCAATCCCTGTAGCCCAAAGATGCTGTCCCACAAAGGAGCTTGAACCCAGGTTCCTCCAGACTAAGGTTACTATCCCAGCCACTAGGCCACTCCTTCCTACTCCCCTCTGCTGCAGAATATCCAGGCTCGACAGACACTAGTGTCACTATCTGGTTAGAGGCATTATTCAGGCCCTAACCAACTATCCTAAATTTAACCAGTTAAGCTATTTGGTTGTCACCTGAATATTGCTAATTGGATAGACACCAACACCACCCCTGATAAACCCACAGGGTGCCCAGGTTTTAATTGGATATTTTTTTCTGCAGTCAGTGGAGATGTTTGGTGGAACTAACTTTCTGTGCATCCCTTTTAAAATCAGCTGATTAATGAGGGCGATTGACAAATGTTTTTTACATAGTTCAATGGGCTATTTGAAAATTGCCCCATCCTTGCCGCTAGCAAGAGTAGATGCTGTTCGTTCTTTATGATTGTGTGGCTGTTAGGACCTATGACTTTTCTTTGATAGCCTCTGCTCTTTGCTGCTCACTGGAAGCTGCCACCCTAGACAACCACCTAGTCTTTCCTGATGGTTAAGTTAGTCCTGCATCATCCAGGGTTAGACCCAGAAAGACTGGAGTCTTCAATCCCTTTACTATGTCCTGGATGGTCCAAGAATGGGGGAAACGCTCTTAGCCTTGTCAGTGAGTGAGAACTTGAAGCATATTAAGTCTTTGCTGTCTTATGGCTCTACATCCACCAGAGCCCCAGGAGCAATTTCCTTGCACAAGCTCCTTTTTCCTTTTTGAAACTATCCCCACTAGTGTCGTGGGGGGGGGGAGGGGGGGGAGGGGGAGGCACAGCCAGGTTCTGTGCAGGTGCTGCTTCAGATGTGGGTTCACTTACTGCTAATTATTTTCTCTGCTGTTCTCAGGACTGGCCCAGGCAAACTAGGTTATTGCATAGGGCAACAGCTTTTGGGAGATGGCAAAGAGCACGACATAAGGCTTAAGGTTTGCCTAGGTACCAACACCTTGAACCAACTCTGAGGCTGGCCCTGGATGTTCTCCCTGCTTTTGTGTGGGTCTTCAGCTGTCAGAGCCTGGGAACTTGTCTTCCCTGTGCCATCACATGATGCACCTCGTCTTTGTTTTTTTTTAAATCCACACAGGTGCAAAGGAATTAACGCAGGCACAAAAATGAATGGAGGCATCGCCAACAACAGATCCTTGCTTAAGTGAAACACATCTAAAAAGACTGAACCCATTGGATTATTCACGCGTCCATGTTAAGATGCAGTCTCTAGAGGCATACTTGGATAGTAACCCAGTGTGCAGAATGTGTGTTTCTCACCTGTAGGGTATAATGGTGTCAGTTTTAGCTAACTTGTTTCTGAATTTGATGACAATTGCTGTCTAAGGAGCTGAAATAGCACAAACTATGTACCTCTGAGGACAATTTTCACAGCCATTGTTGCATGCAATGCAGATCCACTCTTAAAACTGACCACCACATATGTGGAGAAAGGAACAATGCACATGATTTAACCTGCATTTGGGAGAATACTCACGTGGATGGGTTTAGGCCATAGATTGGGACAATATGCATGCTTTTTTGTACTTTCAAAAGCACACAGGCTAGTTGCAAAAGTACTTGTGGAAAAAATAAGGTGCACTCGTGCATGGAAGCATTTTTTGTCTGGCAATTTGCAAAGAAAAAGAATGGGGTATCTATGGCCAAAAAAAGTTTGTTTTGTGCTATTTTAAAACACATTCCTCACAATGTTCAGGCATTTTCTTGTGTTCATTCTACATATTCATTTGTTAGGCGTGTGTGAAAGCAAATTTTAAAATATACATGGGGATTGGAATTGAGACGTCACGTTCAGAACATACAGAGGCAGGTCTTGTCAGACAAATCTGATTGATTTCTTTGATTGGGTGACCAGGGAGTTGGACCGAGGGAGAGCCCTAGATGTGGTGTATTTAGATTTCATAAAGTCTTTTTGACACCGATCCTCACAGGCAACTTATAAACAAACTGAGCACCCTAGGGATAGACCCTAAAGTTACTTCTTGGGTTAGAAATTAGTTGGGTGGGAGGAGACAAAGAGTACAGGTAAATGGAGCTTACTCTAAGGAGAAGGAAGCTACCAGTGGTGTGCCCCAGGGATCTGTCCTTGGCCCAATTCTTGTTGACATCTTTGTTAGTGATATAGCGGAAGGGCTATCGGGTAAGGTTTGCCTCTTTGCGGATGATACCAAAATCTGCAATAGAGTAGACACCCAGGAAGATGTAGATAACATGAGGAAGGATCTAGCTAAGCTTGAAGAATGGTCTAGAATTTGGCAGCTGGGATTTAATGTTAAAAAATGTAAGGTCATGCATTTGGGCTGCAGCAATCCAAGGAAGCGATATAGTATAGGGGGTGAAATACTTTTGTCCACTAAAGAAGAGCGGGAACTAGGTGTGGTTGTGTCTGATGATCTTAAAGTAGCTAAACAAGTAGAAAAGGCGACGACAAAAGCTAGAAGGATGCTTGGGTGCATATGGAGAGGAATGGCTAGCAGAAAAAAGGAGGTGATAGTGCCTCTGAATAAGTCTTTGGTGCGACCTCATTTGGAGTGTAGTGCACAATTCTGAAGACTGCACCTTCAAAAGGATATAAAACAGGATGGAGTCGGTGCAGAGGGTGGCTACTATAATGGTTAGTGGTCTTCATTATAAAGCATATGAGGACAGACTTAAGGATCTTAATATATACACCTTAGAGGAAAGGCGGGATAGAGGTGATATGATTGAGATGTTTAAATACCTCCGTGGCATAAATGTACAGGGGGAGAGCCTCTTTCAATTGAAAGGAAGTTCTGCTATGAGGGGACATGGGATGAGGGTGAAAGGGGATAGATTCAGGAGTGATATGCGGAAATATTTCTTTACGGAAAGAGTGGTGGATCCGTGGAATAGTCTCCCAGTGGAGGTGGTAAAGATGAGGACAGTATCTGAATTCAAAAAAGCATGGGTCAAACACAGAGGATCTCTAAAGGTAAAAAGGGGACTGTTGTAGTTGTTGATATGGAAGGACAGACTAGATAGGCCATGTGGTCTTTTTCTGTCGTCATTTTTCTATGTTTCCATTTCTATACTTGCGTATTCCCTATGGAGGTAATTCCAGAACACGAATAAGCTGGTTAGACGTGCAGGTTAGATGTTTTTCTAGAAAAAAACACCCAAGACCGTATTTTGAAACTATGTACGTCTATGGCACTAGCATGGGGATCTCTGAATGTGGGCAGGCATGGACAGAATGGGGGCGTGGCCAGCCATGGAGTTGTATAAAACATAGTCAGGAAAGGCTTGTGTATATTTTCAGCGTTTCCCACGCACGTCCATGTTATTCCTGTGGAAATGGGGAATAAGGGCAGGACTTCGAAGAATGGCTGTGACAATTATGTTTTGCACTGGTATGTCTGCAGTCTGGACAAATACAAGATGGCAGTTTTAAAGAACAGAAAACATACAACAGTGCAAACAGCAGTAATACTTGTCCATAAACACCATCATTTGTCTCTAAAAATGTGCACAGTTGTAGAGAGTGATGATGGTGCCTTTGGGCATGTATTAGTGCTGTTTGCACCGTTGAATGCTCCCATTTTGAGGGTCCTTTATTACTGAAAGGGGATATGTTTTGACATTTCGCTAGGGAGAACATGTTCTGATTTTTTCTTGTCCCTACTTAGCATTGTACAGACTGTTTTCAGAAATGACCAATGCAGACATAACAAAGGAATTCTTCTACTGCCATGTATGTCGTGATGCAAGGTATGTCATGACAAACATATCACTTTCTACCTGCTTTTATACTATCTTAGAGCACACAGATTATTTTGCAGTATTCTGGAGCATGCAACATATAGTCTAGTTTGCATCAATATTTATATATCATCAGTTTTCATGTGTAGTTTGCATCAGCACAACACTGGCAGTGAGCACAGAAGCTTAGGAAATGCAAGTTTTACAGAGGTGTGGCCATTCGCGGGTATATAGCGGAGACAGGCAGGATCGAAAAGTCCATCTTTTAGAATATGGTGAGCACGGGGATATACACAGCCATTTGCTGTGTATTTCCGTCTCTCATACTCCATAGTGCATTGTTCGTGCTGCGCCAAAAACGTCTATGTCCCCAATTCTGGATCCACGGGTGCTTCTTCCCCTGTGGCTGTGGAATCACATTTAAATTGGGCCCATTTTCAATTTCGATGTGCCCACAGGCCGGACATGCTGGTTATCGAATTGGGCTCCACATGCAATGAGGTTTACACATAGAACCTGATTTTCATTTAGGCAGGCTATGGACCGCGTTGGCCCATAGCCTATCTGCCGACCCTCTTAACCCAGATTTTCACTTCTGCCTATCTTTAAGGCTCCGAGAGCTAACTGGGTAGCCCTTTTGTCCGCCCCCGCTCCATCCCAGAATGCCCCTGATATGCCCCAATGCTAACTAGATAGCATCAGAGTGCGTAAGGGGCTTACCTGCGGATAGGCAAAGATAACTGTGTAGTTGCCTTCGTCTAGCCACAGCTAAGGCATTTACATGGGTAACTAGGGCAGCAAAACATGTAAATGCCTTTGAAAATAGGGTCCATAGATTTTTGATGCACCCAGGCCACGCCCCTTATAATTTCAACATATATCTATGAGTAAATTTAGCCCTTTATAAAATTTTCATTTACACATGGATGCCATTTCTGGATTTTCCATGTGGAAATTGTGATAAGGTTTTGAAAATAGCATCCATTGTGTGCAAGTTAAAACTTGCAAATAGATTGTGCACATGTTAGTTCCTAAGTATATGAGCATACAAGTGATTTTGCACGTGGAGGGTAATTTTATAAAGAGGTGCTTATTTTAGGCCTGAAAATAGGTGACTGCTTCCATGCTATTTTATCATATCTTTAATGAATTTTACAAACTTTTTAAGTAACAATACTTGTACAGCAATGTCCATCATGGCACAAAATCAAAAGACCACAATACGAGTAATAAAAATATATACCAAGAAGGGCACAAACCCACTATAAAGAGGGGCAAACCAAATCAATATAGCCATAGAAAAGTTATATCAAAACTGCCAAAGAAAAGGGGGAAAGCAGGCTGTAGGCAGCAAGAAAACGTACAATCTGGGATTTCAGAGTAGTAATCATTGAATTGAGCTAGACATGGCCTGCTGAGCTGAAACAAAGGAGGTCAATTGAGCAGCATCAGTTAAAATGTACTTATACCTAACTACACATTTGCCAGGGAACTTCAAAAAGAACAGGGCTCCAAGCTGCACAACTCCAGGTCTCAGCAGTAGAAACTCCCTCCTCTGTCTCTGATTGTCCCTCGAGACATTTGGATACATCCTTATTTTATATTAAGAAATAAATCATCTTTGTGCCTAAAGAAGAGTCACATGAGCCAGTCCTGGTTTGATGGTAAGGCAAAAGTCGCTATCAAGCTCGCAGGTCTAGCAGTTTCAGAGTCAGAAATCTCTAAAGCAGCGGAAACATCCAGAACATCCATAGATATACCAGGAGCCTGAGACTGTTCCTGATGGATTTTACCAAGAGGAGAATAATATATATTGGAAATGGGTGAAATGGTGTCAGGGGATACTTTTTAAATTTTCACTAAATACCTTTTAAACATATCCCGAGGGAAGGTTAGAGGCGCTTTAAGAAAGTTAATTATGCTAATGTTGGATTGCCTGACAGCATTTTCCAAGGTTTCTACCTTATTTCACTAAAAGTGCCTCAGAACTGGATAATTTAACCATAACTTTGAAAATGTTGCTTTACCCCCTGTATCTCTTCTTCCATCTTCATGAAACGTTGATCGAAAGATGAAACTTTTGCAGAGAGTCAATGTTTGGGACCAAGTACTTGCCCAGATCAGAGCTCACCTGCCAAATAGTCTCCAAGCTAAAGACTTATGGACGCTTGAGGGAAAAATTGGGCAGGGACACAGTTTCCACAGACCAACCTAATGTGAGACCAGAGCTCCGCTGCTCTGCAAATGAAGAAGAAATAAAGTCCTCAGTTGTAGACCTCAACACAGCCATGTTCTACTCCAACCCCTCTGACAATCCAGTTGCTGCACTTTGAACTGAAAGAGCAGCTCCCACTTTGGCAGACACGGCCGCCCTCGAGGTAGTGAGCCGAACGTTGCTTTGGTGCTTGATTCACCGTCCAGGGCAGAGAATGCCAGGGAAGCCTGCGGCTCTGCAGATGAGAGAGATGGTTGAGCCAGGAGACAAACCAGAGCACCCTGCGTCGGTAAAAGTCTCCAATGGCTGCTGATCTCTGGAGTCACCTTGTATACCTTGGCACATTAGGTAAAAATGGGGGACGGTCCAGGCTGCGAGGGAGCCTTTGCCTTGGACTTCCCCTTGTGTTTCCTCATCTAAATGCCGCTGACCATCCTGCGTCCACCATCTTGTAATGCCCCCTGACTTCCTGTGCTATCTTATAAAGAAAAGTAGTGGAATAGCCTAATGGTTAGCCCACTGGCTTAGGAACCAAGAAACTATGGTTCAATTCCTACTAGCACGCCTTGGGCAAGTCGCTTAACCCTGCATTGTCTCAGAAAAATCCAGGTTATCAGTGTCCCTATTTAATGTATAGTACCAAGTTTAAGCTGCAATTTAAACCACTGACTGAAATGATAAAGCAATATTTAAAAAAAACCTGTTAAATAAAGTAGATACCCTACTTATCTTTACAAAACACTAATTTGGGTGGTCAAAAATGAACCTTAAATTAAGGCATGAATGTTTATACTAGCCCTCGTGCCTAGATTCTAAAGAACTCACATAAATGATAATATACTGCAATTTATGTGTATATTTTTGCGCTCCACTAAACTCTGCCCTTGTCAGCTCTGGCCCTTTGGAACAGTTTGTCCACTCCCCTCCACACAGAACTAAGCTTTAAAAGCTTTGAGAAGACTCTTAAAACCTTCCTTTTCGAGGCCGCTTTCGATATCTAGTCTACACGTTCTTGAGGTCACTTCTCATCGCTTCAGGTCTATCAGGATTAGTCTTTGCCCCACCCCTTTCCCTCTTTGCCTATGCCCTCCACTCCTCTTTTAACTCTTGATTGTCTTCTGTCCTATCTGAAAAATGGCATTCTTTTCTTATTTTTTTGTTAATTTTTTTTAATCTATTGTAAACCACATAGATTGCATGCAGTTTTGCAGTATATCAAATAAAGCTGACAATAACCGCAACCATGAAATTTCGTCCAGGATAAGAGAGCCCATTTACATGTGCAAGTGGCCAAGTACATGTGCAAAGAACTAAAATTAGGTACTTTCTTATGTCTAAATCTATTCAGCCCCATACAGAATTACCCCTTAAATATTTATGTACTAAAACACATCAAGTATGTGTTCACAGCTGTCTATTTCCACTCTTTGCAGATAAAAGTATGCACATAAATGGGTAGAACGAGAAGGCCGCGGGGCCACGTACCCACGAGCCGCATTTAACCGGGTGGGCGGCGTGGTGCATGGCCCCGGCCTGAGAGAGGCAAAGGGGAGGGCGGCAGAGCGTCTTTTAAATTCATTGGCTCCTGTGCGAGTGTGAGGGGCGCGGGAGCCAATGGCCGAGGAGGTAGGAGGGCCGTTTTAAGAAGAGAGCATCCTGGCGCGGTCCTGCTCCTATTTTGAGATGTTCCGTGCGTTCATGCACTGGGTCCTCGAGGACGCAGTGGGATGTAGGAATACGGTTCATTATTTGGATGATTTTATTTGTTGGCGGGGCGCAGTCGGTGCAATGTCAGTTGCGTTTGGATGGCTTTAGGAGGTTTGCGCGGGTTTTGGGTGTCCCGTTGGCAGGGGGCAAGATGGAGGGCCTGGCGACACGCCTCACATTTTCGGAGGTGGAGTTGGATTCGGTGCACATGGTGGCCCGCCTGCCGTTGGAGGAGGTTGCGAGGTTGTGGGTTCTGGTGGCGAAGGTGCTGGGGTCCGCTAATGTTATGCTGAGGGAGATGCATGCCCTCATAGGCTCACTGAATTTTGCTTGTCGAGTCATTCCGATGGGGCAAGTCTGCTTGCGCAGGTTCTCGGCGGCTACTACGGGTGTGCGTTAGCCGTATCACTGCATTAGGATTTCCAGGAGCTTGAGGGCGGACTTGGGAGTGTGGGATGAGTTCCTTACAAGTTTTGAATGGCATTGCAGTTATGATGGAGAAGGAAACGTCTACCCTCGACCTGCGGCTTTTTACTGATGCAGCAGGTGGTTGTGGGTTGGGTGTGCATGTTTGGGGGTGCGTGGTGTGCGGAGGCATCGCCGCTCGAATGGCACGAGGTGGGCCTGACCGATAGTGTACTGCCGATACTGGTAGTGCTGGAGCTGTGGCCGGACCGGCTGCGCAATTGTCGGGTGCTGTGGTGGTACGACAATGAAGCCGTGGTTAGTGTGCTCAATAGGTACGCCCCACGTTGCTTGAGGGTGGCGGCCTTTCTGCGGGGGGTGGTGTTCGCCTGCTTGAGATTGCATGTTGTGGTGGGGGTTATGCTAACCAGATTGCTGATGCTCTTTCCCGTTTCCAGTGGGATGTGTTCCGGTGTCTGGCTCCAGAGGCGGATACTGTTGGACGATGGGTCCCAGAGCGGTTATGGCAGCTTGGCCTGAAGGCATGCTGAACCTGCTGCAGAGTCCCATATCACCAGCAACTTGGCGGTCTTCTTGCGGAGGATGCGGCAGGGGGGTGGTAATTTTGGCTGCCCTAAGCTGGTGGCAAGGTCCGGTCTCCGAACATCTCATGGGCTTATGCATCGCGGCTGTGAAGGCTGTGGGACCGGCGAGATCGATTGTCCAGGCCCACTCATCGGGTTTCGCATGCTTCTCCAGGGAAGTGGGATGGGGGGTGTCCGGCTGGGCGTTCCTGTCTAATCGGTTATTGCTTGGTGGGGAGTGGGGTACCCCCTGCAAGGGGAGGGATTTTGGGCATCTGCTTGTCACGGTCCAGGACGGTCCAGAGGGGGATGGGTGCTTGGGTGCTTTTTGGGGGGTTGAGGGTTCCCCAACTTGTCTGGTGGCTACTCCTGGGTGATGCCGAGTGGGGGAGGTTTCTCTTCCTGCCTGAGCATTCGCGCCGGCTGATGCGCTTTCAGTTCACAGCTGTCCGGCGACTGGCGGTGTGTCATGTAGGCTTGGAGCCGAGTGATTTCGCCCCTCATTTGTTTCAGTTTGGGGCGGCCCCTAGTGCCGCGGAGGCGGGCTTGACGGAGCGTGATATGCAGTGGCTGGCAGGTGGCGCCCTATTGCATTCCGGGAGTGTTTGTGAGGGGATTACGGGGTTTGTGTTTAACTATGTTTTTTGTTTTAGCTGTGGGCCAGATGCCATTGGGCTACTGGAGGTGCGGCCATTCCTTTGTTTACTGGGCTGGTCGGCAAGCAGCGGTGAGGCCTCTCGGGGCGAACATTGGGCACGCTGGAGAGGTGCCTGTTTCATGGCTGGGCGAGCATGGGCTTCGCTGGCCGCAACGTTCGCTTTTGTTCCGGCACCATCAGCGTATCGGGGGATTCTCGGCGTTGCTGCTGGTGCATCCCGGGGGCAACGATTTGGGGGCATGGACGGTTACGCAGCAGATCAGTGCGGCGAGATGGGACATTGCGGGGGTGATGCTAATGTTTCCAAATGTTGTTTTGTTATGGTCGGATATCCTTCTGCGGCCGGCTTGCTGGGGCCACCGGCAGAGGGCTTGTGGGTTGATTAAAGTTAATCGGCGATTTGGCCACTCGGCGTGTGAAAACGGGGGATGGCAGATATTTCATCCTTGGGTGGGGGTTGATTGTGCTGGGTTATACTGGCCAGACGGAGTGCAATTATCCCCAGTGGGGGTGGAGTTGCTCCTTAATGCTTGACAAGAGGCCTTGGAGTATGTGGTTCTCGGCAGGGTAGCTGGTCGCAGCTTCGCTCTTGGTGGGAGGCTCAGGGACAGGTGTCACTGAGCCTGTGGCGGGATCCCGGAGGTGTCCGGGGTCCGGAATCTTGGCAATGCGCAGGGCGGGGGTGGGGTACCCCCGACCCGGAGAATCCCTCGGGGCTTTTGCTAATAATATGGTGAAGCCAGAAGAGGGGGGGATGGAATTGCCGGGGGGATGGTTCCCGGCGGAGGCGGGAGGGAACTCACTTTGCTAATCACATGGCTGGTGAGGGTTCGTCCCGCTGCCGGAACCTGAGTGACGCAGTCACGGTTGTTTGGAGTTTGTTGGATAATGTTTATGGTTAATAAAGCTGCGACCAGTTAAAATGCCAGAAGGTGTCCTGTTGTGGTTATTTTATGAAAAGGTGGGGGGGATTGGTAGAGGGGGGCAGGAGCACCATGTCCGCCTTGCCCGGTTACTATTTACATATAGCCTGTATCAAATGGCCAGAATCAAGCTGCTTAACTGGTTTATAAGGGAACCATTTTTGATCGTGCTTCTCTGTTTTTAATGAAATTGCATTGATTATTGATACAATACTAGACTCTTCTTAAATGCTTGTGCATTACGCAAAAAATGATTTGTGGTAGTGCAATGGTTATTAGGGCAACATTAGCTAGTAGGTATATGCATGAAGGCCTTCATATATTAATGATAAATTTTACTTAGGGGTCTTTTACTAAAAGTCATTGGGGTGTAGCACCTAATACGCCAATAGCTCCAAACCAATGGCATGTTAGATGCAGCACCACCGGAGTTTCCTGGCAGTTAATGCAGAGCCCTGTCCCCTAATGTACGTCACATTAGCACGGGTGCACTGAACTCTACCTATTGAGGTGACGTTAGTTGAACCCATGATTCTCGTGCAGGAGGCAGTGCACCCTACACTAACTGCACAGAGCTCAACATGCCCACTCCCCTCCAACCCACCCACTCATGTTCCTAATGCAGGGTGCACAGTTAGCACTGCACTATCATGGCCCCATGCTAACTTCAATACATGTCCAAGGCATGATTTTAGAGTGTGCCAGACATATACTGGCAGCTATCACCCTTTAGTAGAAGACCCCCTTAGAATTACCTTCCTCAAAGGAACATAGCTGAAGATCCATTACAGGGAAATCTTTCCTTCTAAAGTTGCTGTAGAATGGAACAAGCTACCATATGAAACTAGGAAGGAGAATCATTATCTGAGATTTTGAAGACATTTAACAAAGTACTTGCTTCAACAGGTTTAACTAAGTACTAGATGACTTAATTTATTTAAAATTCAAACGATATCATATGAAAAAGGTATTGCCTATTTGGAGGGGAATTGTAGAAAGGATGTCCAAGTGCAATCTGGGATGTCTAAGCCAGAATGTCTGAAAAAAAAGCACTGCAGGCACGTCCAGGTGCAGACACGATTTCACAAACCTGGACATGCCCAATATGGAGGTCTACAGAGACATCCCCAGAATAGTATTTCAGAACCTGAACATCTAGTAATAGCCTAATGGTTAGTGTAGTGGGTTAGGACCAGGGTTCAGTCATTGTGATTATGTTGAGTACTGGGCATGATGGAATGCTATCTTCTCTTCACCCTTTGGATGTTTTTCAGCCAAAATGAGCATTTTCAGATGTCTGTTTGTAGCTGGAGCAGGTCTAAATTTAGATGCAACTTCAGATGTTTCTGAGATTGGGTGGTGATGCCCAGGTTCTTAAGAATACCCTGGCAATGCCTCCACCATATCCTCATTCAATTTGGAGATCCTGGAATGGAGTCGTCCACAGAGCCAGCTTCTGGTGACGTCTCTGTGATTGGACATCTCTATAGTCATTTTCAGATGTCCAAAGCATGCATACAAGCGTAAAAATCAAGAACCATATTGGATTATAAAATACACAACACCCATAACACAATCCAATCAAATTAGGGAAAACAACAAGGCTGAAACCATTTCATGTGTCGGAGTATGTCAGCCCAGTGTCAGGGAAGCATCCCGCAGACACCACTGTGACCACTCACTTTATTATAAATAATTTTTGTTTGTTTAAAAATGTGCAAAAGTGCAAAAATAGAGCTATAGACTTAGCTTCTTAAGTAGAGCACCGCCGAAGTGCCTTCATCAGTTAGATTGACAACATGGTCCACGTTTCGGGTTATAGCAATTCTAACCCTGCTTCAGGTCCTGCTTCTCGGCAAAGTTCAATCGCCATTTGCCGAGAAGCAGGACCTGAAGCAGGGTTAGAATTGCTATAACCCGAAACGTGGACCATGTTGTCAATCTAACTGATGAAGGCACTTCGGCGGTGCTCTACTTAAGAAGCTAAGTCTATAGCTCTATTTTTGCACTTTTGCACATTTTTAAACAAACAAAAATTATTTATAATAAAGTGAGTGGTCACAGTGGTGTCTGCGGGATGCTTCCCTGACACTGGGCTGACATACTCCGACACATGAAATGGTTTCAGCCTTGTTGTTTTCCCTAATTTGATTGGATTGTGTTATGGGCAAAGCATGCATACGGCTTCCAAAATACCCCCTAATTGTTTATTGCTAATTGTATGATTTTCTTCTATTTGTAACCCGCTTTGAAGCTATTAAATTAAAGTGTGCTAAGCCATTAACACATGTTTTTGCACGTGGTAACTTTGTGCAAAGGCCTTTGCTAATGCTATTAAAGGGGCATGACAGTTTTAACATATTTTTAATTTGAATGCTAACTGCCAGTCATGTATTGGAGTGGTGAATGGGCAAGTTAGGGGAGGAGAATGGGCTTGGAAAGCACATTGCAGTTAGCACAGTGGGACAAGTCACGCCCTGTCAATGTTGCAGTTAGCATGGGTACAACTATTGTTGTAGTTGTTGTTATGGAAGGACAGACTAGATAGGCCATGTGGTCTTTTTCTGTCATCATGTTTCTATGTTTCTAACTAATACTGCCTCAGTAAGTGGACTTAGATGCACCAGTAGTAACTGCAGTGCACTGACTGCCATGATCATGCTGGTCACGCCCCTGACAGTTACCACAAAGGCTTTGCACTTAGTGCATGTTTCTTTTAGTGTTAAATTTGTGTGAAATACAAAAACCTAATGCATTTTAGTCCCTCACTTGGTTTGCAGCTTGTCGTGCTGTGAGGGCTTGTGTGCATCAGTGATGATGAGAGCTAAGCTATCTGTAGTTTAACTACTGGCAGGGTCTCCCAAGATGAACAGGTCTCGGCTGAGGTGCCAGACCAAGACCCTCACTTGGATTGCAGCTTGTCATGCTGTGAGTGCTTGTGTGCATCAGTGATGCTGAGGGCTAAGCTATTGGTAGTTTAATTACTGGCAGGGTCTCCCAAGATGGACAGGTCTCAGATGAGGTTCCAGACCAAGACAAACCACCCATTTGGGCAGCAGAAGAATGGTACAGTGTTGGTGGCGGAGGATCACATTTCTGCAACAATGGCAGCAGCACTAAACTTGAACTGCATGGAGGAAAGGCCTGGAAATCTACTTCTGTATTTTGCCATGAAAACCTAATGAATAGTCACAACAAAACAAATTGCACTATAGTACTGGAAGATTAGACCCCCCAGATCAGAAGGCACTCAACTAGTTACTGGGGAGAAGCTGAAGACTTTTCAGAGTAAAGCCAGCATTTATGATGTGGTTGGATCAAAGCCCTCGGGACATTTGACTGCTGATGTAGCTGTGCATGAATTGAGAGTCAGAAGCTGCAAAGATATCTTAAATATTGGGACATGGAATGTATGAAGCATTAACCAAGGGAAGTTAGAGGTGGTCAAGAATGAAATGGAACACGTACAACTTGATCTGTTGGGTGTCAGCGAATTAAAATGGACTGGCATCGGGCACTTTGCATCAGATGATAATATGGTCTACTATGCTGGAAACGAAAGACAAAGAAGAAATGGTGTTGCATTTATAATAAAGAAGAAACTTGCAAGAACTGTAATGAAGTACAATGCAGTCAGTGAATGCTTAATCTATATTCGTCTACGAGAAATGCCTATCAACACAATTATAATTCAAGTATATGCCCCAACAACAGTTGCAGAAAAGGATGAAATTGATGAATTCTATGAACAAGTACAAGCTGAAATTGATAGAAAATGAAAACAGGATATCCTGATAGTCATGGGTGACTGGAACGCAAAAGTTGGCAACAAAGAAGAAGGCAAAGTGGTTGGAAAATATGGACTTGGCAACAGAAATTAAGCTAGAGAAAGACTGATAGAATTCTGCAAGACCAACGATCTATTCAACTCAAACACCTTCTTCCAGCAACACAAGCGGTGACTGTATACATGGGCTTCACCCAAATGGATTGTACAAAAATCAAATTGACTACATCTGTGGGTCAACAATGGAAAAAGCTCTATAACATCAACAAAGACAAAACCTGGAGCTGACTGTGGTAGAGATGACCAACTACTAGTATGCAAACTCAAGCTAAAGTAGAAAAAGAGCAAGCCACTCATGAATGTAGCAAAACATGACTTTGAAAATATACCACTAAATTTAAAGACTGCCTGCAAAATTGATTTGCTGCTTTAGATACAAATGACAGAGCTCCAGAAGAGTTATGGAATGACATCAAGAAGGTTGTGTTGGAAGAAAGTGAGAAGTCTCTACAAAAGGTGAAAAAGCAAAAACAGCCAAAATGGGTGACGGAAGAAACTCTGAAAATTGCCAAGAAACGCAGAGAAGCTAAAGCCAAAGGAGAAAGAGAGACAATCGTAGAACTCAGAGATTTCCAACATACAGCAAGACAAGACAAGGAAAAGTACTATAATGACACATTCAAGGAAATAGAAGCAGAAACTATTAAAGGGAGAACAAGATCGGCTTTCCTAAAGCTACGAGAGTTAAAGAAAAAATTCCAGCCTCAAATTGGAATGTTACAAGATTCTCAAGGTTCTATGTTGAATGATGCTGAGAAGATCAAGAAAAGGTGGAAATATACAGAGTTTTTATATGACAAAGATCAAGTGGCCAACAGACGTTTCAACCTGTACCTTATGATCCAGAACCATTGGTGATGAAAGAAGAAGTCAAAGCAGCATTAAAAGTCTTATCAAAGAACAAAACATCAGGCATTGAAGGCATTCCCATAGAAGTATTACAGAAATCTGATGCAGCTGTTACCATACTTACAAGCCTCTTCCAATAAATTTGGAAAGCAACATCATGGTCAACTGACTGGAAGAGATCTGTGTTTATACCAATATTAAAGAAAGGTGATTCAACTGACCGTGGAAATTATCGAACAATCACTCTGATCCCACATGCCAGCAAGATTCTACTGAAGATTATTCAACAGAGATTACAACCATACCTGGAACAAGAACAACTTGAAGTGCAAGCAGTATTCTGGAAAGGGCGAGGAATGAGAGACATCATTGCGGATGCGAGATGGATCCTTGAAAAGACTAAAGAATACCAAAAGGATGTCTATCTGTGCTTTATTGATTACAGCAAACCTTTGACTGTGTAAACCATGATAAATTCTGGGCCACATTAAGAAGCATAGGTATACCAGAACACCTGATCGTTCTCTTGCACAATCTGTACATTGATCAAGAAGCAACAGTTTGAATGGAACAAGTAGAAACATAGAAACATGACAACAGAAAAAGACCACATGGCCTATGTAGTCTGTCCTTCCATATCAACTACAACAGTCTCCTTTTTTCCTTTAGAGATCCTCTGTGTTTCTCTCATGCTTTAAACAGAATGGTTTAAAATCAGCAAAGGTTTACGACAAGGCTGCATACTTTCCCCCTACCTGTTTAATTTATATGCAGAACAAAGCATCATGAGAAGCAGGATTGTATGAAGACAACAGAGGTGTGAAGACTGGTGGAAGTCTCCTCCACAACCTTCGCTATGCTGATGATACCACATTACTGGCTGAAAGTGAAGATGATCGGAAACATTTGCTTCTCACGATCAAGGAATATAGTCTTTAAATGGGCCTGCACCTTAATGTAAAGAAGGCAAAGATCATGGCAACTGGCAAAATCAATAGGTTCATCATTGATGGAGAAGAAACTGAAATTGTGAACAACTTTAACCTACTCGGATCAACGATCAATAAAGAAGCAACAAGCAGTCAAGAAATTCGATGATACATTGCTCTTGGCAGAATGGCTAGGAAGGACCTAGACAAGATTCTCAAGAGCATAGATGTCTCTCTCCATACAAAAATTTGACTCATTCAAGCCATGGTATTTTCAATAACATCATATGGATGTGAAAGTTGGACAGTGAAAATGATAGACAGGAAGAAAACTGATGCCTTTAAATTATGGTACTGGTGGCGAATACTGCATATACCATGGACTGCACAAAGAACAAATCAGTCCATACTAGAGGAGATCAAACCTAAGCTTTCTTTAGAAGCTCACATGACAAGACTTCATTTTTCATACTTTGGACACATCATGCAAAGAGAGAGATCATTAGATAAAGACATAGTGCTTGGCAAGGTAGAAGGTCAATGCAAAAGAGGAAGGCCAGCAATGAGATGGATCAATGCAATAACAGCAGCTATGGGTGCACTCTGTGAACAATGAGCCGCCTGACTGAAGACCGAACACAGTTTAGGACAACTATCCAGAGTGTCGCCATGAATCGACACCGACTCGACAGCACTTAACAGCAATGCATTTTAGTAAAAAGGCCCCTTTCTTTGCATTCTGGCTTGAACTGCTTTTTTTTTAATTTTTTTAATTTTTTGAGCTTGAACTGGGTATTCCTTCTCCTGATAATAAAAAATGGCACCCTCTCATTATTTGTACCAGTCAAGCTCTAAACATTATGGGGGGATATTCAAAGGCATTTACATGGTTTGCAGAGCTGCAAACTGTGTAAATGCCACTCTGCAGCATATTAGGGCAGCTGAATAGCCACTGGTGCCACAGCTACATGTCCTTATGCTAACCAGTTAGCATCGGGGTGTGCTGGGAGCATTCTGGGCTAGCACCCATCACTAACCGGGCAGCAGTGATTTTGAGCCACTGTCTGGTTAGCGATATGAAGCACAAGCAAGGCACAGGCAACCATGGCGTAACTTTCACCGTAGAAGCTAACCGGACAGCAGCTGAATATTGCTATTGCCTAGTTAGCTTCACAATAATCCAGGCAGCGTGGATATTCAATACTGGTGCCCGGATATAGCCCTGATATTGAATATCTTGGTTTTAAGTTCAGCATCAGCAGCTTGTTGCCGATACTGATTATCGAGCCCTATGCTGCAATCATATCCCATTTTACTGTTCACTTTTCTCTGCATAGCATTTTAGAGTTTCCTCACTTTTTTGTACTGTTAGTTCGTCTCACCTCATTTTCCTTGCTTGCCATTGACTTTGCATCATCTTAAATTCCTTACCCATCATCATAAAAGAGAATGAGCTGTCAGTATTTCAAGAACTGTGGGAGATCATTCATTATTTTTTAATAAATTCCCCAACTTATTGGGTAAGACAGCAGACAGTTCAGTGAAATGTCTGTATTTTAGTTTTCTGATTTAATCCAAGAATCAGATTCTTGCATTTGCGTGCCTGTGTTTCTTTCATTTAGGAGGTTGGCGCATATGTCGACTGTATGAAGTGCACAACGCTATGCGTTTTCTGTCACTCAGTCATGTGGTCATGCCGGGAAAGCTGGAGGGGAGCTTCTGCTGATAAGGTGCTGTGCCAGTCCCAGCATGAGTGACAGGCAGCCCCAGCCCCATTAGAAGCTGTGTGCCTCCTGATAATACCATGGACTTATGGGCTGCGTTACAGACTGTATAAAAATGGCTGCTGGAGAAAGTGGTCTGTGTATGCCACAGGTGTGACACCAGACAGCGGATGTGCAAGTGCACAGGCCTTCTCAGTTTAAGTTTTGGTAGACCTTTTCAGGTACCATAGAATACTTAAGGACTTTGTTTTCAAACTAAGTTGCAGTAACTGTACAAAGGGTGCTAAATGCTGAATAAGCAAGCCTTCACTGATTCTTCTGACTGCCCCACAGATCTCAATGGAGATACCAACTCTGAAGATTTCCTTTTCATGCACTAGCAGAAATAACTCCCCCCAATAAGGGGTATGTTTACCAAACCATCTTAATGTTACGGGCGTTAGTTGCAGTCTTACTGTGACGAATGCCATATAAGGTAGTGGGCGTTCCGGTCTTAAAGTAGCATTTTGGGTTATCGCGCGATAGAGGGAGCAGTGGCACGTTAACGCGCATTAGCCTTAATTAGGCACGCTGACCTGCAAACACACCAACAGAGGTGTATCACAATGGTTAATGCATTGACTGCTGATACAGTGGTCATGAGTCTGATCCCCCAGTGGGCTCAGTTAGAAGACTGTCTGAGGCAATCCCTTTTCCTGCTTGTAACAGTCAGACACATCCCAACAATTTGCACTGCCAGCCAAAAAAGCCTCACCCCAGTGCCGCAACTTAAAGCACCTTTTAGGGCGCACCATAAGGCACATCATAAAGCACCACTTCATCCAAGGCAGGTCATAATGTGCCCCAGAGGGCAGCAGGAACGGTTGGCACCCTCCAAGTCAGCATATAACACACCCCATAAGCTGGCCAAACCTAAGGTGCCACGAAAGATGCCCCAGGGATGTCAAGGTGACACAGCAGAAGGTACCCAGGGGCACAAAGGTGCCCCAAAGTCACAAGCATGAAATGTATGGCTCAAACACAGATGTAACCATAACACTGCACAGAGCACCAAGGAAAGGCAATGAACAAGTGATGAAAGGAAGTAGATGACGGAGCTCATGGACCAGCCAAATTTGTGTGCAGCCCATGTGGCAGCAGGTAAAGTGGACAAACATATCGGGGGCAGCTGTACTGATGTACAGGGTGATGGTAATGTACAGTGCAACAATGATAGTGTGTGGCAGAAGATGGAGATACGTGTCCACCAGAGGAGGTAGAGGTGGCAGGATAAGTGTAATGACAGGAGGACAGAGGAGAGCAGTGCCATGCAGAGCAGACACAGGAGAGGCAAGCATGAAGAGCCGCAATGCAGAAAAGTGTGCCAGTGCAGTGTGCACATAAGGGCAGGATGCCACACTGCTCACACACACACAGACGGACAGAAGGATGGATGGCAACAGTGATGATGGTATAATGTGGCAGCAGCACAGATCTGCACAGATATGACTATTACACGAATGAAAAGTAGTTGTGTAGGACAGCCATAAAAAAAGGGGAACAGAGAGGAATCAAACCCATGACCTCTGCTACTGAAGCCATTGCATTAACCATTGTGCTATTATTATTTATTTATTTATTAACATTTTTATATATATACCACACTATTCGTTATCAGCGCGGTTTACATGTAACAAAAGACCTCAGACAAGATACAAATATCTGGGTTTTACAGTTAACAGGAAGATCAACTTGGATAACAGGATAACAGGAGAAACTATGTACAAGATTACTATTTACATCAAGGAGTCAGGGTATGAAAAGTGTCCTGTAAGTCTGTTGAAGGAATTTGAAGAGCTGATGAGACATAAAGTTTACGTGTTTGGCATGTGGTTAATTGTGTGAGAATGTGATTGTGCTTCTTTCTTCTCTGGGAAATATTTGAGGAAAAGGTGATGTTTTAGGGCCTTCCTGAAGTGGCTGAGATCAGGGATGGCCCTAATGTGTGATGGAAGGGTGTTCCAAAGTTTAGGGGCACATAGACTGAAGGCTCTGCTCAATGTTGTGGTGTTGTATTTTATGACTTCCTTTGGGACGGTCAGCATATTTAGTTCCGTGGTTCTTCTTAGTCTGTTGGTTATGATTGGTTGTATCAACTCCGATAGCGAGGTGGAGGCGAGACCTTTGTACGCTTTAAAGGTCAGGAGAAGTGTCTTAAAAGTGACTCTCGCTTGAATAGGGAGCCAGTGTAGCTGTTTTAGAAGGGGTGTTATATGGTCCCTTCTGGATGCTCCGAAGAATACTCTGGCTGCACTGTTTAAGGCAAGTTGAAGAGGATTTAGGCTTGATTGAGGGAGCCCTTGTAGGATGGAGTTTGCATAGTCGAAATGTGGAATGATTAAAGCCTGGTAAATAGTACGAAAATCGTCTGGATCAATCAGTTGGCGAAGGTATCTGAGGGAGCGGATCTTGAAGTAAATTGCTCTCACTGTATTGGATATGTGAGTCTTCATGTCAAGGTTTTGGTCAAGGGTCACTCCTAGGTATCTGATATGTGGTTTTACTTACAGTGTGGCATCTTGAACCTCCAGGCAGGTAGGTGGTATGAAATTCGAGTTCCTTGAGATAAAGAGAACCTCCGTTTTTTTGTGTTGGATTCTGAGATTTTGTGATAGTAACCAGTTTGATATGGCGTTAAAGCAGTTGGGAGTTAGCATACCATTGGCTGGCTACAGAAAGAGTGCACATCACCATAAAACTGTCTGCTGTGGCTACCAGGATAGGATAGAACCAAGAGTACCCATAATGCAATTCACATGCAGAACAGTAGTCTACATCTGCTCACCAGATGGGGTATGCACCTCTACAGCACGTCAGCTTGGTAGGGGGGAATTACCATGCATGTTACTGGCACAGAGTACCCACAGGCCATGCAAATGTGTGTGTTCTATGCTCACCCTGAGGGTGAGATGGAGTGGCCAGCACCAGGTCCGCAGTACCCGGGTTGGTTGAGGTGGGATGTGCTGCAGGTCTCCATCAGTGCCAGTGTGTGACAGGTATTTGTTGCAGACACCTTTAGGAGGTCTCTGTGTCCATTTGTAATTGCCAGTCATGTCTGGCACTTCTGGATCATGATGCACACAACATAGTGCATATCCACTGTGCTTGCTATGGTCACATGTTTAGAGAGCAGGGGTGTGTCAGGACTCACATGGTGACAATTTACTTAACAAACTGCCCTCTCTGGGTCCGGGTGGGGGGGACATGATCTGCCCCCAAAAGACCCACACTCTCACCCTTTGCAAGGGGGGTAGTAGAGGTACATGAGGACAGACTGTGGGACCAGCAAACCCAGTCCTGGTGGCGAACAGACAGCTGTTGAAGATCTACACATGGGACAGGGCCACTGGCAGATAGGTAGTGGGCCCAGTCAGCTTAGCTGCCCCCTCTACAATCTGAGATTCACCAGCAGAGGGCAGTCAGTGTGCACCTGCTGCACCCTGCAAGGTGGTGCAGCCATACAGATGCTAATTGCAGACAGTCTGCTAGCTAGTACATAGTGCATGTTCCTGGAGGAACTGTGTGCACCCAAAACTGGGACATCAGCACACAAACCACACAAGTATATCAGTGATTAGGCCCCAGAAAAAAAAACCATAAATATCACTTAAAAGAAATACACTACAGCACTATAGGGGAACCTAGCCATGCCGTGGTCACTGCTCAGTCAGGATGAGAGCAACCTCCCAGCATGACATGCTGTGGCCACCCTGTCCATGCAGGTGTTGGTCGGGCACTGCAATGTCACAGTCATTGCCCTATACCCTGTGCTAATGCATCCTGCCCGGGCCATACCCACAGTACCTTGCTCCTCATTATGCACATTGGCAGGCTAACACTGGAAACAGTGCAAGCAATGTGGGCTCAGTAAGGTGTAGGCAGCCACAACACACTGGATAGACAGACACACACTCCCACACCTATGCCAGCATTGTGCAAATATAGATGTTTGTGGCAGCCCTGGCCACCACACCAGTCCTGGGCACAGTGCGGGCATTGCTATGGTACTCAATACTTTTAGGGTCACTCCCCGGGGTGGTAAACACTGTCAGAATCAATAACTGAAACACACTCCACAGATATCAGAAAGGTTGCTATGATGAATCTCTATCAACAAATTGTGTTTAACTTAGGATTTGTTAGCTGACATTAATCATAGCAACATTTTGATATATGTGGAACGTGTTCCCAAGTTTAGGACGGCATTGCTAAGGTATGGAGGTGCCAGTACTGGGAGATGCTGCTCCGCGCAGGGCCCAACAGCCTGACTCTCCATGAGGCTTTGGATAGTGGAGCCTGTGGATGTGGCTGTTTATGCCCCTGTTGGCCGCTGCTCTAGGGCAGAGGATCCCAACTCCAGTCCTTGTGGCCAAACACTGTTCAGGTTTTCATGCTGTCCCTAATGAATATGCATGAGATACATTTGCATACAATGTGGGCGGCGCATACAAATGCAGCACAGGCATATTCATTAAGGTCAGCATGAAACCTGAATGGTGTTTGGCCCTTCAGGACTGCAGTTGGGAAACTCTGATCTAGGGATTGCACATGTTTATGGTGTCTGTGCTCTGTAGGGTACATTATAGACGTTTCAGGCATGTTTATTTTATCTGCAATAAAGGTTCCGTCTTTATTACCACGGTTTAGTACTGGGTAAAATATGGGGACAGGGTTGGCAGGAGCCACAGCTGGGACTTGAACTTGTGACCTTCTGTTTCTTAACACACTGGCTGTGTGTACTGCACCACACTGTTGCCACAAGGACAGATCAATCCCTGGGGATACCATGAATGTTCGTCAGACAGACCCTGTCTGTTGCAGTGCACGGCACTCACCTAAATGGGGCTCGGCCATGGTCTGCTGTGGGCAGATGCCACTGCTCCCTCCACCACCAGCTGCCATGCCATTATGTCAGTGGTGCTGGTGGTGCGCTGTCCCAGGCCATCCAGTGTGCCGGTAGGCAGCTTCCTATAGTGTGGGTTCTCGGGTAGGGGTGCCTACATGGACATGCACGCTTTCCCACAGCACTGCCTGCCAATGTTATGTGCACTTGGGAGTACCTGCTGGGTAATATCCCCTGTGACACTGTGGGACACACACTCGTGCCGATGTTGGACCCTTGTCAGTTGCTGTCTTGCTGCTTTACTGTTTTGGCATTCCTATGTGCCACCTAGGCATCTGCCTAGTCCGCACTGTGCCCCAGCTGGACCACAGCATGTGCCGCCTGCAGCCCCCTGTATCCCATTTACAGCATCAGTACAGTTGCCCTTTCCTACATGCCCACTCTGCTGTTGCTGCAGATGTGCCTGCCATAACAAACCTGCCCAATCTAAATGACAGAAACCCTGATCAGCGCTATTTCAATGTTGGATCATTCACTATGTAGGAGGACAGAGCATAGACCCTTCCAAACATGATATCTTAATTTTTACGCTTTGTCAGTAGTGTTGCTTTATGTTTATAATTAATATCACTATTGGCCTGCTTGGTTATTGGGATTTTAAATGTGGTTCTGGTCATTTTATATGTTTATTTGCGTTTTTGGTTCCTGCACATGTATAACAACTATCACTTTTCTAGGTTTCCCTGCCTTTGCTGCACAATGCTGACTTAAATGGTTTCTCTTTCTTGCAAATGTGCCTAATGTGAGGGTTTCAGACCCGGATTTCACAGCGTTAGTGTGCCTGGAGCCTCTCCCCTCCCACTCTACGCCCATTGACCCCTTTTCTCCGCCCTCTGGGAAGCCTTACTCCACCCTTCAGACCCAGATTTCACAGCATTAGTGTGCCTTAACGCCGCGTTATCGTGCGATAAGTGATGTTATCGCGTGATAACATTACTTATCTCGTGATAATACCACCGCTGTGACATTAAGACGGTTTAGTAAACATACCCCTAAGACCCCTCCAGCACCCCCGCCGCCCCCCCCCCCAGGGTCATACACCTCATCTTCCCCTTGAGTCTCCCTCTCCTTTACCCTAAGAAATGCTATAGCGGCAACCTTGTCCTCACCTGAATACATAAACCAAGTCCCCTTCTGAGCTCTTAGCTTCCCCTTCTCAAGGGCAGGTGGAAGATTTTGCAGGCTGATTTGTGGCTCTTCTTTAAGAGCCAAAAACAAACTATGGGTCAGCCAGCATTGTTTTGAATGTTGGTGTTAGTGGGACAGGAGCAATTGGGCAATGCTTATGCCCCAGGACCTTCAACCTTCTTGAAATAATGAGGGACAGAGAGATCTGGGGAGACTCCGTTGATGTGTTCAGGTGTGGCGAGGTTATGTGCAGGGAGGCAGGGTTACAACCTGTGCATCTCTTCTGGGCATAAGGGCAACCATTTCGGGAGGGTGCATATTAGCATAGCCCTTAATTATTTAATTCTAACCAACTTCTAAACCAGGTAGGAAGTCAAAACTGATTTTCAAACGATCTAAGCATCTAGACATTTGAATTTAAACATTTTTCTGGCTATGAGCATAAGACTTGTGCCTTAAATTGCATTCAGTTCTGAGGTTCAGCTGCTTCTGTGAATGAAATAAATTCTTAAGTGTCATGAGCCATCAAAGCTACTACTACTACTACTGGGCATTTATATAGCATTACAAGTCGTACACAGCGCTGCACAGACAGATAAGAGACAGTCCCTGCTCATCAGAGCTTACAATCTAGTCAAAACAAACACAGAAGGTGTAGGCAGGGATTAAGCAAGAGGAAAGAAAAAAGGAGATCAGGTGAGTCAAGATCCAAAAGCAGCAGCTTGTACCATGCATTCAGCCGAGCTAGGAAAAGGTAAGACTCTTCACTCCACCAGCTTGGCAGTGGGGAGAATTCCAAGGAGCGTTAGTAGGGGGAACGGCATTTTGGATTTAGTTCACATATGTTTCAGGAGTAGCTTGAGGCAAGTTAAATTCAGGGATGGTAGTTATTTTCTTATCCCTTTGAAGGCTTACAGTCTAAGGTTTCAATGCAGTAAAGTATGCCTGCATTAGTACAAGCTGTAGCGTAGCGTTTATACAGACGGTGCTGCACTAATATGGGGGCAGAATGTAGGATGGGATTTAACACGAGTGGAATGAAAGTGCAAGTGACTGCATTGAAGGAATTAGCTATGCAGCACAGATGCAGAAAACTGTGCAGGCCAGAAGGATGAACTCAATGCTAAGACTTTTAACACAAAGTCTGAGGAGATGTTAAGGGTTCACTTATAGGTCTGCAGTCAGTGCTGATGAGGAGTTTATGCCTGTTTCATGAGTGCACAGCACCAGCAACCTTTTTCTGGCTTTGCTGAAAAAAATTGCTGAAAGAAAACGATAGGGGGAGTGTGCTGGAACAACGTGTGCACATGTGATGGAATGCTATCTGGCACAGAAATAGTAATATTATTCTCCGCAGAAGTTCTGTTAGAATAATATCTTTGTTTAGGAACATAATATTACAGAATGTCTGTGCAGAATATTGCTGTTTATGTGTCAGACAACTTTCCTCTGCAGTGTGGTGTTTTGTTTTAGGTTGAGCTAGTGTCCTCTTTTTGGTATTATAGATAACATTCCAATGCATACACACAAACACCAAACTGGGGGGGTGGGGGGGGGGAGGGTGCACAAGACATCCCCCTTGCACATGTGCCTGGCTTTCTCTCCTTGTGTTCACTTTTGACGCACAGCTCATTGGCATTCTGTTTGCTTACAACATTGCTGAACAAAACTTCTGCATTAAACTAGTGTTAGGAAACCCTGCACTAGACCTTTAGCACAGGCTTTCTGCATTGAGTCCTAAGTTCATACTTAAGGTGATAGAGGGTTGAGTGACTTGTTCATGATCACAAGAAACATGGAATTTGAACCAGGTTTCCCTGATTCTCAGCCCACTGCTCTAACCATTAGACAACTCCTTCTTCAGGAGGACTGATGTGAGAGGCTAGGAACTTTCCTGTTGATGTTTGTCAAGTACTGGAAAGCTGGTGAATTCCCATCCCCTCCTAGATACATACCTTTTTTATTATGGAGGCAAGGGGAGATCCTGGAGCATTGGATGCTAGAGATATACATATCCCAATAACATTTGGTTTGTTTTTGGATTTTCTGAAAACGTTTTACCAACTTTTTTGGAGTTTATTTTGGTTTGTTTTGATAACTTTTTTTGTACATGCATTAGAATGTTTCAATGCGTGCAGATCAATTATGCACATGTTAATTCATAGGCTTATTCACATACGATTGATTTTATGCACACAAACATTAAGGTGCCCTAACAAACCAAATGTTCACTTATGCACACTTAGGGATATTTTTACTAATCGGTGCTAGTGGCTTCTGTGCGATATCGGCTCGGATATCAAACGGAAACCTCTACCGTCGATTAGCAAATATACCCCTTAGTGGCCTAATTTTAGAAGTCTGTTTTTTTAATCTGAAATTTAGGTTCCTAAATTTGGCTGAAAATAGACACCTACATTAGACTCCAAATTAAAGCACTTAAATATACCACACAACATTTCTGATTGATTATCATACTCTAAGAGATCAGGAAATGTCTGGTAATAATCTCAATTTTTTTCTTGGTGACAGATGACCCATAGCAAGGTCCAGGGCTGACTAGGGGTTCCTGGTCTGGCTTTGTCTTTGGCTGCCACCCTTGATGTAGATCTGTCTAGTAGGAAAAAAAGAGGAGTGATTCACTTAACCACTTCCTCTGTGAGCCACATGACAGGAGAGTCTTTGCTGTGGGTTTGAGACCAAGCAGGATTAGGGGGAGCGGGATAGGTTATAAAAGTTAAGATTATGTACTTCCCCTTCATTGAGCACATTGTTTTGAATCAAACTGACATGATCTGTTTGAGATAGTAGCCACCTGCTAAAAATGTAATAAGCTAATCCTTTCTTGATTGCATTTTCAAGAAGGCCAACACATAAATCACACCTAGGCCTGAGATGGTTGTGATGGCCTTTATAAGGCTTCTGAGGTGCATGAGCTTTACAGTGAACTCTGAAATGTTTATAGGTCATTTGGTCGATGGATGTATTTTATTTGAGGGGGGGGGGGGGCAAGGACATATCTGTACATCTTTAGTGTCAGTGTCACTATACTGAAGTCATATTTATTGCATTATTTGATGAACAACCAAGTAGATGGAAAACCTAATACTGGGAGGCCCTTAGATTTGTGTGTTATACCTGAACTTGGCTCCCTATTGGGACATGGTGTGGATCCTAGATGTTGGTGATATCTAGCCAACCCTGTACCTAGAAAGAAAGGTGGCCTCAATAATGCATCATGCAAGACAGGCTACTGCAGCAGAATGCGGATTCTCTTATGATGGTATGCTTCAGATTTTCCAAAATGTTACTATACCTTCTCATGAGAACACAAAATACAGACAACAGAAGATCACAAGAACGCAAAAAACTCCAAAAACTATTGAATAAATCCTCAAGGAGACGTCAAGTACAGACTACAGAGCTGATTAATTATACTCAAAACATTTGTGTTTGGAGATTTCATTATTTGTCTCCTGGGCTCATAGTCCATTAATATTTTTTCAAAACATTTTCTATATCCTTACACTTCAAAATATAATATCAAAACATCCTTGTGGGCTTACAAAAAGATATGTATATATTTGCTTCTGCAAAAATCTCCTCCATTGTTCACAAACAGCTTGAAAACCCAAAAGACTATGGGGCTTGTTTACAAAGCCGCGGTAGCGGTTCGCGGTCGTTATCGGAGCCGCGGCCCCATTGAAATCAATGGGGTCGCGGCTCCGATAACGATTGCGAACCGCTACCGCAGCTTTGTAAACAAGCCCCTATGTTACTTATCTGAAATTCATTTTGCCACAGCCGTTTGTCCAAACAGACAACCAAAGTTCATCCTGCTGCCACACGTCAGTTAGCCGTGTCCCGACATAGATGTTCCAGCACATCGTTTTCTTCAGGGGCCGGTGACTATCCAGGACAACATCACTAATTATTCCACAAAGGCAGCTCATTCTCATACTGCTTTCTGTAAGGAAACTGACAGCGTGAGTATAATTAATTGGCTCTGCAGTCTGTATTTGATTTCTCCATGAGGATTTTTTCAATACATTTTGGAGTTTTCTGAGCTCTTGTGACTTTCTGTAGTCCGTATTTTATGGTTCAGATATTGCCACATGTCTATAGATAAAGCTGTGGTGTTTGATTTCAAACTTTTGCCCTGTTTACTGAAGGTCTTCTCATTTTGTTTATGTGAAAAATGCTTAATAAACATGGCCCTTTGTTTATCCACAGTAGGGGGTTTGCAGATTTGCATTTATAAAAGAAGTTGGGTGTGGATAAAGGCAGTCTAGGTTGCTCGTGCTGTTTAATTCAAAGATCGGGGGTGGCTAGCCATATTTTCACTTTTTTTTAAGACCAACATGCAGATAAAACTGAGACCCAAGCAGCACAAGCCCCCTCAAAGGTTTATAGGGGGAGAGCAGGTCAAGTTGGAAGTCTCCTGCCTAGTTGGCGTGTGATGTCATCCTCAGCATGAGAACTGGGCTTGGAAGCTCTCAAGTCAATGATGGGGTAAATGCTAGTGGTATCTGTCTGGGCATCCTGGTTCTGGAACAAGGGAAGGTATCTTCATAGGAGGAACAACCAACCAACTGGTTTGCAGGAGCAAGACTGGAACCTCTGCAGATACTCTGGGTGAAGATCAAGGTGTTTGAAGAAGTTTAAGATAATTTACTTGAAGGTCATTAGGGAGACTTTGGTCATAATTTCTGGAAAAATCATGCAAGTTTCAAAGCAGATAAAATTACAGGCATGTTTACTAAAGTCCGTTGCTGTGCGGGTCCCCGTTAGTGTGCTGGTGCCATATAAGGAGTGGGCGGGCCAGGCAGAAAAAGGAAAAAAACGGACCGTAGGTTTGTGAGTCACGCTAATGTGCGGGTCCCACATTAGCGCGTGAGAAGGCTAAGTGGGGCGCTGCTGCACAACCAAACAACAAAGCCGTAGTACAACGGTAAAGACATTGACCTATGGTGCAGGGTCCAGGGGTTCAAACCCCCATTGCACCCAACAAAAAAGACCAGCTGAGGCATCAAATTTTATGGGCAAAAGTGGTGTAGGAGGCATATTGATTATGGGCGGCAGAAGGCGGCGCACCTATTTTTTTAAACGGCATGAGACGGCGCACTGTTTATTGTGGGCGGCAGAGGGCGGCGCGCTGTTAAGGTTGGGCGGCAGAGGGCGGCGCACTGATAAAATTGGTCAACAGAAGGCGGCGAGCCGGTGGGCAGAAGGCGGCGCGCTGATGTGAGGGGGCAGCCCAATAGTGGGAGGGATAAGTGGCGCGCTGATGTGCAAATAGCAGGAATGGAGCCATAGGACAATGGTTAAGACACTGACCACCCATGCAGGCATCATGGGTTCAATTCCCCCCAGTGCCCATTGAAGACAGCTGGCTGAGGCAGTATTTTAAGGGGCATGCCCATGTTGGGCGCTGTTAATGTTACGCGCCAGAAGGCGGCGCGCTGTTAATTGTAATTTTGTGCGCCACAAGACGGCGCGCCAATGGCTACAAGGCTGCGCGCTGCTGCTCAAACACAGGAACAGAGCCACAGCACAATGGTGAAGACACTGAGCAATGGTGCAGGGGCCATGTGTTCAATCCCTCACAAAGCCCAGAGAAAAAGGCTAGCTGAGGCAGTATGTTTTATGTTGGGGAGAGCTGTAGGAGGCTCTATAAGTTTAGTTTTATGATAACTACTAGCAAACACACTCTCACAGCATATTAATATAGGGCCGCCCATAAGGCACATGTTACAGTGCACCGTCTGCCAAGGCACCCTAGAATGTCCCCTATAGGGCAGCATGTATGTTGCGACACAGGATAATGTATGGTGCACCCTATATGGATGGCAACCATACAGTGCCCTATAGGGCGCCCCATAAAGCACCCTCAGAGGCACCTTATGGGTACAGTACACTGAGGGTGCTATTGCTGACATCAACATATGTACAGTAAACTAAAAAAATATGCTTTGAACACCTGTTTCACAGAACCCCAATGTGGGTTTGAACTCATCACCTCTGGCTGCACAGGCAGTGACCTAACCATAGCTGTATGGAAGCCCCTGACTGGCTACAGATAGCCTGCACGTCATCTCACAGATAGTATGCCAGGGTAAACAGGATAGGGTTAGGCCACACGTACCCATGATGCACTGCACATGCAAATTAGCTGTCCACAGATGGACACAAGATGGGAAATGCACCCCCACAGCACCTCGGCCCTGTTGGGGGACGTTACCGGGTGCACCCACACAGCAACTCGGCCTGGTAGGGGGCACTGACCGGGTGTTTTACTGGCACAAAGTAGCTACACAACGTTACATCGTGCGGGTTCTGGCCTCACCCTGAGTGTACAATGAGGCGCCCAGGACCAGGTCTACAACACTTTCCATGGCTGATGGAGGCCAAGCGGGAGTTCCAAAGCAGTGTTAATGTGTATGATAGCTAGTTTCTGCACAAACACCATGGATATCCCAGTCAGGCACAGCTGTAGCCCCCCCCCCCCCTTGGGCTGTCCCTAGAGACAAACATGGTCCCCCATCAAGAGATCCACACTCTACCTCCCTGCAAAGGTGGCAGTAGAGGGCAACATCAACCCCAGTCCTGCTGAGGAACACCCCCCACACACAGCCATAACACAATAACAGACAAACATATGACCAGGTATGGTAGGTTGCACCCCACCACCAGGTATTCCCCTGCAGCAAGCCAACTGCACCCTGCAAGCCATTCCAGCAAACCACATACCATCTACAAACAGCCTGCTGGTTAGTCCATAGTGCATGTTCCCAGTGGAGACACATGCACACAGAACTGGGCTGCCAGCATACACAGCAAGCAGATAACTCAGTGACTGGGCCCCAAATAGATACCCATATGTATCACATGAGAGAAAGACTGTACAGCACTATGGGGGTGCCTAGCCATGCTGTGGTCACTGCAAAGTCAGGGTGAGCGTGATCTCCCAGAAGGACATGCTTTGGCCACCCTGTCTGTGTAGGTGGTGGCCGGACACTACAGTGTCCCTGCCAGTGCCCTATGCCCGGTGCAGATGCATCCTGCCCAGGCCACCCTGTCCTGGCTATACCCATGGTACCGTGCACCTCATTATGCACATTGGCAGTGTGGGCTGTGGAAGGGGCTTGCTGCCAACACCCACGGTATAGACAAACACACACTTCCACACCTATGCCATCATGGTGCTACTATTGAGAAGGTAATCAGCCTTGCCCACCAAGACCGCTCCTGAGCACGGCAAGGCATGGATATGGTAGGCAGTACAGCTGGTGGCCACTCCCCAGGGTGGTAAACAGCGTCAGAGGCCAGGCCTGGAGCACGCACCGCAAACACCTAACAGATTGTTCGGATGGGGTCAACTAGCAGTATGTGTGGAACTAGCAAACATCTCAGAGCTGTGTATCATATACCTCAGGTGTAGGGTGACATTGGTAGGACATGCAGGGTTCAATGGTTTGCCTCTCCAGGAGACATTGGTCAATGAGGCCTGTGGGTGTGGGTGTGGGTGTGTCTGCCCCTGATGGCTGCTGCTTTACGGCACAGATTCCCAACTCCAGTCCAGGTTTGCATCACACTGTTCTGGTATTCCTGCTGTCCCTCATGGATATGCATGAGCTACATCTACATACCATGGGTGTGGTGCATAGATATACAGCACAGGCATTTGTATGAGTGCCATCATGGGACCTGACTGGTGTGTGCCCCACCAGGACTGCATTGTGTGATTCTGCTCTGGGTACTGGCCCTGTTCATGGTGTGTGTGCTCAGTGGGGTAAAGATAGACGTATTGCCATTGCATATGTCCTCCCCAGGAAAGGTGTGCCCTTACTATCACTGTTTAATTGGGGGAAAAAGATTAGCGGTTGCCCCAGTTGGGCTTTGAACCTGTGACCCTCTGCTCTTGTATACAGTGTCTGTGTGCACTGCACCACCGTGTATCCACAGATTGGGTGATTTCCCTGGAATGTCCATGACTGTGGATCCAGTAGGGCCTGTGTTGCAGTGGACTGTGCCAGCCTGCACATGACTGGGCCTCTGTCTTCTGTGGCTAGCAGCCACTGCCCCCTGCACCACATGTCCTCGTCCGCCAACATGCTGGCATGAGCTTCTCTCAGAAAAAGCAGATGACCTGATTGCAATGTGGCAGTACGGGACTGCATTTGGGTGACTTGGCTGTAGGTAATGCCCATTGTTGTGGTGTGTGTGCGCGTTGTTGGGTAAAATATGGGTGCTCTCCCCATGCTTATGTTCCCTGCAATACAGGGGTGTCTGCGCTATCTGTGTTCAGTGGTGGGTAAAATATAGGGATTGGGCTGGCACGTACCCCAGCTGGGCTTTGAACCTCTGACCCTCTGGTTCTAGAGGTACTGACTCTGTCTGCTGCACCACACTATGGCCACAGAAACAGTGCAGCCCCTGGAGGTAGTAAGCTTAGCAGAATGGAGTCACAAACCCTGCTCTATGCAATTTTACTGTGGGCATATGCACCCTGTCTGGTGACAGACGTGCACATAAACCCCGGAAATGGCTACGGGAAATGGGGGACAAGATATCACCGCGCTGGGCAACAGTGATATTAATGGGCAACCATACCAAACACTCCCAGGAAAGCTCCAAACAAAGGAAATGTGTTTTGGAAGAGACTCGGCTCCGTAAACCCTTCAAAAGTTCATTTCTTTTTTCTGGAGCTTTGCTGGGTGTGTTTTCTGTATTTGCCCATCACTATAACTGTTCCCCAGCTGAATTACTGTTTTTAATAGTTCTGTTGTGGTCATTTTCTATTTGTATTTGCACTTTTGTGCTGTGCACATGTATCACACTGCTCACGTTTTGCTGGTTTCCCCGGTTTTCCTGTACATTGCTGACGGAAATGGTTTCTCTTCCCTTTAAATGCTTTCTACAGCGAGTGTTTCACTCGCGGTAGTTTTTACATGCAAATTCGGGCCCGATACTGTGCGGGGAGCCTCTCCCCTCCCACTCTCCACCCATTGACCCCGTCCCTCCGCCCCTCCGGAGCCTTCCTCCGCCCTCCTTTCGCCGTTCCACGCCTCTATCGGAAATTTGCGGGCCGCACTTGTACGGGGCCCGTTAGTGAGCCGCGTACCTGTGCGGGGGTGACACGCACATGTGCGGGGCATTTAAACGCGTTTCTGCGCGTTTCAGTGCCGCGTTGCCGTGCGCTATTTTGCGGGGCGCTATTTTGCGGACTTTAGTAAACATGCCCCTTAATCTTTCCATGCTAAAACATGGGAGATAAAAAATGCTAACAAAGAATTACGTATATAGAAGAGAATGTGGAAAAGTTGCAGGATCTAGTAGCTATTTGTTGAAGAGGAACTTATTTCTTCAAAATCTGATGGAAGCTTTTGATAACTTTGCTAGGCAGGGAATATTTGTCTGAAATGTTTCAGATCCATGATTTTGTGCTTAGGTTTTTTTTTTTTTTTTTTTTTCTTTCACCATATAGATGCCTTATTTTGTAGTGTGAGGATTAACACCCATATGTTTCTGGATGTGACCAAGGCTACCTAGGCTAGAAGTATAGAATTCTATTGTCTCTACTAGGTATAGGAGGTGACATAAAAAAATCAGGTGTTGATATTCTTCTGCTGTGGTCAATGTTTTTGGTTTTAAATACCAGCTATGACAATTAAATAAATTGCATACATTTAGGGTCACTCTCTGCATAGTGCCTAGTGCTGAATATAGAGGGTAATTTCCTAAGAGAGTTCCTAGCTAAGCAGCATGAACATTCCTAGTTTAAGCCTGTTTTATAAAGATAAACAGATATGGCTATTTGTATTTATAAGATATTAGTGTAAATGGCAGTGATCACACCTTAAATTCAGGGGTGGACATTTATAACAGCTCTCTAGCAAGCATAAATGAATACATGCAGAATTCACATTTTTAGTTTAAGCTATTTTATAATCAACAAATGTACTTGCAAACTTTACCCGTGATCTCCAAAACTGTGCCCCCAGCTATGCCTACCACCAAAGTATAAATGCTCCATTTTTTTTCTGGAAGGAAAGTAAAGGAAGGCCAGGAGAAAAATGCACTCATTATTTTTTCTATAAATATCCCCAGAAAACTCACGGAATGGAGCCAAAAGGACAGATTAAGGAACATTTGCTCCACAGTATTAATACTAGTTAAGGGAACATTTGTCCCTCGCTGACAGATTTGTGGCGTTGTTGAGGCAAAAAATTCAACTAAGATGAGAACATGCAGAGGGCAAATAATTTAGGTTCATTTTCAGTTCATGTGGAATTTTTTCCTGATTGTAGGACATTTTTTAATTCATTTCACATATTTTAACATACGCTAATGGATTTAAAGTCCATTATTTTGTAGATTAATGTGTATTAAATTGATTCAGTGCACAATAAGGGGCATGTTTACTAAAGGCTATTGTGCGTAAATGAACATTAACACTTGTTAAGTACTATCATGACCCTTTTATTTCTAAGAGCCATGGCAGCACTTAATGCACTTTAATTTCCTTAGCACATGTTAACCTTGGCCTGCTGCCCCTTGTGCTGAGCCGTGCCTTGCTGCCTCCCCCTGATGCTGCTGATTCTGGCGGTAGAGTCGGCTTGGCGGCAGCGGCAGGCCATGTTCTTTGACACACATGGCCGGCCGCTTCTGACCCCTTGAAGTTGTGTTGGAGAGTTCAGAAGTGGCAGGCCATGTGTGCCAAAGCACATAGTCTGCTGATGCCGCTGATTCGCCCCTGACCCTGCCGCCAGAATCAGTGGCCGTGTGGCTCAGCACGGAGAGAGGGGAGCGGCACACCAGGGCTTCAGTCTAGGGTGGCAGAAACCTTTGGGTCAGCCCCATCCACAGATGACCTAAAGGCAAGCATTTTATTTTTGACACAACAGCAGCAGTATTCCAGTCTCCCAGATTATTTTGTGCTATTAGTTGCAATATCACACGCAAATGCGAATGTTCACACATGAAGGGGAGTGTAATTTTATAACATAGCACTTCCAAAAATGTGCCCGTTTTATAAATACAAAAGCAATCAGAAACTCCCAATGCAATTTTTTTTTATATAGGACCATCACATATAGCTTAAAATCATTGGCTACTGATCACAGCTATTGACCATTGGTTATAGACATTACTATTTAATATCACTATTGGTCCATTTTTAAACTCAGTTCATTACTGCTATCTGCATTCAAGTCACTTAGTAGATTCTCAAAAAGTAAAAATTAAATTAAAAGCAACTATTATTCAATATCTGACATGATACCGTGTTTTGATAGGAAAGGACGCTTATGTTTTTGCATCAGGACATCAAAATGTTTTCAATAATAGTTCCTGAATGACAGCTTGAATCCAAATAAAGCTTTTCTCCCAGCCAGCGTTTCACTTCATCTCTTCAACTGTAAGGAAAACATGGCATCAAGAGATCGCATGATATCATACATCAACAAATTAAAGGAACAATTGCCTCTCTACTTCCAAATTAAAGCCATATGGTGAAATGGTCTTCAGAGTAAACATCCAGAATTGTTCTCACGCATTCAATCAAGAGTCTTGATCACTACTCTGATAAGTGGCAGGGACATGATCAAAGCGTTCTCCAATAAAGATCTTTAATAGACTGATTCATTTGAGTCCAGTGCTGAGCCAAAAGGGCAGATTCCTGAACTGTAGAAACCCTATTTTTGTGTTTGTTAAGTCTCATGGTAATCTACTATTTGTTCTGCCAAGAGTATAGGTCCAAACTATTTCATCAATCGCATCCACAGAACTATGATCAGTAAAATAATATGATCGTAGACATCTTCCCCTAGTAGGATGTATCCAATCAGTGCCAGAGATTGTGTAATCACACCAGCAATAATGGCCACAAACAATATGCTGACCTCATTGATCAATTTTCTTGGATAAAAGGATTTTTTGTCCCGATTACATCTCACCAATATTCTTCTCTCTTTTGTATGCTATAATTGGATGTTCCTTTAACACTGTATGAAGAGTCAACATTTGCCAATGCAGGTGAATAATCGACGCTAATCATGCTGTCAAATAAGAATAAGGGAGAGCGCATAACAAATTATCTTAATTTGAATTCCCACAGTATTCAAACAAGTATTATCTGTGACCAAAACACAACCGTTTATCTGCTCTGGAAATAATTAAACTGGAATAACCTCTCACCTGACATCGATTGTAAGTAAACAGTTTTCAGCTTTATAAGCCAGAGCAAAAAATCCTTCTGGCCCTCAAAAATTGGCTGACTGAGATATCAGCTTTCAATTTAAAAGGTTAATAGCTGTGGAATCACAAATAGTTATGCCGCTCAACTTCTTTACCATATACCGTAGTTATAAAAGTACAGTCTTCTTTACTAATAGATACATCAAAAAAATTAATATTCTCAAAATTACACTTCATCATAAATTTCAACTTTGATCTCAAATAATTCAGCCAATTAAAACATTCATGCAGATCACCCATAGTACCTGCTCAGATACAAAAAATATTACTGAGGAATATCTTCCAAAATTTGAGCTTCTTAAAAAAACATGAAATATAAATGATTCCTCCTCAAAAAAAGCCATATACAAGGCAGCAACATGTTGCCCCCATTTCCACCCCATAACACTGTTAAAAAAATCAGAGCCAAAGCAAAATTATTTTTCTTTAATTCCAGTCTTGCCAGTTTTAATAAGAAGCTTGAAGGGATATGACATGATTCCTCACATTGCATAAGGGTCTTCTCAGTTACCTCCAAAACCTCATCTTGCTGGATTTGAGTATATTGTGAGACCACATCAAGTGTCAGTAATATACAGTTTCCATGTCCCAAACTGAACCCTTCTAGTATTCATAAAAAGTGAGCAGTGTCTTGTATATAAGGCCTAATCAACTGAACCTTAGGTTGTAGAAACAAATCTATAAGCTGAGACAATAGTAGATATAAGAGGAGGTCTTTGTGAACTTTAGGTGAAAAATACATACAAGGCACCCAAGGATGCTGTTCTACCAGGAATTCATATTCATTATCAGTTAGGAACCTGCTGTCCTGAGCTATCCTACAATAGACTTGATCTCGTGCTGTAGCCCATTAATTGGATCTATAACCAATTTTTAAAAAAAAAATCATCAGATTGATTGACGCACCAATAGTATAATTCTCTTAATCCTAGACAGTTACTGTCCCAAACTTATAAGCTCTCATAATTATGTTATCATTCTTTAGTTGCATAAAAGTCTGATACTCATCAAAAGTCATATTTCACTATACCACCTGATCCAAAGTTGATTGCTCAATTTTGTCCAAATCTCTAAGAATAAGATCACAAAATGTAGCAATTGTGACATCTTCTACACCTGGTGGAGAGGTTGCATCAAAGAGAAATTTGGCATTGATGGATTCATTGAAAAAAAAACAACCCTTCAATTGCAGAATTCTAATAAACTGATAAAAACAAATCCTAGATTCAAAAGGCTCAAGCTGTGTTGTAGGAACAAAGCTCACGCCCAAATCAAGTGCTTGCTCTTGAGTGGCTTGAGATGTTTAATAATGCTGATCTCTGTTCATCTGGGATCTTGTTACTGGACCTTGGTGGTGGAGGATTCAAAACCATTTCTCTTCATATACACTGTAGGAAACCATGTGCCCTCCCTATTTAGCAATACTATTTAAAAAAATCATCCTGATGTTGATTGTTCCCATATCCTATATTAAATTCCTCAGAACTCCATTCTGATTCATTGGAAGAAAATTCAAATGGCACTCTTTGCCTCTGAAATTCAATCTGCTCTGATCTCATCCAAGGATCTATCACCTCCTGAGCTTAATCACGCTAAACACAATTAAATTTACAAATCTTATTCTGTCAGAAGGAGTCCTTAAATCTATTAAAAGAATCATTCATCAATATTTCTTTTGTTTGAAAATCTTCTTTTAACATGTTTCTTCAGATTCTTCAATATCACATCAACTTGTTGCACCAGGTACCAGTCTCTGTGCTAACTGTTGTATCCACAATCAGAATCATCAAATACAAACAAATGTAGGAAGAGTTAAAAATTGTTGGCCCTTTATTTAATCGTAAACCTCAGGAAAATAATCTGTTATTGTATATATTGTGCTAGTGTATTTATTTATTCAGTTTTTGTATACTGCCTTATCCTTCAATCAAAGTGGTCACAACACAATTGGGGGATACATTTAACACACAGGGATATGAGACACATACACTAATACTTACAGGAAACATGGGCTATGGAGGGTTAAGTGGCTTTCCCAAGACCACAAGGAGCATCTGTGGGACTAGAAACCCCAGTCCTTCTGGCCCAAGGTTGCTGTCCTCTAGTGGGATTTGAACCCCTGACCTTCTGGCCTGAAGTACCTTGCCCCAACCACTAGGCTACTCTTCCCCTTAAACTAAGCCTGTGCATGTCTTTCTTTAGTTTAAACCATTTTTCAGTAGCCTCTTCTAGTTGCAGTGACCTCTGTAATAAAGATAATTTGGTATGTGATGTCCCCCTGTTCTTATTTGACTGCATGCCTAGTATCTGTTATTCACCTATATTAGCAGGTATTGACTCTCCATACGGAGTTAAAGGAACATCCAATTATAACATAGCAAAGATAAGAATATTGGCGAGATGCTATTGGAATAAAAAAGCCTTCCATCCAAGCAGATTCATCAATGTGTTAGCATGTTGCTTGTAGCCATTGTTACTGGTGTGATTATACAATCTCTGTCTCTGATTAGATACATCCAACTAATGGAAGAAGTCTACCATCATATTATTCTACCGATTGTAGTTCTGGGTATGTGATTTTTGCAATCATTTGTCCCTGTTCTCTTCTGTAAATTGGCAGAATGATGAGAAAGATTACCTTGAGACAATAAAGAGAAAAGTAGATTTCTATCTGCACCTTCAGTTCAGCACTGGACTCAAATGAATCACTCTATTAAAGATCTTTATTGCAGAGTGATCGATCATGTCCCTTCTACCTATCGGGATGGTGATCAAGACTCTTGGTAGGATGTGAGAGAACAATTCTGGATATTTACTCTGAAGGCCTTCACCAAATGGCTTTAATTTGGAAGTGGAGTGGCAATTACTGCTTTCATTTGCTGATGTATAATAATATTGTGGGATCTCTTGATGCCATGTTTTCCTTGCAGTGGAAGAGATGAAGTGAAATGCTGGCTGGAAGAAAAGCTGTATTTTGATTCATGATGTGATTCAGGAGCTATCATTGAAAATGTTTTGATGTCCTGATGCAAAAAGATAAGTGTCCTTTCCTTTCAAACCATGGGGCCATGTCAGATACTGGACAGTAGTTGTTTTTACTTCTTGAGAATCTCTTGAGTGACTTGAATGCTCACGAGATTTGTGATAAATTGAGCACACTGGATAGCAGTTTAAAAGTGGACCGATGATGATATTAAATATTAATGCTATAACTAATGGCCAATGGCCATGAGCAGTAACCAGTGATTTTAAGCTATATTTGATGGTCTTCCATAAAAAAAAAATTGCCATGGGAGCTTCTGATTAATTTTGCATTGATTTTTTTTAAGCTACAATCTATGGATTAATTTTTAATTTCTGTCTTAGAAATACAGCATAGACTCGTATCTGTTTTTATAAAATAAGCTGCTGCTATAATGCCTTGCGAAAGTATTCATTCACTTGTTTATTTTCTGTTTTGTCACATTACAGATGTTAGGTAATGGACCTAACAATATGGTCCAAATTGGTGAAGGAAAATGACAATAAAATACCTTGTATATATAAAAAAAAGTAAAAACTGAAAAATTATGAGTGCATATGTATTCATCCCTTTTGAAACCCCTAAATAAGATCTGGTCCAATGAATAACCTCAGAAGTCACATAATTAGTTGATTAGGGTCCACCTGTGTGCAATCAGTGTCACATGATCTGTCACATGATGCTTGTATAAACATACCTGTTCTGAAAGGCTCCTTATTGCAACACCACTAAGCAAGCAACATGAAGACCAAGGAGCACTCCAAACAGGTAAGAGACAAAGTTGTGGAGAAGTATAGTTCAGGGTTGCATTATAAAAACATATCCCAAATTCTGAATATCAGACAGAGCACCATAAAATCCATTATAACAAAATAGAAAGAATATGTCAGCACTACAAACCTGACAAGAAGCCGCCACCAGAACTCACAGACTGGGCAAGGAGGGGGCATTAATCAGTGATGCTACAAAGACTCCAAGAATAACACTGAAGGAGCTGCAAAGATTCACAGTGGAGATGGGAGTATCTATCCATAGGACCACTTTAAGCCATACACTCCACAGAATGGGGCTTTATGGAAGAGTGGCCAGAAAAAAGCCATTGCTTAAAGAAAGAAATAAGAAAACACATTTGGAGTTTGCACAACAGCACCTGGCGGACCCTCCAAACACATGGAAGAAAGTTCTCTGGTCAGATGAGACGAAAATTGAACTTTTTGGCTATCATGGGAAATGTCACGTGTGACCAAACCCTATGCTTCCCATCACCCCGAGAACATCATTCCCACAGTGAAACATGGTGGTGGCAGCATCATGCTGTGGGGATGGTTTTCATCGGCAGGGACAGGAAAACTGGTCAGGATTGAAGGAACAATAGATGGCACTAAATACAGGGTAATTCTTTTTTTTTTTTAAACTTTTATTTTCATTTTGCAACAAACAAAAGAAACAACACACCAAAGGAGACAAAACAGGTATACAATAAGGAAAAGCAAACCCCATTACCCCCCACCCCCATGCTTCTTCTCTAAACCGACAGTATCAGCATGTGAGCGCTTCCAAACAACAGTGATCGTACATCAAAACGAACATAAATAGTATCTGCGATACAGAATGATCACGTGACAGAGATTTATACAAAGTTAAACAGTCAGATGAGAGCATTTAGCATTGTGAACATAGTCATTGAGCATCTTCCATTTAGACAGATGATGGGGGGTCTGAACGGAAGAAGCAAACATACGAGGTAGTTGTTCATATTTACTATAGAGACAGACATGATTCCACCATTCATTGGGGCTCAGATGGGAACTATTTTTCCAGTATTTCGTAATTAGGGAGATAGCGATGCCCAGCATAAAGTCTAAAAGGAAGTAAGCCGATTTTGGAAGAGAGGGGATCCCCGCAGCTGAGCGGAGTCCCACTATCCTCCAAGAAAGGGGCTCTTGAAAGTGCAAAATAGATTGGATACGACCCCAGACCCGACGCCAGTAATACTGTAGTGCGGGACATTCATACATAACATGAGTTAATGAACCAATGGCCGCTTGGCATGTCCAGCATCTATTGCCCTGGGAGGTGTTCCATTTGGCTAATCTGTCAGGAGTATAGAAACACCGGTGGGCTAGAAAGAAGAGTGTCTGAGTGAGTGAGGCGGATCGGGAGACCCGTGTCACTCTACTCCAGACGAGGCTCCATTGCTCCGGGGTCAAAGTTACATGCAGTTCCCGCTCCCATGCTTTCTGTGCTATAGGGGTACCTCTATTTACAACATTACATAAGGTTTTGTAAAAGTTAGATGCTACACCCGGTGAACTCCCGATAGATCGGATAGTCTCCGACAAACCCTGGGTATGGGATTCTGATGGCGGGAGCACCTTAGCACTCCGAAGACAATGCTGTAGTTGCACCAACTGAAAGTAGTGTTTCGCTGGGAGACCAAATTCAATTTGCAATTCGCGAAAAGTTTTCCAGCGACCATCATGGAACAACTGGTTAGGGATCCAAATGCCCCTAGTGTACCAGGGGCTCCACGCCATCGGTTTATTTTGTATTTGAAATCGAGTATTGTACCAAAGCGGGAGTGTGTCTAACGGACAGAATCGGGAGTCTAGAGATTGCATAAGAGTATTAAAGGCACCTAAAGTGTCTAAAAGCATTGGTGGATAGTGGGAGTCTGATGGGAGAGTCATACCAGGGAGATAAGTAAGAGGAATCGGTTTGCAAAGGTCCTCCTCTATGTCTAGCCACACAGGTCTACTCGGTGCTAGATCTTCCAGCCAACGAGCGCCTTGTTTGAGAAGAAAAGAGTGGTGATATTTCAGGAAATCAGGGAATCTGACACCCCCATTTTCCTTATCTGCTTGCAATTTATGCTTCGCTATCCTAGGTGTCTTATTTTGCCATAAGTATCTAGTCAGAAGGCCCTCTAAATCTTTATATGTACGTCGAGGTAGGAGACAGGGCAACATTTCTAAAATGTAATTCACTTTAGGAACAATCATCATTTTTATGGTTTCTAGGCGACCCCACCAGGTAAGTGTTAAAGGAGTCCAACGGTGAGTAAGCGCCCGGACTTTAGAGGTTAAGTCTTTGGCATTAAAGGAGATAGCGTCTTCCAAAGGAGAGCAGTAGTGAACCCCAAGGTATTTGACCATGCGAGGTTGCCATAAAAAGGGAAAGGATTGCATATCTGCCTGATGAATCAGAGGATTTAGTGGAAAGGCTACCGATTTGGTCCAATTTATCTTATAACCCGAGAGTTGCGAATATTTACCAATTTGCTCTAGGACAGCCGGCACTGAGTCGAGAGAGACAAAGAGCATAAGGTCATCAGCATATGCTGAAATTTTGATTTCCCTATGAGAGAAGGGGACTCCATGAATCTCCTCCGATTGCCGGATTAGTAAAGCTAAGGGTTCGAGTGCAAGATCAAAAAGAAGCGGAGACAGTGGGCATCCCTGGCGAGTGCCGCGTTGAAGGGGAAATGGCAGAGACTTTAAAGCATTAGCACAGATACTGGCTGTAGGTTGTGCATACATGGTGCGGAGACAACGGAGAAAACCTTCTCCGAATCCGTACCAGCGGAGAGTTGCAAACAGGAAGGGCCATTCTAAGCGATCAAAGGCCTTCTCAGCATCAAGTGAGAGGCCAACCAATGGTCGATCAAGATTAACTGCGGTAGTCAGTACATGACATAGAGTCCGAGCATTGTCAGCAGTTGATCTACCGGGAATGAAACCGCATTGATCTGGGTGTATTAAAGTAGACATCCTATCAGAGAGCCGGGTGGAGAGAATGGTGGCAAATATTTTATAGTCCGCGTTTAGGAGGGAAATTGGATGATAATTAGCTGTTAGTTGCGGATCTCTCCCCTCTTTCTCAAAAACTACTACATTTGCCATTGAAAAGGACCCAGAAGGAGATCCCTCCTCGGCCAGAGCAGAAAAATAAAGTTTCAAAACTGGAGCTAAGTCAGCGTTAAAGGTTTTGTAGAATTCAGTAGGGAGACCGTCCGGGCCTGCAGCTCGACCTGTGGCACATCTCTTGATAGCAGAATGAATTTCTGATAAAGTGAATGGTTTATCCATGGCCTCTCTATCTTCGTCAGATAGGGTCGGTCGTTGTACCCCTGAGAGTAATCGTTCAAATACTTCTGGCTCAAAATCACATTCAGATTGATAAAGCCGAGTATAAAAATCACGAAAGAGTTCTAAGATTTCTGTATCTTTAGTGACCAAGCCCCCCCCCCCCCCGACGGATTACGGAGAGCGGTAACACGCTTGGCTTCTTTTTGACCTTTCAGGGCATTTGCTAACAATTTGCCAGCACGGTTATTTTCCCGGTAATACATCCCTTGTTGTGATTCAATATTTTTAGCAGCAGCAGTATACAAAAGCTGATTGTATTGAAAACGAAGTCGTTGTAAACGGAGTAAAATACATGGGTCAGTACGGGACGTGAGGAGACGCTCCCCAGCCTGTATCTGTTGCTCTAGAATCAGTAAGTGTTGCTTTCTTTGTTTCCCCTGTCGAATTTGATAGCTGGTTATAGATGCACGGATAGATGCCTTAAAACCCTCCCACCAAGCCCAGCTCGCTGTGTCATGGGGTGAGTTAAAATGAAAATAATCTTGGATAGCGGCCTTTATGTCAACCTGAAAATCTTTTTGATCTAGTAGGGATCTATCAAAAAACCAAGCTCGGGGAGGATCATCTCGCGTAGTGACATGTAATGAAAAAGATATGGCAGCATGATCTGAAATATGGAGAGGATGAATCCTAGCCGTGTCCACTTGAGAAATCAGTGCTTTGGAAATGAGAAAGAAATCTATTCTAGATTGTGAGTGATGGGGGGCAGAAAAAAAGGAGAACTCTAAGTCGGAGGGGTGAAGCAGCCTCCATATATCAACTAGCGCAAGATCTTGCATCAGAGCTGTAAGGGTAGCAAGACTCTTGGGTGTACTACTCGTTCTAGGCGGTTGTCTATCTATCAAAGGGTCTAGCACTTGATTGAAATCGCCACCAAGTATTAATGGAGTACTGGCAGAGGCCTGTGCCAACTGCGCAATACTTGCATAGTAAGCAGGGTTGTCCACATTCGGGGCATAAATACAAATACACGTGAATTCACTATCTCTAACCTTAAGGTGTGCTCGGGCCCATCTACACTCCTTATCAGAGCTAGTATCCATTACAGTAGCTTGCAAAGACTTCTTAACCAGAATGGCTACCCCACACCGTTTGGAAACGGCGGGAGAATAGGCAGCCACCATGTAAGGCTTAGCATTGAGTTTCAGTGTTTCAGCGGAGTTTAGATGCGTTTCCTGAAGAAACACTAAATCAGCATGCTCATGGCTAAGATAGCTAAGGATTTTCTTTCTTTTGATTGGGCTATTGATGCCTTTTACGTTAAGTGATAAGATCTTACATAAGGCCATTCAGAAAGGTTAAAAATTCTGAGCATGATAACGCACATAATTTCACAATGTCCCTCAAATTAACTGTATCTGGCTGTACACATGACATGATAGAAAATAAGCTAATGTAATACAATGAAGCGCCCCACATTAAAAAAGAAGAACCGCGGTGCGGTAGAGAAGAAGCAAAACCCCAGAAATTACTGGCGACCATGTGTCTGCGGGGAGAAACCCCAGAGAAGGCCGAAATTGAAAACATATAACCTGTATAACTGTGCGTGCTCCGAATCCAACCGAGGCACACATCATGGAGGGATAGGAGACCAAGAAAGTCATATAGAGAAAGAAAGAAAAGTCCAGGCAGTCTCTGTGCGTGGCTATGACCACCGCGTCGGGCCCTTCAAAATGGCGGACAGAGCCGGCAGATAATAAGTCCAAGTTGTTGGATTAGCGCATCTGCTCTGCTTCTTTGGAGTCTAAAAATGTTGATAGTAGATCAGGATCTTCGAATGTCCTAGTTTGGTTGTGGAGAGTCACTCGGAGCTTCGCAGGATACAATAGGCCAAAGCGAGCCTGTAGCTGTTGAAGTCGAGGGCGAAAAGCAAGGAGTCTCTTCCGACGGTCAACTGTGGGCTTTGCCAAATCAGGGAAGAAGGAGACTCTATGACTTTCAAACTCCAGATGATGATTCGCCCGGGCAGCATTTAGAATTTGTTCCACTTGTTGATATCGTAGCAATCGAAAGATAATAGGCCGGGGGGTCGTTCGATTGAGCGCCATATGGGTAGGAACACGATGTGCTCGATCAATTTCCAGATCTCTATGAAAAGTAATCTTCAGCAAGGAGGGAAGAGTTTTGAGCAGGAATTCTCTCATATCTCCTGCTTCCGCCCCCTCCGGTATTCCAATGAGCCTCACATTGTTGCGACGGGCTCGATTATTGCTATCTTCTAACTCTTTTTGAAGATTCTGTATCTGGCGCTCTGCCTTGTCCAGTTTGACCAAGCGCACCGCGTGCGAGTCGAGGACCCCCGCCATGTTGTCCTGCCGTGATGAAAGACTTTCAAGTCGGTCCTGGAGCACACCGAAGTCTTCTCGCATGGCTCGAAGCGCTTCTCCGTTGGACTGCACCAGCTCCTTCACGCCACGTATTTCCTCTAAGATCTCCTGGTGCATTTCGGGGTTTTCCCGAAGTGGAACCATCTTCTGTGGGGAAGACACCTCTGTTTTGGAGCGTTTTCCGTGTGAAGAAGAAGGAGACCCGAAGTCCAAGCGCGCTGGTTTATGGGCCGCCATCCCCCCCGAGGTACCCCGGTAAGTTCGGAGCAAAATATTAAGATTATGTAGGTATTAAGTCAGGATTCTGAGTAGGCCTCTCGGGAGCTTCAGCGCGAAGCGTCTTACCCGCTGGACATCAGGCTCCGCCCCCAATACAGGGTAATTCTTAAGGAAAACCTGTTTCAGACTGCCAGAGATTTGAGACTGGGATGAAGGTTCACCTTCCAGTAGGACAATGACCCTAAACATACTGCTAAAGCTGGTTTAATGGGACACATTTAAATGTCTTGGAATGGCCTAGTCAAAGCCCAGTCCTCAATCCAATTGAGAATCTGAAGCATTACTTGACTATTGCTGTACACCAACACAACCCATCGAAGGAGTTGGAGCAGTTGTGCCTTAAGGAATGGGTGAAAATCCCAGTGGCTAGATGTGCTAAACTAATAGAACCATACCCCAATAGACTTGCAGCTGTAATTGCAGCAAAATATGGCTGTATAACATATTGACTTTGAGGGGTGAATACATATGCACACTCCCGCTTTCAATTTTGGGTGTTTTTTGTCTTAATTCGTGTTTGTGTCACAATAAAGGGTACTTTGCACCTTCAAAGTCATAGGCATGTTGTGTATATTACATGGTGCTAACCCCAAAAACTCCATTTTAATTCCAGGTTGTAATGTGACAAAACAGAACAGAGGGGATGAATACTTTTGCAATGCACTATACAGAGTGGCCCAAAAAAAGTGAGAACATCTCATAGCATATAAGTTATTTAACATTTCAAAAAGACAGATGTAAACGATTGACAAACTTAAAAAATACATGGCGACCGGAATTTGTCGAAATAAAGGTGTTATATAGCTAAAAAAGGTAAATAAGTAAACTATTTAAGCTTTTAATTTACGAGATGTCCTCACTTTTTTTAGGCCACCCTGTATATTCCCCAGAAGCACACAGATGCTTGTGTACAAATTTATCCCTACTCTGAGGCAGGCACAATTAGGTGCATGTTCTCTATATGCGTATGCTTAATAGCAATCAGATTTTCAGGATTGCCACAATGAATATGCATGAGATAGATTTGCATATCATGGGTCCTGAATGAATGCAGATTTATCTCATGCACATTCATTGTGGTAATCCTAAAAACCCACCTGACTATAAAGTACACATGTACATTTCAATATCACTCCAGCTTTGGCCTTGATTCGGCAAGCTGCGCTATCCTTTAGCACAGTGGTTTACTCAAGAGTTTCTCACTCTAATCTGACTTGCGATGCAATACAATTTTTAATGCAGGAAAATGACAGAATAAAATATTGTGTCTAATGTAAAAAAACACACTGAAATCTAGCATTGAATATTTATAACAGTTCAGGGCTGGATTAAGGATACAACATAGGAGCAAAAGGGTGATATGAGGAAATGTTACACTTTACCTCAGATCATCCAAGATCCCTGGTGACCCAAGTGGACCTCCTGGTCCCCCTGACCTCCCCTTACCCACCTCTAAAAGGTGAGTGGTAGGTACAATATCCACTCGCTCCTGCCTCTGGAGCAGTTATCTTCCAAAATAGTGTCTGACCCCTAGCGATGCATCTTGCCACAACTTCATGGGTCAGTCTTCCAAATAAGGTAGTGCATCACCAGAAAAGAATTAAGAATAGTGAGATGGGATCTGCCCAGGACCTAATCAGTGAGAGAAAAAGAATTGGGAATTTTTCATTCTATTTTTGCCTTTTATGTCATTTTGCTATATTTTAGATACTTGATTTTGGGGATTTCACCTAAAAAGTACTTTTATCTAGTACCTTTATCAATGCAGGTCTGGCGTGTGCTAAAGGCACGTGTTGGAACCTGTTGACAGCTAATACAAAGCCATGATAGTTAGCGCCACCAAAGTTTGGTGTCAACTGTCCACGGTGCATTGGGTTTACAAGTGGGAGGGTTAGGGGCAGATAGTGGGCAGGGTGAGTGCTGCACAGATAGTGCACGGTGGGCAAGTAATATGGGTAAACTCATCGCTACCTTTATAGGTGGTGTTGAGTGCACCCATGCTATTTCCGTGCTATGGCAGGGCTGCATGCACTGTGGTAACTACTTGGAACATGCTTTCCATGCTCCTATCAGTAAACACTGTGTTGTTTCCCCCTTGCACCATGGATTTGCACATTATTGGTGCATTTGGATCAACACCACAGTGTCCTTTAGTAAAAGGGCCCTGAAGATTTCTTGTGGAGTTTTCCTAAGTGTGCTGAAGTTTTCTTGTAAAAATAAAAAATCACTCCATCTACTCAGTAAAATGATGATACATAACTCTGGGGCTCAAAACACAATAGAGGAGGAGGACAGGCCTCAGATAAACAGGGGACAATATGGTCACGAAGAAAACATTTCTAGCCAGTGCCCCAACAGAATGATTAATACTTCCTCCTCTTCAAATTTAACCATCCTTAATTCACAATCAAGAGTGGAGGAGTAGCCTAGTGGTTAGAGCAACTGCCTCTTACTCAGAAGATCAAGGATTCAATTCCCACTGGCATTCCTTGTGACCTTACACAAGTCACTTTATCCTCCATTGCCTCCGAAGAAAAGGCTGGCCATCTACTTCCAGTGATACATTGCCAAGAAAACCCAGAGGAGGCTGAGTCAACACTGACTTGAAGGCACTTAAAAACTTTTTTTTCCAAAATTATGTGATCCACCAATGATTTCTCACACCAAACACCTTTTAAAACTTTTAACAATCAGATGCACATCCTGTACGTTTGAGAGAGGGGTTACCCTTCTCTCAATTTATTAGATTTCATAGGAACTGTTCCGATGAAAATGACTTTAGGATCAAATCTAAGGGTTTAATGACTGATTTTAGGGCTATAGGTTATCCAGCCCGAATAGTAGATCCGGCGTATTGCCGTGCCTTATTTAACATTAGAGATCTCCTGTTGCGTCCCTGTAGGAGGGAGATAACTGAGGAAGAGGATAATTGTGTTAATTTAATTTCTAGATATTCCCTCTTAGCTTTAGAATTCAACGGGTTATATTGAAACATGCTAATATATTGCGAGCAGTACCTGGGTTGGTCAATAGACACACCCGATGTGTGTGGTTGCGTGGCCAGAATCTGAAAGAGATTTTGAGTCCTGCAAGTTTGCATCCGATAGTCCCGAAGTTAGTAGAGAGGTCAGGTCATAAGTTGTTGTGGTAACTGCTCCGTCTGTTTGGTTTCTTGTGAAATCCAGACTTTTCTGTATAATGGGAATGAGTATAGGTTAAAGTAATCTACTTCATATGAGTCTATGTATGTGGTATATGGGATTTGTTGCCCTTGTGGGTTAATGTATGTTGGGAAGACCATATGTTCATTTAGAACTCAGTTAGCTGAGCACAGAAGCAGTTTGAACTGTAAGAGATAAGAGGCCCCCATTGTGCAGCATTGTTTAGAGACTGGTCATGAATTTTAGTGATTTGCGCTGTTTTTATATTGACACAGTAGGGGCTGGAAGGAAGGGGTATACGAGGGAGCTGGTTGATTGTCACTGAAAAATCTACTGTTGTTCACATATAGACAGTGATCCCAGGGGGCCTTAATTTACAGACTGATTGGGGTACGTGTTTGTGATTTTTGTGGTTTTGAGGTTGTTAAGAGGTGGGGTTTTTGATGTTGGAGTGAGTTGAGCAGTGTTAAGAGGAGTTGGTTTCCCTTTAAATGACTGAATGAAGGGGTGTGGTAAGAGTATATATTAGGGTGCATGCTCAGCGTTTTTAGTTGGTCTGGTTGTATGTTGAGGAAGATTGTATTTACTGGGTTTTATGGACTAAACGCTAATGGTGAGTGTAAGGGCTTTATTTCATTTTGTGTGGGTGCAGAAAAGGGTTCATTTGGTCTGGTTTTTATGGTAGTAATGGAGGGCTTTGGTCTGGTTTTTATGGTAGTAATGGAGGGCTTGGGTTGAATTGTTATGTGATTTTTTGCAGTTGTGATTCCTGACCCCATGAAGAAGCATTTGTGGCAAAACGCTCAGTGGGCGCCGAGGAGAGACGTAGGGGTGGTGCGGATTGAAGCACTGGACTGAAACACTGAGACTGATATGGAGGATTTTCATGTGATTTTTGAATGTTTTTTGGAGATAAGTGTGGAGTTTTTCATCTAATTGTTAAAAATTTTATATGGTGTTTGATGTGAGAAAACATTGAGTTATGGATCACATAATTCAGAATTAAGGACGGTTAAATTTGAAGAGGAAGAAGTATGGGTGTGACAAGGCAGAGGCTCAGAAACAGAAGAAAAAGGGTTTAAAACACCTTCTATCACCTCATATGTTTAGGGATACAGGACAGGAAGGGGTTAAGATTTCAGCATATGAACCTTCTCTGCAAAGAAGAGCAGGGAAAGAACCACACCCTAGCTCTAGGCTAACCCAGAGACCTAGCCAATCAGGGAGGTGGGCAGAGTCAGACCGGATTGGGCCCCCCTGCACTCATAACCAGGAAGCAGCAGTTAGTAGGGGGAGAGAAAGGGGAATGAAGGACAGAACCTGAGAAAGGAGGAGGAAAGGAGTTGCAAGGACCGGAGGTGGAGTTGAAAGGAGAGTTCCTGTGGGTGGTCCAGGAAGAGACCCAGGCAGAGCTCAGCTCCAAGGGAGAGTGGACCCTGGAAGGGACCCCGAGCCAGACTCAGGATCCTTGGACATAGACTTGGAGTCAGTGGAGTTCCCCAGAGTTAAAAGCTGCCAGAACCAGGTCAGAGCAAAACCTTTTGAACCTTGTAAAGTAGATAGCTCTGAAGTAAGCCAGTCTCGAGAGAGTGGTAATAGAGTGCTTTCTAGGAGGAACAGGCCTGAACCAAGTTTTGAAAGGAAATCTGGAATTACCAGAGGGAAGTTGGGTTGTAGGAAAGTCCCTATTGAGAAACTGCAAGCATTTCCCTTATACAGACAGCGTGACCAGAGCACTAGCTCAGAAGGTAGCACACCTGCCTATCAGCAAAAGACTAATTGGCAGCTACCGGGCAGAGAACTAGGAACCGATCCTGAGGACCAGGCTGTGCTGAGGGATCTCATAAGGCAGTACCAGAAGAGACATATCCCTCCCAACCAGAGGCAACTACCTAGGCAAGGCAAGGAGGAAATAAACCCCTTTTATGAGGTGTTAAGAGGTGCTGATAAACCCAAAGCCTTGCAAGTGCCCAGAAGACAGAGAGAGAGTAAATGGAAACAGCTTCAGACTATAATTAAGGAATTAAAGTCTGAAGGCTTATATGTTCCCCAGGATAAAGGGATTTCAGAGAGGCTGGAAGAACCAATGGAGTTAGGGGCTCCCTTATCCAGTAACAGTGATTCTGAGATGGAATGTGGAATGTGTATGAAAGAGTAAGGATCTATAATTTATCCAGGTTCTATGACTGAGTGCTGTGAAGCCCAAATCGAGATTCTTAGAGTTGCACAAGAAACAGCAGCGTTCTGCCGGGTGCAATGACTCAAAGCTTCATACCTTGCAGCTGTGTATGAAAGGCAACGTAAGGAAGTGTTCCTGCACAAGAAGCCTGTTATTAAGGGGCCAAGAGAGTGTGGAGATTGCCATTTTATTTAAAGCTGTTAAAGCAAGATATGAATATTAGAAAGAAAATACAACAGCTAGGAGTTTCCTTTATTGAGAGCTGATACTTGGAAAGCATTGCTAGCGTTCTGGGAAAGTTGTTGTATTGATAAAGCTGGAAGAAGCCTAAAAGCATTTAAGTTTGTTACCTGTCCCTGAGAAGAATCAGGAGAACTGACTTTATACTTGGACTTTCATTTGGTACAAAAAGTTACCACTTTACTTTCTGTGTTGGGGGAGTAAATCCTGTGCGGTTCTTTATGCAATACTTTGTGTTATACTTTGTGCAACAATAAAAGTATTCTTTAACTTGAAACCCAACCTTGGCTGTCGTCACTTCGGTCCACAACTACACTAGGACACAGGGCTACAGCACTACCAAGGACTTTAAAATCCCGTGTCTCACTTACCAACTACCTAATATGCCCAGAGCTAGGCGGTGAGGTGTCACAATGGGTCATTGAAGTATTGGTCATTGATTGCTAGAAAGTTTTTTCTTCGTGACCATATCTGTTTCTCTGAGACCTGTCCTCCTCTTCTAATGTGTTTTGAGCCCCAGAGTTATGTATCATAATTTTTGTTGAGTGGATGGAGTAATTTTTTAAATGTTTGTTGGATTGTTTTTCACTCTAAAATGTGACCTGTTTTGGTATTTGTGAAGTTTTCTTGTAGTCAACCAGTGAGGGCCTTGGTACGTTTGCCTTTCCCTATCCATCAGAATCCTTCAGTAATATGTTTCTGCTAATTTTGTGTACCCTCCGGGGCAATGGCACAGATTTTGCCTGGGGGCAGCACAGAAAAAGCGGACCCACTTGCAGCTGCTCCTGGATATTTAAAGATGGACTTCCCTCACTCTGAGGACCCTTTCAAAATTGTTGCTTTGGGGCCTGTTTTGAACTGTTGCCATTGCTCTGGGGCAAACACTCACCTCAGTGAGAGAGGAACTAACTAGGCATTTCTATCATGGGGAAAAATAGATGGTTTCCAGGACATGATTTTAAGGTAAAGCTACTGTAGCATATTTTTTTTTTATTAGTGATTCTATACATATACATCCACTCATACAGAAAAAAATAGTCTAGAAATAACTTTCAGAGATTTCAGAGTGACAGAATTCCCATATATATGTGCAAATGTGGCTGAAATTAAATACCATGGTAATTACAAAAACCTATAAAGGTATCCATGGACATTTAATTCACCATCTGTTCCACAATACTCTTTTAATTTGGACACACATTAAAAAGAATAATTCACCAGGTAGCAATTATACCGTGGCAGTTACATTCCGAAGAAAGAGAGATGATAGAGAGCAGCTGCTGTTACTGCATCAGTAGTGAATTCAGGCAACTGCATTCAAAAGAAATAGACGACCCCTGCGTTCTGTAGCCCCACAGACGTGTACTGCCTAAGTTATGACAAGAAGCCAAAACATGCTGCAGATCTTTTTAGGGGCAATCTCAATTTTAGTTTGATATTTCTATCATTTAGCAAAGATGTACTATTATTTTTTATATATTTTCTTAGTACGGTACCATTGCTAGCAATCCCACTGCTTCAGATGCGGGGCAGACCTGCAGAAAGTGATCTAGCATGGTCATTTGTTATATCTGTAGCATCTATTGTATTCTGTTACCTATATTTGAAGGAATGAGGGGTGAGGGAGGTGGGTAGAGGTCTGGGTATTACATCTGGCTCTTTTGTACTTTGAGTTAAATCAGCATACCAGGGAAGTTTTGGAGTTCTGGTTACCCCGATTTGCCTCTGCCATTACTTTCTCCAGTCCTCAGGGGTCGATTGTGAGGCTTTGCTGCCACTATCTCCTCCTGCTTGCCAGTATGGGCAAAAGTCTGTGCTTTCTTTCCAGCCCACACAATCTGCTGCCTTTCTCTCTTTCAGACCTTCAAAAGCCACTGCACCCATCCACCTTTTAGCCCACATAGGCCAATGCTTTGATTCTCCTTCCTGCCCATATGGGCCCATGTCTCTGCCTTTTTCTAGCTGTCTGGGTTCCTTTCTGTCTTCTAGTTCTGGCTTGTTTGGGCAGATATGCAACTAGATTACATTTCTACACACCCAAACTACTGTGCCAATTGTTTTAGACTCCTTCCTCTAGTCCACAGGGCAGCAGCATAAATTACACCCAAGCAGCCCCTGCAGGGCAGAGAGGTCCAAGAAGAAGGGAGCCACTTATAGCTGTTCCCATACCATCTGAAGCAGATTCTCGCTGCTCTAAAGGCTCTTTCCAGTATTATGCTTTAAAGATTTTAATTTGATTTCTGCCATTGTTTCCGGAGTGTCTCCAGAGATAAGGTTATTTATCTCGAATCTCAGCTATATTGCATGCGCACTGGATGCACATGAAGGCCACTTCCCATATGTTGATGGCAACTGGTCTTCATTTGCATCTACTGAGTATTTTCCTGTTTCAAACCTTCTCCTATATGACCCAATCAACTGAGTGACATTTTTTGTTCAGAAGCAAGACCGATTCCCTCTGAGACACTATATGCCTAAGCACTTAATTTAGTCATTAGGGGCCTGATTCCATCCCGCACGTCCAGACCCTCTGTGCGTCTGGCTGGAACCGGATGCACAGAGGGAGTCACAGTTCTGAACCTGCGGGGCACGTCTAGCCCCACAGAATTAGAATCATGAACAGGCCTGTATGTGCAGGCTAGGATCCCGATTCCATCTGGCCTGAACGTACAGGCCTTGCCCGGTTAGTTCAGTCAGGGCTCTTCAATGGAGCCGTGGCGCCATGGCACCATGACTCCATTGAAGAGCAACGATACCTGGCCGCTGGCTCCAACATTGATTTCCCCGCAGCCCAGCCATCAATATGGCCTCCTAATGCCAGGGTCGGGCTGTGGGGAATGTCCTCAGCCCCCCTGCCCATCCGCATCCCAGGCCCACTGTCCCCTACCAAATAGGGGAACTTATTTCACCTCGGAGGTAGAATAAGTTCCCCGTGCAAGTCACCGGCCCCGGATATTCAAGGCCAACACCACTGCTCGCCCTAATGCCACCCCCAATCCACTCCTTTCCCTCCCCTGTCTACCTTCCCCATACAAGACGCGGGGAAGGTAAATGGGACTGGGAAGAGGCCATCCTTGCTATCTGTGCCTCAGAATGACCCTGTAGATGTTTCTGTTATGGAATGGCTTGAATCTTCCACACTCTCCAAAAGGCTGTGACTAACTGCCTCTGTAGCATTCCCATCTCAGGGTAGTGCAGAAGCTGAGTTTGAGAAGGCAAACTCTGCTGTCCAGCATGGTGGTACACAATACTGCCACTGAGCCACTGGACCAATAAACATCCATTATATTCTTTACATGCCTCAGAAACTCTGGAATAATGGTGGGGTTGCTGACCTCCCATTATTATCCTTGACTCTGCAGAAATTACTGTTCTAAGCAACCCTGTAATAAGGAATTCAAGGAATTTTTTAGTGGCAAAGATGTGAAGGAAAACCAAAGATTAACTTGGATCTATGGCATTGCATCTGGATACACTAGTTGTGTGTCATGGACCTTCACCACTGACATAGTCCAGATTTTTATGAATGGCAAACCAACTTTGATCAGCTTTTCATTAGTTATGTAACACTTGGGCACTTCTTTTACTGATTAACCAGGGTACTGTGCATGTAAACATGTGGATGGCAATTTTATAACAGGGCACATAGATTAAGGCAACCAAACCACACCAGTTTTAAGCCCATGTTATAGAGACAAGTAGGCACCTAATCATCTTTATAAAATACTTGAGTAAGTGACAGAGACTGTGCCTTAAATTCAGGAAAAGACATTTAAACCTGTTCTATAGCATGAGCAGATAAACACACAAAGTTTGCAAGGTCATGCAAAGATTAAGATATACAGTCAAACCTCCGTTTTCATTTGCCCCGGTTTTCATACGCTATGGTTTTCAACGTCTTTTTTGACTGAGATTTTGTCCCGGTTCTCATACATCGCTTCGATTTTCAACGTCTTTTTTGACTGAGATTTTGTCCCGGGTCTCGTACATCGCCTTGGTTTTCGTAAAGTACAGTACTGTAAATACATACACCCTCGCGCTGCACACTGGTCTGTATACACTGCCAGAACGCCCGCCCGATCCCGGCAGCACTGCCCCCCGTACTCACCGATCGCCAGCGTGATGAGAAGCGAAAGCCAGCTGAGCACGTAAATGAAACACATCCTCGAGCCTGATCAGAGTTAGAGAGGCAAGGATTGCGCGGAGAGGAAGGCCCCGATCTCGTCCACCGCCTGCCCGTTCTCTGGAGTGCCCCCTCAGGCTCGGAGGTAGCAGGGAAGAAAAGCTGTCAACGTAAGCAGGAGATGTTGCATGAATGTGGGAGGCAGTTCTTTCTCTTGCAGGGTATGTATGAAGCTATATCATTAAGATTTTCTGCCATTCTGAAGCATTGAGCAGATAATGTAAAGGTATTTTAATGGGCTGAATCCAATATGATTCCGAAGAGAGCTGGGCACAGCAGCTTGTCAGGGGTGGCAAAGGCCAGATGCTAACATACTGTACTGTACTGTACTGTACTTAGCTTGCTTTCAGTGATGTTAAATGTTCATTTATTCATTTCATTAGTCATTTATATTTATTTCTCATTGTTTTCTGTATGTAAAAATATAGTTATTCTCTATAAAATGTATTTTTTGTGAATATTTTTGGGTGTCTGGAAAGGATTAATTGGATTTACATTATTTCTTATGGTAAATATTGCTTCAGTTTTCATACGTTTCGGTTTTAGTCAGACTTTTTAGAACGGATTAATCATGAAAACCGAGGTTTGACTGTATTATAATCAATGTGTGTTCTTGTGAATCCCACGCAGGCCACGCCTCTGGCTGTACCTACCAACATGCCAATATAAAGACTATTTCACTGATCGGTATTTTATAAGAGGCCGTTTATGCATATAAACTATCACATACATGTGTTAATAACTTTATAAAATTATCTTCTTGAAGCCCAACCGTCCACTGTTGGGACCATGTTGGGAGGAGAGAGGAACATCTTGAAGGTTCTACTTTCTGCTCAAAGTGTAATTACTCAAATTCAATGTCCTGATGGAATGGCTGGCCAAAAAATAATGTATTTACTGCATAGTCTTCAAAACAGACACATGGAAAAGAAATAAATCAGAAAACAGGCAAACTTGTTGAAGGACAAGACAAAATCTTTGGACTACTCCCTTTTACTCCACTAGACCATCCAGTTTTTATTTCATTTCTACCCACTTATCAGATGTTACTAGGCAGTTTACAACAAGCAAACATACAAATAAGAGAGAGAATACTGTATAAGAAACATTAAACAGCTTCAATAATACTTTTAAGCAAATTCCTGAGTAAAAAAAAAACCACGGCTTAACTTTCTTTTGAAAAGTAATATAAAGATGAAGATGATCTGAATTATCTGCTTATCAAGATCAAGGAACATAGTTTTAAAATGGGCCTATATCTTAATGTGAAGGTAAAGATAGTGGCAACTGGCAAAATCGATAATTTCAGACTTGATGAGGAAATAGAAATGATAGACTTTAACCTGCTTGAATCAATAATAATGAAATGACAATCAGTCAAGAAATCTGATGATCCATTATTCTTGTCAGAATAGCTATGAAGGACCTGAATGAGATTTTCAAGTGCTGAGATGTAGCTCTGCATAAAAAGATTTGACTTGCCCAAGCCATGGTATTTTCAATAACTTTATATGGATATGAATATTGGACACTGAAGAAGAAAGACAAAGAAAACACAGGTACACTACCAAAAAACTGCCTCCAGTTTTGCAACTGATTCCTATAGATTTTGGGGTGCTGAATCCAGGAAAAATAGCCAAAATGTTCCATCACGTCACGTTTTCTTGCAAAATTAGATTTCTTACCCATATAAGGAATGTTCACATAATTTCTTTTTAGCCGACTGCAGTTTATTTTCTTGGCCCAAAATAGAGGTTGTAATGGTTAACTAACTAGAAACACTCCCTCATGATATTTTAGAGTGTTTTGTATTCATTTTATACATTAACAGGACAATTGGGAGGCGGGGGGCTAAATCCAGTACTCGCGCTGGCGCATGTTCTTTCCTGTTCGCCTCGCCTCGTTCGCTCGCTCAAACACGGTGGTTGCGACATGAACGTTCCTGTCAAATTTCAGTTTCTTGCAAGTTCATTATTACCTTTTGTTTGCTCAGTCGTAATCCAGCTTTATTCCGAAGTGGTTCACTACAGTTGTAGTTTGCAGTGCTGTGTATTTGTGATGGCTCACAGAGCCAGAGGTTGCGTCAACTCTCCGGACAGTTTTTGTTTTATTTGTGGGGAATATACCGTGAAAAAGCGGCAGAGGAACATTTCTGCATTTATTAAAAAAGTATATTTCTCCTATTTCGGTTTGAAGTTAGGCGATCAAGACAAACCGTGGGCTCCTCACAAAGTGTGCAAGACATGTGAGGAAGATCTACGCTTATGGATGAAAGGTAAAAAACAAGCATTTCATTTCGGAATACCTATGATGTGGCGTGAACAAAGAGACCACAGCAGTGACTGCTATTTTTGCTCTTGCATTGTGAAGGGATACAACTTAAAAAATAAGAACGTAATAAGTTACCCCAACCTTCCCTCAGCAATTCGCCTATGCCTCATAGCAACGAAGTACCTGTGCCTGAACCACCAAAATCTTTGGATCATATTTGTGTGGACGGTTCTGATCATGATGAGACTCATCAGATGGCTTTTCCCGATGAGTCCAGTACTTCCGAGTTTGAAACTGAACCAGATCCGAAACCTGAACTTTTCTCTCAAGCTGAATTGAATGATTTAGTCCGGGATTTAGGACTCCCAAAAGATGCTGCCCAACTGCTAGGTTCTCGGCTTAAACAGAAAAATCTATTGTCACCAGGAACAACTTTTTATTGGTACCGCAACCGCGAGACACAATTTTTGAAGTATTTCAGCAAAGAGGAAGATTTGGTATTTTGCAATGATATATACGGAGTGATGGAAAAGTTTAAACTCAAGTATGATCCTGCTGAATGGCGGCTGTTCATTGATTCATCAAAAGACAGCATAAAAGGTGTTCTTCTTCATAATGGCAACACATTCGCTTCAGTTCCTATTGCTCACTCTGTTATTCTCCAAGAAAAATACGAGAATTTGGCCCTGATTCTTCAGAAGATTCGTTATGATGAGCATAAGTGGATGATTTGTGGAGACTTTAAAATTCTATCCATGCTATTAGGACAGCAATCCGGTTTCACCAAATATCCCTGCTTCCTTTGCTTGTGGGATAGCCGGGCCCGCGTCCTACACTGGGGGAAAAAAGACTGGCCAATTCGGGAGTATTTGAGACCCGGTGAGAAAAATGTTCTTCATGAGAGCTTGGTACCTCGTGATAAAATTCTATTACCACCTCTCCACATTAAGTTGGGTCTCATTAAGCAATTCATCAAGTCCCTTCCAAAAGATGGTGAGTGCTTTCGGTACCTTTGCTCAAAGTTCCCCCGACTTTCTGAAGCAAAGCTAAAGGAAGGAGTGTTTGTTGGCCCTGATATAAGGAAACTCATTTCAGATGGAGCATTCGCTGAAACGATGTCTGAGAAGGAAAAAGAAGCCTGGGATTCCTTCAAGGATGTTGTTCTCAAATTCTTGGGGAACAGACGGGATGAGAACTATAAGGATATTGTTGCCAGGATGCTCAATGCCTTCAAAGAACAAGGCTGTAACATGAGCCTGAAAGTCCATTTCTTTCACTCCCATGTGAACTACTTTCCCGAAAACTTGGGGGCGTACAGTGAAGAACAAGGTGAAAGGTTTCACCAGGACATCAAGGACGCAGAGAGAAGGTACCAAGGAAGATGGAACACCACTATGATGGCTGATTTCTGCTGGTTGCTGCTGCGGGAAATCCCAGATGAAAAATACGCCAAGCAGCGCACCAAGAGAAGCATTCGGGGGAAGAAGAAACAGGCCCACCAGGAGACTGATTGACCCAAGAATGACTTTAAAATCTAAACTGTGTTGACAAATATCGTGTTTTTACTAAACTTTGAAATAAAAATTTGCTAGTTATTACCAAAGTGTCGGATCTCATTTATTAGAATTTTATTTTCACACCATCGGGTGTTTGTCTTCATGTATTGCAATGGTGCGGTTTGCGTTTTCTATTCTTACATACATACCTGTACAACATTTTTTGCACATTTCTTTGCTTTGCTTTGTGTCTAACCTCGCTCTTATATGCTCAATGTTTGTGCACATGTATGTGGCTGTTTTAAGTGCAGACAATTTTGCTATCATCACAGTGCGTTTTGTTGACATTACTCTATTCTTATGTGCTGCCTTGTTACAATTTTCTTTATTCTTATTTGAATTATCAAGAAACTTTTATCTCGATCGCACTCAATCTGAAACGTTCACCTCAAACTGCTAACCCAATGTAGCAAAACATCTGTACGTGATGGAGCAAATTGGTTACCAGATTTGGATTCAGCGCACCAAAAAACGTAAAAATCAATCGAAACATTAGAGGCAGTTTAAAAAAACTTTTTTTTAGTGTACCTGTGAAATCGGTGCCTTCGAAATAGCTGCTGGCAAAGAATACAGAGGGGAATTTTAGAAGATCCATTCAAATGCAATCTAGAATGTCTAAGCCAGAGCAACTGAAAAAAATGCAGGCATGGACATGATTTCACAAACCTCAATGTGCCTGATAGGGACATCTGTGAGAGTGTCTATCTAGACATCCCAGAATGGTATCACAGAGCCCAGGCATCTAGGATAGCCTAATGGCTAGAGTAGTTGACTAGGAACAGGGTTAAAACTCCACTGCTGCTCTCATTGACATTGGGCTGAGTACTGAGGATGAACGAGTGCATTCTTCTTTACATTCTCTGGATGTTTTTCAGCTAAAAGATGCCCTTTTCAGATGCTTGTTTGTTGCTATTCATGCCTCTGGACAGGTTTAGGGTTAAATGTGATGCCAGACATCTGTGATGTTTCTGAGATCAGGTGGGGACATCCTGGTCTCTAGGAATGCCCTAACCACACCTCCAGGTTCCTGGGAATGCCTCCTCCGCACCCCTCTTCAGAGTTGGATGTCCTCAGACTGGGGATGTCCCTAAAGACAGCTTCTGGGGTCATCTCTAAACCCATCTTCGGATGTCCAAAGTACAAATAAGGCTTCTAAAATGACCCTCACTGTGCATACCATGGACTGCCTGAAGAACAAATCAGTCGGTACTAAAAGAGATCAAATCTAAGCTTTCCTTAGATGTTCAAATGACAAGACTTCAGTTTTCACACATTGAACACATCATGCGAAAAGAAAAGACCATTAGAGAAAGAAATCACGCTTGGTAAGGTTGAAGGTCAAAACAAAAGAGGAAGACCAGCATGTACTTGACAATAACACCAGCTAAGGTTGCCACTTTATCAATAATTAACAATCTGACTGAAAACCGAGCACAGTTTTGGACAACTATTCATCGGGTAGCCATGAGTCACCATTGACTGAACGAAACTTAACAATTTGGGACTTTTTTACATTTAGATATATTCCCAGAGACCCTATCAGAAAAGACCCAATTGTGCTTAAATAAATACAGCATAATATATTTAATCTCTCCCTTGGTTTGCAGCTTGCCATGCAGTGAACGCTTATGTGCATCAGTGAACAACAGCTGCAGAAGAGGATGAAGCTGATGAGTTCTATGAACAAGTTAAACTAGAAAGAGGGAAAGGAAAATCCATTTGTGTTGGAGTTATATACAGATCCCCCTCACAGGGAGAAGAAGTGGATGGAGAGTTAATAGAAGACATATGCAGCATTGCCATGAAAGGAGACGTGCTACTGATAGGTGATTTCAATATGCTGGATGTGGATTGGGACATCCCTGCTGTGGTATCATCTAGAAGTAAGAAGATCCTGGATTCTCTACAGGGAGAATTCTTTTGGTAACTCTTAACAGAACCCACATGTGAAGGGGCCATATTGGACTTAATGCTTACCAATGGGGAAAGTGTTTCTGATGTTATAGTGGGAGATCATCTCACATCCAGTGATCACAAGATGGTGTGATTCAGTGTAAGGACTAGAACTGATAAAATCCATTCAAAAATGAGGGTCTTAGACTTTAGGAAAATGAAATTTGCCATGATGAGACAATATCTCAAGGTGTCATTAGTGGAATAAGAACAGATGGAGAATGTAAAAAAAACAGTGGGCAAAACTGAAAGGGGATATTTTAGTGGCAACAAACCATTTTTTAGAAAGGTAAATAAATGTAAAATGAAAAGGAGGTTGCTATGGTTCTCAAAAGAAGTAGCTGAAAAGGTGAAAAAAAAGGGAGGCCTTCAGAAATACAATAGATCAAAAAGAGAGGAAGACAGGCATTTATATTTGGAAAAACTTAGAGAAGATAGCAAAGTAGTCAGGAAAGCAAAGATACAAAAAGAAGAAGAAATAGCCAATGAAATAAAATGTGGGGATGAGACATTTTTCAGATATGTTAGTGAGAGGAGGAAGGGCAAAAGTGGTATTGTCAGACTCAAGAGTAAAGGGGAGGAATTTGTGAGAAGCTGATGAGGACAAAGCAGAATTGCTTAACAAATATTTCTATTCGATGTTCACAGATGAAGGGCCAGGAGCAGGACCTCAGAAAACACCCACAAATAGGAACAGAAGTAATGGGGAGCTCCAACGATATTCAGAAGACTGTGTTCATGAGGAACTAGCTAAATTAAAAGTAGAGAAAGTGATGGAACTGGATGGGATACATCCGAAAATACTGAAGGAACTTGAGGACATTCTAGCTGCTCCACTGACTGACCTTTTCAATGCTTTTGGAGTCAGGAGTGGTCCCAAAGGACAGGAGAAAGGCACATGTTGACTCTTTACACAAAAGTGGAGGTACAGTAAGGATAAGGTTGAAAACTACAGGCTGGTCAGTCTAACCTCTGTGGTGAGTAAATTATTGGAAACACTGCTAAAAGAGAGAATTTTGAGGTTTTTGGAGTCCAATGGATTGCAGGATCTGAGGCAGTATGGGTTTACCAGAAGCAGGTCTTGTCAGACAAATCTGATTGATTTCTTTGACTGGGTTACTAGGGAGTTGGAGCAAGGGAGAGCCCTAGATGTGGTGTACTTAGATTTCAGTAAAGCCTTTGACACCGTTCTGCACAGGCAACTTATAAACAAACTGAGCACCCTAGAGATGGACCCTAAAGTTACTGATTGGGTTAAAAATTGGTTGAGTGGGAGGCAGCAAAGGGCACAGGTAAATGAAGCTCACTCTGAGGAGAAGGCGGTTACCAGTGGTGTGCCACAGGGATCTGTCCTTGGTCTGATTCTTTTTAACATCTTTGTTAGTAATATTGCAGAAGGTCTGTCGAGTAAGTTTTGCCTGTTTGCGGATGATACCAAAATCCGCAATAGAATCCAGGCAGGAGTAAATAACATGAGGAGGGATCCTGCTAAGTGTGAGGAATGGACTAGAATTTGGTAGCTGAGATTTACTGCTAAAAAATCCAGGGTCATGCATTTGGGCTGCAAGAATCCAAGTGGATGGTACAGTTTATGATCTGAAGTATTTTTGTCCACAAAAGAAGAGCAGGACCTGGGCGTGATTGTGTCTGATAATCTTAAAGTAGCTAAACAGGTAAAAAATATGATGGTGAAAGCCAAAAGTGTGGTTGGGTGCATAGGGAAAGGAATGGCCAGCAGAAAAACAGGAGGTGATAGTACCTCTGTATAAGTCTCTGGTGCAACCTCATTTGGAGTATTGTGTGCAATTCTGGAGACCGCACCTTCAAAAGGATATAAACAGGATGGAGGTGGTGCAGAGAGTGGCTATGAAAATGGTTAGTGGTCTTCGTTATAAAGCATATGAGCACAGACTTAAAGATCTCAATATGTATACCTTAGAGGAAAGGCGGGATACAGGAGATATGATAGAGATGTTTAAATACCTCTGTGGCATAAATGCATAGGAGAAGAGTTTCTTTCAATGGAAAGCAAGCTCTGCTACAAGGGGACATAGGATGAGAGTAAAAGGGAATAGACTCAGGGATAATATGCAGAAATATTTCTTTATGGAAAGAGTGGTAGATGCATGGAATCATCTCCCAGTGAAGGTGGTAGAGACGAGGACAGTATCTGAATTCAAAAAAGCATGGAAAAAAACACAAAGGATCTTTAATGGTAAAAAGGGGACTATTGTAGTTGAAATGGAAGGGCAAACTAGATAGGTCATGTGATCTTTTTCTGCCGTCATGTTTCTATGTAGAAATTGAAATTGACAGGACACGCAAACATGATATTCTGATAGTTATGGGAATGCAAAATGTGGCAACAAAGAAGGCTACATGATTGGAAAATGTGTAGTTGGCAATAGAAATGAATCTAGAGAAAGACTAATAGAATTTTGCAAGATCATCTATTAATCTCAAACACTTTCTTCCAGCAACATAAGCAGCGACTCTACACATGAACTTACATATTAACACACTAACATAGTATATGACAGCAGATAAAGACCATCATGGTCCATCTAGTCTTCACAGCAAGATGGCAAGAGTAGGTGCACCTGCCATACTATGCAGGTCGCTCCTCCCCATTTCTTTGTTTAGGGGTATACTCACTGCTCTGTACAGGTTACCCCTATTTGTTGAGATAGCTGAGACAGTTAAGGTTATTTTGATTTTATCCTGTTGCTACAAAGGGATCCACTGTGTCTGTCCCATGTCGTTTTGAATCCTGTCCCTGTATTTCCCCCCACTACTTCCATTGGGAGGGCATTCCAAGCATCCACCACCCTTTCAATGAAAAAATATTTCCTGACGTTGCCTTTCAGTTTACCCCCTTGAAGTTTCATGTTATGTCCTATAGTTTTGCAGCTTCCCCATCTTTGAAAAAAGTTTGTTTTTTCATTAATATCCTTTAAAGTATTTAAAGGTCTGTATCATATCTCCCCTGCCCCTCCTCTCAAATATACATATTTAGGTCTTCAACTCTCTTCTCGTAAGTCTTCTGTTGCGGGCACCAAATCATGTTGGTTGCCTTCCTTTGAACTGTTTCCAGTCTTTTTATATCCTTTGCAAGATATGGTCTCCAAAACTGAACACAATATTACAAATGAGGCCTCACCAGCGACTTGTACAGTGGCATTAGTTCCTCCTCCTTTCTGCTGGTAATTCCTCTCTGTATGCAACCTTGAGATCCTCAGAAACAATCACTCTGAGGTCCTTCTCCTGGTCCATGCACACCTAACTCTTGATCCCTATCACATATAATTTCCGTGGATTTTTGCATCCCAAGTGCATGACACTGCACTTCTTTACATTAAATCTTAACTGCCGAGCTTTTGTAGATTTTCCCTCATGTTATCGACTCCCTCAGGGGAGTCCACTCTGTCATTTGCAAAAAGACAGATCTTTCCATTCAGTCCTTCAGCAATATCACTTACAAACATATTGAACAGTACCGGTCCCAGGTCCAATCCCTGGGGCACGCCACTAATCCCCTTCCTTTCATCCGAATAAGTTCTGTTTACCATCACCTTCTGTTGTCTGTCAGTCAACCAATTTCTAATTCATTTCAGCACCTTCGGACCCACCCCTAGGCTGTTCAGTTTATTGACAAGCCTCCTATGATGAACAGTATCAAAGGCTTTCCTGAAATCTAGGTAGATCACATCCATCACACGCCCTTGATCTAGTTCTCGAATCACCCAGTCAAAGAAGTCAGATTTGTTTGAATTTAATCAGTTTCTGCTACCTGAACAAGCTTATCCAAATGACTCTACAAAGCTAAGCTTTCAAACTTTACTAATTGTCTGGTGTTTGATATAAATTTTCATAACTTTTCCTTGCCTATCTATTACCTGTTTTCTTCTCTTATAAGACTATTTTGGCATCGCGGTGTGTTTGGGGAACTGCACCAAGGAAGGAGAAAAACACAGAAAAAAACAATACAACCCCCCCCCCCCTTGTTCTTCCCATCTTTCAGTCTATATCCCTTTTCTATCTGTTCACACCCACCTTGATCTACAGTCTTGTGGCAAACAACCTAACTTTTGGTTATAGGTTTAGGACTATTTTAGCTTGCCTACATTCCTTGCATAGGCTTTTTAAATCATACATCTGAGTGTATCGTCAGTCATATATGGTCTACTGGCCAAAGGCACTTAAATTCCTACCCACCCTACCCCTCACCCCACCCATTCCGGGGTTCCATTACCTATATAGTTGTCATATACTGTATATTGACATCTGCCCTCCAATTGAGTGTAACACCAACCTTTTCCCTTTTTCACTTTGTCAGGTATTATGTGGACAGGCATTTAAACTAGGGAAAGGGGGTGATGGATGGATGGAGAAGAACAAGTCCAGGACGTCACTCCCAGCAAAAACATAACATTGGAAACAGCCACACTATTAACCCGCACATCAATGGCAAGTGGGAAGAGGCACGTTGAAGAACAAAATCCATGCAAATAGAGGTAAACTAGTCAACAAATGCTGGAAGGCAATGAGCACAAATTCTGGAAGCCTAGCCAACAAAGTTCCTGACCTGGAAGCCCTACTGGTGGAAAAGGACTTGGACATTGTGGCCAATACAGAAACAAGGTTTAATGAGTCACATGAATGGGATATAGCCATAGCTGGCTATAATTTATTTAGGAGAAATCAAGAAGGCAGAAAAGGAGGAGTAACCCTATATGTCAAAAGCAATATTAAAGCTGCTGAAATGCAGGGGACCTGGGGAAAAGAAGAAGCGCTGTGGATTGTGTTGGAAAGAGGTGATGACACTATCATCCATACTGGTATAGTCTACAGGCCTCCAACTCAAACTGAAGACATGGATAGAGACTTGATTATTGATATTACAAAGGTAGCTATGAAGGGGGAAGTGATCATATGGGGATTGATGTGGATTGGAGTATTCCTTCTGCGAATATGGAAAGAAGTAAAAAAAGGGAAAGTTTGCTGCTGGATTTAGTGCTCACCAATGGAGTTAGCGTGTCGAATGTCCAGAAAGGTGTAGCAGCAATCACCACATGGTGTGGTTTGAGATAAAAGCCAATGAAAGGAAGCTCAAAGTCCTAGACTCCAAAAGCGCTAAAATGGCAAAGTGCTTGAGGGAGGAGTTGGCAGGGTGGGAGGAGGTAAGGGAAGTGGAACTGCAGTGGGCTAAACTAAAGGAGGCAATAAAAGGAGCAACAGATAGATATGTAAGGAAAGTAAATAAAAACAAGAGGAAAAGGAAACCTATTTGAAGTAGCTGCACAAATAAAGAAAAAAAAATCACAGCTTTCACAAAATTCAGAAGTTCGCAAACAGAGGCACACAGAAAAGAATACAGGATAAAGCTAAAAGAGACAAAAATAAATAAGGATAACAAAATTAAAGGCAGAAGAAAAGATGGCTAAAGATCTAAAGTATTGTGATAAAACCTTTTTCAGGAATATTCAGGAGAAGAGAAAGATCAGAGGTGAAACTACAAGACTCAAAAGTGCCAAGAACGGATTTGTGGAAAGTGATATTGGAAAAGCAAAAATGCTAAAGAAATACTTCTGTTCTGTTTTTACTAAAGAAAGTCCTGGTGAAAGACCACCTGTGATTGACAAATGTACAAATGGAAATGGTGTAGATATCACACCATTCACAGAAGATGATGTCTTTGAACAGCTTGCAAAACTGAAAGTGAACAAGGCTATGGGACCAGATGGGACACATCCCAGGATACTGAAAGAGCTCAGAGAGGTTCTGGCAGGGCCACTAAAGGATGCTTTTAATAGATCCTCGGAGATGGGAGAAGTTCCGTTGGGCTGGAGAAGGGCTGATGTAGTACCTCGTCACAAAAGTGGTAATAGGGAAGAAGTGGTAAACTACAGGCTGGTAAGCCTTACCTCGGTGGCGGGAAAAGTAATGGAAGTGCTCCTGAAAGAGAGAATAGTGGGCTTTCTCAAAATCAATAGGTTGCATGGTCAAAGACAAAATGGTTTTGCCAAAGGACGATCATGCCAAACAAATTTGATTTCATGCAATGGATTGTACAAAAATCTAATTGACTACATCTATGGAAGTCAACGATGGAAAAGCTCTTTAACATCACAAACTGCTAGTATGCAAACTCAAGCTAAAGCTGAAAAAGAGCAAGCCTCTCATGAATGTAGCAAAATATGACCTCGAGAATATTCCAATGGAATTTAAAGACTGCCTACAAAATCAATTTGCTGCTTTGGATTCAAATGACAGAGCACCAGAAGAGTTATGGGATGACATCAAGAAAGTTGTGCCTGAAGAAAGGTGAGAAGTTTCTACAAAAGGTGAGAAAGTAAAAACGGCCGAAATGGATGACTGAAGAAACTGAAAATTGCCCAGAAACGCAGAGAAGCTAAAGCCAGAGGAGAAAGAGAGGCCATCACAGCACTCAGATATTTCCAACAAAATGAGAATACGCGTATCTTCACACCTCAGTTCAGTGTTGCCACTCTTAGCATTTGTTTTTGCAGTGTGAGAATCACTGGGCATTCTTCTTGACATGGGTGGAATTTTTGCCACTGGAACTTTTGGAATGGTGATTGACTTTTTGCACTTTAATGTGAAGTGTTTGAATGTTACATGCATGTGAAGAATCTGAAATGTGTGCTGGTGTTCATTTTGCATGTAGGCAAATCGTGGGTTAGTTGCTTTCTCCATAGTAAATATATTTGTCAGCTTCGGGACTGAAATTCGGCTTTCTCAGGAACATGTTGATCATCCCCCCAGCAGTTGCTGTGCAGTCTTTGCAGTTAATGTGTGTTAGCTGCAAAAACCTAACACACTTGTAGTGCATGTGGCAGGTCCTGAAGCACTTTACTGTATCTTTGCTGTGTGCAAAAAAAGCAAACATTGTCAATGTGGCTTTTTTGGGTCGTGGTAGTTGGCAGTTCCGCTGGAGTGTGGGCTGAAAAATATAAACTAAAGACAAGGAAAATCTGGATGGTGTATGAAAACAAAAGATGAAAGTTGGGCATTGAGCTAAGACTGCAGGAACAATTGGACAATTATTTTGTCATCCAAACATTTCTAGGAGATACTGCTGCTTTTAAACTAGTGCTTTACCATCTGTTACAGTCTAATTACAAATGCAGAAGGATATAATTTATAACTGCACAATAACAAACAAAGCTGAGACAAGAGAGCAAAATAAAGAGTAAAATAATACCCCGCATTCCTTCTGCATTTAGTTTTCAGATCTGAGGCATGCAGAGTGCAACTGAAACTAGAACTTACTATACTTTCGTTTTTCCTGCATTTATAAAGAACATTTTCAACTGGCAGAGATTCTTGCATTTAAGCACCAGATTCCTGCATTTAAAAACTGTTCTATGATTCCTGCATTTAAAAACTGTTCTTTCTATTAAGCACTGGCACTTATCTTAATCTGTAAATTCAGCATCACTGTCCATACACATAGTGGCACTGAATTTATGTGTAGTGCAGTGATCAGGCTGGCATTATGTCCTAAACAAATAGATAATTTATCTGGTTAGCTGCTGTTCGTCCCCCTGCCACTCCCGGTGCTAAGGCTCCCCATACGAACAGCGCTGTTGTATGAGGAGTCTTAGATGGGGTGTGGTCTAGAGGCAGAGCAAGGGCGGGGCATGGGGGGGTCATGACCCCGGATGTACAGGGCCTATTCAGAGGTCGATGCTGTATGGCCGGGGTCTTCAATGTGGACGGCGGGGAATCACAGCACGGGACGCAGAGGAGCAGGCAGGAGCGGCCCAAGGAGGGTGTGTGCCATGTGCGGAGACTCTGTGTGGGGCCTCATTTGCATAAGGATCCTAATTTGCATAAATATTTGCATAATCGTACCATATACTAACTTTTAGTAAGCATGCCTCTTAATGACTATATGGATAAAGAAAGAGTAAAAGATTTCTACATTACTATAATACTGTGCCAACCGCCAGGCACATTAGGAACTACTACAAACACTGCTCATTTAGAACCCATAGCAAACCCGCCGTATCATAACAGCACTACCAGGACTCACAAAGCACCATACTCTACCTATCAAAATGCAACACTGCAAATATTAAACCTAATGCATTTCATAGAATAACTATACATGACCTACTGGGGAAAGAGAACAAGTAGCAATGTCAAATAGGAATTACATAAATAGAATACCTCAGCTCAGTTACACATGCAGAACATAGACCATCACCAAACAAGGAATCACAATTTAGAAACAGGAAGACAATAATTAAACTGTGAACCCCAAAAGCCAAACTTGGAATGTACAACACTGTAGAAATAAAACTATAAATTAATTTCCTCTTGTACTAAACAAAGCACAGACATTAATGATGCACATTTCCCAGAGCTGACATATTCCAGTTAATAAATTCAAAATAAAGAGACATTTTCTGCCTTTTGTGCATTTGTTTTCAGTTGCAATTGTTCCAGCTACTTTCTTCTTGTTTCTTCGTGTGTTCTGCTAACTCTCCATCGTCTGTTGTCCATTTGTCCTTTCTTCTCTCTTCTAGTTTTTTTTCCATTCTCTCTATATATCTGCTTTAACATACTAATCTTTCTCTTTTTGCTCTTTCCTCATTCCTATTTCATCCACTCAAATTTTACCCCTCTATCCTCAATCCCCACTTACTCTCCCAATACCCAGCCAATTGTAGATTTTTCTTCCCTCCCACACAAAATATTTTCCCCTCTCCATTTCACTCTCCCAGCCCCATCCCATTCTAATCCTCCTCCAACATCAGCTCCCTTCTAGTTCCAGCCCCACCCAGCATCTGCTCCTTTCTAGTCCCCGCATCAGCCCATTTCCAGTCCTAGCCCCACATCAGCCCATTTCCAGGCCTAGCTCCCCCATCCATTTCCAGTCCTATCCGAGTCCCTCCATCAGCTCATTTCCAATCCCAGCTCTCCATCAGCCCATTTCTAGTCCATTCCTAGCCCCACCATCAGCCCATGTCAAATCCTAGCTCCTCTCCACTCAGCCCATTTCCAATCCAAGCCCCCATGAGCCTACTTCCAGTTCTAGCCCCTCCATGAGTCCATTTCAATCCAAGCCCCCACCACAGCCCATTTCCAATCTTAGCACCCCCCAACAGCCCATTTCCAGTCCTACCCTAGCCCCTCCATCAGCCCATTTCCTGTCCTAGCTCCCCCCACTCAGCCCATTTCCAGTCCTAGCTCCCTCCACTCACAGCCCATTTCCATTCCGAGCCCCCCTCCCCATCAGCTATTTGCAGTTCAAGCCCCCCCTTCTACTCAGCCCATTTCCATTCCATGCCCCCTCCCCATCAGCTATTTGCAAGTCAAGCCCCCCTTCCACTCAGCCCATTTCCAGTCCTAGCAACCCCCCAGTCCATTACCAGTCCTAGTCCCCCCATAGCCCATTAGCAGTCCTAAGCCCCCCATCAGCCAACTTCCAGTCCTAACCCCCATCACCCTTTTCAGTCTTAGCCTCCCCCATTACCAGTCCTAACCCCCCATCAACCCATAGCCCATTACCAGTCCTAACCCCCCTCCCCCCCATCAGCCCAGGTATACTTAAAATTAAAAACAAAAAAAGGCTGCTGCCGCTGCCACTGGTACCGCAGCAGCAGCAGAATCAAGTGTCCTGCGGCCCCCCTGCCTGCCCGACAGAGCCCTCCCTGCATCAGTCCCCTCTGCGCCAGCTTTCAGAGCCACAAAGGGAGAGTTTCTCTGTTGCGGCTCTGTTAAGCCCGCAGGCACCATGCAGGAGTAAGGCATCTGCCCTTAGTGGGCAGGTATTTTTGGGCATACAACCATTGCATTATAAGGGAGAAGCAGGGCCGGCCCGTCCATTGAGCGAGAATGTTTTTTGCACAGGGCCCCGCGTTTCAGGGGGCCCCGCGCAAAAAACATTCTTTTGTAAAAGTAAAATAAAAAAAAAATGAAAGAACCTGTCTCCTGCCGATGTCGGGGCCGCCGCGGCAGAATCGAGCGTGCCGCGGGGCCCCCCTGTACCCGGCACAGCCTCTCCTCCCTGTAGCAACTCTCTCTTCTGAGCTGCAGTCAGACGCGCCGGCTTGCAGAGCGCGAAGGGAAGAGTTTCCCTTTCGCGACTCTGTTAAGCCCGCGGGGGCTGATGGGAACTTCCCATCAGCCCCCGCGGGCTTAACAGAGCAGCGAGGGAAAAACTCTTCCCTCGCGCTCTGCAAGCCGGCGCGTTGACTGCAGCTCAGAAGAGAGAGTTGCTACAGGGAGGAGAGGCTGTGCGGGGTACGGGGGGGCCCCGGGGCACGCTCGATCCTGCCGCGGCGGCCCCGACATCGGATGGAGACAGGTTCTTTCATTTTTTTTAACTTCCCCTGGGCTGGGCTGGGCTGGGCTGGGCTGGGGGGGGGGGGTTAGGAGTGGTGCGGTGCTGTGCTGGGCTGGGGGGGTGTTAGGAGTGGTGCGGTGCTGTGCTGGGCTGGGGGGGGGGTTAGGAGTGGTGCTGTGCTGGGCTGGGCTGGGCTGGGGGGGTTAAGAATGGTGCTGGGCTGGGGGGGGGTTAGGAGTGGTGCTGTGCTGGGCTGGGCTGGGCTGGGCTGGGCTGGGCTGGGGGGGGGGGGTTAGGAGTGGTGCTGGGCTGGGTGGGGGGGGTTAGGAGTGGTGCTGTGCTGGGCTGGGTGGGGGGGTTAGGAGTGGTGCTGGGCTGGGCTGGGGGGGGGGTTAAGAGTGGTGCTGGGCTGGGCTAGGAGTGGTGCTGTGCTGGGCGGGTTAAGAGTGGTGCTGGGCTGGGGGGGTGTTAGGAGTAGTGCTGGGCTGGGGTGGGTTAGGAGTTGTGATGGGCTGGGCTGGGGGGGGGGTTAGGAGTTGTGATGGGCTGGGCTGGGCTGGGGGGGGGTTAGGAGTTGTGATGGGCTGGGCTGGGTGGGGGGGGGTTAGGAGTGGTGCTGGGCTGGGTGGGGGGGGTTAGGAGTGGTGCTGTGCTGGGCTGGGTGGGGGGGTTAGGAGTGGTGCTGGGCTGGGCTGGGGGGGGGTTAAGCGTGGTGCTGGGCTGGGCTTGGAGTGGTGCTGTGCTGGGCGGGTTAAGAGTGGTGCTGGGCGGGGGGGGGTGTTAGGAGTAGTGCTGGGCTGGGGTGGGTTAGGAGTTGTGATGGGCTGGGCTGGGGGGGGTTAGGAGTTGTGATGGGCTGGGCTGGGCTGGGGGGGGGTTAGGAGGTGTTATGGGAAGGGCTGGGCTGGGGGGGGGTTAGGAGTTGTGATGGGCTGGGCTGGGGGGGTGTTAGGAGTCGTGATGGGCTGGGCTGGCTGGGGGGGGTTAGGAGTGGTGATGGACACTGGGCTGGCTGGGGGGGGTTAGGAGTGGTGATGGGCACTGGGCTGGCGGGGGGGGGTAGGAGTGGTGATGGGCACTGGGCTTGCTGGGGGGGGTTAGGAGTGGTGATGGGCACTGGGCTGGCTGGGGGGGGTTAGGAGTGGTGATGGGCACTGGGCTGGCTGGGGGGTTAGGAGTGGTGCTGGGTGCTGGGCTGGGGGGGTTAGGAGTGGTGATGGGCGCTGGGGAGGGGTTAGGAGTGGTGATGGGCGCTGGCGGGGCTTAAACTAAAAATTGGGTGATGGGGGATTAGGACTGGAAATGGGCTGGTGGGATTAGGACTGAAAGTGGGTTGATGGGGGGGTTAAGACTGGTAATGGGCTATGGGAGGGCTTAAACTAAAAATTGAGTGATGGGGGATTAGGACTGGGAGTGGGCTGATGGGGAGGTTAGGACTGGTAATGGGCTATGGGGGGGCTTAAACTGAAAATTGGGTGATGGGGGATTAGGACTGGAAATGGGCTAGTGGGATTGGGAGTGGGCTATGGGGGAGCTAGGACTGGTAATGGGCTGAGTGGAAGGGGGCTTGAACTGCAAATAGCTGTTGGGGATGGGGCTTGGAATGGAAATGGGCTGAGGGGAAGTGGGGGGCTTGAACTGCAAATAGCTGATGGGGAGGGGGACTTGGAATGGAAATGGGCTGAGTCGAAGGGGGCTTGAACTGCAAATAGCTGATGGGAAGGGGGGCTTGGAATGGGCTCTTAGGGGAGGGAGCTAGGACAGGAACTGGGCTGATGGATGGGCTAGGATAGAACTGAGAATTGGGTGTTGGGGGGAGCTAAGATTGGAAATGGGCTGTGGTGGGGGCTTGGATTGAAATGGACTCATGGAGGGGCTAGAACTGGAAGTAGGCTCATGGGGGGCTTGGTTTAGAGATGGGCTGAGTGGAGGGGAGCTAGGATTTGACATGGGCTGATGGTGGGGCTAGGAAAGGACTAGAAATGGGCTGATGGGAGGCTGGTATTGGAAATGAGCTGATGAAGGGACTCGGATAGGACTGGAAATGGATGGGGGAGCTAGGACTGGAAATGGACTGATGAGGGGCCAGGACTGGAAATGGGCTGATGTGGGGACTAGAAGGGAGCGGATACTGGGTGGGGCTGGAACTAAAAGGGAGCTGATGTTGGGGGAGATTAGAAGGGGATGGGGCTGGGAGAATGAAATGGAGAGAGGAAAAATATTTTGTGTGGGAGGGAAGAAAAATGTACAATTGGCCGGGTATTGGGAGACTAAGTGGGGATTGAGGATGGAGGGGTAAAATTTGAGTGGATGAAATAGGAATGAGGAAAGAGCAAAAGGAGAAAGATTATTATGTTAAAGCAGATGTAGAGAGAGAATGGAAAAAACTAGAAGAGAAGAAAGGACAAATGGACAGCAGACGATGGAGAGATAGCAGAAGACACATACCAGAAGAAAGTGGCTGGAACAATTGCAACTGAAAAAAAAATGCACAAAAGGTACAAAGATATCTCTTTATTTTGAATTTATTAACTGGAATATGTCAGCTCTGGGAAATGTGCATCATTAATGTCTGTGCTTTGTTTAGTACAAGAGGAAATTAATTTATGGTTTTATTTCTACATTGTTGTTGTACATTCCAAGTTTGACTTTTAGGGTTCCCAGTTTAATTATTGTCTTCCTGTTTTTAAATTGTGATTCCTTGTTTGGTGATAGTCTATGTTCTGCATGTGTAACTGAGCTGAGGTATTCTGTTTATGTAATTCCTATTTGACATTGTCACTTGTTCTCTTTCCCCAGTAGGTCATGTATTGTTATTCTCTGAAATGTATTGGTTTAATATTTGCAGTGTTGTCTTTTAATAGGTAGGGTTTGGCGCTTTGTGAATCCTGGTAGTGCTGTTAGGATACGGCGGTTTTGCTATGGGTTCTAAATGGGCAGTGTTTGTAGTAGTTCCTAATGTGCCTGGCGGTTGGCACTGGATTATAGTAATGTAGAAATCTTTGTCTTTTTTTATCCATACACTCATGAAGAGGCATGTTTACTAAAAGTTAGTGTATGGTAACATTATGCAAATATTTATGCAAATGAGGCCACTTATGCAAATGAGGCCCCGCACCGAGTCTCCGCACATGGCCCCGCACCCCCCTTGGGCCGCCCCTGGGGAGAAGAGGAGTCTTTTGCACCCAGCCACTTATTCTATCGGGTGTGGGCAGCAGGCTTAGAGTAACAGCCTAGTAGGAGAGAGCAGAAGGTTGATGTCTGTGCAAACTCTGTCAGCACCTCACTGTCTCAGAAAGAGAGCAGCTCAGCTTGTGAATGAGGTTCCAAGACCTGCACTAGCAACCAAACCATCCATTTCATCAGAGCCAGGAGTCCCGCAGAGCAGTACCAGGAACTTGCATCTACAGAATCCACTAGCTCTCAGGAAGAGGAGGAACCGAAGCAACCATCTTACACCAGTGGCACCAGATCAAAGTGTGACAACTAGCACAATAGCAGGGAATAATTTTTCCTTCACATACAGAGTCAGGTATACTGAGAAAAGGGGAGATAGGGATTTCCACTCAGGAAAACCAGACTGAATAATGAGATGCATATGTGGTAAAGAAACCAGATTAATTAACAAAGGGTTTGAGTGGTAAAGAAATGAATAATTATTCAGATTAAGTTAAGGAGAAATTAAAAAGAGTTTGGTAAAATATCTAAACTGAGAGGAGAAGGAAATAAACTACTTGTAACAATTTTTGACTGAGAATTGATAGCAAACTTATTGTTTGCTATCAATTGTTCTTGTTGTCATATTCAGTGACTTTAAACTTCGAGTAAACCCTTGGTTCAGAACATAGTTTCTGGCCTGAATTCATTTATTTGAGAAGAGAGTGGTGTGGAAATGTCAAATGCCAAGGGTCTCCTGCCGAATGTTAGTCCCCAAAGTAGAGAACCTTGATACTTGAACCCCAAGAATCAAGGCTGAAAGATGGTGAAAACCTTTTGGGTTGATGTGCTCCTTTGTCTGTCAAGTTGCTTGTGAGGTGGCTGCTAGGACCACACAGAAAGGGGATTACATGTATTTGACATGATAAAGTATCAATCAATGGGATCCCAGCACAGATTCAAGAACAGGAGAAATGCCAGTGCTAAATCGGTTCAGGGGTCCATCGGGCCCAGCATTGGAAGTGCTCGGCAGATTCCGATAAATCTGTTCAATATTGTTATTAACCAGAAGCAAGAGGTGAACAAATCCAAGGCTTATCTGGTTAATATTTGTAGACCTGTCCTCCAGAAGCCTGTCCAGATCCTTTTTAAACTCATCTGTAGTACTAGTCTTGCCACTTTCCTTGGAAACAAATTTCACAGCTTAATTGCTTATTGACTGACAAAAGACATTCTTAAATTTGTTTTCAATCTGCTACTAACTGGTTTCTTGGAATGTGCTCTAGTCTTAGCACTATTAAATAGAGTAAATAAGAGCCATTCCCTATCTACTTGTTCCACATCACACACAATTTTATACTTCTCTATCATGTCCGCTCTTGGGTTTTGCTTCTGAAGCTGAAGAGCTCTGTCTTATTTAGGTTTCTTCATAATCACACATAATCATACATAATCACTTGCATAATCATACTTAATGCTTTTTTTCTGTACTTTCCTTGATCCATCTTGATTATAATTTACCAGAGGAAAACAAAGTAATTGCATGGTTATGTGAAACCCCGAAACTGTTATTTCCAAATAATTCAATAATATTATTTTAAAGAATCAGCACATGCTAGATAACACAACATGTCAATTCACTTATCTTTTTTATGCTTTTGTTGCTTCTCCTGTAGGGTCTGTTCACCAGGGGTATGTTTACTAAATTTTGCTACCTGATAGCATGGAGTTTAGCATGCAGTTTGGACATGGCACTAACAAAATAGCACGAGCCCAAATGCCAAAAATCCTGCACTACCTGACTTGTATGTGACAGGGCAGAAAACAGGCAGCACAGGGGTGCATGGACCAATGTTAAATACATCCATGCCATTTATAGATGCATTTGTCATGCACCCTTGTGCTGTCAGACTCCTCCCTTCAACTCTGATCGTTAAGCATATATCTGAACCTCCCTGATGACATCCCTTCCCTGCTTACACCTTCCCACTGACAGTTCCAACTCCCATGGCATTACTCAATCCTTCCCTCCAGCCCATGTATTCCTCTGGCACTTATCAGAGGTAGTATTTGGTGGTTTAGTATCCAGGGCAGGAACGATCCCCTCTGCTCCTGCCCTGCGGTAGCCCGGGATGAAAATGTCAGCTATGTCCCCTAGTGGTAGTCTCATGGTACTACAGTTATGGGTCAGTCTGCCAAAGAAGGAGATTGAGCCCTAGTGATAGTACTGCAAGACTACTGTTAGGGGTCATAGATGTCATTTTTATCCCAGGTGACAATAGACTAGCAGTGGATGGGGGTTGCACCTACCCTGGCTACTAGACCACTGATCCTCTTGGTAAGTGCTGCAGAAGCAGAGAGTGGGAAAGGATTGAGTAATAACCTGAGGGTTGGGGTTGTCAGCCGGGGAGGGGGGAGGGGGGGGGAGTGAATCTGATGTGATCGGAGGGTCTGCAGAAACCCTGCATGCTGTAGCTCCTCAGGCTTTAGTCATCACTCTATTATAATATTTATTTATTTATTGTTTTTATATACCGCGCTCTTTAAAATCAGCGCGGTTTACAAGTAACATTCAAGCATCTCAGATATCTGTTATGCCTTTACATCGAACAGGAGCGAAAACTTGGATTTCAACTAGGGTAACTATTTACAGTATCTACAATTCTGTACATTAATAGTCTATGCCTTTGGCTTCCAGCATATATTACTCACGTTTTTCAGCTAATACTTGGCTACATGGGTTACTTTGGCTGTCAATCAAGTGGTGTATTGTTTATGAAGTGCCAAGAAGCCCCAATCAGCTTGTTTACAACCTTGAGGGTTTATTGTGCACCTCATGTTTTAGGATCACAAGACATCCTTCTTTTAGGTGTTCCATCATTTCTCCACATTCATTTTCATGAATTTTGGAAGCAAATGTTTTCTGTGGTGACTCCTAAGCTATGGAACGCCTTGCCAGCAGAGTTACAAACTATTTATGACATCTTGTTGTTTCAAAAGAAATTAACAGTGCATTTGTTTTGGCAGGCCTTTTCTACCTTTTTTACTGTCTAAAGCAGTGGTTCTCAACCCAGTCCTCTGGGACACCTAGTCCAGTCGGGTTTTCAGAGTATCCACAATGAATATGCATGTGATAGATCTACATCAATGGAAGCAGTGCATGCAGATCTATCTCATGCATATTCATTGTGGATACCCTGAAAAGCTGGCTGGACCAGGGGTCCTAGAGGACTGGGTTGAGAACCACTGGTCTAAAGGTTAATAAAAGTTTACTTAGGTCATTACACATTATAAGATGATCCTACACAAACTTCCCACATTACATATACATCTCATCCAATTGGTCACAACGTTACCTGACAGCTCACACCACTCAAAGAACACCCAGACAATCATACTAGGCACTAAATCTGCTTTAAGTCTCTGCCAACCCCTGATGATACAATTGCAAAATGCCATAGGGCATCGATTGTGGCACTGACATTGGGTCAAGCTCCATGTTTGGAGATAAGTGTGGCACCTGCGGGTTTATCCCTATGTATAGAAAACTCTATGTATAGAGAAAAATGCTGTGCTTAAGGAAGATGATTGTTGGGGCAGAGATAAGTTAAAATGCTATGGTGAATATTGGACTATATTACTGGAGGAATGTTTAATTTGATTGATTGTGTGTGGAAATGTTATCTGTCCCCAGATAACACATATATATGTGTTGGTGTGGGGAGATATTTAGGATCCCTGAAGTAATGGTGCCTGTCCTTGGCCTAGATTGATAGCCAGGACATCATGAACCAATGGTGCTGAGATCCTATTCTCCCATTTACTATAAGGTTGATCTATCCTCTATTTTGGTTTAAGTAGAATGAAGTCTGTGATTGTAGTAACACCATATCTTCATTCTGATTAATGGACATTGGTGTATTGGAATATTCTTTTGATGGCTTAGTTTGTTTTACTTTATGTTCATGCTTGCATTTTTATGTGTTTTTATTGTAGTCCACCTAGTAGATAGCACAGAATGTAAATTCTTTTAAATAAAGTAAATGTTATGGTGGGGTACTGTCATTGGGAGGCTGTAAGTGGGGGGTGGTTCTGCAGTTAGGGTGGGTGTCATCAGGAAGGATTGTGTATGTGCTTCATGATTGGAATTGGTTTTCTTTTTGGCAGTAGCCATGCTACCTACCTGTGGTAATGTGGGTGCATTTAACGGCACCTCTTGCGGTGCTCTCAGTAGCCTGACAGCATGCAGTAATGTACCACCACTTAGCTTTCAGTGCCACTCTGGCTTGGCACATAACCCGCCCTGTTCCCACCCCAACCCAGAATTTTTACCACACTGGCTTTAGTGCATGACAGCCATTAAGGTGGGCTTGCAGTGATGGTTAGCACATGCTAGTGCAGGATTTATCTGCTTAGTGCACTTCAGTAAACATCCTCCACTGTAAACTCACTTTGTTCTTTAATTTCCTTTTGATATACACTGTGGTAATTCAATTTGCAACTAGACAAATTTATCAGGATGGATTTCATGCTTTAAATGTGGAACGCTATAGGGAATTTGCTCTCGATTGAGGTACACAGAAAAAAAGGGATATTGCTTGGCTTCTGGTCTGTCAGTTTATGGAAAGTTATTTGCTTGTTCCATGAATTAGAATCGTCTTACAAAAGGTTCAGGAAAAGCATTGCCCATGCAGAGGCAGAGTTACATGATTTCGGGCCTGATGCGTTCTGAATCAGCAAAAGCCAAGGTGGCCAGTTCTAGCTGCTGACTGAACCTGGGCAAAAGGCTGACTTCTACAATTTCAAGATTGCTCCACATCCATGGACATTGCAGAAGAATGTCAATAAGGAAGCCACTGCTGAAGAAAAGCCAGATGGAAGGTAATTTTATATTTTGCACGCATAACTGAGTGCTCTGCCTCTTTGATGGCTCCAGGGAGAGTTTGCACCATCAACCCAGCATGCATACTTCTTGAATAGCAATTGGCTAAATTACATCTGTTAAGGGCCATTTACTTGCGCAAGATATTGACAATTTGTGATTTACGCACTTACATGGTATATAACTTTCCGCAGCTCCTTCTAAAATCAACTCCATGTTTTGCTGCATAACGTTTGCAAAGAAGTAATTAAGGAATACTGGACACATCAGGGAGAACGTTTTGTAGTCTCAGATCAAAGTGGAACTTGTTGGTCTCATGGCTGTGATATGTGTGGTGTTTAACAAATACAGCACATCACTCTGCTAACACCAACTCTACTATAAAGCTTGGGATGGTATTATAGTGCGGGGATGCTTGGCAGGAGCAGAGACAAGGAGGCTTGTGAAAATAAAGAGGTAAAATACAGAGGAAAGCCAACGTCACTTTGCCATAGAGCTGGGACCGGGGAGAAGATTGATCTTTCAGCTAGATAATGATCCTGAGATTCCAGGCCTTTTGTTAAGGTATACTTGTATATGGGGGGATGAGGTAATGGGTATGTGGCTCTCATGCCAGGCGTCCTGTTATATATTTGTATTGATTTTTTAAAATACTGTTGTGGAATATCAATAAATTCTAAGCACGATGAAAAGTAAAAATGAAGTGACTAAGTAAAAGAGAGGGAGTGCCCTTAACTGGCTCAGTCAAAACCAGACCAGAATCCAATAGGAAATCTGTGGTGAGACTTGAAGGCTGCAGTGCACAGATGATCCCCGGCCAACGTGAAAGAGCTTGAGCTATTCTGTCAAGAAGAATGGACCAACATTGCAATATCCTGCTTTGCAAAATTGATAAATATTTATCATAAACAACTCATTACTGTTATCACTGTCGAAGGAGCTTCCACAAACAATTGTGCCCCCCTCCAGCATCCATTGCCACCGCTGTCACCGCTCTCTGGATGTGCAGTGGCAGCAATGGTCATAGACAGCCCCATGGCACTTACCTTGAAACTTTGGTGCTGCAGGGCTGTTTGCTTTTTCCCCCTGCCGATACCCAATGCCGACTTCCTTTGCAAACAGGAAGTCGGCATCAGACATTGGAGGGGTCAAAGCAAACAGGTCTGCAATACCAACATTTCAAGGTAAGTGCTGCTAGACTGTTTGTGGCCATTGCCACCACTGCAGTTCCTGAAAGATGCATCAGCGGCAGCAATGGCAGCCCTGGAGGCCCAGCACTGTAGGCGGCTGCTTAATTCACCTAATGGTAGCACCAGCCCTGGTTATTAAGGCATTTGCAATCAAGACTTTTTGGTTTCTTATTGTTCATTACGTTACAAATAATACTTTACAAACCCCTGCCATAATTGTTTCAAAATTAAATTGTCTGAGTTGCAAAGACCCACGTTTGAATGGCTGGCCTAGTCTCTCCCTCCTCTGACACGAACTAAATTAGAGAATGGAAGGAGGGACTCGACATGCCTACAAACGCGGATCTGCTTCACTGTTGCCACCGCCGCCTCCAAGAAAACAAAAAAGTGTCAGCGGTGGCAGGGCAATGCAGGGGGGAGGGTGGGCGGGGCTGGGCAACACAAGTGGGTGGACTGGGGCTGACAGCCCAACATGTATTCCTAATCCTTTTGCGCCCTGTGCTAGATATGGTGCTGGGTTGTTGAGATCAAAAGTGAGACATCTAGGTAAATTTGCCCCTGTATTTTGCCAAAGGAGCCAGTGGTGGATTAAAGTAACCCAGACTCCTCCCCAGGCTCTTATTGGGTTCTTCCCTGACCAGTGGAGAACATAAAGGGTGTGTGTGCTGGCTCCAGAGTTAGTTCAAGGTATTGACACCCTAGGCACAACTTAAGATGTATGTCCCCTCTGGCTATCTGAATCTATTGTTTAACTTTGAATGCCCTGCTCTTTGTTCCCCCTGAAGCTACCTCCCTAGGTGACCGCCTTGTTTGCCTCGTGACTGGGCCAGCCCTCAGTGTGTGCATAAATATCAGATAACTTTTTCAAACAGGACTTTAGAGAAGATATTGATGGGGTAATTGCATTAACCCCCTGTTATTTTCAATGACTTTGAAAATGTAAAAATTTAATTGGCTATTACTCTCCATGTAATTTTCAGAAACGGCACGGACAAGTATAAGTGCTGGTTCAGCACTTCTATAAGCATGAGCACTTGTGCATATCAGCTGTCGCATGACACCACTCTTGAATGTGTATTTTTATAAAATGCTTGCTCCTGCTGCATGTTAAGTGAAATACACCTGTAGTTTCTGTAGATTTGTACGCCTAGAACGTTTAAGCTGAGTCTCGATTTCCCTACTATTCTGTAAAATTCCTGCAGAATGCTGTCTTTTTTGAAATACGAAGGACCAAAAAATTCCCTATTACCAGAGTCAGCAATAACACACTCTATCAAAGACCCTGTCCACTGAGAAACCAACCCCTCAGAATAGACCTTCTATTTTTTGTCGGAAATGCCAGCACAGTGAATAGGAACCATGCCTAACAACTTTCAACTAAGACACCCTGCTTCAGGTCAAGCAATTTCCTGCACTGCTGTAACATCCTACACTTACCTGGTTACTCTTGATGTCTAATCATTATACACTAATATAGATCAAAAGGAAGTGTTGTCTTGCTTGGCGGACTATCCTATAGACCTCCCTGATCACATTCCCAAGTGTTTTTTGTTAGACCTTTTGGACCTGGTATTAAATAATAATTTCTTCCTGTATCAGCAGCAATATTATTTACAAATATTTGGTATCGCCATGGGGGCTACAGTGGCCCCCTCTATTGCTACCATCTATATGGCCCTTTTTGAGGACTGTTTTATTTATCCTCATCCGCTCTTTGGTTTGATACCTTTTTGGAGAAGGTTCTTGGACGATGTTTTCTTTTTGTGGACAGGTACCCGATCTGAGTTGGATTCTTTTTTGGAGTCCTTGAACACACATAAACCTAACATACAATTCACAGCTCAGGTTGAGAATTCCCACAGTTCCTTGATATCTCTATTGCTCTGTCATCCGATGGTTTTTCAACATCCCTTTACCGAAAAGAAGTTCAGCGCAACACGCTATTACGCTAGGATAGCTTCCATCCTTTGGCCCTAAAGAGGGGCCTTCCATATGGGCAGTTTCTTTGTTTGCACCGTAACTGCTCATCACTACATGATTTTAGAATACATGCTAAGGATTTGAGCCTGCGCTTATTACAAAGGGGCTACCCTGGCACATTGATCAGGGCCGCATATAGACGAGCTCGTTACATTCATAGAGAATGGTTGTTTGATTCTTCAACCTCAAGGTCCTCTGACAATAGGATTACGGGGGTTCTTCCCTTTACAAAGGGTACACCCCTGGTGGCTAAACTTCTTCATAAATTTTGGCCAATTTTGGGGGTTCGTTCTTGCTTTCGAAACAAACGATTGCATGTGGCCTACTCTCGTAAAGCAAACCTCCGAGATCTGGTGGTAAAAACCACAGTGGAGCTGGATCGTCCACTAACATCGCACCAGGACCCGGGACATTTTCCATGTACATCCTGCACCTATTGTTCAAATACATTGGCGGGGCCAGAATGGCTGGATAGGCACACTTTAAAGTCTTATCGCTCTAGATGGCATACCACCTGTGCCACTGTCTTTGTGGTTTACATCATTGTCTGCCCCTGTAACCTTTATTATGTGGGGCGTACCACTAGACCTTTTAAGGTGCGATTGGGTGAACATGCCTCCCGCCTCCGCACTAAGTCATTGATGGCACCCATAGTTGATCATTGCCTGGAAAAAGCCCACAACTTTGATTCTTTGAGCTGGCGCATTTTGGATCATGTGCCCTTAAACCCCCGGGGAGGTGACCGGGTCCAAATTCTTCAAAGGTCAGAACAGAAATGGATCTTTTTATTAAAAACGGTCCATCCGTCTGGTCTCAACATGCAAGTGGATTGGCACACAATTGTGTAATTTAACAGTACTCTTAAAGTTTTAGCCTTTCTGAATGGAGGTGGTTTCTGTATCAGTGGCTCCTCCTCTATGTTTACAGATTGGCTCCTGAGACCTTCGACGCATCTGATTGGTGGTTGCTGATTGATAGTTGTGCATACGTACCTGGAGCAAGGACTTTTAAACTGCTTTTCCTCGGACTGCTCACACTATGGCTGATGACTTTCCACGAGTTGCTTGACCTGAAGCAGGGTGTCTTAGTTGAAAGTACCCAAAACGTGGCACGTCGGATTGGCGCAAAGCGGAGCGATTGAAAGCAGCCTTAAACGAGTCACCTATCAGCTAAGTAAAGCTGTTGTGTTTTGGAAATTTTTCACTTTATTAAAATGGAAAAGCCACAGCGGTGTTAGGCATGGTTCCTATTCACTGTGCTGGCATTTCTGACAAAAAATAGAAGCTCTATTCTGAGGGGTTGGTTTCTTAGTGGACAGGGTCTTTGATAGAGTGTGTTATTGCTGACTCTGGTAATAGGGAATTTTTTGGTCCTTCGTATTTCAAAAAAGACAGCATTCTGCAGGAATTTTACAGAATAGTAGGGAAATCGAGACTCAGCTTAAACGTTCTAGGCACCTTATGTAAAATTGAGCTTTACATGTATTCTTTGTGTTTTAATATAATATTACTTTGTTCAATATTTTATTTAAATTCTAAAAAAAAGAATGTACTGTGTTTTACCCCCTCAATGTATGTTCAATTAATGGACACAAATGTAATTTCCATGATCTGTTCCCATGGTCTTTTTTTTTATCAAATAAAATGTCTGAAGCTTATTAACTTATCAATGTCTCCCACTGAAATAAATCCCTCTATTGAAAATTGTTTATTTTTTTTTAATCAATGCCATCTTGCTTTCTTTCTTAGACTTCTCTTGATAGATCTTTGTGATGTCAGTCAACATTGGTCAGAATGAAAATTATATTATAAAGTGCTCAATAAAAGTGCTCTGATTAAATGAACTACTACACTACAGCATCTCAAGAATTCAAAAGCTAAAAGAGTATCTCAGGAGACATATCTTTATGAATCAATTTTCAATATGTAAAAGTCAGTACGATGTGTGATCAAAAAGTATTGAGACTTGTACATACAATAACACAAGAAGTATACCACTGACAATTATTGCATTTAGTCTCCTTCAAAGTAGTTCCCTTCCGATAAAACAGACTTCTTCCAGTGTTCCTGCCACTACTGAAAACAATTTTGAAATGCCTCTTTCATTATGCTGTGAAGCTGCCGTGTCAAATTTTGCTTAATGGTCTCCAAGTCATTGAATCTTCTTCATTTCAGTAGTAACTTCAGTTTTGGAAACAAGAAAAAGTAGCACGGTATGAGTTCAGATGAGTACGAAGGCTGATCGACTTGCTCAATTTGGTGTTTGGCCAAGCCCTGCTGGAAAAGGTGTGATGCGTGAGGTGGGGCATTATTGTGATGAAGCAACCATTCACCGTTTCTGTGCAAATCTGGCCTCTTACAATGAACTGCATCTCTCAAACAAGTCAGAACTTGGACATTATAGTCCTTATTGATGGTTTGGCCTTTTGGAGCATACGCATGATGAACAATACTCTGGCAATCAAAGAAAACTGTGAGCATGACCTTGACATTACTCCTCACTGACAATCTTTTTTGGGTCTGGGAGAGCTTAGAGTCTTCCATTGTGAGGATTGAGCCTTAATTTCCAGGTCATAACCATAAACCCATGATTCATCACCAGTAATAATCTTTTTGATGAAATTGGAGTAATTTTCAATGCATACCAACAGCTCCCTGGCTGCAGACAGTCAATCTTTTTGTTCAGGGGACAGGAGTTTTGGCATGAATTTTGCAGACAAATATCTCATCCCCAAATCGACAGTAAGAATGGACTGTACCGACCTGAAACTGATGTCCATGTCCTCAGCAAGCTCCCAGATAATCAATCGATGATTTGAGGTATCGCAGCATGCACTGATTCAACTTTGTCTTCATTCCTGCTTGTGGATGGCCTTCCAGAGCGTTTGTCACTGTCAACACTTTGGCGGCCCTCTTGGAAAGTTTATACTAGTCTTAAATTCTTTTTTTTTTTTAAATTTAAACTTTATCAATTTTTACATACAATGAAGCATATACCAAAACTTCATGGAAATTAAGACACTGGTACAGAAAAACAACGATAGCCATCAATATGAGATAAGGTAATATTAAAGAAAACAAATTCCAGCGCTTACTACAGCCCACCATAAGAAGGAATCCAAGGAAAAATAATAAAATGACACCCACCAAAAAGAAAGAAAAAGAATGTGAGCAAACGATCTTGCCTAACTTATCAGCAGCGAATCTGAGGACACCTCAGGAGGGTGGCGAGCACTGAGAAAACCCACCAACTGGGACGGCTCATAGAAAATATATGACTCATTATTAAACCTAACCATACATTTACAGGGAAACTTGAAGAAATATAAACCCCCCAACAACAATACTCCAGGACGTAATAACAAATTCTTTCCTACGTTTTTGAGTTTCTTTGGCTAAATCAGGAAAAACACGAACAGTCAACATACAAAATTGCACAGTACGTTTCTTGAAAAACATACGGAGAAACCAATCCCTATCTGAAGCTAACGCAAACGTAGCTATCAATTTCAAAGGTAAAACACCCTCAATTTTTGATGATTCCAAAATAGCAGAGATATTTAATACATCAAACTGACCCCCTCTTTCCAAAGTTCCCTCAGCAGGGACTTTCTTTCCCGAAGGAAGATAATAAACCTTAAGCATAGGAGGATGAGATACTACTGGAACCCCCAACACCTCCAAAAGATATTTCTTAAACATTTCTTTAGCAGAGATAGAAGGCAGCCTAGGAAAATTTATACACCGAAGATTACATTATCTAGAGAAATTTTCAAGCATTTCAATCCTTGCTTTCAAAACCAGCATATCTTTCTGATGAAGAGAAACACCATCCTCAGAGGTAGAAGCCCTCTGCTGCAATTTTGTTACGGAAGATTGTAGAGCTGTAACTTCAAGAGTATGTTGTTGAAGTAAGTTAGTATGAACCTGAACCTGGGTGCCCAAAGCCACCACCTGGGGAGCTAGAAGTTCTCCAAGCTTGACTATGGCGGACCAGATTGATTCCAAAGTAAAGACGGCTGGTCGCTCCAATGAAAAAACTTGAGACTGCTCCAAGGGCTCCTCCGTTGACCGTCGCTCAATTCCTGGATCCCCAATAGCAGAAAGGACAGCCGCCATTCTGCCTGCAGACCCCCACGAACCCAGATCCACTGCGCTGAAAAGTAGAGCGGAGCCAGAAGCCTCACTTCTCCATTGTGCTGACGATCCTCCAGGGCCAGAACTCTCCCCCACAACGGAAGGAAGTTCCTCCTCAGCCTGCACCGGAGTCTGCCTCAGCAATGGATCTTTGGGAGGCCGCTACTGCTCCGGTGAAGAGATCTCAGGCCCTGAGTCACCCGTCGAGCCACCCTGTCCCGACCGTGATACAATGGGGCTCTCCTCCGTTGGAGCTGCAGACCGTCGTAGTGGCATAACAAATGAATCCAGTGGTCCAACCACCTGAGAGGGAAGGGCAGAGGGGACTACCGGGCTAGAGGACTTCTTGGGCCCTTTTGCCTTCCTTTTACCCATCACATAAAAGGTAAAATAAACGCCGCCACTAGAGCTCACAGAATAAACGCCATCTTGGATTCCTCCCATCGCCTAGTCTTAAATTCTTGCACAAATCATGCATTCATTGCCATACACTTGCTGTAACTTGTCATAAGTGTCTTTGTACAAATCTGCAAGTTTCTGGCAGAATTTAATGCAAATTCACTGTTCAAATTTTTTCACTAATTGTAAATCTGACAAATTGCTTTTACACAATACCAAACATCATGTGATTAAAAAAAAGTACAGGTGTGCTGCAGCCACGCTACACTCTGCACATGCAGAGCACATAACTAGGTCACTACATGCTCAATACCTTTTGATCACATCTTGTATATAAGGATCCATGTAAGAAGAAGAGGTGTTTCTGATGTAAAGTGCTAATAAAGAGGCCAAGTTGACCATTTGAGGGGAGAAACAAGAGTGAGATGAACAATTGGTGAATACAAATATTTGCTACTTAAAATAGAATTCTTGCGCATGTATGTGTAACTTGCCTTGAACTCTGATTTGAAATGGCAAGTAATTAAAATCACAAATCTAAAACCAACAGAAGGTGGCATAGGAGACTGAAATGAGTGAAAAAGGACATTTTGCAGCTGATGTACTAAATGTAGAAAGGGACTCAAAGGGGGGTTAGTGTCTAACAGGGAAAATGTAGAATGTGAGAACAGCTCTGAATATGCCGACAGTTTCACAGGGGGTGTTTATGAATAAGTGAGACAGTTAAGGTTATAGCTTGCAAGACAGGAGCTCATGCCTGCAGGCAACTGTCCTGATTAAGAGTGAGCAAAATGTTTATGCTTGATTTGACCTGGAACATAAATATAGGCAACAGAAAAACATGATTCAGTGATAAGACAAGAGTGTATAATGTGGCAATTTTTCTAATAAAAGAAAGTGCTGTGGACAAGCAGCTTAAGGGAGCTATGGGAGACTGCCCAGGTTTCCGGTCACGTGGCTGCCTTCCTAAAGCTTTAAAATATTTTGTTATGGTATATATGGGTTTTCATTTCTTCTCACTTGCTTCTGGGAACAGAGGTAGGAAACCAAGGGCCGAGGAAGTATCCCTGTGTTTGTTGCCCCCGAATAGGAATTTTTTTACATGCAACAGTTGGGAACTGTGAAGACTCAGATTCTTTCTCTGGGTCAGAGGCAAGTCATAGGTTTATCAGGAGAACTGTTAGTATGATGGGTAATTTGTTCAGTGACCAACAGAATAGAATTAAGTTGTATGAATATCAAGAAAAGGCAGCCCATCTTATTGTATGCATTTAAGAAAGGCAGCCCATCTTATTGTATGCACACAAAACATGGTGATCTTGCAATAGACCCTCTAGCATAATGGCACTCAATGACTAGTGAAAATGAAGGATAAACTGCGGTACTTAAAATATGAAATGGCAGTCAATGATTTAGGGAGTCTGCACACTAGTCCTGAGTGGGTCTTCCTTACATGGTAGGAGACAATGACATATGAAAAGTCTCAAGAAAAACAAAAATATGAGGTCTAAGAGCTTAAACGTAAGTTTTGTATTAGAAGGAAACGTGTATAATGATTCATTTGTTTGTTTTCCTTATGCTGTGATTTTAAAACAATAACATTTTCCAGTTGTAAAAGATTTAAACAGCCTGGCTTTAACTTGATAATTAGTTAGGTTTTTTTTCATATGCTGATTTTCTTCTTTAATAGGTCAGGGCCTGATTTCACTTGCAAGTTCACACTTGAAACGTCTGTTTTCTTATCACCACTGGTCAGTGATGTGTAAAGACTACACAGATTTGTCTTGTTTTGTTTGTTTCACTCTTGGGTCTTAAAGTAATTTCAATTGTTTTTCTGTATTTGAATTATATGTTTTGGTTTCCATATAAAATGTGCATGTTGTTTTGAAAGCTTTCCTGATCTCAGTTTCAGGGTAACAACTAAGTGAGAAAACACTGTGAGATATTAATACTATTTAGTTTATGACACTGAATGTGCACTTTGCGTTACTGGATTAAGTAGAGAGCTAATATAAAAATAGCAGTAAATGCTGATTTTTGTTTTGTTTTTAGACACTAATAACTGAGGGTCTGATAATGAGGTAGGCTCATTTTCAAAGAGCTATGCATTGCTTCGGAACATAGCCCTCCCCACAGACATCTAACATGGATATTCAATGCTGGAGTCATATGCAGCCCAGCATTGAATATCTGGGGATTGCTGCACACGCTGGAAGCCACATTAGGTAACTGGGCAGCAATGATATTACATGCTACCCGGTTAGCTCCTGCACCAAAAGATAGGCAAGGGTTTTCCTCACCTATCTTTTTGATGCAGATCACTAACTGGACAGCATGCAACATCGCTGCTGCCTGATTATCGCTTGTTGCTGCATCCGCTCCTCCCCGGAATGCCCCCAACATGCCTCATTGCTAACCGGATAGCATCAGGGCACATAGCAAGAGGGGGATATCCTGATTTAAGGCATATACATGGTTTACTGGGCTATAAACCGTGTACAGTGCATTGGAAAAATATTCATCCCCTCCATGTTCGTCCTCTTGTCGCATTGCAACCTAGAATGAAAATGGAGTTTTGGGGGTTAGCACCATATGCTATACGCAACATACATATGACTTTGACAGTGCAGAATATCCTTTATGTGACCAAATATGAATTAAGACAACAAAAACAACTGAAAGCAGGAGTGTGCATATGTATTCACTCCCCCAAAGTCAATACGTTGTAGAGCCACCTTTTGCTGCAAGTACAGCTGTAAATCTCTTGGGGTATGTCTCTATTAGCTTAGCACATCTAGCCACTGGGATTTTCACCCATTCCTTAAGGCACAACTGCTCCAACTCCTTCAAGTTAGATGGGTTGCATTGGTGTACAGCAATCTTTAAGTAATGCTACAGATTCTCAATTGGATTAAGGTCTGGGCTTTGACTAGGCCATTCCAAGACATGTAAATGTTTCCCAACTTTAGCAGTATGTTTAGGGTCATTGTCCTGCTGGAAGGTAAACCTTCGTCCCAGTCTCAAATCTCTGGCAGACTGAAACAGGATTTCCTCAAGAATTTCCCTGTATTTAGTGTCACCCATCGTTCCTTCAATCCTGATTAGTTTTCCTGTCCCTGCCAATGAAAACAACCCCACTGCATGATGCTGCCACCGTCATATTTCACTGTGGGAATGGTGTTCTCAGGGTGATGGGAAGTGTTAGGTTTGCGACACACATGGTGTTTCCCATGATAGCCAAAAAGTTCAATTTTCGTCTTATCTGATCAGAGAACCTTCTAACGAGTGTTTGGGGGGTTCGCCACATGCTGTTGTGCAAACTCCAAACGTGTTTTCTTATTTCTTTCTTTAAGTAATGCCTTTTTTCTGGCCACTCTTCCATAAACTCCACTCTGTGGAGTGTACGGCTTAAAGTAGTCCTATGGACAGATACTCCCATCTCCGCTGTGGATCTTGCAGCTCCTTCAGTGTTATCCTTGGTTTCTTTGTAGCATCTCTGATTAATGTCTGTGAGTTTTGTTGGGCGGCCTTCTCTTGTCAGGTTTGTAGTGGTGCCATATGCTTTCCATTTTGTTATAATGGATTTAATGATGCTGTGTGGGATATTCAGAATTTGGGATATGTTTTTTATAACGCAACCCTGATCTATACTTGTCCACAACTTTGTCTCTGACCTGTTTGAAGTGCTCCTTGGTCTTCATGTTGCTTACTTAGTGGTGTTGTAGAGTCCAGGATCTTTCAGATCAAGTATATATATACAGGCATCATGTAATGATGGAGAATCAGGTTACAAAGGTGTATTGGTGCCATTGGAAGGAGAGAGTTCATGGTTAGTGGAGGGGGGAAGAAGGGATAGGATATGAAGATGCATTATAATATTCAGTGTACAGTAGAGTTTCTAGCTGTTTGCAAAAGGTTTGAAGATCCTTGATTCAACTAATATAGTCAGGGAGAGAGTTCCAAAGTGTGGGGGCATAGTACTGAAGGCCCTATTGCTGGTAGATTGGTTAGTTTTTCGTATTGAAGGGGGTATGACTTGAAGGTCCTTTGTACATTTTTTTCTATGTCTGCTATCAGCTTGTGCATTTAGAAGGATGGATAAGTGGGAAGGGGAGATGCTGTTATGTAATTTAAATGTTGTAACTAACATTTTGTATCTCACTCTAGTGGCAATGGGGAGCCAGTAGAGGTTATAGAGTATTGGGATGATATGATCAGTGAGGTTTGCTTTTACAATGATCCTTGCAGTTTATTCCCCACAGCCTGACCCCTGATTTGGCCTCCCAGGGCCAGGGTCGGGCTGCCGGGGATCTTCTCTGTCCCCTGCTGTCCTTTCCCAGCCCCAGGAATGCTGATCCTCAATGTCCAGGGATGTTATTCCACCTTGGAAGTGGAATAACTTCCCCGTTCAGGTCGCCAGCCTCGGACGTACAGGGACGACATTAGAATCGACTGCCCATTGCCCACCCTAACACCGCCCTTGATCTTCCCCTTTCCCGCCCCTGTCTAGCTTCCCCACTGGTTGTACTGCAGAACCTCTGGAGAATGATTAAGCACATACAGAGAAGCTAGACACCAGCGACAGAATAAGCCCCATACTGTATCTTCCATGTATGGTTGCTTTTGGTGTACTTAGAAATCTTAAAGTTGCATGAATTTGCATGACATAACAAAGAAAAAGAAAATGCTAGAAAATGGTTGATCGATTGTTTACATTATCAGAATATAGAAAGACTAGGGGACATGAAATGAAGTTACAGGGTAAACTATTTAAGACTAATAAAAGAAAATATTTTTTCACTCAACGTGTAATCAAACTCTGGAATTTGTTACCGGAGGATGTAGTAAAGGCTGTTAGTGTAGCTGGGTTTAAAAAAGGTTTGGACACGTTCCTGGAGGAAAGGTCCATAAACCATTATTAAGAAGGGACCCAGGATATCAATGCTTGACCCAATACAAGCATTGCGGAGCCTGTGTCTTTTGGGGAAACTGTTAGGTATGTATGACCTAGATTGGCCACTGTTGGAAACAGGATACTGGGCTTGATGGACTTTGGTCTGACCCAGTATGGCATATCTTATGTTCTTATGTTATGGTAAAAACTATGAAGGTGTTTATAAGGAGATGCAGTTGTGGGTTGGCAGCTTTGATGGAAATTGAATTGCTTGTCAAATTCAAAGCAAGTTTAATTGATTAAAGGGAACTGTTAAAAAAAAAGAGTCAAAAGAGAAAGAAAAGAAAAAAGGAAGGTGAAACATCCAACATGATTGTATGCAGTGAATTCAGTATGGATGCTGGCCTTGTGGATGAATCTGGGAGTGCAGATTTTCTGTCATGTGCATTTGTTTCATGTTGCTTGTTCTGGAGATCTGATGATTTGTTTTCATTTCAGGATTTATGGTCAATAATACTGATAACCCTCTTTTTATTTCTTATTGTGCATGACGCATTGTGATATGTGAAATATAAAAGAAAAGATGTTAGATTAAGTATTTAGCTAGCATATTTCAGAAGTCACAAATAATTAAGCAATTAAACGAAAGTGGTAAACGTGTGTTATCATGTTTTATTCTCTATTTTAGTAGATTAACTGAAAATCGTGGACTACCATGGTATACACTATGTCTATGAAAGTGTAAGAGGCTACATAGTACTATGTCTGCAGAGAGAATGCTGACAGCCCTCCCAGTTTATGCTACCCTGAAAAGTATCTATTGGAGAGTGGAATCTTGAATTCTCATATTAGGAATTACAGTTATTGTGGAATGACCCCTGCAGAACTGACATTACTTATTGGAAGTGTGAAGCAAATGTCTTGTTGCTAGTGAAATAGGTGAAGCGAAAGTATTGCCTTCTAATACCACAAACACCAAGATTAACTAAATTAGCATCACTGATTAAGGTAGATTCAAGATGTAAATAAGAGATTAATTGATTCTTTACTACTATGCTGTTTTGTGCTGAAAGCAGTGTAACAAAGAGAAATATTAAGCTATTACCAATGACAATTGATGTTCTAATTGGCTTAATTTTTATATTTTTGAAGGTTTTTTGGTTATGGATGCATTACCTTTCATTGAGTACAATTCTTGGTACCATTTATGTAATGACCTTTATGTATCTGTTCCTTCAGTTTTGTGCCCTGATCGTCACGATGTTCCTTCCTTCGTGAGCTGAGATGTCCATGTTAATCAGATAGTAACACCTACTTTGATTATTGGCAGTAATTTGAGTCAAACCATTACCTAAGATAAGATCCTTTCTATACATTTGTGATAAAGAATTGAAATGAATTTAATTTATTTGCCATAAACTGCCAGTTATGTTTTAATATTTTGTAACCCTCTGAGTAATGGGATTAACTGCACCTTGTAAACTGTTGCAGTTGGAGAGTAAATCACAAACATAAGTGATATGTACAATTCTGCACCTAAAAAGAGACATGTTTCTATTAGCATGTGGCCTAATTTAATTTGGTAGATAAACAATAAATTAAAGAATGCAGATAGGTATGCAAGACAGAAGTATCCTACAAGGATCAGTGCTAACTTGGTTTACATATAGTCAAATAATTTGGCATAATTTAATGCTAGCAGCAGATGAATTGTAATTTAATTAGCATTAGGTAAGGTAATACTGGTCAACAATTCTATGTTGCCATTAGGTATAAGTAGTCATGCTTGTTTGCAATTGAGTGGAATCAGAGGAGTGTTATAATGGTGAGTTTTGGTTCTGCAAATTATAAGTTGCATGAGATAGAATCCTACAGGCCGAAGACATAAGAACATAAGAAATGCCATACTGGGTCAGATCAAGGTCCATCAAACCCAGTATCCTGTTTCCAACAGTAGCCAATCTAGGTCACAAGTACCTGGCAGTTTCCCAAAAAGACACACAGGTTCCACAATGCTTGTATTGGCGCAAACAATGGATTTCCCAGGTCCTCTTTAATAATGGTTTATGGACCTTTCCTCCAGGAACTTGTCTAAACCTTTTTTAAACCCAGCTACATTAACAGCTTTTTCTACATCATTTGGTAAAGAATTCCAGAATTTGATTACACATTGAGTGAAAAAATATTTTTTTATTAGTCTTAAACGGGTTCCACTGTAGCTTCGTTGCATGTCCCCTAGTCTTTCTCCTTTTTGTTCACCTGCACTAATTGCAACATTGACAGAGAGCAGTATATGCTCCCATACTAATTGTAATGTGCTCCTCATGCCCACGCTCCACCCTTCACTCTTCTGTTTCCTGCCCCATCATATGATGTGCAGTTATCATGGGAATTAGCACACATTAACTGTCATAACTGTGCAGTAAGAGTTACAGCATGCTAATTCCCACAGTAACTGCTTTGCATGCTTTAGTAAAAGGACCCCATAGCGTGAAATGTGCAACTGTGTGCAAAAATGTCCAAATGGCAGAATTTTGCACTATTTTTCATGTGCAGCCCTCTTCTGTAAAGTTATTTCACAAAAGTGGCCTCCATGGTAGGAAACGTTTTTACAAGTAGTTGCTAAGTGAAAAAGTTTATAAATTTCCTCTTTATGAGCAGCTGTGATGCCAAGGCATGCAAAGCAGTTCATTAATGCTGAACTTTTCAAAACAGGAGTGCTAAAAAGAACTGGATACCGATTTGTGCAAAAGAAGAAAATATGAATCAATGAGGTTATCTTTCTCTGTTGGTGGAACCCCCTTAATTCTTAGCATGGTGGTTCTCAACCCTATTCTGGTTTATCCCCATGCCAGTCAAGTTTTCAGGATATCCACAATGAGTATGCATGAGACAGATTTTCAATTACTGCCTCCATTGCATGCAATTCTCTCTCATGCCCACATTCATTGTAGATATCCTCAAAATCTGACTGGCTAGGGGGTACACCCAGGACAGCTTTAAGAACCAATACTATAACAGTGCCTTAAAAGTTTCTCCTGGCCCCATGTCAGAGGATCCCCAGGGGATCTCCATTAATGATCAAGAGACATATATATACTGCAGGAGAGAATGAGGATTTCATCTGTTCTCTATAGACTTTTGTGCCATTAGGATAAACGTTAGGGTGGGGAGGAGGAACTAGAAGGGGTCCAGAGTCCAGGACTTTATTTTTGCACAGGCAGAGCTTCCAAGAGAGAGCAGAACTTAACCAGGGGTCACAATTTTTATTATATTGAACCCAGAAGTGAGCTGGGGAGAAGGAGGATGAAAGGTGATTTTGAGAACCTCTCATCAATGAGAGAATTAAAATCCCTCTTGGAGACATTAAGACTAGACCAGCTGCCCATTAAGAACCTACAGTAATATTGCCATGTGAAGGAATTAAAAAAAAAAAAATTCATGTATGGCCATAGTAGAAATCACATAGTAATTCCAGCCATGGCAACCTGTGAGAACTTTCTCAGGATATTTAACTAGTGGAGCCAGAAGTGCATCTGTATCCCGTACTTAAATATAAAAAAAATGGTGACTAATTTATGAGAAAGTTTGCATGCATTTGTGTACATTAGTCTGTTAATGAGGCATTTCAGTCTCGCCCTGCTCCAAGTTATAAACTAGATGGAGTCTTTCCAGAGGATGGCAACAAACATGATCAATGATCTTCATCATAAAGCATATGAGGGCATGCTTAACATGTTTACCCTGGAGGAAAGGCACAATAGGGGAGATATGATTTTATTTATTTATTTATTTACTGCACATTTATATACCGCTACTTCCAGCGATCAGCAGCGGTTTGATTCATGTTCGGGGATTGTCAATCAAGACTGGGGGGGGGGGTGGTATGTACATGATAGATATTTCAATGCCTCCAAAGTATAAATACCCAGGAGGCAAGGCCTCTTTCAATGGAAAGGAGGTTTTGGAATCAGGGGCCATAAGATGAGAGTGGGTAGACTCATGTATATGCTACGGAAACCTTTTTTTGCAGAATTCATAGACCTGTTTCCCAGAAAAGTGTTGCAGTCAACCAAGGCCAGTATCTGAAACTATGGTACAGAAGATCTGAAGGAGATGAAGGGAGGAGATGGGCCTATGGCCTTTATTTGCTATCAATGTCTACGTTTCTGGAAGGCTTGGAATATATCAGCTGCTTCATTTCCCTGTGTATCAGCCTCACTCCTTTTCAAACAAGCAGGTACTTAGATGATGCTGGAACCTTACAGAAAAAGGCTAGAAAACCACAGTATGCATGCCTATCCCATAATATAATCCAAGGGAAAGAAGGTGTAAATGCCTATCCATACATTTGTTTCTAAATTACCTTTTTCACATGAAGGCAGATTTTAGAATTCATATGTCTGGGTCAGGATATAGAGAATTCCCATAGTATTTTACAAGAAGCTCTTCCATACGTAAAGCCTCTTGTAAAATTGCTGCAGGGCTGCATGGATATGTCTCTCCACATATATTGGGTACAACAATTTATTTTTTTTTAGAAAGTTGTATGTGAGGAAAAGATGTAGAAACATCCTCTCTCCCCTCAAAATGCATTGAGAATGACTTTCTAAAATTGTTCTTCCTGCTGTATACGTAGAGCCAACCAGAAGGAACAGTTCCCTTTGGCCTCGATCCCCCTCATAACCCCTTGATCTCGATTCCTCCCTAATTACCTCAAAAATCATGAAATCCCTACTTGACCCTTCCCCCTGCCACAAGAATACTCAAGACCCTTCCCCGGCAGATCCCCCCCCCCCCCATCTCCCAATCCTCCTCCCTGGCCTTACTGGGAGGACCCTGGTGTCTAGAGGAGCAGGAGAGTCTCAGTTGCTCCTTTCTGTGTCAATCTTGGGTTCAAATTAGCAGCTATGACCTCTAAAAGTAATCTCATCGTATTACTGATAAGGGTCAGGCTTCTGAATAGAGAGATTAGATCCTACTGAATAAATAGCATAGAGAAAAAAAGATACATTTTGATGACATATTGCCACATGACCTACTTTCAGCTCAGCTTTAGTTCACACAACAATGGACTGACATTCTCCTCTGGGATTTTCTGATATAAAAGAAAATTCATTATGGTTGACTCAGTATTGACAAGATGTCCAGTTCCTGATGCAGCACACGGCCCCACACTTTGAAACCTCCACCAACATGCTTGACAGTTCGGGTAAGATTCTTTCTTGGGAGATAGTTTCTTTCTAGCCAAACAAAATGTTTGTTGTAATTATATAAGTTAATTTTCTAAGGAGATACGTAAAGTTACATACCATGAACTTGCATAAGTCACCTCTTTTCTATGACATGTGTGCGGATCAGCCTTTATGCGCATACTTCAAGCGTGCACTATTTTGCAAGTAAATGCATTAAATCAATGGTGCGTACATTTAGTGTGGGTGTGCATAGGGTCAGAGCACACATTTACAAGCATATTTTATAAAATACTACAGCTAACATGTGTTCTCTACAAATCTTCTGCAAGAATTTTCACCACGTCTAGGGTTGATGCAATTAATTGTACCTAGGTTTGGCATGTTTCTCACCACTTATGCGTATGTGCTATGAAGTAAAGTATTTGTGTACTTTATACAATAGGCATGAAATACACACATTGCAATACTCATTAACCTAGGTGCGCTTTATAAAATTACCCACTATGATGGTAATTTCATAAACCTCTGTGGAGTTTATATGCATGCATGCGTGTATTTCAGGCCTATTTTATAACGTGAAATACACACATTTTATAAATAGGGGCATACATCTGTAAACATCTAAGCATTGATGGAATCCCAACACTGTGCAAACAGATGAGCATCGATTATGTATTTTGATCATGGCATGATGAGTTCCTACTAACTTTTATGGTGAAAGCCAAACTCAAAATGTTTTGGCCCTTCTTATAGGACCGTGTGATCAAAATCAGTTGCGCAGATTTAATATTTATGGTTTTTTTCTTGTCACAGAATTATTTAAATACCTGATTGTAATTAGACAATTGGCCTGGGGTAAGGAAATTAAAGAGTTTACTTACTATTTCACACACCAGTTCTGAATTATTTTTCCTAGTTTGCACATTGTGTCTCAAGCACAAAATTAATTTATACCTAAGAAAATACTGGTTTCAAACAAGGGTGTCACCATAAGAACTTGCAGTTCTCATTAGTACACGGGGGTTCTCAAACTTCCCAGTACTATACCCCTTTGCAATAAAGGTAAAGTAAAACTCATCGCATATCTACTATATAAGCAGATGCTCTTTATCTTCCTTCCCACTTAAGTGGGGTCCATTGTAAGGGTATACACAGCCACATTTTTTTAGTTTATTTTCCTGATTTTTCAAGTGGTTTTTGGTTCATTTTACGCAGTCATTTTTAATGAGTATATCTGGGCAGCAGCAGAATGGGATAGTGTTGACGGCGGAGGATCACATTTCTGTGACAACGGCAACAGCACCAAACTTAAACTGCGCGGAAGGAAGGCCCGGCAATCTACTTCTGTATCTTGCCATGAAAACCCAATGGATAGTTACAACAAAACAAATTGTGCTATGGTGCTGGAAGATGAGACTCCCAGGTCGGAAGGCACTCAACTAGCTACTGGGGAAGAGCTGAAGACTTTTCAGAGTAAAGCCAGCATTTATGATGTGGTTGGATCAAAGCCCTCGGGAAGTCTGACTGCTGATGTAGCTGCGCATGAAATGAGAGTCAGAAGCTGTAAAGATGTCTTAAACATTGGAACATGGAACGTACGAAGCATGAACCAAGGGAAGTTGGAGGTGGTCAAGAATGAAATGGAACGTGTACAACTTGATCTGTTGGGTGTCAGCGAACTGAAATGGACTGGCATCGGGCACTTTGCATCAGATGATCACATGGTCTACTATGCTGGAAATGAAAGACAAAGAAGAAATGGTGTTGCATTTATAATAAAGAAGAAACTTGCAAGAACTGTAATGAAATACAATGCAGTCAGCGAACGCTTAATCTCTATTCGTCTATGAGGATTGCCTATCAACACAACTATAATTCAAGTATATGCCCCAACAACAGCTGCAGAAGAGAATGAAATTGAAGAGTTCTATGAACAAGTACAAGCTGAAATTGACAGAACATGCAAACAGGATATCCTGATAGTCATGGGTGACTGGAACGCAAAAGTTGGCAACAAAGAAGAAGGCAAAGTAGTTGGAAAATATGGACTTGGCAACAGAAATGAAGCTGGAGAAAGATTGATAGAATTCTGCAAGACCAATGATCTATTCATCTCAAACACCTTCTTCCAGCAACACAAGCGACGACTGTACACATGGACTTCACCCAATGGATTGTATAAAAATCAAATTGACTACATCTGTGGAAGTCACCGATGGAAAAGCTCTGTAACATCAACAAAGACAAAACCTGGAGCTGACTGTGGTACAGATCATCAACTACTAGTATGCAAACTCAAGCTAAAGTTGAAAAAGAGCAAACCACTCATGAATGCAGTAAAATATGACCTTGAGAATATACCACTGGAATTTAAAGACTGCCTGCAAAATCGATTTGCTGCTTTAGATACAAATGACAGAGCTCCGGAAGAGTTATGGAATGACATCAAGAAGGTTGTGCTGGAAGAAAGCGAGAAGTCTCTACAAAAGGTGAAAAAGCAAAAACGGCCAAAATGGATGACGGAAGAAACTCTGAAAATTGCCCAGAAACGCAGAGAAGCTAAAGCCAAAGGAGAAAGAAAGACAATCGCAGAACTCAACAGAGATTTCCAACGTGCAGCAAGACAGGACAAGGAAAAGTACTACAATGACACTTGCAAGGAAATAGAAGCAGAAACTATTAGAGGAAGAACAAGATCGGCTTTCCTAAAGCTGCGAGAGTTAAAGAAAAAGTTCCAGCCTCGAATTGGAATGTTACAAGATGCTCAAGGTTCTATGCTGAATGATGCTGAGAAGATCAAGAAAAGGTGGAAGGAATATACAGCGTTTTTATATGATAAAGATCAAGTGGACCAACAGCCGTTTCAACCTATACCTTATGATCAGGAACCATTGGTGATGAAAGAAGAAGTTGAAGCAGCATTGAAAGCCTTATCAAAGAACAAAGCACCAGGCATTGATAGCATTCCCATAGAAGTATTGCAGCAATCTGATGCAGCTGTTACCGTACTTACAAGGCTCTGCCAAGAAATATGGAAGACAACATCATGGCCAACTGACTGGAAAAGATCTGTGTTTATACCAATACTAAAGAAAGGTGATCCAACTGACTGTGGAAATTATCGCACAATCGCTCTGATCCCACATGCCAGCAAGATTCTACTGAAGATTATTCAAAAGAGACTACAGCTATACCTAGAACAAGAACTACCTGAAGTGCAAGCAGGGTTCAGGAAAGGGCGAGGAACGAGAGACATCATTGCGGATGTGAGATGGATCCTTGAAAAGACTAAAGAATACCAAAAGGATATTTATTTGTGCTTTATCGACTATAGCAAGGCTTTTGACTGTGTAAACCAGGAGAAACTCTGGGCCACATTAAGAAGCATGGGGATACCAGAACACCTGATCGTTCTCTTGCGCAATCTGTACATTGATCAAGAAGCAACAGTTCGAACGGAACAAGGAGAAACACAATGGTTTAAAATAAGCAAAGGTGTAAGACAAGGCTGCATACTTTCCCCCTACCTGTTTAATTTATATGCAGAACAAATCATCAGAGAAGCAGGACTGTATGAAGACAACAGAGGGGTGAAGATTGGTGGAAGACTCATCAACAACCTTCGCTATGCTGATGATACCACATTACTGGCTGAAAGTGAAGATGATCTGAAACATTTGCTTCTCACAATCAAAGAACATAGTCTCAAAATGGGCCTGCACCTTAATGTAAAGAAGACAAAGATCATGACAACTGGCATAATCAACAGGTTCATCGTTGAAGGAGAAGAAATTGAAATCGTGAACAACTTTAACCTACTTGGATCAACTATCAATAAAGAAGCAACAAGCAGTCAAGAAATCAGACGACGCATTGCTCTTGGCAGAATGGCTATGAAAGACCTAGATAAGATTCTCAAGAGCAGAGATGTCTCTCTCCATACAAAGATTCGACTTGTTCAAGCCATGGTATTTTCAATAACATCGTATGGATGTGAAAGCTGGACAGTGAAAAAGACAGACAGGAAGAAAATTGATGCCTTTGAATTATGGTGCTGGCGGCGAATACTGTGTATACCATGGACTGCCCGAAGAACAAACCAGTCGGTACTAGAGGAGATCAAACCTAAGCTTTCTTTAGAAGCTCAGATGACAAGACTTCGACTTTCATACTTCGGACACATCATGCGAAGAGAGAGATCATTAGAGAAAGACATCATGCTTGGCAAGATAGAAGGTCAACGCAAAAGAGGAAGGCCAGCAATGAGATGGATTGCTACAATAACAGCAGCTACGGGTACCAGTCTGTCAACAATGAGCCGCCTGACTGAAGACCGAACACAATTTAGGATAGCTATCCAGAGGGTCGCCATGAGTCGACTCCGACTCGACGGCACTTAACAACAACAACAACATATTTTATGCACGTTAGAACACGCTAACATTTTTAAGGTACCTAAAGAAACTGAATGTGCACTAATGAATGCACATCCTTGTCCACTCTCTAGAGTCTACCATGCTTCCTGGTAGTATTCTTCTCTTGCTTGAGATGTGAGACTCAATATCCTAATGAACCATGCTCATATATGGTGGGATTTCTTTTCTGTTTTTCTTCTCCTCCTCTGTTTCCTCCTGCTAATGTAATCTTTCATTTTTTTATTTCCTACTAGTCATTTGTATGGTGCTACAAGGCATATGCAGTACTGTGCAGAAACCGTCTCTGCTCATAAGATCTTACAGTCTAATCAAGACACAATACAAAAGTAGAGGCTAGGATATATCTAGGGCAGGGATCTCCAACTCCAGTCCTGGAGGGCTGCAAATCAGTCATATTTTTGGGATATCCCTAATGAATATGCATGAGATAAATTTGAATGCAATGGGGGCAGTACATGCAATTTACCTTTGCATATTAATTAGGGATTCTAAAAACTCAACTGGTTTGCGGCCCTCCAGGACTAAAGTTGGAGAGCCCTGATCTAGGAGAATGGTAAGGAAACACATAGGAGGTGAGCAGAAGACTAGAGGGATCAGGATTCAAAAGCAGTCTCAAAGAGGTGAGTGTTTAGCCTGACATTGGACAGGGCCACGGATGGAGCCTGACATACCTACTTAGGTAGTTTGTTCCAGAAATATGGAGCAGCAAGGTAGAAAGATCAAAGTCTGGAGTTGGCAGTGGCAGAGAAGGGCAGAGATAGAAGGGATCTGCCAGGAGAGCGGAGTTCCTGAGGAAGGGTGTAGGGAGAGATAAGAGAAGAAAAGTAGGTAGAAGCAGTCGAATGAAGGCACTTATAGGTCATTAGTAGAAGTTTGAACTAGATGCGGAAACGGATAGGGACCCAATAAGTCTACCATGTGTCCAAAACCATACCAGTCATCTTTCTTGTCTCTGATACAGTCACCGTCAAACGTTTTCTAGTTTCTTGATTTTTTTATGTCATTCATTTATTTATTTATTTATTTATTTATCTATTTCTTCTATACCGCCCCTTCCAGAGATCAGGGGCGGTTTACATGGAACAATTGCATACATTTGCATAACATTACATAGAACAAGAACTTCTTAACTTTTTACATATAACAGAACAGTAAATTGTCAGAACTATTTACAGGGTGTATACTTTTGTATACTGCTGAATTTACAGGGGAATGTCAGCGAGCTGACATTGCTATTTATAGAAATTATTTACAAGAATACATGATTCGCTATTCAGGTGTGTGTGTGTGTGTATGTATGTGTGAGTGTGTGTGTATGTATGTATGTGTGCGTGGGTTTGTGTGTGTATGTGAGTGGGTTTGTGTGTGATGGAATTTATTTCCATTTTTCGTGGGTTGTTTGGGGTGTCTTTGGGGGCTGTTATACTGGTATACAAATTCAAATGAGAATAATTGCTAAGACTCTATCCAGAGTAAAAGAAGCAAATATATGAAGAAATGGAGTTAGCTCACAATTTTCTCAGAAGTTCAAGATGAGTTAAATTCAGCTACAGTAGCTATTTTTCTGTCCCCAGAGGGATTATAATCTAAGTTTGTACCCGAGGCAATGGAAAATGAAGTGATCTGCCTAATTAAATAAGGAGCAGCTGTGGGATTTGAATGTCTTCCCTGGATCTTCAGGTCACCGTTCTAACCACTTGACTACCTTCCTTACTAGGTCCATAAATATCATTCACATATCCAACCAAAGAAAAACACATCATTAAGCCACTGACAAAGGGAGAACTCAGAAAACAGAAGATTGGAAATGACAGTCAGCATATAACTCCAGAACAATTCTCAACATTAATAGTCAAAGACAAAATATTGCAAGAATAAGAGTTTAGACCAAATATCCCCAAGGACATGCAGGTGCACATATATTCATCCACTGGTAGCAAACCTGTACTGGAGATCCAAGGCCTTATCCAGAGACCACTACCTGGTCTATGTACTTGGAGGAACAGCATAATAAAAAATACAAAGGGGGCAATGTGATTCTTACAGCCATAGAATAACAATAGAAAGATAGAATGCAGAGAAAAGACATTAAGAGGGCAATTTTAGAATCCATTTTTACGCATAAAATAGTGTTTTGAATATTTAAATGGACTCTTAGAAAATTATGTCATGCCTAAAAGTACAGACAAGGCAAGCTGGTGCATACTTGTAGAATAGGCATGCACAATATGGAGTATGGGCGGAGTCACAATTTACATGCATATTTTATAAATTACGAGCATAAAATATGCACTAACATTTTTGCTTGCTCTCAAGCAGGCATGTCTATGCCTTCGATCTAGTTGTGACTGCTGCAGGATCTGTGCTTATATTTTATAAAGGAATATATTTGTCTGTATGTCTTTTTAAAATAGGCTTAAAATGCATGCTTTCCTTCCCAATTAATCTACGTACCCTGTTATAAAATGACTCCTCAGTGTAACAAAGTAATACCTTTTGTATTTGCATTAAAAAGTACCATTTGCCGTACATGCAAACACATGCCTTTTTTGCATGTAGGAAAGCTTAAAAGGTTAGGGCTCTTCAACCTGGAAAAAGGACAGCTGGAGAGATATGAAAGAGCTCTATAAAATAATGAATGGAGTGGAATGGGTAAACATAGATAAAAAGTAGAAAGTCTAGAGGACACGCAATGAAGCTACAATATAGCCAATTTAAGACTAACAGGAGAAACATTTTTCACTCAACATGTAATCAAATTTTGGAATTTGTTACAGGAGGATGTACGAGCAAGCAGTAGTAAAAGTTGGCAGTGTAGCTGGATTTAAGAGCGATTTGGACAGGTTCCTGGAGGAAAAGTCCATAAACCATTATTAAGGAAGACCCGGAAAATCCACTGCTTGCCTCAGGAAAAGCAATGTGGCAGCTGTGTACCTTTTTGGCAACCTGACAGGTACTTGTGACCTGGACTGGAGGCTGCTGGAAACAGGGTACTGGACATTGTAAAAGCTGGACCTTTGTCAGACATAGAAACAAATCACAGCACATATCTGTCATACCACCATGTTACACAGACATAACCGCCAGAGAAAATTGCATTATCTGTCTCACATCACTCATTCATAAGGTTGCTGTCCAAAACTATTCTTTTAGGCCATCATAACTGTGGGTCATCCAAAGGCCACTGGGGCATTTGGATTCAAGGCAGCATGGTATCCCATTCCACCCCTAAATGCAGAACCAAGGTGGTAATGACACCTGAGTCACTCTAAAATGGCAAAAAAAAAAAATACTATTTAGTAACTGAAGTACAAATAGCCCACTGAAAGCTGCAAATAATACTGTTGCACTCTAATAGCAGATATTGGACCCATTAACAGTGTGTGAGAACACTATAATTTGCACACACAATGATAGGAGGGAGGACATGGATATTTATTGGAGTTGGCAGGGAGCCTCGGTATTGATCCTGAAAGACCGCCTCTGGAAAAGAGGGCAGAGGAGGAAGATGGAAGAGGGCTAGCATTACTTTGCAGTACTTTCGTGGCTGTTAGGAATTGATATTTAGCACATGCAGCCTGCATTTCTGTAATATCTAGCACCATCACTAGAGTGATATGCTCAAGCTTTTAAAAGTTTCTGCTTCCTTATGACAGCTAAACAGCTTCCTTTTAAAAAACAAAAACAAAACAAAACAATCTTTTGAAAAGAGCAAAAAGGAAAGAATGGGAACACAAGGATGCACTATTGGGTCAGAAGATCTCAGTAGTTCGAAGATCTCAATAGGAGGGTCTGTATCAGATTGCACTCTCCCAGAATTAAGGGATGTAACACCCAGGCCTGTCCAGCTAATCATCAATTATGGGAGTGATCACAAATCCATGCCCTAACTCTTCATAAATTCTGCGATGTTATTTAGCCTTGACGAAGTATTCCGGAAACAGATTTTGAGGCTTAGTTGTGTCTTGACTATTTATTTATTTTATTTTTATTTATTTAACAGTTCTTCTATACCGCTCTATTTTAGATCAGAGCGGTTTACATTCAACATCAACCATACAACACAGGAACCCTGAGTTGTATTTACAATAAACAGGAGATCAACTTGGAAGTAACTGGGGGGAACTATGTACATTGTATAACATATCTACATCTTATTTACACTGGGGGTCCTGATTCCATTTCAGTGGGTAGAATCAGTATTCCATTAAATTGATTTTAACCCTGCTACTAGCTAGTTTCATGAAAGGTCAGCTAATCTTAGTATGGTTTGATAACTGTTGCTTAACAACTTATGGTTTATGGTTCATTATTCCTTAATATCTCACCCTTCGAACGAACAGCAGGGCATTGTACAATAACAATTCTGAAATTAGAAAAGTAACAGGAAGGAACTACTAATCATAAAGGTAAGAGACAGAGAAATGAGAGCAGAGACTTGGGTGATAATAAAAATGCAATACAAACTGCAGTTGCGAACAGTAGGTAAGTAAGAGATTGAAGGTTGCGAGTGGCAGGTGCTGGCCTACTGTCACACCATGTATGATCCATCGTGAAACACCTCATTAAAAAGATGTGTTTTTAAAGCAGATTGGAAGACTTTGTAAGATGGTTCTGTGCATAAGGCAAGGGGAAGGGCATTCACAAGTAGGGGCTACGAAAAAAAATGCTGTGCATTTGGTGCTTTCCATTCGAGCATAAGAAGCTAGGGGAACATCCATCTGGTTGTTGTGGATTGAGAGGAGAGCTCTAGCTGAGGGATAAAAAGTGATCATAGAGCATAGGTAGGATGGAGTATCTGTATATTGGGCCTTGTGGGTGAAGGTAAGGATTTTGTAGTTGATGTGATAGTAAATAGGGAGTCGGTGTTGTTGGAATAGAAACAGAGTGACAAGATCATACTTACTTGCATGACAGGGGATGCAGACCATGGTGTTTTGAATGGTCTATAATCATTTTAGTTTAGATTGAAATATACTTGCATAGATTAAACTACAGCAGTTTACACAGGAAATAATCTAGCTGAGTGCAAACATATATTGGGCCGAAGATGGCTAATGTAATGCCAATTTTTAAAAAGGGTTCCAGGGGTGGTCCGGGAAACTACAGACCGGTGAGCCTGATACCAGTACTGGGAGAAAAGGTAGAAACCATTATTAAGAACACATTTTTTGAACATGTAGATAACCATGATTTAATGGGAGACAGCCAACATGGATTTAGCCAGGGAAGATCTTGTCTTACTAATCTGTTATATTTTTTTGAAGGTGTAAATAAACAGGTAGACAAAGGTGGGTTGGTTGATGTAGCGTATCTGGATTTTCAGAAAGCCTTTGACAAGGTCCCTCATGAGAGACTCTTGGCGAAATTAAAACAATCATGGGATAGGAGGCAGTGTACTATTGTGGATAAGGAACTGGTTAAAAGATAGAAAGCAGAGGGTAGGGCTAAATGGCCAATTTTCCCAATGGAGAAAGGTGAATAGTGGAGTACCCCAGGGATCTGTGCTGCATCCGCTGCTTTTTAACATATTCGTAAATGACCTGAAAATGGGAATAACGAGTGAGGTAATCCAATTTGCAGATGACACAAAATTATTCAAAGTGGTTAAAACACCAAGAAGATTGTGAAAAATTGCTAGAGGACCTTAATAAACTGGAAGACTGGACATTCAAATAGCAGATGACATTTAATGTGGATAAGTTCAAAGTTATGCACCTAGGAAAGAACAACCCAAATTATGGTTATACGATGCAAGGTTCCACATTAGGAACCACCACCCAGGTAAAAGATTTAGGTGTCATCATGGATATCACATTGAAACCCTTCACCCAGTGTACAGTGGCGGCCAGGAAAGCAATAGAATGCTGGGAACCATAAGGAAAGGAATGGAGAATAAAACAAAGGATATTATAAGGCCTCGGTATCGTTCCATGGTGCAACTGCACCTTGAATATTGTGTGCAATTCTGGTTGCCATATCTTAAAAAGGATATAGCAGAATTAGAAAAGGTACAGAGAAGAGCCACCAAAATGGTAAAGGGAATGGAAGCATAACCCTATGAAGAGAGGCTTTAAAGGTTAGGGCTCTTCAACCTGGAATAGAGACGGCTGAGGGGAGATATGATAGTGGTCTACAAATTAATGAATGGCATGATACGGGTAAACATAGATCAATTGTTTATGCCATCAAAATGTAGAAAGACATATGGGACATGCAATAAAGCTACAGTGTAACCCATACGAGACTAATCTGCCCTGGAGTGTAATCTCAAGGACTCTAACAATAGGGCGCAGCGGAACAACATCAGGCTGGTGGGGATACCCGAAGGAGCAGAAGGCCGTGACATGATGGGCTTTCTATATAAAACTATTCCGGATCTACTTTGGATTACTTTCGAGCGCCCATTCGAGATCGAGAGGGCCCACAGAGTCCCTACGCATCAGAACCCTCATTCGTCGCGTCCTATCATTATGAAGCTGTTAAGGCATCAACAAGTGGTTCAAGTCATGTCGGCAGCCAGAGCTTTGGCGCCATTGAAGTTCGAAGGTTTGAACATAGCCTTTTTCCTGGACTTTAATAAGGCTACAGTGGCCCATCAGAAGCAAATGTTAGTGCTAAGACCGCGTCTGCAAAATCTTCAAGCTCGGTATGGGCTGTTTGCTCTGGCCAGACTCAGAGTCACGCTACACAACCAGACTCGGACCTTTGAGGATTCTCAGGTTCTTTTGGCTTTTATTGAGGAGCAGGAGGCTGCAGTAATGCGCTGAGACTTTTGTAGAGACTTTACTGGCAAAGACTGAGTTAGGGCCTGCTGTGTCGAAGATACCAGTTTGCAGCCTTGGCCTTTATCGTCACTGTTTGACTATGGTTGAGTAAATGGGACTTGTATGAGTCTGAGTGCTGGTAGGGTGTTTTTTTGTTGTTGTTGTTTGGAAGTTGGGGCATCTGAGTGGTTGGGTGGGGGAGTGGAATTCTTTGGGGCTGGATGTCTGGATGGGAGCGAGTTGTGTGATGTTGAACTATAGGAGGGAGGGAGGGGGTTGTGTATGAGGAGTCCACAGGGTGGGGATGGGGTTTAGAGGGCAATCTTGCAGGTTTGATGGTTCACCCAGGGTGGTGGGTTTGGTCGGGGGGGGGGGTTGCTGTCTCCAATGGTAACTGCTGGGGGTAATTCGCAGAGCGGGGAGTTGGTGATGTGTCTTAGGGGTCCTAGTGTAGATGTAATCTTACTTGTTAAGCTATATGGGGTCCCTTAAGGTTCTGTCACTGAATGTGAAAGGGATCAACAATCCAATCAAGCGAAAGAAAATCTTACTGTATTGTGCTAAGCAGGGTGCCGACGTAATTCTACTCCAGGAGACCCACTTGTCTTCCGTAGAAGCAATGAAACTGGGTAAGGGGCGCTATGTGGTTGCAGTGCATGCCGCAGCAGCTGGCAGAAAGAATGGTGAACATAAGAACATAAGAACATAAGATATGCCATACTGGGTCAGACCAAGGTCCATCAAGCCCAGTATTCTGTTTCCAACAGTGGCCAATCTAGGTCATACGTACCTAGCAGTTTCCCCAAGGGACACAGGTTCCACAATGCTTGTATTGGTTCAAGCATTGATATCCTGGGTCCCTTCTTAATAATGGTTTATGGACCTTTCCTCCAGGAACTTGTCCAAACCTTTTTTAAACCCAGCTACACTAACAGCCTTTACTACATCCTCCGGTAACAAATTCCAGAGTTTGATTACACGTTGAGTGAAAAAATATTTTCTTTTATTAGTCTTAAATAGTTTACCCTGTAGCTTCATTGCATGTCCCCTAGTCTTTCTATATTCTGATAAGGTAAACAATCGATCTACGTTTACCCGTTCCACTCCGTTCATTAATTTATAGACTTCTATCATATCTCCCCTCAGCCGTCTCTTTTCCAGGTTAAAGAGCCCCAACCTTTTTAGCCTTTCTTCATAGGAGTAGCCTTCCATCCCCTTTACCATTTTGGTGGCTCTTCTCTGAACCTTTTCTAAAATTGCTATATCCTTTTTAAGATATGGCGACCAGAATTGCACACAATATTCAAGGTGCGGTCTCACCATGGAACGATATAGAGGCATTATAATATCTTTTGTTTTATTTTCCATTCCTTTCCTTATCATACCTAGCATTCTATTTGCTCTCTTGGCCGCCGCTGCACACTGGGCCGAGGGTTTTAACATGGTATCCACAAGGACGCCTAAATCTTTTTCTTGGGTGGTGGTTCCTAATGTGGAACCTTGCATCGTGTAACCATAGTTTGGGTTGTTCTTCCCTAGGTGCATAACCTTGCACTTCTCCACATTAAATTTCATCTGCCATTTTGATGCCCAGTCTTCCAATTTATCAAGATCCTCTTGCAATTTTCCACAATCCTCCTGGGTTTTAACAACTTTAAATAGTTTTGTGTCATCAGCAAATTTGATAACCTCACTCGTTATTCCACTTTCCAGGTCATTTATGAATATGTCAAAAAGCAGCGGACCCAGCACAGATCCCTGGGGTACACCACTATTCACCTTTCTCCATTGGGAAAATTGGCCATTTAGCCCTACCCTCTGCTTTCTATCTTTTAACCAGTTCCTGATCCACAGTAGTACACTGCCTCCTATCCCATGACTCTTTAGTTTTGCCAAAAGTCTCTCATGAGGGACCTTGTCAAAGGCTTTCTGAAAGTCCAGATACACAATATCAACCGACTCACCTTTGTCCACCTGTTTATTCACTCCTTCAAAAAAACATAACAGATTAGTAAGACAAGATCTTCCTTGTCTAAAGCCATGTTGGCTGTCTCCCATTAGGTCATGACTATCTATATGCTGAGTAATTTTATTCTTTATGATGGTTTCTACCATTTTTCCCGGTACTGATGTCAGGCTCACCGGTCTGTAGTTTCCCGGATCACCCCTCGAACCCTTTTTAAAAATTGGTGTTACATTGGCGATCCTCCAATCCTCAGGTATTAGAGATGATTTTAATGATAGTTCACAGATTACTGATAGCAGGTCTGCAATCTCAAATTTCAGTTCTTTCAACACCCTTGGATGTATACCATCCGGCCCAGGTGATTTGCTACTCTTCAGTTTATCTAATAGTTGTAGGACATCTTCCCGATGTATCGATATTTCCTTCAATTCTTCCACACCTTTAAATACCACTTCAGTCGTGGGTAACATCCCTACATCTTCCTCAGTAAAGACCGAAGCAAAGAATTAATTCAGTCTCTCCGCTATCGCCTTGTCGCCTCTTAGTGCTCCTTTAACCCCTTTATCATCTAATGGACCAACTGACTCTCTCACGGGTTTTTTGCTACGAATGTACTTGAAAAGGTCTTTATTTCGCGTTTTGCTTCCGCAGCAAGCTTCTTCTCAAATTCTCTCTTTGCCTGCCTTATCAATGCCTTGCATTTGACTTGCCAGTGCTTGTGCTGTTTCCAGGTTTCATCATTTGGCTCTTTTTTCCATTTCTTGAAAGATGCTTTTTTGGCAACAACAGCCTCTCTGACCTCAGCTTTAAACCATGCTGGCAATTTTTTGGACTTCCTTCCACTTTTCTTAAAGCGTGGAATACAGCTGGTCTGGGCTTCCAAGATAGTATTTTTCAACAACACCCAAGCTTGATGTACGTCTTTAACCTTTGCAACTGCTCCTTTTAGTTTTTTCTTAACTGTTTTCCTCATTCTATCATAGTCTCCCTTTCGAAAGTTAAGGGGTAGTACTGTGGATTTCCTTACTATCCCTCCTCCACTAATTAAATCAAAGGCGATCATGCTATGATCACTATTGCCAAGTGGCCCCAACACCCTTATCTCTTGCACTACATCTGGTGTTCCACAAAGGACTAGGTCTAATATTGCTTCCCCTCTGGTCGGTTCATGAACCAGCTGCTCGAAGAAGCAGTCATTTATTTCATCTAGGAACTTTATCTCCCTAGCATGTCCTGTTGTGACACTGACCCAGTCGATGCCGGGGTAATTGAAATCACCCATTATTATTACTGCACTGTAACTTTTGCTAGCTTCCTTGATTTCTTTGAGCATTTCATCATCCATTTGTTCATTCTGGCCAGGCGGACGATAGTACACCCCCACTGCCATCGCCTTCCCCTTTTTACATGGAATTTCAATCCATAGAGATTCTACAGCAAAAATAACATTGGTACGAAAAGCTCTCCAGCCAAAGGTTGAGCGGGGTTCTGAAGACCCACAAGGGAGGTGGGCAAAGGTCTTAATGCATATTAATAGCGAGAAATTGGCCGTATTGAATGTCTATGGTCCAAACTGTGATGATGTTTCCTTCTTCCAGAAGGTTGCGGAAGAGGCTTATGCGTTGCGGTCCCTCCCCATGATTTTGGGTGGGGACTTCAACTTGGTTCTGGACCTTTTGCTGGACCGACAGCCGTTTAGATCCCCCAAGCCTGGTAGGGCAGTTTCTATTCTTTTGTCCCTGATGCAAGACCTGGGTTTGCATGATATTTGGCGGACCTTGCACCCAACGGACAAGGAATATACTTTCCACTCTCTTCCGCATAATTCGCATTCGCGCATTGATTTCCTCTTGATATCTAGATCTTTAGTGGAGTCAACAACGGAGGCCGGTATCTGTGCTACCACGGTGTCGGATCATGCGGCTGTCTTTCTGATTTTGATGCTGGGGCAAGCTGCCTCTCGGAGGTCAGGATGTTTTTTCCCTAGGGAGTTGTTGGAAGATCCGGCCTTCTGTGATTCTATTCGGATGGAGATTAAAGAATACTTTGCTAAAAACCTTCCTTCCGAGACCGCGGGTTGGGCCTGGTGGGAGGCCTTCAAGGCTTCTATCCGTGCCCGGATAACTAGCTACGTGATCCGCCTCTCTAAACAGAGGAAGGCGGTGTTGGCTGAGCTCGAAGCACAAATTTCAGCCGGGGAAAGGCTCGTGAGAGCCAATGCGGAGCCTTGTGTGCTCCTATGCCTGCAGAAATTAAGGTATCAGTATAATACCCTCTTGAGCTTGGAAGTCCGAAAGGCTCAGCAAGCGCAAGATGCGCGATATTATGTGAAGCAAAATAAAGCTGGCGGGCTGTTGGCGTCTGTGCTAAGTCCCCCTAGGGAAAAGTCTTCCATTGCGGCCTTAGCTTCGGGAAATCATGGGTTGCTCACGAAGAGTAGCGAGATAGGAGAGAGTTTTAGGTTGTTTTATCAAGATCTGTGCTCTTCGTTGGGAGATGGTGATGATTCCGCCTATCAAAATTTCTTTGGTGACTTGCCTCACCCTGTTCTTAGTGCCCAACAGGCTGAGGGAGTGGGCCTATTAATAGAGGGGGAAGAGGTCCAGGCTGTCCTTAGGGATGCAAAAAAGGGCAAGGTGGCGGGCCCTGATGGACTCCCTGTGGAATTTTATCAAGTGTTCCAGGAGGATTTAGTTCCCCAGATGGCCTGTTTTTTTCAACTGCTAGTTGAAAAATCCCTGCAGATAGGGAGTTTCAATGAGGCGACTATAGTTGTGTTGGCTAAAGAGGGCAGAAATCCCCTTGAGGTGGGCAGCTATAGGCCGATCTCTCTTTTAAACGCTGACTACAAGATCTTTGCTGGTGTTTTAGCCAGGAGGCTTTCGAAGGTGGTCTCCGGGTTGATTCACCCGGACCAATGTGGGTTCCTGCCGGGGAGATCGACGGCGGATAATGCTCGTCTTCTCATTGATCTTTTTGCCCTAACATGCTCGCAAGACTGCCCCATGGTTGGGCTTTCCTTAGATGCCAAAAAGGCTTTTGATAGGTTGGAGTGGGCCTTCATGTACCAAGTGTTGCGGTGGTTTGGCTTCGGAGACTCGTTTATAAATCTGGTTAAGGTGTTATATTCTAATCCCCAGGCCAGCATTTTAGTGAATGGAACATTGTCTACCCCCTTTGCTCTTCAGTGCGGTACTAGGCAAGGCTGCCCCCTTTCCCCGATATTGTTCAATCTTGCTTTAGAGCCCCTGGCCATAGCATTAGACACTCTGAGAGGATTCGGGGCATCCAAGTGGGGGATTTGCAGGTAAAATTGTCAGCCTATGCTGATGATTTGCTGCTCTTTGTCCAGCCACATCAGGTGGATGAAGTTCTCAGAGTTATGGGAGCCTATTCGGAAATCTCTGGTTACAAGATAAACTGGGGGAAGTTGGTGGCGTTTCCCATGAACAGTGCGACTTTCTCTTCCGCTCTAGGGGATCATCCTTTTGTGTGGGAAACCAAGCCCATTAAATATCTGGGAGTTAAATATTGTTTCTCCGCAGAAGAGACGATTTCAATTAACTGTCGGACAATCGTGGAGTTGCTTCGAGTTTTTTCGGTAAAGTGGTCCCCTTTGTATCTGACATGGTGGGGCAGGATGGAGGCTATTAAGATGGTCCTGTCTCCCAAGATAAATTATATCTTAGAGATGCTTCTGATGGAGCTGCCAGCTAGGGTATACAAAGACTGGGAGCGACAATTAATACGATTTTTATGGTCAGGGAAACCCCCCAGAATCACGACCACCAAGCTTAAAGCGAGTAGGGAATTGGGGGGAGTTAATTTTCCTGATTTCCGGGCCTACCACCAGGCCTTCTTGCTGAAGCAGGGTGCATTTTGGTGCACGATGGAGGTCAATGAGTTAAGCCCGGTTTGGTTAGAAGTAGAGAAGAGGATGGTCTCTGGTGCCCCTCTCCAGTTGTTGCTCGTAATGAAGCTTCCTGCTACCTGCCTGGTTTCTCCTGCTATTCGTGCCACTCAGAGAGCTTCCCTTGGTCTAGCAGAGTTAATGGCGGATGAGAATCCCGTGCCCAGAGAGTTCCCTATATGGTATAATCCTAGATTTAGGATTGGGGGTAAAATGATCTCTTTGAAGTGTTGGCAAGATAAGGGTATTTGGACGTTGGGCCACATAGCCCATCTCTGGGGTTGGAAATCCTGGGAGGCACTTGTCAGGGATTTTGATCTACCCGATAGCTGTCGGTTCCAATGGGTCCAGTTGTGAAGCTGTCTAACGCAGGCAAAGATCGTTGTAGCTAACCTACCGAAGGAGTGGGGTTTGCAACAGCTGTTGCTTGCCTGCTTGGAGGGTAAGGGGACAGTCTCAAAGCTTTATGCGGTTCTTAGGAATGAATGGTCCGCTGCATTAACTGGTCTAAAAAAGAGCTGGGAGGCTGAGATAAATTTAACTATTCCATCCCAACTTTGGTCTACTCTCTGGGCTAAGGTGAATAGAGCCTCCAGCGCCGCAGCACTTACCCAGTCATTATATTTTTTTTCTCACAGGGCGCATCTGGCGCCCAGTCGACTCTCTCGTTGGGCTCCTGGAGTAGAGGCTCATTGGACGTGCTTGGCTTCCTTAGGTACTCTGCAGCACATGATGTTTGGGTGCCCTAGTGTGAAGAAGTTCTGGTGGGAGGTATGGGTTTTCATACAGAAGATACTTTCCTTTCGGGCACCTCTGTTGTGGGATTTGGTTTTCCTCCGGTCTGCATGCCCGACTCTGCCTCTACAGAAAGAAAGCACTTTCTGTTAATTTCTTGACTGCTGTTGCTCTGAAGTTAATCCTGATTTGTTGGAAAGATGCTCGTAAGCTGGAGAGCAACCATTGGTGGAATCTGGTTTCCCTGTATGCCAGCTATGAAAGGGCATGGGGCTGCAAACAAGGACGGAGGTGCCGGAAGGGACGGTCTGCCCTCCAATTAGATCTAGAGAGTAAGTGGAGGTGTTTAGATGATTATGCTGCGTCGGCTGGAGTGTCTTTCAGGGGCTAGACCATTGCTGGGGAAATGTTTTCAGCTTGATTTAGGATGTGTTAGATAATTGGCATTATGGCTCTTTAGAAACTGCTGTTGTTGATGGCCATTGGAGACTGGGGAGGTGAGTGGGTTGGGTCTGCTATGTTTCTGGTTCTGTTTTGTTGCTTTGGTTGTGCTGTTGGAAATTATAAATAATAAAAGAAAAAAAAAGATGGTCTAGACTCTAGATCAATTTTTTAGGCAGCTGAATATGAGATAAACTGACTAGGTAGGTTTTAATTTGTATGGTCTAGAATTAAATCCATCAGCAGTATTTCAAATGATAGTTCAAACTGATAGATATTTCAGCAAGAACAGCAGAGTAAATTATGTTTTCTAGTAGTAACAAGTTTATGCAAGCCTGTAAAATATATCATGAAGTTCACGGCCCAGATTATTAAAAAGCATGCATTATTGAAAAATTAAAAAAAAAAAAAGGTTTGGACAAGTTCCTGGAGGAAAGGTCCATAAACCATTATTAAGAAGGGACCCAGGATATCAATGCTTGACCCAGTACAAGCATTGCGGAACCTGTGTCTTTTGGGGAAACTGCTAGGTACGTATGACCTAGATTGGCCACTGTTGGAAACAGGATGCTGGGCTTGATGGACCTTGGTCTGACCCAGTATGGCATATCTTATGTTCTTATATTCACACGCAAACAGCAACACATAGGTAACCCACCTCCTTACCTCGCACACACAAACACCCCACCTCCACGCACACACACACACACACACACTTGTTATCTGAAGATAGACACAAATATATAGATGATGCCAGTTATGAAGATGCCTCATAGAGCTCTGTTACTGTAACACCATACACTTTCTCATTTCTCTTCAAAATGTTCTGTATGAGTTTGCAAATGGAGGAAGGGGAAACACGCCTTCTTTGCCAGATTATAAGTGTGCTCTTTTCAACTTGTTTGAGGTGTACAGTGAGCAGATGATTGAGATATAATCACAATATGGATTGATAAAGAGGCATTATTATTTTTCCAATTTTGTTTCCTATTCTATTCCAGTTAACTCTAATATTTGCTTTTTCAGTCAGAGCTGTACACCGGACTGAGAATGTCAATATATTGTCCATTAGGATGTCAAGATCCTTTTTCTGGGCCATATCTCCTAATATGTAATCCAGCATTCTGTAGACATACTTAGGGTTACTTTTCCCTATGTGCATCATTTGGTACTTGTCCACATTAAGTGGCCCTTTTTACTAAAGCGTGTTAAAGTTTTGCGTCTAATGTGCATTTAGCAAAAAAACCCAAACATGTTAAGTGCAAATTCTATATAGTAACTGTTGGGGGGGGGGCATGAATAGGCAAATGCACATTAATTCTCCAGCAATATGCATATTGTTCCTTACTTTTGTTTATTCCTATTTGTTCATATGTAGCTTCAATGTTCTTGCTGATCTGTTAATATGTAAACTGCCTTGTAGTTAAATAAATAAATAATGCATGGCACTAATATCCTGTGTGCACGTAACACCACTTATTGTGATGACCTTATGAGCACCTGTGCTAATGGCAGCCTTGACAGTTAGCACACAATGAGGGTCCTTTCAAAAAGGTTTAGTCATGATTCTGAGGTCTGAAGACATGCACATGGATGTCAAAATCATGAACACATCTCCATAGCCATTCCACAAATGACTTTTGCAGATGTCTCTGGTGCTGGGACGTCCAGGTAGGCACAGGGGTGTGGCAGAGGCATGTCCATGGAGGGGCAATGTATTTACAGTCCCCATTCGGTCAGACATGCCTGCAGGCACATCCGTGTTTATACCTGCTCCAGGCACAAATAGACATCAGGAAAGTGCTTGTTTTCACCTTAAAACATCCAGGGAGTGTAGAGAAGATGGGGAATTAAGTGACTAGCCTTCAATCACAAAGGCCCACACTGGGATTTGAATCCTGACTACCCTGCTTTTAAGCCTCTATTCTAACCATGATGTTATTAGACATCTTGGTTCTGAACTACTCTCCTGGGGATGTCTATATAGACGTTTGTTAGACGTGCATATCGGGCGCATCCATATTTCCAAAATCATGCCTGCTTTTTTTTTCCAGACATTCCGGCTTTGATGTCCCAGATTGCACTTGGATGTCCCGTTGTGAAATGTGCCTCAATATGTCCCCCCATGCTAACTGAAATGTGCTCACTGCACCCACTCTCCACTTCTATCCCGCCCCTTCAGCACCCCGACACGCGAGTAGCAGTAAACGCATAAATCAGTATTCAGTAACTGTCATGCCCCAGTGCAGGGCTAGTGCAAGGATATGAAGTGCCCTTATTCCTAGCATCCCCATCGCTGCCACTGCCGCTGGTCCAGCTGCTTCCACTCCCAAGCAAACAGGAAGTGGAATTGGATAGGGCAGAAGCAGGAGGGCACCGCAGTACTGGAGGTGATGGTAAGTACTGTGGCACCATTTTAAAAGCCTTGTCACCACTATCCATCCCAGAGAGGGGTGGCAGCAGTGGGAATGGGCTTCCCTCTGACTATTGGCATTCTAGGCAACCACCTAGTTTCATTTCATGGTAGCTCCAGCCCTGCCTCCTTGGTAGTAGTTACCGAGGGAAGGACAGGCAGTTGCTGCATGCGAAAATGCACATGAACTGCTTAGCACACTTTAGTAAAAGGACCTCTAAGTTGCATCTGCCATTTAGATGCCCTATTCTTCAGTCTTATAGGGTCCTCCTGTATCCTTCACAATCTGCTTATCTTTTAGCTACTTTATCTCTGCAAGGAACGAAACTACTCACCTCACTCATTTCAGCTTTATTCCAGATCACATTAGCACTCCACCCTTCAATTCTCTATTCGTGAAATTGACCCTTTAGTCCTTTTCTATGATCCTTATCTTTTTGGCAATAACCAATCTACGGTAAGACCTAGGATTGTTTAATGTGGGACTTCATCAAATGTCTTTTTGAAAAAAGCACATGCAGTATATTGGCTGACACACCCTTAAACATCTTTCCATATACCTTCAAAGAATTCTAATGGCTTGATAAGGCATGACTTCCTTTTGCTAAAGTAGAATGTCCAAAAAAGAACCTGCTCAATGATATAAACTGACCTGGTAAGGTTAAATTATAAGAGGAAAAAGATCTCAGTATAACTCCCAGCCCTCGTTTGCAGCTTGTCTCTCTCCATACAAAGATTTGATGCGTTCAGGCCATGTTATTTTCAATAGCATCATATGGATGCAACAGTTAGACAGTGAAAAAGATAGACAGGAAGAAAATTGATGCCTTTGAATTATGGTGCTGGTGGCGAATACTGTGTATACCATAGACTGCCTGAAGAACAAACCAGTCAGTACTAGAGATCAAACTTAAGCTTTCTTTAGAAGCTCAGATGACAAGACTTCGACTTTCATACTTTGGACACGTCATGCGAAGAGAGAGATCATTAGAGAAGGACATCATGCTTTGCAAGATAGAAGGTCAACGCAAAAGAGGAAGACCAGCAATGAGATGGATTGATACAGTAGCAGCAGCTATGGGTGCTAGCCTGTGAACACTGAGCCGCCTGATTGAAGATCAAACACAATTTAGAACAACTATCTAGAGGGTCGCCATGAGTTGACACTGATTCAATGGCACTTAACATCATAACTCCCCAGAGTGCCAAAATCAAAGGAACCTCAATGAGAGAACATCAATCACATCTGTCCAATAAACTGGAAAAGGTGGTGAAATATCAGCCGTCATAAGAAATCATTTATATATTTATTTATTTATTTATTTACATTCTCTTATATACTGCACTATTCAGCATCAGCGCGGTTTACACAGAACAAAGGTCTCAGTACAATAACAAGCATGAGTTTACAGATAACAAGGGAAGGAACTTGGATAACAAGGGAAACTATTTACAGTCTATTTACAGATGTAATACTACTGAATGAATACAGGTTAATAGGAACAGGTGCTAAGAAAATATTCAATAATCAAAGCGATTCATCACATGTCTGTTGTTGAGAAACCACGAAGCTGGGTATCTGGGTGGGATCACTAATGTCAATGAGTATCGATGTCTCAATAAGATGTTTATTAAAGAGATGGAATTTGAGAGCTTTCCTGAATTGTGATAAACTAGTGATAGCCCGAATGCCAGGAGGTAGTATATTCCAGCACCTAGGGGCACAGAGGATAAAGGCTCTCTTGGCTGTGGAAGAAGAGCAGCTTGTAAGGGCCTTTGGGAGTTTTAAGGAGTTGATGGCTGAGGATCTTCTTGCTCTGTTTGGTGTGGTAGTATTAATAAGGTCAGATAAGGAAGGAGCGGAAAGCTTGTTGAGAGCTTTGAACGTAAATATACAAAATATTTAGAATAACCTGAGAGTTATCATGCACATATGAATGATAGAACAGTAGAGAGTCATGCACGAGTATGCAAAGCTCCAACTTAGCTTAAAAAGGTGCAGCCAGAGTGAGATAGGCTTAAATCCATAGCCAGGACTCCAACACCAGGTGTTTCGCATGGACACTTCATCAGGAAGCGGGATTGCTTAACCTTATCAAACTGGTTCTAGAAATCAAAAACAGTGTGCACAAAAATATGTTAACCTCTCAAAACCATGATGTAAAGCTGCTACAGGAACTGAAAACAGACAAGAGTTCTTACATAACTTCCAAGAAACCCAAAGGAGACAGATAATCAGCATTGCCTGCACCTCACAGAGCCCAATCAGAAGAAACAGCTGAAAAATGCTGAACATGCATAAAGAGCAGAAAATGTTAAAATAAAGGTAACCAATCAAAGGTCATATTTCTTCTACAACTTCTTAAATGCCCAAAAAAATGAATAACATCAGTTATAGATTCAGATACTGACCTCATCTCTACCACCTCCACTGGGAGACTATTCCACACATCTACCACTTTTTCCGTAAATAAATATTTTCACATATTACTTCTTTGACCCTCATCCTATGTCCCCTGATAGCAGAGCTTCCTTTCCACAAAAGAGGCTCTCCTCCTGTGCATTTATGCCACAGAAGTATTTAAATGTCTCAATCATATCATCTCTATCCCGCCTGAGATATTTACATGCACTACCCCATTGTATTCAAATTTATGTCATGCATATTCAGTAGGGATATCCCAAAAATCTGACTGGATTGGTGCCCTCCAGAACTGGAGTTGGAAAGTCCTATCTACATTATCATTGCAATATAGTTTGTACCCAGGTATCATGATGTCTCTTGGGTTGTCTTCTTTCCACCAGGTCTCTGAGATGCCAATTATATTTAAGCTTTCATTTAGTGCTATATATTCTAACTCTCCCATCTTATTTTTTAGTCTTCTAGCTTTTGCATACAGGCATTTTAGAGGTTATATTTTGTTCATATTAACAGTATGGTTGCCAGCTGACAGAGGTAATATGGAATCTTTGAGCTCTGTCTGTTCTGTATTTAAAGGCATCTGAGTCACTTTAAAGTTTATTGGAATCTCTTTTGGGATGCCCTAACTTCCATCTTTTGCTTATATTCTTTAAGGATATATCCTTCTGAACCATGCGCTCTTGGGAACTTTCCCATATTATCTAGTTTAAAAGCTGTTCTCTCTCCTTTTTAAATATTAATGTCAGCAGTCTGGTTCCACCCCGGTTAAGGTGAAGCTCATCCTTTCAGAAAGGCCTCCCCTTCATCAGAATGTTGCCCAGTTCCTAACAAATCCAAAACCCTCTTCCTTGCACCATTGTCTCATCCATGCATTGAGACTCCAGAGCTCTGCCTGCCTTTTGGGTCCTGTGCATGGAACAGGAAGCATTTCTGAGAATGCTACCCTGGAGGTTCTGGATTTCAGCTTCCTACCTAAAAGCCTAAATTTGGCATCCAGCACTTCCCTCCTGCACTTTCCTATGTCATTGGTATGAACATGTACCAAGATAGCAGGCTCCTTCCCAACACTATCTAAAACCGTGTCTAGATGGCGCGTGAGGTCTGTTACCTTTGCACTAGGCAGGTATATTACCAGGCAATCCTCATATCTACTAGCCACCCAGCTATCTATATAACTAATGAATGAATTGACAACTATAATGGCCATCCTAACCCACTCTCATGGGCACATGGCTCTGGAGAAACCTCTTCGATGCAAGAGGATTTTACATCACCTGGAGGACAGGTTCTAGCTATACAATCATTTCCTGTGATACTCTTTTCACATGATCTCTGTCTTCCATGGCAACAGAGAGACTGCCAGAATGGAGGTGGTACTTCAGCACTATATCCCTGTAACTCTCATCTCTATAGTCTTCCTTAGCTCCTACAAGTCTGCTTCTCTAACCTCCAGAGATTGGACTCATTTCCTGGCAGCAAAGAGCTCCTTGTACCTAGTGCACCCATAAGTAAAACCTCTCACCAACTGGAAGAAAAGACTGGATACTGCAAAAGAATGGATAGCCCCATCTAGCTGCTGGACTGCTGTCAGCATCTTAGTTTTACGGATTTGTTTAGATATTTAAGTTGTTTACATGTGTTCTTAACACACAAGCATTTACACTTGCTCCCGAACAGGCTGCAAATCTCCACAGTTTCAATCCAGCTGATTTCTGCTGGTTTATCCCTAGTATTCTATACTTATCTGACTACAATGACTACAGAGAGAGATAGCTTGCTTTCTGGCCTTTTAGAGAGTTGAACAATTTAATATTGTGTTCAAAAAGGAAAGGATACATTTTGCTGGGCCTAGCAAAGGAAATTCCTGTTGGTGAATGACACACATATCTTTCAGGTCTATTCTGTTATTTGGCGTCAAAATGGAGAAGAACCTGTTGTTGCTTTTTTAATTTGCATAAACTGCTGCTTCAGATTCAGTCAGAGACAATTCTACTAGTAGTAGTGAGGACATTACCAGAGAACTCTCTGTGATCCCCTACAAGGAGGGGAATGCAGAGGAGTTGAACCAAATCATTATAATCATTTAAGTGCATACTACGATAAAATCTTCTAGCTAAGAAAGCATTTCAAAAAGTGAGAGACTGCATCAACCTTAAACCCTCCAGAGGTTAATTGAGAGTTTTGGGTTTCTTCCCCTACTTGTGTTTTTTCTGTCTTTCAGCTGCATTGAAACTGAACTCTTTTTTTACACTGTTTTTTAGCGTGAACCATTGCTACTTCAATATATCAGAAATTACCCATTGATTGCTTGTACATTGTGCTGAATCAAATCTTTCTTAAAGTGAACAGATATATTTTGCTATAGTATTCAAAGTTTACTTTCCTAAGGCTGAACATTTCTGTAGTAGATTTACATCGTACATGCATGGTCAGCCTTCCATGTACAGTTTTCCTATAAGATAACCTGGCTCCTGACATAATCAAAATCTGGTTGTTTTACTTTTGCTTATTCTCTTAGTGGCATATGAAAACAAAAAAGGGGAGGAGGGCCCAGTGTACTGTTTAAATTCTCACTTTGAGGATAGTTCCCCTCCGAAGTCCATTTACTAAGAGGGACTCCATCAGAAGCCATACCCCAGAGAAGGGCTACATGATAAAGAAAAACATTTTCATGTGACTCTAAATACACCCTAATAGATGTGCTTTAACAGCATAATACTTCCTAATCACTCTAATTTTAAGGGTGGGTGCCTTACTATCTTTAGGGTAGGACTATCTCTCCCACAGCACCTTTAGTGTATGTTCTGACAGATCTTCCTCCACTGATATTCTGCTTTCAGTTGATATACCTCAGAGCTCTGCCTTGGGACATCTTTTCTCTCTTTATACTCACTGCCTTGGTGGTATCCTGATCTCCCCCATGATTTTCAGTACCATCTTTACCCTGATGATTCTTAGATTTACCTCTCTGCACCTGAAATGTCTCCAGAAATCCAGGCTTTGTATCTCAACTTGCTTGTCTGATGTGGTTTCCTGGATGTTCCACTGCCATCTGAAACTGAACATGGCCAAGATGGAGCAAATATCTCCCCCCCCCCCACCCTGCCCCCTAAACCTACCTCTCCCCTTCCTCCTTTCTCTATTTATGTGGATAACACTAGCAGCCTCCTTGTTTCTTCATCTCATAATGTTAGGGTCATCTTTGACTCTCTTTCTCTCTATCCACATCCAACAAATACCTGCCATTTCTTGTCTTTTGTCATCATTAAAATTCATCCATTCCTTTCTGAATACACTACTAAGATCTTTATCTATTCTTTAATCACCTCCCGCTTAGACTATTGTAACCTGCTCCTCTCTGGTCTTCCCCAGAATTTTCTCTCTCACCCTCAATCCATTCAAAACTCAGACGTATGGTTCATAGTCTACCAGAGTTACTACACTCATGTAATCCCTCTTCTCAAATCACTTCATTGACTCCCTATCTCTTTCTGCATCCAGTCTGCAGCTCTTCATTACCTCCTCTCTCTTCTCTCTCCTTACACTGCTCCTCAGCATCTCCTCTCATCAGGCAAATCGCTTTATCTCTAACTCTAACAGAGACCAGAATGGTCTCCATATTGTAGCTCCTACACAAACTGGACTGGTGAAGGGTCCAAAAGCTTGTTAAACAAAATAAATTATATATATATATATATATATATATATATATATATACATACATATATTTGTTCTGCAAGGCAGATATCCAAAATGCAGGCTCTATCTTGCTGAGATCCTTATCTGTCCATTTCAAAGGAGGCCATTTGCATTCAGCCTGTGCCTTCTTTCTTGCCTAAGGTGCTTTCTCCCTTTCACATGAACCAGGAGATCTGCCTGCCCTCCTTCTCTAAGGAGCAGTATTAGGGGAAGGATAAGATCTTCGCCTTTTGTTGTCCGGAGGCACTGGTACTTAGAGGTTACAAATTCCTTTCATTAGTCCGACCATCTTTATCTGGTGTTTGCTGTCCCATGCAAGGGTAATGAGGCAGCTAAGGTGAATTTGGGGTGCTGGCTTAAGGAGGCCATTGCTTCGGCATATCTGTTAAGGAAGTGGTTGATTCTCAAGGGTTTGCATGCCCATTCTTCACGAGCTCTGGGGTCTTCGTGGGCGGAGCGCAGCTCGGTTGCTCCTGCAGACATTTGTTGGGCAGCAACTTAGGCATCACTTTCCATCTTTGTCAAGCATTACCTCTTAGATGTCCACGTGAGTGTGGACATAGCCTTGATTCAAGGGTTTTTGCGAGTTGCTGTGCCTTCTTCCCGCCCAGTGGAGGTGTAGCTTTGGTACATCCCATTTGTGTGGACTGATCCAGCAGGACAATATAGAAGGTGACATTTTTACTTATCAATTAATGTCTTTCCTGGAGTTCTGCTAGACCATTCCAGGGCCTGCTCATGGAATTGTATTGCTATGTTCTTCTGTTGCGGTACCCTTGGGTCTGATATAATTTTTATACTTGACTCTGCAGGTTCTCATCTACTGACAGCCTTATGTTTATGCTTTCCCTACATAGTTCTCTACTGTTGATCACGCATTGTTACCCATGGCTGAAGGGCAGTTTCTCCAAAAGGGTTAGTTTTTTATATTCCATGACAGTCATGAACCTCAAGTCTAAGCCCAGGTCAGTACATTATCTTCTCTATCTGCAGAAGTCTACTTAACCATACTTAATCCTCTTAACCTTTTCATTAATTTCTGTGGTTTATCACTTGCCATAGTGGGCCATTGCTCTAGAAATAATCCGATTCTAATCCTTTGACATAGGCAATAGATACTGCAATTGACTTAGCCTCCAATGTCAAAGCACTAGAGTCGGATTATTTGTAGAACAGGCAAACTGTTTAACAACTTTATGTGATGTCTCTACTCTGATAGAAGAGGAGCTCATGATTCTTTTGGTTTTTAACAATCTAAATCTTTAAAATTATGATGTATCTTTGCATGGATCTCCAGCATTGCTCTAGTGGATTACGCTATAATGAGTTCTTAGGTCTTTGCACATTCTTTGTAGTAACTTCGTTCACTGCACTAGCATCCCTCTTTGTGTTTGCCGATGTTTTGGGAGTGTGCTGTCCCGTGAGGTTCCCCTGAAAATGTTGTGCCACGCTCTGTTTAATCTTATTGGAAGTTTCTTGTATAATTTTGATTTATTGAATCAATAGCCCTTTTGACTTATGCTGGCACTTTGGGAATTGCTGTGTGTTTGATCAGTTGATAGCTCCTGAGCACTCTTATGCCAGTTGACTTTGATTACTCCATGAATTCCGGTTCCGTGTGTTGATTGACATCAGTTTTTAAAGATCTTCTTTGCCCTAGAAAGTGTAAGTTCTAACGCATGCCAGAGCATTAGAGCATTTGTTTTTTCCATGTGTGATTGAATCACAGTGTAACAGTTTGAAATATCACATTCAGGTAAGAACAAAGGGATTAATAGAATTTGCCTGCCTAGTGATTATGTAGCTGATTCTAGATATTTAACCACCAGTTTTTGGGGCATGTGTTAGCCTGGGAGATTCAGTTTGGTGTTATGAACTGATCAAGATTGTTCGATGGTATGAATTGTCATATGGGGGTGGGGGTGGGGTTTAGTCTGAGTTGAAGGTGTTTCTTTCATCCCCATAATGTTTGGCTCATAAAGTGTTCAATTAGAGGTGCAATCCAGTGGGTCAGCATATCTATGTGCTTAAAATCATATCATTTATTTGAAGCAGTCACTAGTAGGCATTTAGTATTTTTATTAAAGTTAATATAATGCTTTTTTAATACCTCATTCTTTAGTTACCTGGTTACACTCCTGAGGCAGCTGAGTGGCAAAACGTGTCTGTTATCGATTGGACAGTCCATCAGTTGCCATTAATGCCGATGGTTTAGAGTGCTCACTAACTGCCAGCAATATTGAACTAACCTTATCTTGGACAAACAAAGATAACTTCTTGGAGCTTTTTGATTATAGTTTATAAAAGAAATTTAGGATGTGGAATGGGGTTCAAAAATTTCTTAAAGATAATATGAAAAAATTATAACAATATATGGAGAGGTTTTTCTGACCTCTGAAGAGTTGTTCCCAGGCTTTGCTAAATAGATCCAGCTCTTTGGACCATAGGGCCAAACTGAGGTATTTTCCCCTTCTTATTTAATTTATAGTGACTTTTGTGCACATGTATTTTTTGTAAGAGCATTTTTGAAATAATTTATACAGATTGCATTTATACTTACCTGGTGATTTTTGCTGTTTTGATATTAGTTTATAACGGTTGTGGCCTCTGATATTGGCAAATTAGCTTTGCATATACCATGACAGTCATGAACTTCACTTCTAAGCCAGGGTATGTGGAGTATGATCTTAGTCTCTCGTATTTACTGATAATACTCGGCATAGTTGCATCGTGCCAAAGAGAGCTTCCTTCTGGAGCTCGTAAGATGTAACATGTATGGGTAATCTGTCAGGATGTGCTTGGAAATTCTTCTTTATCAAGCCTGTGGCTCCCAGTACAATAGGAAATATTGCTGTATCTTTCTGCCACATTTTCTTGGTCTCTGACTGCATTTCTTTGTACTTCAAGATATTCTGCCTCTCCACGTGATTCACAGAATAATCACTCAGAACAGACACCTCTATTATCAATGTCATTTTGGTGTTTTTCCCTTTTCTACTATGTGGGGTTTCCTCGCATCCAGTTTCTTATCCATCAGAATGGGAATGTCCCAAATGATAACATCTTCATTCTCTCTAATTCTCTTAAGGTCATGATCCCAATGCTTTTCAGACACAGTGATATTGTAGTGTTTACAGAATTTCCAATGGATGAGGCATGCTACTTTGTTGTGCCTTTCTGTATAGGAATTTTCTACCTTCAGAACTTCACAGCCAGCTATGATGTGAGTCACTGTTTCCATATAGAAAGACACTGTTCTTATAGAATTGACATATGTCGTCAGTTTTTTCAATACTAGCTGTAAATCATCCCGTCTGTAATCCACAGTCCTGAAGTAACAGAAAACTCTGCAAATGGACACTCAGAAGCTTACTGTAGCACCAGTCCAAGAACTAAGACTATACCAATCCTACCTACAGTATAAAAGGTCGGCAGTGCATGTATTTTAGAATTTTGAAATATCTCCAGTTGGGAAAAAGAGAACAAGCTGGATTTCTATAGATTCCTACACAGAACCTACACTTTAACAGAATCCCTCACTGCAAATTACACAGGCAGAATGCAGACCATCACCTAATTTTTTCAGCTTCTCTTTCATTATTTTCACCCTTTCAGAAACCCTATCCTGTTATGGATTTTTGCATTATCTGTAAACAGACACATTTTCTTGCAGGTACCTTTACAGAGTCCAAAGTAAAATTATTGAAAAGAACCTACTCTAGCACCAATACCTAAAGTAGTTCATTGGTAACTTCATTTTCACCAAAGGATTCTTTTAACTAATATGTTTTCATTTCCATTGCTTAGTCAATTCCTTGCTCAGTTAACTTCTGTCCTAGTTCAATATTGGATTGTTTGGATATCAGTCTTGTATGTTAAAATGTGTCAGACGTATTTCTGCACCTGTGGTGATTGTGCTATGCATTATGATATACATCCATGAGTTAACCTTTGGGAATATGCTGCCCACACCCCCAACAGTTACCACACAGGCTTTACACTTAACGCACAATAGTTTTAGTGCTAAACACACAACATTTAAGTACAAAAACCTAATGCATGTTAATAAAAGGGCCTCCAAGTGGTCCTACCCTTGAGTGCAAGTTTCATTTAGAATTTGTTTTTGTAAATGTTTTATTTGGGGGAGGGGTAAGCGGTATTTGTCTTTAGAACCCAAACAGCTCACTGTTTTTTTTTGTGAACCTAGAATGGTATCGATGGACAAACCAGACTAAATAGTACACTGCATACATGCTATAAAGGCTTGTCAGAGGAGGTGATTGGGGGGGAAGGTCAGTGTCCTCAGCCTTTGCACCTGTCCCTTCAAGCTGGCATTTATTTATGCATGTTTCGAGGCTCATATCTCAGTGGTTTAGAGTTGTTCATATCCATGTGTTTTCCCCTTATAAAATGAGGAATATACATTGATATTTTAGGTCCATCTAAACCACTCTATTCATGCCCTATCCACACCCCAGGCCCATGGGACCATTAGGCAAACTAGAAGGCCGCCTACAGCACAGATAATCAGAGGGCATCCATTGCCACTGCTGCCACACCTTTCTGGAACATGTGGTGGCTGCAGTACTTTTCAGAAGGCACTGCAGTGCTAGATTTACTTTCTCTTCCGGTGCCATTTGCATTTCCACCCCGCCCCCCTCCATCTCCTTTTCCTTTTACAGGAAGTGGAAATGGAGCACAGGCAGCAAAAGCACAAACAGTGGTACTGAAAGAGACAATAACGCTGGCGCCATGGTGCCTTTTGAAAAGTATTGGTGCCGCAGCAAGACCCGGAGAAAGGCGTAGGGGGCTGGAGCAGGAGTAGCACCGATAATGAGGTTCACTTAGGGCATCTCGTATTCTTTCACTAGCCCTGATCACACCTCCTTGAAATTTATGTGTGGTGGATCAGAATCCAAAAGCAGCCTAAAAGAGGTGAGTTTTTAGTCTGGATTTGAATAGGGCCAGCGATTGAGCCTGATGTACTGACTTGGGTAGTTTGTTCCAGGCATAAGGAGCAGCAAGATGGAAAGATCAAAGTCTGGAGTTGGCAGTGGCAGAGAAGGACACAGGGATCTGCCAGAAAAGTGGAGTTCCCGAGGCGGGGTGTAGAGAGAGAAGAAAGGAAAGGTAGTGAGAAGCAGCTCTTGTAGGTCAGTAGGATGAATGAATGCTCTTGTAGGTCAGTAGGAGAAAATTGAACTGGATGCGGAAACGGAGAGGAAGGGTTACATGAGCACATCGACACCGGCAGAAAATTAATATTGTATTAGAGAGCTTGAGCAGTAAATGAGATATAGCTCCAGTATCTTAAGATATTTACAAAACAGTGCTGTTCAGTCAGACTATCTTTTATTACAAGGCACTAATGTGAGATTTAGTAATCAGATCTTACATTAGACAAACAAGTGAGCACAGAGTACCGAAAATAAACAGTGGGCATGACACTCTTGACATGTGTAACAAACAATGAGTCAATGCAGCAGGAAACTGTAAAAAGCAGTTACCCTAAGTAAAACAAATTAAGACAAAGAAAACTACTTTCAGTGCCGAGTGTGTTTGTCTCTGTGTGGGGGATTAGCACCTCCATTGCTCACTCTTTCTTCCCAGGGTAGTTACTTTCTCATCCGCTTCCCAGGGCTTGTTGGCAGTCTGTTCAATAGCCTCCTTTACATTATCCTGCCTGCCACCATTTGCATAATGGATGCTACCAGATAGAACTGCACTAAGTGCCCTTATAGCATATGAACACAAGATATGGCACACTGGGTCAGACCAATGGTCCATCAAGCCCAGTATCCTGTGTCCAACAGTGGCCAATCCAGGTCATGTTAAACAAGGTCTTCAGTAAAGATTTTGTTGAAATGTCATACTGCAGTATAAATTATTGACATACCATTATGCCTCTTGAAACTTACCACACTATGCCTTGGGTCGTTAAGAGCAAACTTTCTACCTCACTCCCAATGGAGAACTCACATCAGGGATCAGGAGGACTCCGCCTTAGTGCTGCGTGTGAGTCCTCTGTCCATGGGGCATGCTTAGGGCTGAATTGCAAACTCAAATTCTGAACATAATCTAAGATATGTCTCCTCTTCCCTGTACCCAGATTCTCTACCTCCTCACCATATGGAAAATTGACTCCCAAAACAATCACTTAGAAGTTCATTTATTAAACGTTTGCCTATAGACAGAGAAAACAAGCTTTAGTGAAGCACGCCCCTAGCCAGGGTTCAAGGTCAGTGTTTTTCTGTGATATTTAACAGATATTTCATATCATAAACTGCAGTAGACAAACATTTGAGAATTCCCTCTTTTAAACTCTTCTGGTTTGCAGTTTAAGTGGATCAGACAACAAAGCTACAATGTAAGCCATTTGGGACTGATAAGAGAAAATGTTTTTCACTCAATGCATGATCAAGCTCTGGAATTTGTTACCAGAGGATGTGGTGGGACCTGTTGGTGTGGTTGGGTTTGAAAGGAGTTTGGTCAGGTCCCTGGAGGAAAGGTCCATGAACCATTATTGAAGAGGACCTGGGAAGTCCACTGCTTACCCTAGGACAAGAGTTGTGGAACCTGTGTACCTTTTTGGAAGTTTGCCAGGTACTTATGGCCTGGACTGACCAGTCTTGGAGGCAGGATACTGGACTTGATGGACCTTGGTCTGACCCAGTATGGCATTTCTTATGTTCTTATGATTACTCCACACATCAAATTTGTTTCTATGTTGATATACTAAACAGCATTCACTCTAACTTAGGGGTATGTTTACTAAACCGTCTTAATGTGCGCTCTGCCACGTTATCGCATGATAAGGTACCTTATCGCCTGATGAAGACGCGTTACCGGGCGATAAGGTAGCTTAGCACGTGATAACGCGCGCAGCGGCGCAAACGAGCGCTGAAGGCGGAGAAAGGCTCCCGGAGGGCGGAGGAAGGCTCCCCAGGGCGGGAGAAGGCTTCCCAGGGGCAGAGAGAGAGGGTCAATGGGCGGAGAGTGGGAGGGGAGAGGCTCCCCGCACACTAACGCTGTGAAATCCGAGCTCAAAACTAACGCCCCTGAAACCCTGGCGTTAGAGCCGATTTAAAGGAAAAAGAAACCATTTCTGTCAGCAATGTACAGCAAAACCAGGGAAACCTACAAAAAGTGATAAGTGTGATACATGTGCACGGAACAAAAGGGCAAATAAACAGTGAAAATGAACAGAAGAAAATGTAAGAAAAACAGAACCAAACTGAGCAATAGTGATATCACTGGGAAACATCAAAAGACACTCCCAAGAAAGCTCCAAAAAAATGATATGAATTTTGGAAGGGTCTATGCTCCATCCCCGTACAAGGTGAATGAGCCCACAGTGAAATTGCGCTGAGCAGGGTTTCCGACTCCATTGGCCAGGGTTCCTATGGCATGCACATCTTCCACAACAGCAGGGCGGGCATGTCGGAACGGGCAACTGGACATATGCTGGAAAAAGTGAAACAGAGGGCTGCAAGAAGGGCATGTCAACATGGCGGTGGAGGGGTACTGGTGGTGGAGGGGGCAGTGGCTGCTGCCCACAGCAGACCGTGGCCTAGCCCTGTGTAGGTGGGTGCCATGCACTGCAACAGACGGGCCCTGTCTGATGAACAGTCATGGTATCACCAGGGAACACACTGTCACTGTGGCACCACGGTGGTGCAATGCATACAGCCAGTGTGTTCGGAAACAGAAGGTCACAGTTTCAAGTCCCAGCTGTGGTTCCTGCCAACCCAGTCCCCATATTTTACCCACTACAAAAACATGCTAATACAGTCAGAACCTTTATTGCAGATGATGTAAACATGCCCAAAACACCTACATTTTACCCTACAGAGCACAGACACCATAGACGTGCAATATCCTGTTCTATGTAAGCTCAATGTGCCTATTACATTGTAGTATGTTTGTTGCAACTGTAAACCGCACTGATTATAATAGCGCGGTATATAAGAAATATAAATAAATAAATAATAAAATAATACCTAGAGCAGAGTTTCCCAAATGCAGTCCTGGAGGGCCAAACACCATTCAGGTTCCATGCTGCCTCTAAGAAAGATGCCTGTGCTGCATATCTATGCGCCGCCCCCATGGTATGCAGATGTATCTCATGCATATTCATGAGGGACAGCAGGAAAACCCGAACAGTGTTTGGCCCACCAGGACTGGAGTTGGGAACCTCTCCCCTAAACCAGCGGCCAACCGGGGGAGACACACCCACACCCACAGGCTCCATCATCCAATGCCTCTTGGAGAGACAGGATGTTGGGCCCTGCATGCATCTCCCAATACTAGCACTTGCATACCTTAGCAATGCCACCCTAAACCTGGGAATACGGTACACATCTATCAAAAGGCTGCTATGATGACTGGCAGATAGCAATTCTGCCGTTAAGTACAATTTACTGATTGAGCTGCATCATAGCAACCCTTCTGATGTCTGTGGAGAGTGCTACAGGTCTTGTGTCCGACAGTGTTTACCACCCCGGGGAGTGACCCCAACAGTATTGCGTACCACAGCCATGCCTGCACTGTGCCCAGGACTGGTACGGTGGCCAGGGCTGGCAAACAGCTCTATAGTTGCACAATGCTGGCATAGGTGTGGGGAGTGTGTGTCTGTCTATCCAGTGTGTGGTGGCTGCCAACACCCTCCACAGCCCACACTGCTAGCACTTTTGCTAGTATTGGCCCGCCAATGTGCATAATGAGGAGCAAGGTACTGTGGGAATAGCCTGGATAGGGTGGCCTGGCCTGGATGCATCTGGACAGGGCATAGGGCAATGGCTCAGACATTGTAGTACCCAACCACCACCTGCATGGACAGGGTGGCCACAGCATGTCCTGCTGGGAGGTCACTCTCACCCTGACTGAGCAGTGACCACAGCATGGCTAGGGTCCCCCATAGTACTATATAGTATTTCTCTCATGTGATATATATGGGTTCCTTTTTACGGCCCAATCACTGACATATCTGCTTGTTGTGTATGCTGACATCCAAGTTCTGGGTACATGCATCTTCTCCAGGAACATGCATTATGGACTAGCTAGCAGACTGTCTGTAGCTAGTATGTGTCTTGCTGGAGCACCTTGCAGGGTGCAGCGGCTGGAGGCTTGCTGCTGGAGAATGTCAGATAGTGGTGGGGGTAGCTGAGCTTTTCCAGGCTTTCTGTCTGCTATTGTGTGTACAGCTCTGCATTGCCTGCCCTGTAGGGTTTCTGTTCCCCAGCAGGACTGGTGTTGATGGTCCCTTCTAGTGCCACCATTGCAGGGAGGTAGAATGTGGATCTGTTGGTGGGAGATCCTGTTTCCCAACCTCAGTCCCAGAGGGTGGGTTGGGTGGTGGTACATGTTTATGTTTATGTTTATTATACTTGATAAAAAACGCCTTTCACTAGAAGCAAAGCGGTGTACATTTAAAATTCAATAAAAGAAGGCCAAGGCCAACGAAAAGGAAAAGAAATGTACAATGGTTGACAGGACAGCTAAAATCAAGAAAGACAGGACAGGACATAGACAAGGAGTAAGCTGGGAGGAGCAAGAGGAGGGCAGAGAGGTACCATACAAAAGGAGAGGGAACATTAAACGCTAAGGAGAACAGGTGGGTTTTTAACTGTTGTTTGAAGCTAGTGAACTGTGGATCAAGACGGAGGGTGGGAGGGAGAGCGTTCCAAAGGGCAGGAGCGGCAAAAAAGAAAGCGGAGGAGCGGGTAGATTGCAAGTGAGCACGGGAGGGTGAGGGAAGGGTAAGATGGTTGAGATGAAAGGAGCGGGGAGTGTATCTGGGAGAATGGAAGAAAAGGAGGTCCATTAGATATTGGGGAGTGCTAGTATGGAAAGCTTTATGAGTCAGTGTCAGAAGCTTGAAAGTGGTCCGGAAAGGTATGGGCAACCAGTGAAGGCGAAAAAAGCAAAGGAGTTATGTGATCCCGGGGAGAAGAGCAAGTGACCAGGCGCGCAGCAGTGTTCTGAATGCGACGAAGACGGGTAAGTTGACATTTAGGAAGACCGATAAAGAGGGAATTGGCAAAGTCCACCCGAGACATGACTAAGGACAAAACCAAAGTGACCAGGGCTGGAGGGGAAAGAAAAGGACGAATAGAACGAATCTGATGGAGAAAGAAGAAAGATGTGTTAGTAACGTGCGAAATGTGGGAGTGAAAGGACAGATCAGAGTCAAAGAGTATACCAAGGTACCGGAAGGTGGAAACCAGAGGTACAGGAGAGCCAGAAAAGGAAGGGGCCAAGGTGGGGGAAGGACCACCGTGAGAAAACCAGATAGCAATAGTTTTAGCAAGATTCAAGTGGAGACAATTGGCTGATAGCCAATCAGCAACAGCAGCGAGACAAGAATCAAGAATAGAGAGATCAGGACAGGAAGGGGAAGTGTGATGAAGCAATAGAATGTCATCCGCATATAGAAAAGTAGATATACCAAACTGCTGGATCAGGGACGCAAGGGGAGCTAGGAAGAGGTTAAAAAGGAGAGGAGCAAGAACAGAACCCTGAGGAACCCCACAAGAGAGAGTGTAGGGATCAGAAGAGGGAGAGGAGGAGGAAGGTGAAAGAACCGCGCAAGACCTGGAAGATAGAAAAGAGTGGAACCAGTGGAGTACAGTGCTGCAGAGACCAGCATCCCGTAGCTGGTGAAGAAGAAGAGAATAGTCAACTAAATCAAAAGCAGCCGAGAGATCCAAAGCAACCGCCACCGAGATGTCACCACGATCGTGTGCTACATGCAAGGCGTTGGTGAAAGCAAGGAGGATAGTTTCAACACTGTGACCTGAACGAAACCCAGACTGACGGGGGTGAAGGAAGTTAATAGAGTCGAGGTGATGGGATAGCTGAGCAAAAACAAATTTCTCCAAGAGTTTAGAGAGGAAAGGAAGATTTGAGACAGGGCGATAGTGAGCGGGGACCAGAGGATCAAGTGAAGTGTTTTTAAGAATAGGGTGAATTAAAGTGTGCTTCCAAGATGTCGGGAAAATCCCAGTGGAGAGACTAGAGTTAAACATAGAAAGAATGAAGGGAAGAAAACCTAAGGAAGGGGTCAGCAACCAGGAGGAGGGAATGGGATCAAGAGAACAGGTAGTTTTCTTGGAGGTGGATAGAAGATGAAGAAGTTCAGGGGGAGTGATTAGATCAAATGAGGCCCAGAAGTGAGAGAGGCGAGAAGTAGGAGGAGGGAAGGGGGCAGGGGGCGGAGAGGTAATGGGGGGAGGGCAAGAAGGTAAAGATGCTCGCAAGGAAGAGACCTTGTCGCTAAAGAAAGAGGCAAGTAGTGAAGGAGGCGGAAAGGAAGAGACTACAGGAGTGGAAGGAGGGGCCTGAATGGAGGTGAGAGAACGGAGAACAGAATAGAGGTGCCTAGTCTGATTTGGGGCAGTAGAGATTGCAGTTGAAAAGTAAGAATGCTTAGCAGAGTGCACTTGTGAGCGGTAGAAGGAGTGTTGAGCATGAAAGATGGATAAGGTAGCCGGAGAGGGAGATTTGCGCCACAGCCGTTCTGCCCTACAAAGTTGGGAGCGGAGAAGCCGAAGACCACTGTGATACCACGGGTGTTAAGGACGACGACGGCCAGGGCGAGGACAGAGAGGGGCAGCATGGTCAAGAGCGGAAGAAAGTGACGAAGACCAGAGGGTCGCCTGGGAGTTTGGGGATAGTAAGGAAAGGTCAGACGGGAGAAGATCTGTAGCTACAGGAAATCGCTGAAGTGTATGGGAGTTAAGGACACGGCGCAGCTGTTGTGGCGGTGGTGAAGAGAGGATGGAGGAGGTGGAAGAATCTGCTGGACCTAAGCATGAGGCGGAGAGGCGGACATGGTCTGACCAGGGAAGGGAGGTTGTGCGGATGTTTGATAGTGAAAAGGTGGAAGAGGAGGGGGTGAGGAGTAGGTCAAGCGTATGACCTGCCTGATGAGTAGGAAGAGTAACATGCTGTGTCAGAGAAAGATCGTGAAGGAAGGTGAGGAAAGCGTGTTCCCTAGAGGAGGAGGGGGCGTCAACGTGAAGGTTGAGGTCTCCTGCAATGAGGATCTGAGGAAAAGCTAGGGTTACATCTGTAAGAGTCAACAAGAGAGCATCCCATAGCTCTGAACGAAGAGCAGGGGGAGAATAAATGAGAAGAACATAGATGGGAGGCGAGATATGAAGGCGAAGCAGAAGAGATTCCGGGTAATGTAAAAGAGTGGAGGATATCTGTATGAACTTAAGAGATGGATGAATTAAAGCAGCGACCCCGCCTCCTGAGCAACCGAGGCGAGGAACGGAAACGGCCGAGAAACCAGGTGGCAGACAGCGGGCAAGCAAAGTATCCTCGCCGTCCTTGAGCCAGGTTTCTGTAACAAGAGTGAGGTCGAGGGAAAGCTGAAGGATGAGATCCTGAATGAGAAGGGTCTTATTGCGCAAGGACCGACAGTTGACAAGACCAAGCGAGAGATGGAATTGGGAGGGGTTGGGAAGGAGGCAAGATTGAGAAAGTGAGAAAAGTACAGAGACAGAAGGGGAGCAGAGACGGAGGTTCACAGTACAGTGAAAATGGTCACAGAGAGGCTTCAGTGGTCTCCTGCCCCAAAAGACGGGGATAGAGGCCATGGGAAACCGAGGATATGAGAAAGGGCAGGCAGAATAATGCAATGATCCACCTACCGGCCCTAGATCCAGAGCAGATACAGGAAAGCGATGCAATGGAGTAGAGAGAAGGGCAAAATCAAAAGACTGAGAAGGAAATGATATAGTAAATAAAACGCTGAGCCACAATAAAAGTACGGAAAGTCCTCCGCGACCGGAGCGGCGCCGATGTTTTATACTGTGGAGACAGCGTACCTCGCTGAGCAGGATGTCTGGGAGGGACTTCCGGGAGGGCCGAGGCCCAGGAGAATTCAGGTGAGAGCAGGCCCGATTGGAGAGGGCACACACTGGGAAAACACAAAAAGTACCACAAATAACTAGTAAGCCAGCAGGAGAACAGCATAGGAAATAGGACTACAATGTCGCAAGCGCCGATGTTTTATACTGTGGAGACAGCGTACCTCGCTGAGCAGGACGTCTGGGAGGGACTTCCGGGAGGGCCTATGCCCAGGAGAATGCAGGTGAGAGCAGGCCCGATTGGAGAGGGCACACACTCGCTGAGCAGGACGTCTGGGAGGGACTTCCGGGAGGGCCGAGGCCCAGGAGAATGCAGGTGAGAGCAGGCCCGATTGGAGAGGGCACACACTCGCTGAGCAGGACGTCTGGGAGGGACTTCCGGGAGGGCCGAGGCCCAGGAGAATGCAGGTGAGAGCAGGCCCTATTGGAGAGGGCACACACTCGCTGAGCAGGACGTCTGGGAGGGACATGAACCGCCTATGGGTCCAAACCCCACCCCAGCTACATCATGTAACCATGGCACCAACACAGGATATGCACTATTCTGAGTGCATCATAGCCCATAAGGGCTAGACATGACTGAGAAATACAGATGGACACAGATGTATCCTAGGTGTGTCTGCAGGAACTACCTATCACACACAGTAGCACTGATGGGGACCTGCAGCATGGCATATGTCAGCCATGAGAGGTGCTGTGGACCTGGTGCTGGGCGCCCCACCTCACCCTCAGGGTGAGCACAGTACCCACACAATGTGACGGTCTTTAGCTACTCTGTGCCAGTAACACACACAGTCAGTACCCCCTACCAGGCTGAAGTGCTGTGGGGGTGCACACGGTCAGGTCCCCCTACCTGGCCGAGGTGCTGTGTGGGTGCATACCCCATCCTGTGATCATCTGTGGACTGCTGATACTCATGTGCAGTGCATCATGGGTATGGGTGGGTTAACCCTATCCTGGTAACCGCAGCAGTTGGTGTGGTGACCTGCAGTCCCTTTGTAGCCAGCCAGGGGTTCAGTTGTAACCATACAGCTGTAGCCCACTGGTTACATCACTGCCAGTGGAGTCAGAGGTCATGGGTTCAGACCCACAGTGGGGTTATTTGATAGGGCTGTCTGAGGCATTGTCTATTTTTAATGTACATTAGTGCTGCCAGCAAAAACACCCTCAGAGTCCTGTAGCCATAAGTTGCTTCATAGGGCGCCCCATAAGGCACCTTATAAGGCGCCCTATAAAGTGCCTTCTAAGGTGCCTTATATGGTGTCCTATAAAGCGCCTTATAAGGTGCCTTATAAGCATCCTATGAAGCGCCTTATAGGGTGCCCCATAGGGGACATTATAGGGTGCCTTGGCGGACACTGCACTTTATAATGTGCCCTATAGAGTGCCTTATGCGGCACCTTAGGTTACAGCACGTGAGGGTGTGTTTGCTGGCAGCACTAATTGAAATATAAATAACATGTCTCAAAAAAACAATACTTACACATAACAGCTAATGCCTCAGCCAGCCATATGCATTGGGCACACTGGGGGATTAAACTCATGACCCCTGTACCATCAATTAAGTGTATTAACCATTGTGCTAAGCTCTATTTCTGTGTTTGAATGTCTGCGCGCCTACTTAAGATTACCGCGCGTTAACGTGCTTAGTGGCATTTCGCCCGATAATGTGTGCAGCGCACGTTAGCGCGCAATAATCCCGTTTTGCTACGTTAAGACCGAAATGCCCACTCCTTTTATGGCAGCCAGCACGCTATCGCCGGGCGCACGTTAAGACTGCTTAGTAAACATACCCCTTAATGTATATCTTTATAGATATATAGGTCCTACTCCCCATACTCATAAACCAAAAACCCTTCTCCCAACATATAATTCAAAAAAAGATTTTTAATATATATAAATCACTTACCATGAACTTAATCCCAACTACAGTCAGCAGAGACTCAGTAGTGAGTAGACAAACAGACTAAACAAGGGGTAAAAGAAAAAGCCTCAGATAACTTATCCTCCCTCTAGGTGGCTACTCAAAGCACTTAGGGGAACAAACAGCTCCACATCATAGGCTGAAAAAACTCCTCCCATCAACAAATTCAAAAATGTTTTTATTACAAAATACTTAAAGACCTCCAAGAAACCTCTACAGCAGAAGGTACCCCAGGGCACCCTGACAGTAACAACCACTCAAATGATATTATAACACCAATTCTATACGAGCTACTTAAACAGGAATTGCAGATCAACACAATGGTCACCTATAAAGAAAGAAGCAGTCACAAAACGTCTCAAACACAATTCAGAAGCCTACACGCAGCCTCATACTTAGCTCAGGACAGCAGCTCTTCAAGCTTGCAGCACTCCACGCTTCAAACACTCCTGCACAGGACGCCGGTATGACAGTGGATTCAGTGGTGAGTGTAACAGCGGTGCCTGGATTCTCAGCATCCTGTGCAGGGGTGTTTGAAGCTTGGAATGCTGCAAGCATGAAGAGCTGCTGAAGAGTTTGAAGAGCTGCTGTCCTGAGCTAAGTATGGGGCTGCAGGCAGGCTTTTGAATTGTGTTTGAGAAGTTTTGTGACTGCTTCTCTCTTTATTCCAGCCTGAAATCCTTTGCTTGCCTACCTGCCTCAAACAAGCCATCTGCACCAGACAAGATACCAAGAGGTAGGAAATCTGCACGATGGTACTCCACGGAGCTACGGGCCTCACTACTTCTCCTTAGGAAACTAGAAAGAAGATGGTGGCACTCTGAGTCCTTAACTGACCAGGCAGCCTACACCGCCCACCTGGACACACACCGACACTCTATATCAAGGAAAATGAAGGAATACCACTCCAAGCTATGGGCCTCACTACTTCTCCTTAGGAAACTAGAAAGAAGATGGCGGCGCTCCCGGTCCTTAATTGACCAGGCAGCCTACACCACCCACCTGGACACACACCGACACTCTATATCAAGGAACATGAAGGAATACCACTCCAAACTCCTGCGCCACTCACTGAACAAACCTCATGACCTCTTCAATTTAGTGAAGACCCTGATGAAAGAACCTTCACCCACCCAAACTACAATGTTACACCCACAGAAATACGCGGACTACATAATAGCCAAACCCAGCAACATCAGAGTAACCATGATATCCACTCCTAGTCACAACCCGTACCAACCACTACCACTCAACTTGCTTACAACACTATCAGCCAGAGGCATCGAGGACATCATTGCAACCATCAACTCCACCACTGCACCAAACGACCCCTGTCCAGCATATTAGATAAGATCTTTGCGCAATGAACTCAGTCCAACCCTATCTAAGATCATGGATCAGTCCTTCTCCACAGGAACTTTTCCAGCATGCCTCAAACAAACGTTAATCAGGCCCCTTCTGAAGAACAAAAAGCTGAACCCCCAAAAGGTTGAATCCTATCAACCAATCTCAAGCATCCCGCTTCTAGCCAAGATTATTGAGAAGGTCGTCCAACGGCAAATCCAAGAACACATCGACTCCACTGCCCCCCTCGATCCATGCCAACATGGCTTCAGGGAATCACATGGCATCGAACCGCTTCTGGCCACGCTTCTCAATGCATTAATCACAGGGATCAACAACAACAGATGAGGATATGCCATGATCTTCATGGATATCTCCACGGCTTTCGACTCCGTCAACCATGAGCAGCTCCTGATACGTCTCTAGGAAAAGGGAATTCAGGGCTCAGTGTGGAGCTGGTGCAAATCATACTTAACAGATAAATGGCAGCAGGTACAAACAGGCTCCATGACCTCTGAGCCTTTCCAACAAAAACATGGAGTTCCCCAGGGCTCCTTACTATCTGCCCTTTTATATATATATGCAGACCATATGTGCAATCATCCGTCCTTTAACATCTCCTGCCTGATTTATGTAGATGACGTGCTACTCTTCTCCCCATTCAATACCGACCAACCAGACTTCTCATCACTAGTAACCTGCTTTGATGCCGTCACTGACGGGCACAACTCACAGAGCCTCAAGATAAACTTCAGCAAGACAGAAGTGCTGTTCATCACGAGAAACCAAACCTTCTCCCCAGCGGCAACATTAAAGATGAGAGACGCCAAGCTCCTGAGTCGATCCACCATCCGCTACCTAGGAGTCATGCTTGACCAGCACCTCGACTTGAAAGCGCACGTTGGCAACACCGTCAAGAAAATCTACCACAAGATGAAGACAAATCAACACCTTCGTCCCCTACTGCAACCAGACGTCTTCCGAACAGTGTTCCAGTCACTAGTAACCCCCACTTCGACTACGTCAACGTGATCCTTCATGGTCTCTCCAAGAACACACTAAATTCACTACAGTTAGCAATGAATGCTGCTGCCCGCTTCCTACATGGGGGCCTCTAGAAGGGATCACATTACTCCAATCCTGAAAGACCTGCACTCGCTACCAATCTACTGCCGACTCACCTACAAAGTAGTACTGTTAACATTCAAGGCCATCAACAAAATAACCGCTAGCTCCTTGACGAACCTTATACACCCCACACCCACAACCAGAGCAAAAAGGTCCTTCGCCATCAACACATTGATAACCCCCAGCAAAGTAACAAAATGCACTCAGGCAACAAAGTAACAAAATGCACTCAGGCAACAAAAAACAGAGCCTTCATGTTCTACACACCTACCTGCTGGAACGAGCTCCCAGTGACCATCCGCACGATCACTGACCTTGCACAATCCAGAAAGGCACTAAAGCACCACCTCTTTCTCCTACACTACGCCCAGGCTAACAGCACGTCCTCGCCTGACACAACCCTACAACCTAACTGTAAATAAATTACATCCCTGCCCATAGCTCTCAGGGCAAGCCATGTAGTTGCCACTACATAGCGACTTCCTGACCAGACTGTAAATAACCTGTATATATTTACCCCTGTTCTGAATCCAAGTTGTATTACCCGTTCGATGTAAGTGCAGAGCAGGCTCTTCCTACTCTGTACAAAATTGTTATCTGTAAACCGCACTGATTTTAAAGAGCGCAGTATATAAAAGCATTAAATAAATAAATATAGGTAGCCATTGTGTTGGTCTGTGATTCCTGTTTAAATAGGGAGGTTAACTTATCTGAGGCTTTTTCTCCTACCCCTTGTTTAGTCCGTTTGTCTACTCACTACTGAGTCTCTGCTGATTGTTTGTAGTTGGGATTAAGTTCATGGTGAATGATTTATATATATTAAAAATCTTTTTTTGAATTATATATTGGGAGAAGGTTTTTTGTCTGTGAGTTTGGGGAGTAGAATTTATGTTTTTCTCCAGACCAGTGGGTTTGGTAGCTTGTTTGGTGGTATAGATATAAAGCGAGATATTTGTAAAATTTGCCGTCCAGTTGTTGAACTTGATCAGTATAATTTTGTTCAATGAACTTTAACATTTTGAAGCTCTAAAATCTGGGAGTCATACTATTAGATAGACTAGCAGAGACAATGTTAGGATTTTCTCGTTGAAGCAGCTGCAAAGTATATTAAGATAACAGCTAACTTTCTGATGCTTGAAAGTGGGGGTATGCCCCTTGCCTATTTTTGGCTCAGCAGTGTGTAATCACTCAGAAGTAAGTAAGAATTTGAGAACTGTAAGTGAGCAGTTCATCCGTTTCCATTTTACTATGCTGCTTGAAGCAGTGAGACAACCGACAGAATTTTTGAGAATATTAATTTTAGCTTTGGCAGCAGAAGATATGGCTGTCACCTCATCTGAACATAAACTGAATTTTAAAGAAACATATCCTTTCAAATGCAAATATGTTTGAGGAAGAAATAGCCCAGCAAAGCAATTTTTTTTTTGTTTTGCGTATGAAATGCAGTCGCTGACTCTTTTCTATTGAAATCCAGATGAGGTATTCTGCAATTTGGTCTAAAAGATAACCCGTTTCTTTGAAATAGTTCAGAAGTCACACAGGGGGCATTAAAATGAAATAACCTATGACTTCATTCTGCATGGCTCAGTTAGTGTTTTCCTACTGCTCATAAATTTCTGCTGGATGGCCACAAACGGCTTCAGTCAGTCACTGCCTACTTTCTCTATGGAAATAGTACCTGCATTACGAGACATATGCTTGGATTTCATGAAACCAGGTCATATAGTGAGAAGTGTTTTCTTCAACAATGACTTATAATTCATAATCACTCTTCAACTGCAGTTTTTTAACTATCTTACAGTGGATGTGAAAACATGGTATTTCTTTTTTTTCTGTAACAGTGGATAACATTTGTGTCGGTGTTGAGTAATAAAAATATTTCTGCTTTCCTTTCTAGAAGTGATTTCAAAAATTCTAAAATCTGGTAGCCCAGGACAAATAAACCTGTATTCCGGCTAAAGGAAACAGGAACTAACCTCTAAGAATAAATGATCTGTTGCCGCCTTAGTTCTGTGTGTGAGTGTATAACCATAAGACTGTCAGCAGCTTACCATGGGCCCGTTGCCCTCCTTCCAGCTTGCACATCTGTTGGACTTTTGCCTGTTCATGCCTAAGTCCAATCCTCCTGACCCAAATGACTCAGTGAGTTTTGCCATCTGTGGTTAGCAACCCGATCCAGCATGTCGGCTGAAATGTGCCTCTCATCCAGGACAGCTAGAAAGCCCACCATATCCAGGTCTGCCTTTATGATTCGCTGCCAACTTGGCAACAGCAGACACGACTGAAATGAATACTGGAGCAAAGGAAAATTAGGCTGTGTAAATTAGGAGAACTGAAATATTGCTGCACTCTACAGATTGCCAAGGTCAGAATGTGATATGCAGATTTGACTGAAAGAATCAGAACATAATTTGATATGAGCTTTTTAGAATGACTCTGTATGTTGTAATGGAACACCAGCTGGGAAAGCAAATACGCCCTGTATTTGTCTGGGGTGGATAATACTGCACACGTTCCTGCATCCAGGAGCTATTTGCAAAGTTTATTACAGTCATAATGATCTAGACCAGGGGTGGCCAACACTGGTCCTAGTGTACCACGATTCAGCCTTATTTTCAGGGTGTCCCTAATGAATATTCATGAGATATATTTGTTTACAATGGGAGACAGTGGGTGTAAATAACGAGGTTACTTACCTGTAACAGGAGTTCTCCGTGGACAGCAGGATAAGTCAGCCACACTTGGTGACGTCCTCCGGGCGGAGCCATGCATACAGAAGTGCTCTCTAGAGCTCAGAAAGGAGGGCCTTTCTGAGCCCACCTAGGTAGCCCATCCCACCGGTCCGCCCCCTAGTCCGGTCAGTGTGTTCCTAGCTAGCTAGTTCCCGGACAGGGAGCGGATACGGCAGGCTGACCTCCTCCAGGGGAGGCGGGTGGGATTGTGTGGCTGACTTATCCTGCTGTCCATGGAGAACTCCTGTTACAGGTAAGTAACCTCGTTTTCTCCATGGACCAGCAGGATTGCGTCAGCCACACTTGGTGCCTCCCCAGCTGTGGAGAATGCTGAGGTGGAGAAGGAGCTTAGTTACTAAATGAGGCTCTGAGCCGCAATAGGATGAACATCTTTATTGCCGTAATAGGTGAAGGTGCATACAAAATCGTGCAGTTGTGAAAACAGCAGTTGTGCAATGGGCAACTAGTGCTAACAGCGTATGAACAACAGTGGCTGAGTAACAGTGCAACTAACAGTGCAGACTAACAACAGTGCCTGTAACAGTGCAACTAACAGTGCTGACTAACAACAGTGACTGTGTAACAGTGCAAGTAGCAGTGCTGACATGCTACAGGAGGAGCAGGTACGGACGGCCCGGCTACTGGGCCAATGCCTGTCTGCCATCTGTTGCAGTGGAAAGGACGGCAGTCCCAAGAGCGCAGTCTTCCTGGGCCCTGAGGTCAAGGCAGTAGTGCTTCTGGAACGTGTGCGGGGAGGACTAGGTGGCCGCTCTGCAGACGTCCGTCAGAGGAACAGAACGAAGGTTGGCAATTGTGGTTGCCAGTGCTCTTAGCTTGTGAGGGCCCACTCTTGGCAAATTCTGAGTGCCTGTGGGGTCTAGGCAGTGGGAGACGCAGGAGGCGACCCAGTGAGAGAGGGTTCTCTTGTTGACCGGCCTGCCCGGCCGGCTAGGGTCGAAGGATACGAATAGCTGTTCGCCTTTGCGAATGGGTTGAGTTCGCAGCAGATAGATCTGAAGGGCACGGAGACAGTCCAGTGTGTGTAGGCGACTTTCTTCTTCGGAGGCATGGGGTTCTGGGAAGAAAGACGGGAGTTCAATGGACTGATTGACGTGGAAGGCAGATGCCACCTTGGGCACGAACTTCGGGTTGGTTCGTAAGGATGCTCTATCCTGGTGTAGCTGTGTATAAGGGGGATGGGACACTAGTGCAGCTCGCTGATTCTCCTGGCGGACATTATGGCAACCAGAAACAGGGTTTTCCAGGAGACGAACTTCATCTTCGCTGACTGTAGTGACTCGAAGGGGTTCTCGGTCAGGTGGCAGAGGACAGCGTTGAGGTCCCATGATGGAACGGGCTGCCTGATTGGGGGTTTCAAATTAGCCAGTCCCTTCATGAAGCGGTTTGTCAAAGGTAGTGCTGCAATGGAAGTTGCCCCTTCAGGCTGGGCGTGAAACGCTGCAATTGCTGAAAGGTGCACTCTGATGGACTGAGTCTTAAGGCCAAAGTTAGACAGAGAAGCAAGGTACTTCAGGACACTGGGAGGAGGACACGTGGTGGGCTCCAGCCCTTGCGCAGTGCACCAGATGCTGAATCTCTTCCATTTGAGGCCATAAGATTTCCTGGTAGAGGGGCGCCTGGCTGCTAGGACCACGTCTTGCACCTCAGATGATAGCTGGAGTGTAGAAAGGCTCATCCGCTCAACCTCCAGGCAGTGAGAGCCAGGGCTTTGAGGTCGGGGTGCCTCGTTTTGCCTCCGTCCTGCATGAGTAGGTCCGGCCGGAGTGGCAGGCGCTTCGGTTTCCCTTGCGCAAGGCGTTGGAGCAGCGCGAACAACATCTGTCGAGGCCAAAAGGGAACCTCTAGGATGGCGCAAGCCTTGTCATGGACCAACCGCTGGAGTGTCATCGGGATGAGGGGGGTCGGGGGAAAGGCGTACACGAGAGACCACTCCCCCCAGCACACGTCGAATGCATCCGCCGCCAGTCTCTTGTTGGAAGGGTGCCTGGAGCAAAACAGGGGGCATTTTGCGTTCTGTTCCGTGGCGAACAGGTTGATGTTCGGGAGCCCCCACTGATGGAAGAGGCTGTCGGTGACCTCTGGGAGCAGTGTCCATTCGTAAGGTTGCAGTTGCCTGCTGAGCTTGTCGGCTAAGGTGTTCTGGTCGCCCGGCAGATAGGAGGCTCGGATGTTGCACCCGTGAGTCAGGGCAAGGGACCAGATCTGCAGGGCTTCCTTGCAGAGGGGCCGAGATGCCGTGCCCCCTTGCTTGTTGATGTAGAACATGGCCACTTGATTGTCCGTCTGGATGAGTACGGTTTTCTTCTGCACATGCGTTAGGAAGGCTTTGAGAACATACTTGATGGCCCTTAGCTCTAGGAGGTTGATGTTCAGGAGTTGCTCCTGCGGTGACCAGGCCCCTTGTGTGCTGAACTTCAGAATGTGGGCACCCCAGCCCAAGTTGGAGGCGTCCGTGGTCAGGGTGACTTGGTGCTCAGGTGGGTGCATGTCCTTTCCCTCCGAAAGGTTCTCTGGAGCAGTCCACCAGAGTAGATGAGTCTTGATCTTGGAGGTCATAGGGATGCGGGTGGAGAGAGGCTGCGAGTGCTGGTTCCAGTGCCTACGTAGATGCCACTGCAGCGGCCGCATCTGTAACCTGGCGATGTGGACCACGGACGTGGTAGCGGACATATGGCCTAGAAGGTATAGGATGGATCTCGCTGAAGAGGATTCCGCCAAGGCCAATCTGGTCGTGAGTGAGGTCAGGGCGAGCAGCCTGCGTTTGGGAAGGTATGCCTTCGAGAGTGTGGTGTCGATCTCGGCTCCGATGAATTCCAGCCTCTGAGAGGGGGTGCACTTGGACTTGTTGTAATTGATGACGAACCCCAGGGAGGAGATCAGGGACTCGGTAGTCCTTAGAGCTTCCTGAAGTTCCATTGCTGAGGGGGCTGTAATAAGCCAGTCATCGAGGTAGGGAAAAATGGAAATGTTCCGTTTGCATAGATGCGATGCGGGAACTGCCACGCATTTCGTGAACACCCATGGGGCCGGCGATAGGCCGAAAGGGAGGACTTTGTACTGGAAGTGCTGGCCCAATACATGAAAACGAAGATACTGTCTGTGTGACTTGTGGATGCGGATGTGGGTGTAGGCATCCTGCAGGTCCAGGGACGCCATCCAGTCGCCGGGTTGAATCAAGGGCAGGATGCAGTTGAGAGAGTACATCCTGAACTTCTCTTTGATGATGAACTTGTTGAGTTTGCGGAGGTCGAGGATGGGGCGGACTCCGCCTGTCCTTTTGGGAACGAGGAAGTACCTGGAGTAGAAGCCAGAGTTTATCTCGTCCGATGGTACTTGCTCTATAGCATCGGAGGACAGCAGGTGTATCAGCTCCTCGGCCATGGCTCGGCACAGGTGAGGTGGGGTTTTTTCTGATGGGTTGGGTGTTTTGGCGAAGGGTTGAGCTGAAACGCATCCGGTAACCCTCTCGGATGATCTCGAGAACCCAGGAGTCGGAGGAGATGTCTTTCTACTTGTTTAAAAAGTAGGTCAGGCAACCCCCGGTCGGGGTGGGCGCCGGAGAGTAGGCGTCAAAAGGACGGTCCACTCTTCGCAGGGGGTGGATTGTTCTTCTTCTGCTTGCGGTCACGCTGAGAGTTACGCTGGTGAGGGGGACCGCTGTAGGAGTTGTTCCTGTATTTGTTATACTGCCATTTCCTGCTGGAGGGGTACTTTTTGTTGGAGGAGTAGTAAGATTTTCTCTGGAAACTGTTCTTATGGGCTCCGCTGCGGCACTCGTAGCCGTCCTCCGCCAGGGTTTGTAAGGTAGTGCAGTGTTCTTTCACGTAGTTGACAGTGTCTTTAACCTTGTCCCCAAAGAGTGATTCCCCCATGCAGGGGGCGTTAGCAATGCTGTCATGGGTGTCATCTCGAAGGCCAGAGGCTCTCAGCCACACCCATCGTCTTGCAGAGATAGCCGTACCAGTGGTACGAGAGGCTGTGTCAAAAGAGTCAAAGGTTGCACTGGCCAGGTGTTTGCTGCACTCCGACATATCGGCAAGTGCGCTGGCGAGCTGATTCTGAGACTCCTTGGGGAGGGATGCAGCGGTCGACTTCAAGGTTTCTAGTCCCACAGATGCTCCTTGTGGTCTTGGGCAAGCCACTTAACCCTCCATTGCCCATGTTCCCTGTAAGTATTAGTGTATGTGTCTCATATCCCCACGTGTTAAATGTATCCCCCAATTGTGTTGTGACCGCTTTGATTGAAGGATAAGGCGGTATACAAAACTGTCTAAATAAATAAAATAAAGATTGCCATGCAGGTGTCCAGAAAGAGAACTTGCTGAAATTGGTGTGCTGCAATCTTAGCACTAAGCATAGCACCTTGGAAGACCTTCTTCCCGATGTCATCCAAGAGTTTGTTGTCTCGGCCCGGGGGGCTATTGGCGTGGGTACGTGAGGACTTGGTGTGTTTGAGCGCTGAAGAGACGACAATGGAGTTGTGTGGTAGCTGGGTCTGAGAAAAGCAGGCACAGGCCTCACTTGATACTTGAAGTCCAGCCGCCTCGGAAACGGACAACCAGACGCTGGTGTCTGCCACAGTTTCGAGTGATTTTCCAGCAGTCTCTGATGCACTGGGAGTGCGAAAGCAGGCTTCGGAGTGGCGAGGTATTTTAGAACCTCTGGAACAACCTCTCCAGGCGCATCAGCGGCGTTCAAAGAGAGGGCAGAGGATAGTTTTGTTAAAAACTTGGGATAGGTGAGATCCTCCACCAGGGGAGGGTCTTCTATCTCAGCTGTCTTCTCTGAGTTGGCGAGCTCTGTGGATGCCGATCCCACCACTGCAGCTTCGATGTCGTGGTCATCGGCAGTGCTGTCGGGGGATGGATTTTCTGGGTCCAGATCGTCAGAGGGTCCGCGTGGGTCTTCTCTGGTTCTCTTCTCTGGGGTAGAGGTAAGGGCTGCCTCCGGAGCTTTGTGCGCTGGATCCGCGCTATGCGGGGTTGACAAGCCTGCCGCGAGTACTGTTGAAGCAGATTGCTACACGAGCTGTGTTAATAAGCTGATGATAGCTGAGGAATTTTTATGGCTGGATCTGCTAGCCCTGCTGCGGTTTGAAGGGCTCCGGCTATGGTTGCCCTTTCGAGGATCCTCCCGCCGGTGGTGCTGGGAGCAGTGGCGGTGGCGCTCGGAGTGCCTGCGTCGTTTGGGAGAGAGGTCCCTGTGGCTAGAGTCGCTGCTGCTGCTGCATCTGTTGACACTGGTCCGTTTACCGTGCGTTCTGCTCTTGGAACTGCTGCTGCTGTTGCGGCTACTGGAGTTGCGCAACAGTGTGCTGGCATTGCGCAACAGTGCACTGGCTTCGTTGGGCGCGCTGTTGTGCGGGGCGCTGTTGTGCGACGCGTTGCTGCGCGAGGCGCTGCTGTGCGACGCGCTGCTGCACGATGTGCTGCTGCGCGAGGCGCTGCCGTGCGAAGCGCAGCTGCGTGCAGGCTGACCGGACTAGGGGGCGGACCGGTGGGATGGGCTACCTAGGTGGGCTCAGAAAGGCCCTCCTTTCTGAGCTCTAGAGAGCACTTCCGTATGCATGGCTCCGCCCGGAGGACATCACCAAGTGTGGCTGACGCAATCCTGCTGGTCCATGGAGAAATACTCTAACCCAACTTAGAAAGGCCCTAAAACATCACCTATTCACCAGATACTTCCCGGCTTAGTCCCGACAAGAAATTACCCTCATGATGTATATAATGTAGATACTTACTGTATAACTCTTGTTAATTTACCCTGTTGTCCAAGTTTCTAATCCCTGTTCAAATGTAAGTGCATCTCAGTGACCCTGAAATGCATATGTTATGTTTTGATGTAAACCGCACTGATGTCAATAGCGTGGTATAAAAGAAATACTAAATAAATAAATAAATAAATACATAATAAATAAATTAGGGACATCCTGAAAACCAGGCTTCATTGTAGTGCACTAGGACCGGAGTTGGCCACCCCTGATCTAGATTATTAGTTACTATAATTATAAAAGAAAATTGGTGATCAGTATCAGAATAATCTCATTCAGAACAAGAAGTTCCACATTGAATTGATGGAGTTTACTTACAGTGTATATATGCATCCAAAAAATAGCCATCAAGATCTTCTTGGATCCTCTGATATGAACAATTGACGGGAGTATTACTAAGTACGTTGAGCAGTTAACATGGGAATTAGCTTGTGTTGTTAGAGCATAGCTTTGCTAACAATGAATACAGTCGCTTGACACTTCGGGTTTTGCACTTACCACATGTTTTGAGCAAAAATAAACACATGGTAAGTACAAACCCTGTGTGGTAAATGCAGGAAGTGTTCCCAGCATCTGCCCTGGATTTAGCACACAGGGCAAACACTTAACACACAGGAGCCATATTCCCTGCCTCAGCAAGTAGTGTGAGAGCCAGGGCCAGGGTCAAGGCAGGAAATGCAGGCCTGGTAGAGATGACCCCATCTAAAACAAAGAAGCACCATGCAGCTTCCAATCCCCCCCCCCCCCCGGCATTTCCCTTCCCAAGAAGAGCCAACCCAGCTACCCAATCCCCAAACCGATCTAAGGAGCTCCTTCTGGCAGCCCCCAACAGTGCAACTACCCCTCCTAGGTAATTAGTAGCAGCTGTCCCTGTGTCTAGTGGATGGAGCGGGAGCAATCCCCCTTTGCTCCTGTTCCTTTCCCACCTGGGTTCAAAGTAGTGGCTCTGACTCTTAGCAATTTTTATTTTACTTATTTAACATTTCTTATATACTGCCTTTCATGATATCAAGGTGGTTTACATTGAACAAACTGAAATTACATTGAACAGGGCATTATAAATTGGAGATAACTATTTTACAGGGAACATGGGCAATGGAGGGTTAAGTGGCTTGTCCAGGACCACAAGGAGCAACTGTGGGACTAGAAACTCCAGTTCTTCCAGCCCAAGGTTACTCTCCTCTAGTAGGATTTGAACCTCTGACCTTCCAGCCTGAGGTAACTTGCCCCAACCACTAGGCCACTCCTCCCTCTGATAATTTCATAATTCACAATAATTTCATGTTACTGCTGCTAAACGTCAAAGTGGCAGTAGTGGAAGATTACTGTTAGGGGTCAAGAAAGGGACATCTTAGTTCCAAGTTTGAGCAATAAAGGGTAGGGGGAGGGAAGAATAGTCATTATTCTGCCCCCACCCCCATCCATCCTATGACAGCAACAATATCACTTCTAAGCAGACAAGTCAATGGAGATATAGAAACAGTGATGCATTTCCCTAGTACCATGCAACATATAAAAATAATGGATGTAAAGTCTAAAAGTTGATGTATAGAAATCACCAAACTGAAAATCAAGGTGGGGCATACTCAAAGGGTTTAACACAGTTTGCAAACCTGCGACCACGTTAATTTGAGCGGGGTATTCAGGGGCACATACATGGTTTGTGCCACTGAATGTCCCCTCCTAAGCTATCTGAACACCCCGACACTAACCACTTAGTATCAGGGTATTACAGAGGTAACGCCCAAGGTAGACAGTCAGCCACTAACTGGCTAACCTAAACCAGCTGAAGTGAGGCAAAAAAAGAGCTGGCTTAACTTTAGACAGTTTTGCTATCTGGTCAGCAGCTGAATATTACCGAGCAAACCAGAGTGTCAGTGTCAATGGGCGGATACAGCCATGACACTGATCATTAATTAAAGCGGTGATGGGATTTTGGGATTTTGTTGTTTGCTTTAATCACACTGACCGGCATTGCTGAAAATTGTTTTTCAATCCCCTCTGTCCCTATTGCTGGAATTGGGGACAGGAGCTACCAAATAGAAGTCTGGGACCCGGCTCTAAAATCAGGGACAATCCCCGAAAATCAAGGACATATGGTAATCTTATCCATAGAGTCAAAAAGCACCCTTATGGCTCACCATACGGTGCACCCACCCCTGTGGCCTGAGATATACAATGGGAGGTGTAAAGCAGTCCATAGAGCACCCATTCTCACAACTTTGCTGAACACCACAAGGCAACCCACACCCTCCTCCCATAGAGGTGGCTAAACCTATGCAGCCCCCAGGTTGGGCACCCCCAGCTGTCAAGGAACCAATGGCCATAGAACCTTAGAAGCCCACATGAGCTCCCCAGGTCCATGGAATACCTGATCCCCTGGGTATGGGGAACTCTGATCACTGAGCTCCAACAAAACAGGCCCATATTCAGTGCTAGAAATGTTAAGTAGCTGTTCAGAGCCAGTAGACCTTAGATATATCCTCCCTTGGGCAGGGTGAGGGGACCATCTGCCCACAAGAACATGGCCCTTAGCAGCAGGATGACCCCCCCCCCAGGTGCATGTATGCACTGTTATATACCACCCCCCATGCAGGAGAGGTAGGGGTCAGACAGCACCTTTTAATGCCATGTTGTCAGTATATGAAACACCTAATTTACATGTCCCACCCCCCCACTATACTCTGATGGCTCCAACTCTGGCTAGGTGGCCAGTACTGGCTGAAGCACACAGGCTCTATGTCCTGACACCTCCACAACACCAAACACCAACATAGCATCCCTCTGACAATTCTGGTCTAGCTTTTGCTGCATATCGCTAACCAAACAGCGGCTCAATACCGCCGCCATCTGGTTAGCGAGTCACCTATGAGGCGACCCTGTATCTTCAATGCCAGGGCCAGATACGACCCCGGCATTGGACATCTGGGTTTGATATTCAGCTCTGGCAGCTACCGCATCAGCAGTTCTAGCTGCCAGCGCTGAATATCAGGCCATAGTGTAAATGATTCAATGCAGAAAATGTGAAGAGGGGAGAAACCAAACCTGAAACTGAGAACATGTATCAGACTTCATAAGCAAACCGTAGACTGCTACAGAAAGAAACTCCATGCAACCTCAGTAGGTAGGTCTTCTCACAGGAAAATCACTTCCTTAATGACCTCACAAGCAAAGTCCTGAAAATAAACTTCAGAGATGCACACGAAAGGAAAACATTTGAAATTAAATGATCAAATATTTTCACTCTGACAGGAATTAAATAGAGACATTGGCCTCTTTATTCTTATCAGACATTAAACCTCAAAATATAAAAGGCCAGTGTCTCGTCACTTCTTCCTCTCATTGACCTTCAGTGACATATTCAGATGACCTACGATCACATGTAAATTGTCACTGTGCTTTGAAAGGTTATGAGCTATGCAGGTAAGCCAGAGCCTAGCTGAGTTGGTATTCTTTAAATCCTGAGCCACTGCATTATTTCCCCATGGAGAACTCTCGAAAGCTATATTAAATTAGTCCAATAAAAAATATGACCTGCAACTTGCTTTCTGTCCTTTATTTGTGAATAATTAAATTAAATTATTAATGGTGGGCGGAGGGTGTTGTAAACACACACAAACACAGGGTGATCTCGTAAGACTTATTCTATTTAGAAAATAGGTAAAAAAGATACATTTATACATGTACGTAAAAGAGATAGAGGACATGAAAACTACGTACAGGTAAAACACCACCGTATGTTGGGCTATTTTTTAAAACATGTAGGTACTCATGTCTTTAGAAATTACCAGAGTTAAACCAGCTGAAATAGTGGCTAGCTTGAAGTCATGGACATAAAGTATGTGAGTACATGGATATTTTTAAAAATACACATGTAAATTATAATGGCACCACTCATACTTTGCCCAGACAGTGCCTTCGGAAGGCACTTAACTGGCTAATGGGGAGGAGCTGAAAATGTTTCAGAGTAAAGCCAACATTTATGATGTGGTTGGATCAAAGTCCTTGGGACGTCTGACTGCTGATGTAGCTGCACAGAGTCAGAAGTTGCAAAGGTGTCTTATATATTGGGACATGGAATGTACGAAGCATGAACCAAGGGAAGTTGGAGGTGGTCAAGAATGAAATGGAACGTGTACAACTCGTTCTGTTGAGTATCAGCAAACTGAAATGGAATGGCACTTTGCATCTGATGATCACATGGCTTACTATGCTGGAAATGAAAGACAAAGAAGAAATGGTGTTGCATTTATAATTAAGAAGAAACTTGCAAGAACTATAATGAAATACAATGCAATCAATATGACCCTGAGAATATACTACCGGTATTTAAAAACGATTTACAAAATGCATTTGCTGCTTTGGATACAAATGACAGAGCACCAGAAGAGTTATGGTATGACATAAAAAGATTGTGCTAGATGAAAGTGAAAAGGGTCTACAAAAAGCAAAAAAGCAAAAATGGCCAAAATAGATGACTGAAGAAACTGAAAATTGTACAGAAAAGCAGAGAAGCTAAAGCCAGAGGAGAAACAGAGGCAATCATAGTACTCATAGATTTCCAATGTGCAGCAAGACAAGACAAGGAGAAGTACTGCAATGACAAATGCAAGGAAATAGAATCAGAAATTATTAAAGGAAGAACAAAATTGGTTCTCCTAAAGCTACTAGAGTCAAAGAGAAAATTCCAGCCTTGAATTGGAATCTTACAAGATACTCAGTGATCCATGTTGAATGATGCTGAGAAGATCAAGAAAAGAATATACAGAATCATTATACCGTAAGGATCAAGTGAACCAACAGCTGTTTCAACCTGTACTTTATGGTGAGGAAACATTGGTGATGAAAGATGAAGTCGAAGCAACATTGAAAGCATTATCAAAGAACAAAGCACTGGTTATTGATGGTATCCCATTGAAGTATTACAGCAATCAGATGTGGCTTTGCCATACTTACAAAGCTCTGCCAGGAAATTTGGAAGACAACATCATAGTCAACTGACTGGAAAAGATCTGTGTTTATACCAATACTGAAGAAAGGTGATCTGAGTGACTGTGAAAATTATCACACAATCGCTCTGATCCTACATGCCAGCAAGATTCTGCTCAAGATCATCCAGCAGAAACTACAACCATACCTAGAACAAAAAGTATCTAAAGCGCAAGCAGGGTTCAGGAAAGGGTGAGGAACAAGGAACATCATTGAGGATGTGATATGGATACTTGAAAAGACCAAAGAATACCGAAAGGATATCTACAGTATATGTGTTTTATTAACTACAGCAAGGATTTTGACTGTGTAAACCATGAGAAAATTTGGGCCACATAAAGAAGCATGGGTATACCAGAACACCCGATAGTTCTTTTGCACAACCTTTACATTGATCAAGAAGGAACAGTTTGAACAGAACAAGGAGAAAGAGAATGTTTTAAAATCAGCAAAGGTGTACAACAAGGCTGCATACTTTCCTACTACCTGTTTAATTTATATGCAGAACAAATCAGAGAAGCAAGACTGTATGAAGACAATTGAGGTGTGAAGATTGATGGAAGACTCCTCAACAACCTTCTCTTTGCTGATGACACCACAATACTGGCTGAAAGTGAAGATGATCTGAAACATTTGCTTCTCAAGATCAAGGAATGCAGTCTTAAAATGGACCTGCACTTTAACATAAAGAAGACGAAGAGCCTGCCAACTTGCAAAATCCATAAGTTCATCGTTGATGAAGAATAAATTGAAATAGTGGATAATTTTAACTTGCTTCGATATAATCAATAAAGAAATGACAAGCAGTCAAGAAATCCGATGACACATTGCTCTTAGCTGAATGGCTATGAAGGACCTAGATAAGATTCTCCAGAACAGAAATGTTTCTCTCCATTCAAAGATCTCACTTGTCCAAGCCATGGTATTTTCAACAACATCTTACAGATGTGAAAGTTGGACAGTGAAAAAAAAAAAAGGAAAAAAATTGATGCCTTTAATTTATAAACTTGCTTATATCGAAGCAAGTTAAAATTGTCCACTATTTCAATTTATTCAGATCTGGCGAAAAATACTGTGTATACCATGAACTGTCCAACAAACAAATCAGTCAGTACTAAAGGAGATTAAACCAAAGCTTTCTTTAGAAGTTCAGATGACAAAACTTCGACTTTCATATTTTGGACATATCATATGAAGAGAGAGATTATTAGAGAAAGACATCATACTTGGCAATGATGAAGGTTAACTCAAAACAGGAAGGCCAGCAATGAGATGGATCGATACAATAACAGCAGTTATGAGTGCCACTCTGTCAATAATGAGCCACCTGGCTGAAGACCAAACACAGTTTAGTACAGCTATCCAGAGGGTCGCCATGAGTCAACATCGACTTGATGGCATTTAACAACAACAACAATAACAATTTATGCATGCAAATCTGTGCTCTGCCTATGTTCTATCCAAGCTCTGCCCCAGTTTTCACACACTCCTAAACTATACGCCAATGCCCTAGTGCACGTACAAAATAGTGACTCCATGTGTAAGTGCCGATTGCTGTGTGTAAGTCATTCAAAATAGGTGACTTATGTGCATTGATGGCGTGAAAAGGTCCCCGGCACTTTATAGAATTACAGAACCTCCTTAATGGCGGAATATTGAAGTTAACATACAGTACCCGATACTGAAAGGCAGATATATTTATTTATTTGGCTATTCTTTTATACCGCTTTTCACCATGTCAAAGCGGTGTACACTTAACTCAGGGGAACAAGGTTTACACAGAACACCAACTTTTTACATTAAATCGGTAACTTATTTACAGTGGCTTCTTTGCATGCAAGTACAAATATGTACGGTTAGGAGTCCTTCTGATCACCTCAGCACTATCTGGTTGGGAGCAGAATGTGGGCAGTGCTGGGAGTTACCAGATAGCGGCAGTGAAAATCACTGCTATTTGGATAACTGTCCACATCACTTAGGATAGCAAAAAAAGAGCCCTAAATGCTCTGTGATAGGCCGAATATCACTGCTATCCAGATCGGCACTGCTCTGACTGGAAAATATAAACAATTTCTTTCCATACCAGTGCATACCGGTGCTGAATACCCGGATTTTCTTTAACACAGTGGTAAGTGTTTAAGACTACTGACCACTGATATTAAATATCAGCCTTACAAATTATACATCTAAGTGCTGTTATCTCCAGAAAGCCTCAAACCCTATCCCCTTTTGAAAAGTTAATTTTGGTTGTATAATGATTTATATGTCCAAAATTATCCATTGAGACCCAAAGAACCTTTTTTATTAAAAGCATTTTATGAGGCTAGCGCAATCACTGACTACCAAAATGCTTTTGAATATTCTCCTTGTGTGCCATACAGTTATAAAATTATTCCCATAGGGGATCATTCTGTCATGTGAATAGCAGTGATCCCTGCTATTATCTCCCCTTGCCCACTCTGTCAGAATCCTCCCCATATGAACAGGGAGTTTGTATGGGGAGGCTTAGACGGGAGAAGGAGGGGGCGTTGCAGAGGCAGAGTTAGGGCGGGCAGTGGGCGGTCCACAAACCCAGATGTACAGGGCCAATTCTGACATCGGCTCTGTATGTCCGGAGTCAGCAGACTGGACGGGGGGACTTATTCCATCTCTGCATGCCGGAGTATGGCTGGCCCAGGCGCCGTCAAACAGGTGAGGGGATGAAGAGGATTCCCTGCAGCTCGACCCTGGCCATGGAAGGCCAGATCGGGGGTCGGGCTGCAGGGAAAGGAAGGAGTGGTCAGCGGCCGGGGATTGCGGTTCCTGAATGGAGCTGTGGTGCCATGGCAATGGGATGCGATGGCACCAGGGCTTCATTCAGGGGCCTGACTGAGTTTGCCAGGGATGGCTTTGCACATGCAAGCCGATCAGAAGGGGATCCTGGCCTGCACGTACCCAATTCTGATCCCATGGGGCATGTCTAGCCCCCACAGGATTGGAATCAGGTCTACCTCTGTGCATCCAATTCCGATCAAGTGCACAGGGGCATGCATGTCCTCAATGGAATGAACCCCATATTGTGCATTTTCAGAGGGAAGAAATTGTTAATCATAATGCTCCCACCCATTGATTAATCTTCCTTTTTTGAGGATCTCACTAAACGTTTTTTTTTTTTGCGTGAGTGACCCCATTCCCCCCACAACATCACCTCATTGCTCATTCAACATCATTAGCTAAAACTCCAGTATTGCATTCAATTCATGATCTTGATCTTGCTACACAAGGCCTGTATGCTGATACCTCCTTCCCAAAGTGAACTCCAAGTACTTCGAAACTGGGTCAAAATGAATTCAGAAGTACCTTAAAAGCCCAGCAAATAGCAAACCACATAAAACTTTTTTTGTCGGATTGACCAGCACAGTAGACAGGATCAATGCCCGTTACCACAGCGGCCCTTCCTTTTTAATCATTTATAAGACAATTTTAAAACAGCTCCTGTTAGTAAAAGCTGGTACTTAGCTTTGTGAAATTAGGCTGTGAAAACAGGCGGGCAATGAAAATTCAGTGCCTGCTTCAGTAGGTCATGTCGCTACGACGTGCCACGTTTCAGGGGTACACTCATCCACCCCCTGCTTCAGGTCAGACCTCCGAATTGAAGTAGAAGCATCAGCCATAAACACCCAGCTGTGAAAGTGATTTATATATCCAACCGCCATTATGAATCACGGGAAGGGACACGCCCCCCCTGTTGTGATAGGCCCAGGAGAAACCAATCCAGTCAAAGAAGTGAAACCACCAAACAGGTTCCACCTCTAAACATGGAGGATTAATAGGTGATTGATAAACCTCAACACAAAGAGGAAAAGGCATATCGGCATACAGATGTGAAGTTCAACGAATAGTGTACCAGTCAATCTGTTGATTGAGACCGTTTGGAACAACTGAATGTAAACGGAATATCCATTGTTGCTCTAAGTTCTGTAAACGCTGAATCCGATCTCCACCACAGGGATCCAAGGGGACATGGTCCAAAACTCGCCAATGTAGGTCGCCAAACATATGAGAATGTTCAAGGCAATGCCCAACCAGGGGAGCTGACATCGTTAGGGTCCGTACCCGGGAAGCGTGTTCAATCAGGCGGTGCTTTAGGGATCGTGAAGTCCTACCAACATATGGTAACTGACACGGGCAAACGATCAAATAGACCACATGGTCCGTGTTGCAATCAGTGTGCCACCGAGTGTGATAAGATCTGTGGGTACGAATGTCCATCCAAAGAGCGCCCTGCAATGTGCCCGGACAGAAAGTGCAGGACTGGCATGGAAAATGACCCGCCTGATCATGACATCTGGGAGGAAGGTCGAGAGGAGACTTAGTCTTGACCAAAAGATCCCGTAAGTTGGACCTTCGGGAGTAGGCAATTTGAAGTGGCTTTTGAAAGCAAGAATGAATCATTAAAGTAGGCCAAAATTGGTGTATGAGGCGAGGCACTGAATTTTCATTGCCCGCCTGTTTTCACAGCCTAATTTCACAAAGCTAAGTACCAGCTTTTACTAACAGGAGCTGTTTTAAAATTGTCTTATAAATGATTAAAAAGGAAGGGCCGCTGTGGTAACGGGCATTGATCCTGTCTACTGTGCTGGTCAATCCGACAAAAAACGTTTTATGTGGTTTGCTATTTGCTGGGCTTTTAAGGTACTTCTGGATACCTCCTTCCCATGCAGTAACTACCCATTACAGGTTTGGTGGAGAATGGGTGGTTTGGAGAGGAGAGTGGGCATGGAGTGCATATTGCAGTTAGTGCAGAGACAGATAGAGGGGAATTTTAGACGTGACATTCAGTGCAATCTGGGATGTCTAAGACAGAATGTCTGAAAAAAAAGCAGGCACGTCTAGGTGCAGACGCAATTTCACAAATGTTGACATGCCTGATATGGATTTCTGCAGGGGCAGCTATATAGATGTCCTCAGAATAGCATTTCAGAACCTGGATGTCTAAGAATAGCCAAATGGTTAGAGTAGTGAGCTAGGGCCAGGAAAGCCAGCATTCACCTCCCACTGGTACTATCACTGAAATTGTGCTAGGTTCTGGGGATGATAGAGTACTTTCTCCTTTATATATTCTGGATTTTTTTCAGCCAAACAAGCACCTTTCAGATGCCTGTTCATGTCTAAAACAGCTCTAAACTTAGATGCAGTCCAGGACATTTCTGAGATCAAGCAGAATGCCCCAGCTATAGCCCCGTTCAGAACTGGACGTCCACTGAATATATGCATCTGCCACCACCACTGGGGAGGGGGTAATTTTATAAGGTGTCACCTAGATTTATGCATCTAAACAATTATAGTCATTTTAGTCATTTATGTGCATAAGTGATCACTTAACTGCATAAATGACCTCTTATAAAATGCTGACTACTGTAAAAGTATGTGCATTGTGTGGATAGTGTATTAAAAAAAAATTACCTGAAGGCAGGATGAGGCTTCTGGAGTAGGCTGTGTTAGAAAGCAGTATTCTGGAGCTGGGACGTGGGTTTAAAAACAAGAACAAAAATGTCCCCCACAGCATCCTGGGGCTCTCTGATGCTGAATCGCAGCATCGGGAGAGCAGGAGAGGCAGCCGGCAAGTTTTAAAAGTTAAAAAAAAAGAAGATGAGGAATCTGTAAGTTCCTGTGGTGCCAGGGATCCATAAAAAAAAGTAGTGCCCGCTGTGTCCCTGAGTGATTCAGGGGGGGGGGGGGGGGCCAGGATGTTCAGATGCTTTGGGGAGGAGCAGGAAGCAGCAGCTTCTCACCTGATGAAATCGCAAAGTGAAATGAAACACTGGAAAAGTTCTCTGCTGAACTCTGTTGGATTTAAAGGGGACACAACTTTTTAAAAAATAAAGGTACATTTTTTTTTATGAAAGTGGGATTTGAGGTTAGGGTTCACGTAAGGGCAGGGGCGGCCCAAGTGGGATGCAGAGCCATATGCAGAGATTAATTGCGGGGCCTCATTTGCATAGGGAGCCTCATTTGCATAAATATTTGTAAAATGCTAACATGCATTTTTAGTAAACCTGCTTCTTAATGAGTGTCTGGATAAAGAAAGACTAAGGGGCTTGTTTACAAAGCCATGGTAGCGGTTCACGGTCGTTATCGGAGCCGCGGCCCCATTGAAATCAATGGGGCCGCGGCTCCGATAGCGATCGCGAACCGCTACCGCAGCTTTGTAAACAAGCCCCTAACAGATTTCTATGTTACTATATTCCAGTGCCAACCGCCAGGCCCATTAGGAAGTACTACAAACACTGACCATTTAGAACTCATAGCAAATCCACCATATCATAACAGCACTGCCAGGACTCACAAAGCACCAAACCCTACCTATCAAACGGCAACACTGCAAATATTAAACCAATACATCTCAGAGAATACCAATACATCTCACTGGGGGAAAGAGAATAAGTGACACGGTCAAATAGAAACTACATGAACAGAATACCTCAGCTTGGTTAAAATGCAGAACATAGACCGTCACCAAAGAACAAGGGATCACAATTTAGAAATAGGAAGACAATAATTAAACTGGGAACCCCAAAAGCCAAACTTGGGATGTACAACAACACTGGAGAAATAAAACTATAAATGAATTTCCTCTTGTTCCAAACAAAACATAAAAGACATTAACGATGCACATTTCCCAGAGCTGATATATTCCAGTTAATAAATTCAAAATAAAAAAGTATTTTTCTACCTTTTGTTGTTTGTGCATTTTCTTTTTCAGTTGCAATTGCTCCAGCCACTTTCTTCTGGTTTCTTCATGTCTTCTGCGAGCTATCCATTTGTCCTTTCTTCTCTTTTAGATTTTTTTCCATTTTCTTTCTCTATATCTGCTTTAACATACTGTTCTTTCCCCCATTTCTTTCCTTATTCCTTTATCATCCACTCAAATTTCACCCTTCCATTCTCAATCTCCACTTACTCTTCTAATACCCGGCCCATCGTAGACTTTTCTTCCCTCCCACACAAAATATCTTTTCCCCTCTCCATTCTCATTCCCCATCCCTTTCTAGTCCTCCACCAAAATCAGCTCCCTTATAGTTCTAGACCCACCCAGCATCCACCCATTCTAGTCCCAGTCTCCCAAGCCTCCACATCAGCCCATTTCCAGTCCTAGCCCCCCATATGCTCTTTTCCAGTTCCATTCCAGCCCCCCATCAACCCACTTCCACTCCAAGCTCCCCCATCAGCCCATTTCCAGACCTATTCCAACTCCCATCAGCCCATTTCCAGTCCTATTCCAGCCCATCACCCATTTGCAGTCCACGTTCCCCCCATCAGCCCATTTCTAGTCCTATTCCAGCTCCTCATCAACCCATTTCCAGTCCTAGCCCCCATATGCTCTTTTCCAGTTCCATTCCAATCCCCCATCAGTCCATTTCCACTCCAAACTCACCCATCAGCCAATTTCCAATCCTAGCCCCCTCATCAACCCACTTCATCCTATTCCAGCTCCCAGCCCATTTCCAATTTTAGCCCTCCCATCACAGCCCATTTCCAGTCCTACCCCCCCACCATCACAGCCCATTTGAAGTCCTATCCCCACCACCATCACATTCCATTTCCCCCCACAATCACAGCCCATTTGCAATCTGTTTCTCCCCCACCATCACAGCCCATTTGCAATCCATTTCCCCGCCCATCACAGCCCACTTGCAGTCTATTTCCCCCATCACAGCCCAATTGCAGTCCGTTCCCCCCCCCCACACTATCACAGCCCATTGTGTACGTTCCCCCATCACAGCCCATTTGTAGTCCTATTCCCCCACCATCACAGCCCATTTGCAGCCCATTTCCCCCCCATCACAGCCTAATTGCAGTCAGTTCCCTCCCACCATCACAGCCCATTTCAAGTCAGTCCCCCCCCTCCAACATCACAGCCCATTCGTAGTCCTATCCCCCACCATCACAGCCCATTTGCAATCCGTTTCCCCTCCCCAACCATCACAGCCCATTTGCAGTCTATTTTCCCCCATCATAGCCCAATTGCAGTCAGTTCCCCCCCACCATCACAGCCCATTTCCAGTCTGTTCCCCCTCCACCATCACAGCCCATTTGTAGTCTTATCCCCCCCCATCACAGCCCATTTGCAGTCCGTTTCCCCCCTCCTCCATCACAGCCCATCCAGTCCAAGCCCCCTCTCCCCCCTCCAAATAGCCCCACACCATCTAAGGTGCTGCAGAGGGAGCCAGGGGAGCCCATGTGAGGCCCCAGCTCCCTCTGCACAACCACCAGCATGAGAAGTCTTTTCCCTCATGCTGGTGGCTGTATCTGTGAAGCTGCGAATGCTGGGAAAGGTTAAAGGGCATTATAATAGCCTTTGTTTTATTTTCCATTCCTTTCCTTATGATATCTAGCATTCTATTTGCTCTCTTGGACGCAGCTGCACACTGGGCGGTGGTGTTTAACATGTTATTCACGATGATGCTTAAATCTTTTTCCTGGGTGATGGTTCTCAATGTGGAACTTTGCATCGTGTAACCATAGTTTGGGTTGTTCTTTCCTAGGTGCATAACTTTGCACTTGTCCACATTGAATTTCATCTGCCATTTGGATACCCAGTCTTCCAATTTATCAAGATCCTCTTGCAATTTTCCACAATCCTCTTGGGTTTTAACAACTTTAAATAGTTTTGTGTCATCTGCAAATTTGATTACCTCACTCGTTATTTCCTTTTCCAGGTCATTTATGTCTAAAAGCAGCGGACCCAGCACAGATCCCTGCGGTACTCTACTATTCACCTTTTTCCATTGGGAAAACTGGCCATTTAGCCCTACCCTCTGCTTTCTATCTTTTAACCAATTCCTTTTCCACAATAGTACACTGTCTCCTATCCCATGACTTTTTAGTTTTGCCAAACGTCTCTGATGAGGGACCTTTTCAAAGGCTTTCTGAAAGTCCAGATACATTATATCAACCGACTCATCTTTGTCTACCTGTTTATTCACACCTTCAAAAAAACATAACAGATTAGTAAGACAAGATTTTCCTTGTCTAAAGCCATGTTGGCTATCTCCCATTAAGCCATGACTATCTACATGTAGAGTAATTTTGTTCTTTATGATGGTTTTTACCATTTTTCCCAGTACTGACGTCAGGCTCACCAGTCTGTAGTTTCCCGGATCACCCCTGGAACCCTTTTTAAAAACTGGTATTACATTGGCAATCCTCCAGTCTTCAGGTATTACAGTTGATTTTAATGATAGTTATGGTTGAGGTGCTAGCAGGAGGCATGGTTAAAGTTGTAGAGCTAGAGTGTTTGTGTTTAGATATGAGGAAGTCTGCCATTGCTTGAGGGTGGATGGTGTTATCCTGAAGGGTTTGAGATGGGTCGTTTGTGAGACTTCTGGCATGGAGCAAGATGTTACTGTGATATTTGCGCTTGGCACTGAGGGTGTTGGTAGCATATGCCATACGTTGGTCAAGGTAAGTAGACAGAAGCTGTGGGTCTTTAGTCTTTCTCCACCTTTGATCCAATCTTCTGGGAAGGCGCTTCTGGTTTCTGAGGGGGCATGAGTACCAGGGGGAATGATGTCGAGGGGTTTTGGGAGGAGTGAGGTGTGGAACTTGAGAGGGTTTGGCAATGGTGGTGTTCTAGGTTTGTACCAGTAGATCGAGGTTTGAGTGTTGAAAAGCTTGCTTCTGATGAGGGATGGTTTGCTGGATGAACTTATTTTCATTGAAGCTTATGAATCTTCTTGTTGTAGGAGGTTTGTGTGGTAGGGAGTGTTTTGTTGAGGGATGGGTATGTTGAAATAAATTAGGTGATGGTCTGACCTTGGGGCTGGAGTGGAGGATGGAAAGATAGGGTGAGAGGGGTAGAGTAAGTCATTGGGGAGGAACAGAAGGTCTAATGCGTTTCCTTTTTGGTGTGTTGGGGTGTTGATGATTTGGGTGAATTGGAGGTTGTTCAAGGCTTGGAGGAAGGCATTGCTGTAAGCAGAGTTGGTTGAGGGGAGGTTAAGGTCTCCAAGTAGTATAAGATGTTGTTTGCGCAGGACAAAGGATGTGCTTTCAGGGGTTTTTTGGTGTTTAGTATTGGGTGAGGGATAGAATTGTGCCAGTTAAAGGCCTGACTTCTCTTGCTATCTAGTGCTCCATAGACTTATCTTGTGTGATAAAATAGATCACGAGTTGACAATTTACAGAAATGTAGTTATTTTTTCAACTTAAAATGTTTATTTATTTATTTATTTATTTAACATTTGCTTCTATACCGCGCTATTAAAATCAGCGCGGTGTACATCAAACAAGCATACTACAATGTATACAAACAACATTGAGTTTACAAAGAACAGGAAATTGAACATGGGAAGGAAACCAGGGGAACTAAATACATATTAACTCAAACTATGTACAATACTTTAATGTAAATGGGTGTTGCATTAGTTTTGTGAAGCTAACCATTATCTGAGGAGATGACGTGCAGGGGCGGCAGGTATATGGGGGAAGTTTGCAGGTTGTTGGATGTGCTTCTATCACTGGAGGTTTCTGAGTAATATTTTGTGAATAGGTGGAGTTTTAAAGCTTTTCTGAATAGAATGATGCTTTTTATTCCACGGATTTCATGGGGGAGTGCATTCCAGTTTAAAGGGGCAAATAAGGAGAAGGCTCTGTTGGAGGTAGCTTTTGTGCATTTAGTCATTAGGTTGGGGACTGCTAACGTGTTCTGTGCAGTAGATCTTCTGCTTCTATTTTCTAGGGTGCCATGGATTAGCGTGCTGATTGGCGTAGGGGGGTAGTTATTTAGGGCTTTGAAAGTAAGAACCAGTGATTTGTATTGGATCCTGGTGTGAAGAGGTAGCCAATGTAAATCCTTCATGATGGGTGTTATGTGGTCGGATCTTGATGATCCGGAGAGGACTCTTGCGGCTGCATTCAAGGCTAAGCGGAGCGGGTTTAAGGTCGACTGTGGAAGGCCATGAAGAATAATATTCGCGAAATCAACATGTGGAAGGACTAGAGCCTGAAAGGTTGTTCGGTAGTCTGTGAAGTCCAGTAAGTGTCGGAGGTGACGTAGAGTTCTGATCTTATGGTATATTGCCTTTGTGATGTTTTTTATATGCGTTGTCATGTTCAGGTGCTGGTCCAGGGTGATGCCGAGGTAACGAATTGTGGATTTGGATTTCAACTCTACATTGTTGACTCGTAGAGATGAAGGGGGTGTGAATTTGAGGTTCCTCGTGACAAATAGGACATCCGTTTTGCTGTGATTGATCCGTAAATTTTGGGATAATAGCCAATCTGTTACTGCTTCGAAGCAATTAGTTATTGGGGAGAGCACTGGTTGGTCTATCAAGAATGGCATGTAAAGGAGGATGTCATCAGCGTATGCAAGGCATTTTACGTTGAAGGATCGAATTAAGTCGCATATCGGCTGCATATAAATGTTAAACATCAATGAAGATAAGGACGATCCTTGGGGAACTCCCTGTGTTTGTAGAAATGGTTCGGAGGATGAGTGGCCAGCCTTGACTTGCTGCCATCTATTGGATAGGTAGGATTCACACCATTTTAGAGCTGTATTTTGGATCCCCTTTTCTTTCAGGCATTGTAGAAGTATGTCATGACTCACTGAGTCGAAGGCAGCAGATATGTCCAGGAAAATAAGGACAAAGCCTTGTTGTATGTTGTTGATTCCTGTGATCAGATCGTTAAACAGGGTTGTGAGGACAGTGTCTACTCCGTGTGCTACTCTGAATCCGTGTTGGGCTGGATCCAATGGTGCTTCGGTGTCGATATGTTGCTGGATTTGTTGTTGGGCGGCTTTTTCAATGATCTTGGCAAGGTGGGGGATGCTCGATATTGGTCTGAAGGATTCTACTTTGACTGGATCTAGTTTGCTATTTTTTAGTAATGGTTTGATAGAGGTGTTTTTGAGGCTCTGCGGGAATGATCCTGTGGTGAAGGACTGGTTCAGAATTTTGGCCAGGATGTTGCTTATGTCATGACGAAGCTCTTTGATCCAGCTGGCTGGGCAGGGGTCATTAGGTGCTGTGCTGGGATTAACAGAAGCAACGATGTCCGCGACCTCTTTAGTGGATACTGTGGTGAAGTTGCATAGTGGCGTTGCTTGAAAAGTTTCGGATGGTGTGGAGGGATTATTAGTGCCTATGTTTGCGTTGGTCTTAACCATCTTCGATTGTAAATAGTCTGCATAGTCCTGTGGTTGAGGCATTGGGGGGTGGACTGAGATTGGTTCTCCTGTTATGGACTTTACTATATTGAATAAAGCATGTGGTTTGTTGATGGAGCGTTTTAAAATATCAGTGTGATAGAGTTTCCTTTTTTGTGTTATCTTCTCACGGTGGGTCAGCAAGTATGAGTTGTATGCAGTGTGTGCTTCAGAGGAGTGGGTTCGACGCCATTGCCTCTTGAGTTTGCGTAGATGGTGAAGCGATGTTCGTAGGTCCGTGGAGAACCAGGGTGCATGTTCTCGTCGTTTTGTAGTTTTTTCGGCGAAAGATGGACAGGATGCAGCTCTGAGGTTATCATCCCATTTTGATATGAGGTCATCCAGGCTGAGGGATGTGTTGGTCATAAGAGGTTGGAGGTTCTCTAGGACTTCGCTCTTGTTGAGTGGGCGGAAGCGGGCTGCTGTAGTTCTAGAATTATTTGTATTTGTTGTTGTCTGGTTGTCACTGGGAGTGCTTATGGGTATGTGGAAGCTAAGGAGATGGTGGTCGGACCACGGCACTGGTGTCACGGATAGTGCGATGTCTTGGGATGATGAGGCATTAGAAAGAGGTGCGAATATTAGGTCCAGCTTGCCCCCCTTAGTGTGGGTGGCAGAGTTGACACATTGTATGTATCCTAGATCCTCTAGGGCTTCAAGGAATGTTGTTGAGTGGCTATTTTGAAGAGATGTTTTGAAGAAATATTTGAAGAAATATTTGAAGAAAATGCATGACAAACATTGCTACATTTAAAAATAAAGATCTTGTTTTCTGTTTTATAGGTAATCTAGAGATACAAAGTATAGGATTCCTGTGATTTTACAGTAGGTGGTAATAGCTTCATAATGAGTAATGTGTGTGTGTTAAATTTGTGGCAGAGTGAAAAAATACCTGGTTTAGCAGCATTTACTACAGTCTCATTGCACTATGTTTAGAAGACAAATTTTTCTTTGTGGCGAAAATGTATGCCTCATTCACTAGAAAGATAAGAACTAGTAAACCTTACTAAAATGCAACAGTGAAAATATTCAGAATTAACAGATGCCAAAAATGACTTGTTATTTAGAAAAATATGAAATCTAAAGGCATAATTACTGAATGCCATTTTTTTGTTATCTTACCATTCTTCTTTTGCTTTGAAACAAATGCATATTTAAATGTTCATTTTCATCTTGCATATGATTCAGGGCATTTAAGTGCTTAACACAGTGCAACAAATGTAGGTATTAGTTATACATTTATTCGTAGGTATGTCACTATCACATTGATTATATATCCTGAATCATTTTCACAATGAATCAGGCTTCTGTGTTTTTCTGGTTACCTGAAATAGCAACAAGAGCAAATTTATGAAAGAATTATTGCTAAAAACTTAAACAATTGTAAAGTGTAATGCATACATGCATACATATATACATAGAAAATATATCTTTGTTACAAATTACAAATACAATTTAAATTACATACATTATTGGGGACAGTGATAGTGACCAGTCTATGCCAAAATAAGAAATACTTAGTGGCAGGGCAAGCCCAAGAGCTTTTGCTGCCCCCCCCCCCCCCGGCCCTCCCATCTCACCTGGGAGAGGGGGTGGCATGGGAATCCCTTCATGCTGCTCTTGTTTTGTTTTTTTTTAAAGTGGCAGCTTTCTAGTGCCATGGCAGGCTTTACAGTGCACACACATATGCTTACCCTCATCGCCTGCTGCTCCTGCCCCCCCCCCCGTCAGATGCAAATTCCTTCCCCCTCCTACAAGAGGTTGCATTGGAAGGGGCAGGACTGGTGGGTTGTGAGAGCATGCATGCACTCATGTGGCCACTTTTATCTAGATAAATTGAAAGCCATTGATTTAACGAGTGTAGAGGAGCTGGGTCTCACCATGCCACCCTAGGCAATTGCCTAGTCTACCTAGTGCACAGGCAGGTCTTGCTTAGGGTATTAATCACTATGGCAAAAATTTGCATTTTACTGCAATTTAATTTGCAGGTGCAGTCCCAGGTTTGTCCTCACTGGGAATTTGGGCCACTAATACATGGCCCAATGTAACTGGTAGAGAGTCTCTTAAAAGGGGCTAGAGGTTTTCAAAATAGGGTGCTAATCCCAGTCATCATACCAATAAAGATCCTATGATCAGACTCATGAAGAGACATTCGACTGCCCCTTCCCCCATCCAAGAGACCCATTACCCCTCCAGTTAGAAACCCCTACCCCCAAAGGCACCTGTGAACCCCATCAACCCTGCTGGGAAAGTCTTAAAATCTTAGGGAAAATGAAATTTGGGCTAAGCTGATAAAATCTGTATCTATCTAGAATTCTGTGTTTATTAAGTCAGTTAGGGTATAATTTAATAGGCAAACTTTCAGTTAGTATTTATTCCCTACCCACCCACTCCAGGCACCACCCACCCTCAGCACAATCTTTGATTTATAGGTTTGCCTCTTTGTAGATAGGTTCTTAAGCCAATTAAGGGGATTGGAAGGATATTTTTCACTTATAGGTTTAAATGGTTACTGTATCTTCCTCAGCAAGTTATTAGGCCTTAGGAATAGATTAATTCTAGGTCCTTGCAACTCATCTTGAGGTGAACATTAAAACAAGTGCCTTAAACTTATTAGGTATATTTGTATTGGTTCAAGTATCTCTCTGAAGCTAGAGTAATGGAGGAGCTGAGGCAGACAGAGAGATATATAGAGAAGACCTTCAGGCACATAGTAGAGAAGTACTACCCAGAGCCATATCAAGGGCTCTGCAAGTGGTGTGGCCTCACAGGGCAGAAGTACAGAAAGGGTGCCGATATCAACCCCAGACTTTCAGGAAGCTCAAAAAGAATGAGTTACTGCACATGGCTGGGGCAGAAGGGGGCACCAGATTCATTAGTGACACCGGGTGCTTTTCCAGCTTGGTACGGTCCTTGTACCACATCCAGTCTGGCAGTCTCTCTACTGTCATGGAGGAGAAAGGTCACCTGAAAGGACAGCATGGTTTGGCAGGAAGCGATCCTGCAGCAGGGACTTGTCCTCCAGGTGATGTAATAATCTCTCACACTCAGGATGAATCTCCAGGGACCTGTGCACATGAGGGAAGGGTTAGGATAGCCATTATAGCTGGCAATTTAATCATTAGGCATGTAGATAGCTGGGTGGCTGGTGGATATGAAGATCTCATGGTAACTTGCCTGCCAGGTGCAATCATGTGCCATCTCATTAAGATTTTAGGCAGTACTGGGAAGAAGGCTGCTGTCTTGGTACATGTTGCTACCAATGACATAGGAAAGTGTGAGAGGGAGTTCTGCAAGTCAAATTAAGGCTTTTAGATAGAATGTTGAAAACCAGAACTTCCAGGGTAGCATTCTCAGAAATACTTTCCATTTATGTGCAGGCCCAAGAGAGAGAGGAAGAGCTCTGGAGTCTCAATGTGTGGAAAAGACGGTGCAGCGAAGAAGGTTTTAGATTTGTTAGGAACTAGGCAACATTCTGAAAGAATGGGCTCCACCTTAACCAGGGTGAATGAGGTTGCTGGCATTAACCTTTAAAAAGCAGATAGAGTAGCTTTTAGACTAGATAATAGAGGAAAGCAGACAGTCGCCCTAGAATTCATGGTTTGGAATGTTGTATCTTTGAAGGATACTAGCAAAAGAGGGAAGTTGGGGCATCCCAATAGAGAGGTTCCAATAAAGGGAAAAGTAACCTAGGTACCATTAAGTAAAGAGCAGACGGAGTTGAAAGATTCCAAATTAGTCCTGTCAACTGATAACCAGATTGTTAATATTAACCAAAACCAAACCTTGAAAAGTCTGAATGCAAATGCTAGAAGTCTAAAAAACTAAGGCCCAATATTCAATTGGGAAGGCTATGTGCCGCTATGGTGCATAGCTATCACCACCAACTTTTAACCCTGGGTATTCAATGCTGGGTAGCGGTGATATTGCACTGCTACTTGGTTTGCTCCCACGGGTAAAGCTAGGCCTAGTTTTAACTGCAGGTTGTTATCCAGGTAGTGCAATATTGCTGCTACCTGGTTAGTGACTGTCATCACCTATGACACACCCTGGAATGCCCACAACATGCTGCTGTGCTGTTGAATATCCTGTTCAGTGGCATTGACATGGTTTACAGGTCAGTAACACAAAACAAAAAGCCAAAAGCAGAAAAAGAGTAATCTAACTATGAAAAATCTGCTCAAAACATTAAAGACACAAATTTCACAAATTTTAACTTATATCTCAATATTACTTCCAGGCAATAATGACCTCAGATGTCACAACTCCACATTTAGTGATAAATCACCATAGGGTGTTGATAGACGCTCACATCACCGGTCATAGCCTCCCTACCATCCTATAATTAAACCAAATCACAATAGATATAATGCACCCTAATTACAACACTGGGAAAATATCTCAAACAATTTTAAACAATCGAGCAACCTCCAAAATTACACATAAAATCCCAAATTCAATCTTACATACCAATACTCTCAAAACATCACACATACAATCATTCTCTCATACTAAAAAACAGCGTCATAATAATGTGCGCCTGCAGTGTATTTTCAAGGCTGAATGCAGCCTAAAACAATCGGAGAGCGGTACCTGCGAACAGAGTAAAAAATAATGAAGATTCCAAATTCACCAACAAAAGCACAGAATGCAAATAACTTATCTTATAGCGATGAACTTCTATCCAGCAAGGTATCTAGCTCTTCAATAAGCGCTATTTATAATGAGCACAACTTCCAACGCCAACAGAGGAACCGAACAGCTCGGGAGAAGTATTACGAGTTTAAAATTGACGAAAGCTCTACAAAGGCCCTTGTTTCGCCATAACTCGGCTTCATCAGGAGCAACGTCATACAAAGAATCCGTTTTCAAAAATGACTCCTCACCATCTCCCGCTGTTCCACTTCGGCGTGTGACGCGCTTAATACCACAACCAACCTCCAATCAAAAACTCTCAAACCAATGACATCATATTAAAGGACCAACTACAATTACAATTTAATTTTAATTATGATAATTTTAGAGCAGCACAGTGACAGCCCAGCTAAACTTGAGCATCCTTTTACAATCCAATCCAAAGGAAACCCGTCAAAAAAATAGTGTCCATTCAAGATGGTCATTCAGACCATCAGGCTGTAAAGTCCGTAAATTAAAAATCCACCGTTGTTCCTTCTACAAAAGCACCTTCTTCCGGTCGCCTCTCCGAATATTTTCATGATGCTCCTTCGATAACGGACTCTTCTGTTGTACAATTAAAATCTTCCTGGACTCCGCCTGGTCCTTTAGATCCGTTTCTTTATACTTTTCGTCAGATGGTACTAGCTGATTTGGAGCAGTTGGAAAATAAATATCATAATTATCCTAAGAACTTATCCCCCGTTGATTTTGCAGCTTTACAAGAATTATCTAATATGACTCATGTAGTCATCAAGTGTGCAGATAAAGGAGGGGCTGTTGTCCTTTTGAATGTTACTGATTATGAGAGGGAAGTATGGGGGCAATTAAATAACATTCATCATTACAAAATTCTACATGCAGACTCTACTGAGGCCCTTCAGTTGAAAATTCAAACTGTTACCTCTGAGGCTTATGAGTTGGGGCAATTGACTCATAAAGAAAAATTGTTCTTGAATCCACCTTATCCAAAGATACCAGCTTTTTACCTTTTACCAAAGATTCACAAGAGTATGACCTCTCCACCTGGTCGTCCAATTTTATCTACTAATGAATCCTTATTGGAAAGAGTAGGGATTTTTTTGGACTCTTTTTTAAAGAATGAGATTCCTAAAATTCGCTCATATGTTAAAGATACTACTCATTTTTTGAAGCTGTTAGAAAGTGAATGCTTGGTAGAACAAATAACCTTTATGGTATGCTTAGATGTGGCAGCTCTTTACACCTCTATCCCTCAGGAAGAAGCCTTAATAATTATGCAAACAATATGGGAGACTCGGGCATTGCCACATCGGGTACCCACTTCGTTATTAGTAACTTTGGCTACTATAGCACTTAAAGAAAATTATTTTGTCTATCAAGATACTTATATTCAGAAAATATCTGGCACAGCGATGGGTGCTACATTTGCGCCGTCACTGGCCAATTTGTTTATGAGTGACTATGAAGATCGTTATGTATATACCTCTCCTTATAGTGAATACATTGTAGAGTGGTATCGATATATAGATGACATTTTTCTTTTATGGAGAGGTACTCGAGAACAATTGGAAAAATTCTATGTCTATTTAAACGCCTGCCATGATGCCATAAAGTTTGAAATTAACATTCAAGTGTATGAAATACATTTTTTAGATGTGCGAGTATTAAAATAACGGAATGGATTTATCACCACTTTGTATTCAAAACCCACTGATCGCATCACATTGTTGCATTTTTCAAGTTTTCATCCTCCTCATCTTAAGCGTAGTCTGCCATATTCGCAGTTCTTGAGATGTCGGCGTATTTGCTCTACAGATGTGGAATTTCGACAGCAAGCCAGAATTATGATGAGGAAATTTCTTGATAGTGGTTACCCGATGTCGATTTCGATTAAGGCCTACAAGAGGGCTAAATATAACAATCGAGATTGGCTGTTTTCTTCTAATCCTTCATCATCTTCGGAGACTTCAGTACCTACTGTTACATGTGTGTTACCTTTTTCCAGTTTATCTCATCGTATATCTTCTATGATTCGTAAACATTGGAGCCTTATTAATCGGCACCCTAGACTCACTACTTGTGAACTAAGGATGGCTTATAGCTGGGGGCGTAACTTTAAAGATCGCCTGTGTCCAGCAGTTTTACGATGTGCAACTGTTTCTTCATTATCTATGCAAGGTCATACAGCCTGTCAATATTGTTCTTATTGTGATGTTATGAGTGTTTTATATGCACGAAATATAATCGACAAGTAAAAAATCTAACTGTGGCTACTACTTGCAACCCCACATACGTAGTGTATGGTATTTGGTGTAAGTGTCAGTTGCTTTATATTGGAAAGATTACCAGGCCTTTATGGACTAGGCTAGCTGAGCACAAATACAGCCTTAAGAAAGCTCGGATTGATACTCCATTGATACAACATTGCATTGATTTAGGTCATGCTTTTGAAGATCTTCGCTGTACAGTTTTAGAGTATGTACCCCCAGATATTCGGAGAGGCGACCGGAAGAAGGTGCTTTTGCAGAAGGAACAACGGTAAAAAGTTAGAAAGTTTCTCTGTTTCAATGTAATGTATACAGTAGTACACATAATTTGTTAATCTATTCCATGTAAAAAGTTAGAAAGTTTCTTGTTCCATGTAAAGTATACAATTTAGTATACATAACTTGTTCCATGTAAACCGCCCTTGATCACTGGAAGGGGCGGTATAGAAGAAATAAGTAAATAAATAAATAAAATAACGGTGGATTTTTAATTTACGGACTTTTAATTTACAGCCTGATGGTCTGAATGACCGTCTTGAATGGACACTATTTTTTTGACGGGTTTCCTTTGGATTGGATTGTAAAAGGATGCTCAAGTTTAGCTGGGCTGTCACTGTGCTGCTCTAAAATTATCATAATTAAAATTAAATTGTAATTGTAGTTGGTCCTTTAATATGATGTCATTGGTTTGAGAGTTTTTGATTGGAGGTTGGTTGTGGTATTAAGCGCGTCACACGCCGAAGTGGAACAGCGGGAGATGGCGAGGAGTCATTTTTGAAAACGGATTCTTTGTATGACGTTGCTCCTGATGAAGTCGAGTTATGGCGAAACAAGGGCCTTTGTAGAGCTTTGGTCAATTTTAAACTCGTAATACTTCTCCCGAGTTGTTCGGTTCCTCTGTTGGCGTTGGAAGTTGTGCTCATTATAAATAGCGCTTATTGAAGAGCTAGATACCTTGCTGGATAGAAGTTCATCGCTATAAGATAAGTTATTTGCATTCTGTGCTTTTGTTGGTGAATTTGGAATCTTCATTATTTTTTACTCTGTTCGCAGGTACCGCTCTCCGATTGTTTTAGGCTGCGTTCAGCCTTGAAAATACAGTGCAGGCGCACATTATTATGACGCTGTTTTTTAGTATGAGAGAATGATTGTATGTGTGATGTTTTGAGAGTATTGGTATGTAAGATTGAATTTGGGATTTTATGTGTAATTTTGGAGGTTGCTCGATTGTTTAAAATTGTTTGAGATATTTTCCCAGTGTTGTAATTAGGGTGCATTATATCTATTGTGATTTGGTTTACTAATTGTAGGATGGTAGGGAGGCTATGACCGGTGATGTGAGCGTCTATCAACACCCTATGGTGATTTATCACTAAATGTGGAGTTGTGACATCTGAGGTCATTATTGCCTGGAAGTAATATTGAGATATAAGTTAAAATTTGTGAAATTTGTGTCTTTAATGTTTTGAGCAGATTTTTCATAGTTAGATTACAGGTCAGTAAACCATGTAAATGCCTTTATTTATTTAACTAGGCTTATATACTGCTTTTCTACCATTCAAAGCAGTCTGCATTCAGGTACTGTATATATATTTTCCCTTCTCATAAGAACATAAGAACATAAGATATGCCATACTGGGTCAGACCAAGGTCCATCAAGCCCAGTATCCTGTTTCCCGAAGGGCTCACAATCTATGTTTTTATACCTGAGGCAACAGAGGGTTAAGTGACTTGTCCAGGGCCACAAGGAGCACCTGTGGGACTAGAAATACTTTTTGACATCTTTGTTAGTGATATAGCGGAAGAGCTGTAGGATAAGGTTTGCCTCTTTGTAGATAATACCAAAATTTGCAATAGAGTAGACACCCAGGAAGGTATAGATAACATGAGGAGAGATCTAGCTAAGCTTGAAGAATGGTCTAGAATTTGGCAGCTGAGATTTAATGTTAAAAAATGCAAGGTCATGCATTTGGGCTGCAGCAATCCAAGGGAGCGATATAGTATAGGGAATGAAGTACTTTATTCCACTAAAGATGAGCGGGACCTAAGTGTGATTGTGTCTGATGATCTTAAAGTAGCTAAACAGGTAGAAAAGGTGACAGCAAAAGCTAGAAGGATGCTTGGGCGCATAGGGAGAGGAATGGCCAGCAGAAGAAAGGATATGATAGTGCCTCTGTATAAGTCTTTGGTGCAAACTTATTTGGAGTATTGTGTGCAATTCTGGAGACCGAACCTTAAAAAGGATATAAACAGGCTGGAGTCAGTACAGAGGGTGGCTACTAAAATGGTTAGTGGTCTTCATTATAAAGCATATGAGGACAGACTTAAGGATCTTAATATGTACCCCTTAGAGGATAGGCGGGATAGAAGTGATATGATTGAGAAGTTTAAATACCTCCGTTGCATAAATGCACAAGAGTAGAGCCTCTTTAAATTGAAAGCAAGCTCTGCTATGAGGGGACATGGGATGAGGGTGAAAGGGGATAGATTCAGGAGTGATATGTGGAAATATTTCTTTACGGAAAGAGTGGTGGATCTGTGGAATAGTCTCCCAGTGGAGGTGGTAGAGATGAGGACAGTATCTGAATTCAAAGAAGCATGGGACAAACACAGAGGATCTCTAAAGGTAAAAAGGGGACTGTTGTAGTGGTTGATATGGAAGGACAGACTAGATAGACCATGTGGTCTTTTTCTGTCATCATGTTTCTGGACCACAATCCTTCTGGCCCAAGGTTGTTGTCTTTTAGCAGGATTCAAACCCCTGGCACTCCAGCTTGAGGTAACTTGACCTCAACCACTAGGCCACTCCTCTCTTTAGAGTATTGGGCCCTAAGACTATATATAAATGAATGAAAGATTAGATGTAATTGGCATCTCAAAGACCTGGTGGAAGGAGGTTAACCAAAGAAACACTGTAATACCTGGGTACAAATTCATCGCAATGATAGGGTAGACTGAGTTGGTAGAGGGGTAACACTATATGCTATAGAGGGCATTGAGTCAAACTGGATAAAATATTTGCAAAAAATAAAATATCCTGTAAATTCCATGTAAAAGGGGGAAAGGAATTACAGTTGGTGTGTATTACTGCCTGCCAAGCTAAAATGAACAGACAAATGATGAAATGCTAACAGAAATCAGAGAAGCTAACAAAATTTATAACACAGTAATAGTGGACAGTTTCAATTACCCCAGTATTGACTAGGTCAATATCCCATCAGGACATGCTAGGGAAATGAAGTTTCTGGATAAAATAAATGACTTCTTCATGAAGCAACTGTTTCAGGAACTGACATGAGGGGAAGCTATTTTAGATCTAGTTTTTAATAGGACACAGGATCTGGTGCAAGAGGTAATGGTGTTGGGGACACTTGGCAACAGTGATCATAACATGATTGCATTTAATTTAATAAACAGAGGGAGGACAGCAAGGAAATCCATTGCATTAGCTTTTAACTTTCACAGTGAAGATGATTATATAATGAAGAAAATGGATAAGAAAAAACTAACAGGAGCAGCTGCAAATATTAAGAGTTTATATCAGGCCAGAGCGTTGTTTAAAAACTACCCTAGTAGTATAATGGGTACACTACTAGTCAAACTGATTGACAGGTGAGATAAGGATGACAGCAGCCAATCAGCGCTCACTTCCGGTGTATGTCCCGCCTCTAGCCACACCCCCCATAGAAATGAATGGTGAGCTAGCTCCGCTCACCCACACCCCAGGTGTGGCCACACCCCCACTCTGGAATGCCCCCACTCCACCCCCAAGGATAACATCAGCCAATCAGCACCCACTTCTGGGTTTGTGCCACACCCACATCCCACCCCACAATTATGGCATTAGCCAATCAGGGCCCACTTCCAGGTTTGAGCCACACCCATGTCCTCCCACCCTCAACCACACCTCCAGCCTACATCATCGGAAATGACATAACCGGAAACAGGGTGTCATCGGAAATGGACAGTGTCACTTTTTGATGACATCAGCGGAAGCAGAGTGACTGACTCCGGAAATGTGTTTTGCTTCTGGTTAATGCTGACATCTTTAAAAAAGCAGGAACCCTGGAAAACAAAACAAAAAATATTTTCTGTCCCCCCTGCCCGAGTTTTTTTTCTCATAAAGTAGTGCAATGCTTTTGTGTATATTGCAGACTATTTAGAACTGATTGTTAAAAATAACCCTTTGGTAGCAACAGGAACACAAACCTGTATCTGTACAGCATTTGGTATACAGGCTTTTCTTTACAAATGTTAAAATGCAATTAACACATCTTTGTTAGAGAAACCAGTGCTGTCCATGTGATAGAATTTTGCTTTTAAGACCTCACTGTTAGAGAGAAGTATTCTGGCAACAGAGTAGTTCAGGCTAAAACAGAGAGAGAGAGAGACCTGGGTTCAAATCCCATTACAGCTATTTTTTAGTGGCTTTGAAAAACAAACAAACAAACCAATACAGAGAAACAAGTCTGGGCATGCTTCTAGGAAAAACGTCAACATGTGATTGGTAGAAAGAACAGGCTATACTTTAAAACATACAGGATTTGTGGAATAAATCATTCTGAAGATGTTAGCAAAATAAAAAGAATAGTCAAAGCACGGCAATCATGAAGAAAACCTTATTGAAGAGCATTTAATATGACCCCAAAGCAATCGGAAGCTTTTGGGGCATAAATCCTCTACTTCAAGCTGCTAAAAAGCATGATAAAACAGTCAACAGAAAAGATGTAATTAGATGGGCTACAGGACAAGATGCTTATACTTTACACAGACCTGCTAGGGTCCGTTTTAAAAGAAACAAGATGATCGTGTCAGATGTGGATGCGTAATGGCAGGCTGATTTAGTTGATATGGCAGCCTTGTCCCATTATAACAATGGCTACAAATACATATTAACAGTGGTAGATATCCTGTCAAAATATGCTTGGGCTGCAAGTTTAAAATCGAAAACCGGTCATGAAGTTGCTAAAGCCTTTGAAAAAATATTTAATCTAGGTCAAATGCCTGAAAAAATGCAGACAGACGTGGGTAAAGAATTTTTAAATAGGTCTCAGAAGAATTTATTATAACAAAGAGGGGTTCATCATTTTGGAACCAATAACGATGATAAAGCAGCGGTGGTAGAAAGGTTTAACAGAATTTTGAAATCCAAAATGTGGCGTTATTTTACTACACACAACACCTTTAGGTACCAAGACATACTGCAGGCTTTTGTGCACAGCTATAATCATAGTTTTCACAGAACAATAAAGATGAGAGCTATAGATGTGACATACACAAATTCTCTGCAGATCTGGAAAAGAGTCTACGATGATAAAATCAAGCGTAAGCACACCAAGAACCCCTTAAAGAAAGGAGATCATGTAAGACTTTCAAAAACTAAAGGAAAATTTGAAAAAGGTTATAACAAACGTGGACTGATGAGGTATTTATAATAACTGACATTTTAAACAGGGGACAGTAAACGACATACAAGATACATGATTATGACGGTGAAGCCATACAAGGTTCTTTTTATCCTGAAGAATTGCTAAAAGTCACCCCGCAACAGGACAGAATATACCCACTGTTCCCTCTAAGCTGTGCGCATGTGCGCGCACACACACCTCGCCGAGTGAGCGCACATACTTTACAACAGAGCGCACAAAAATTACGGTTCTGATTCTGATAGAAAACAACACAGACGTCTTAAAATTTAAAAGTTGTGATTGTAATTACTAGAAATTTTCTGCTTCATTTAGTAATCATCTATTTTCATATAATTTGATTAAAATCAATGTGGTGTACATACTATATTCTGTCGGGTAGTCAAATTTTAAAGTATATAACTCCGAGAGTCGTTATGTGGTGCACAAAAATTTAACTTTCCTTCAAAAGCTGCACAGCTGATATTTTATCTGCACACAGCCTACAGAAAATTAGAGGGAACATTGAATATACTGTATCGATAAGGTTCTAAAGGTAGAAGGATGTGGCAGGAACAGATTCTACCTCGTGAAATGGAGGGGATGGCTTGTTAAATTTAACAGTTGGGTTAAAGCATCAGAGATTCAAGATATCTGATTTCCTTCTTTCTTTTGAAGCAGCATTAAAATTAAAAAAAAAAAAGATTGATGGTGGCTTTTATATCACACTGCCAAGCAATGCCTCAGCAGGTGTGTTTCCCCGAAATACCAGCACAAATTTTACCATACAACTAGCAAGGCTGATGGACTTACAAGGACCGTGGGAAGTAGGGTTAGTGGAAATACAATATCCCAACACTAGGGAGAATATTAAGGAAGATCAAAAGTATGTTGTCACCTCCATAGCAGGAAACATACAGCACCACATGACAGTCAGGAGAGGACATTACGCGACCATGCAGAGTTAATGGAATCCATGAATCAGGACATTAGCAGCATCTATAAATCTGTGTCACCACAAATCATTTATGAACCCTATGCGCAAAGTATCCGAATAAAATCAGAAGATAAGTCTATTATTTCTGCAGATGGTGATTTGGCAACCATTTTGGGAATAGAAGCTGACGTTAATACACAGCATTCCCATTTTCCAGCAGATATCACGGGCGGTTTTAATACCCTCTACCTGTACACAGATATTGTAGAGCACCAGTTAGTAGGTGACCATTTTGTGCCACTGCTGTGCTGTGTTCAAACTAAGGGGTTTAGGGATGAGTTTATCACATTAACTTATGATAAGTCACATTATGTACCTGTGAACAAACAGCATATTGACACCATCACATTTGAAATAAAGACAGATCAGAACAGAAACGTCTCATTTCTTTACGGGAAGGTGATCCTTAAGCTTCATCTGCGCCCGCGGAGGGTGGCTGTTTTTTAAAATGTTTGTGGTAAAAGACTACGGAGATCCCAAAGCATACAGGCATTATTATACAACACAAGCTGGCTATGGGCTTTCAGGATATCATGGAGTACAGTCATGTACGGTGCCGGTGTTGGTGGGATCTTTCGTAGTCTCTTTAGAAAAGCTATTCCGTTTTTGAAAAGGGGTTTTGAAATTATTAAACCACATGTGAAAGGTGCTGCAAAAAACATAGCCAAGGATGTCATGAGTCATGTCACAACGGCTGTTCTAAATAAAATGAACCATTCTACAGAATAGGCAGGATCCGGACTGGCTGTGATTAGAAGAGCTGTTAAAAGAAAGAGAACCAAGTCTCGGGAGTTAGTGCAAGGACCGCCCAAGCCTTTTAAAAGCAAGAAACCCGAAGGTAACAAGTCTCAGAAGCTTAATCACCAGTCTAAGAAGAGAAGCACTCGCTCTAGGAAGCAAGATATATTCCAAAAAAAGCACCATGGCTTTTGTACACCACGGTTCTGAAGAGTGTGTTAAATCGGAACTGGACCTGTTTCAACTAACCCCGACCCAAACAAGTATCGAAAAAAGTATTTATGTGGAAATTCCGCCATTATCAGCTTTGTCGGAAACAGCCCCTTTGGACTTCTATATCGCAGATCATGGTGAAGACTACATTGATTTAAATAGTACTCTTTTGCATCTGACCTGTAAAATTGTGGATGAAGAAGGCTCAAACATCGATCCAGCAGCCAAAGTAGCGCTGGTGAACTACCCAATCACATCTCTGTTTAGCCAGCTGGATGTTACCATGGGAGACCAACTCATTAGCCAGAGCAACAACTGCTACCCCTATAGAGCCCTCGTAGAGTTGCTACTCAGTTATGGTGAAGGACCCCTCAAATCACAGTTTACAAGTGGGTTGTTTTATAAAGACACAGCCGGGCAGCATGAAGTGAGAGAGATAGGATCTCACAACGTCAGTTTTACTGAAAGGCCCCAATTTATTGCCTCTAGCCACAAGCTAGAGCTATTGGGGCATTTACATAGCAATCTATTTTTTCAAGAAAAGCTATTGATTAATGGTGTGGATCTCAAAATTAAATTGACCCGCAACAAAAATTCTTTCTGTTTAAGGAGCGGTGATGCCGAAGAAAGTTATAAACTCCTTATCCTAAACGCTGCACTCTTTGTAAAGAGAGTTAAAGTTTCCCCCGGAGTGCCCTTGGGACATGCGGAAGCTCTGCTGAAAGCTAATGTCAAGTTTGCTATTGACCGTGTGGGGCTGAAGGTGTTTAGCATACCAGCCGGAGCCTGTGTGACTAACCAGGAAAATCTCTTTTTGGGGCAGCTACCAAAACTCATTGTGCTGGGATTTGTGGATAATGATGCTTTCAGCGGTAATTATGCTAAAAACCCCTTCAATTTTAAACATTATGATATTAATTTTGTCGCTCTGTATGTGGATGGTGAACAGGCACCCGGGAAACCTCTTCAACCTGACTTTCAAAATGGATGTTGTGTAAGAGAACATATGCAACTGGTACAAGCAAGTGGCAAACATCTGAAAGACACAGCGTTGCTGATTGACCGTCAGGAGTTTTACAAAGGTTATACCTTGTTGGCCTTTGACCTTTCACCGGATCAGGAGTGTGCAGACCATTACTCGCTGATTAAAGCTGGTAACCTGCGGGCTGAAATACGTTTTGCCAGCGCCTTACCCCATACGGTTAACATGATTGTTATGGGGTTTTTGACAATGTGATAGAAATTAATCATAGAAGGAATGTTCTTTTTGATCATTCGTGAAAATGAACACCCTGCAGATCTTCCATATTTTAAAGAAGGACCCCTGTGTTGCAGATTTCTTTTTAGATGTGCTACCCAGCAACTGGTTAGCTGATGTACAAATATCAAGGAAGCCCGGGTGTTTGGTGGTAAATACACACCCACATACCCTACCTGTGTAACACTGGTTAGCCCTCTATATATGTGGAGATGGAACAGGGGTTTGATTCTTATGGACAACCCCCAGATAGCTTATTCTTTCCTACCAGCATTATGAGCTTTTTCAACAAGCATTGTAAAGCTGTTTTATACCACAGCAGACAATTACAGCACCCAATTTCCACGGCTTGTGGATATCACTGTGTGTTTTTCTTGCTGTAAAGGGGTGCCTTTTGAAAATATTTTAGAAATGTATTCTGAAGATTTAATGCAAAATGATAATATGGTGTTACATTTTGTAAAACACAACAAACAAACTTTGTGTAGATCTTTTAGAAAACCGTTTCATAACCAGCAGGTGTGTGTTTCCTATCGTGAATGTTATGCTGTTTCTAAATAAAAAGTAACCCCTCTACGGAGGATTTGAAAAGAAACCACTGTCTAGTCTTTTATTTTTGTTTTTAAACATTTTATTAAAAATACATTTTTATACACTCAACCACCGGTAGCTGCGAGATAATTTACGTTTTTTGTGAGGGAGTAGCTCTTTGCTCTTTATCGGCTTCGTGTACATTTTAGTAACCTTCACAGATGGGTTCTCCTTGAGGTGTGCCAGTACATCTTTGTTGGCTGCATTACCCATCACCGTGGTGGGCATATTTAATTCGGCTAGTGTCTGCATGAACTCCCCCCGGCCCCTGGGTATTCTTCGTTGTGAAAGAGCTTGGGGCTGCGTAGCCCCACGAACGAGTTCAAGTAGGTTAGAGCCATTGACAGGGTTTCCCCAGTATACACATATTCCATTTCCCTCCCAGGATGCCACATCCTTGTTTTTTAACAGTTTATTAAGCAGCACCTCAGCATATTTCCTATAGGGTATACTAATGTTGTTTAACACTTCTTGTATTACAGGGTCTGGAGGTATAATATTTTAAGAGGTGCTGCCATTGATGTCTCATCTTGTGCCTGTAGATCAGTGGTTCTCAACCTTTTTTTCTACTGTGACCCCTTTTACCATTGGTCAACTTGTGGTGACCCCCCAATGATAAAATCAAATGCGTCTCTCTTCCTTTACTGTTAACGCATTGTCGCTGTAATCATTTGTTGAATTATTAATATATTACAGGCCTTTGCAATATGTTTTATTTATAACATTTACTTATTTAAACCACAATTAATCATCATAACAAGTAACAATATTTGATTTCAAAATTATGATGATTTTGTAGTCAAATCACTAATATGAAATAAAATTATTTTTTCTACCTTTGTTGTCTGACCAATTTATTCTCTGATCATGCTGGTCCCGATCTGAAGCTTCTGCTTTCCTGTCTTCTCTTATCTCTCTTTCTGTGGTCTATGGTCCATCTGCCATTTCTTATCTCTTCTTTCGTTTTCTTCACTTCTTTCCATCAGCCTATTTCCAGTCCCAGTAATCATCCCCAGTATCATCCCCTTTCCAGTCCTCACTCTCAGTACCTTCCAATGTCAACTTGCATTCCCATGACTGCCACTGGTGTCCATTCCCTTCCAGTCCCCCTCCTTCCCCACTGAGCAGTCCCTTCTAGTACAAATACCATGGCAGCCCTTCTCAGATCCACTCTCTTCCAGTTCCATTCTCCCTTCCCCTCATATCAGCCCATTTGTAGCCTTAGCCCCCAGTTTTCTTCCAGGGCCAGCAGCTCTATCCTCCCCTTCCCACAATCAGCCCATTCCCAGTCAAAGCCCCCCAATCAGCTTGCTTCCAGTGCTAGTCCCCCCTCAACCCCATTACCAGTGCTAGCCTCCCCTAATCAGCCCAATACCAGTCCTAACCCCCATCAGCTCATTACCAGTCCTAGCCTCCCCTAATCAGCTCTCGCTAGTCCCTCTTCAACCCCATTATCAGTGCTAGGCTCCCCTAATCAGCCCATTACCAGTCCTACCCCACCCCCATCAGCCCATTTCCAGTCCTAACCTCCCCGATCAGCTCATTTCCAGTGCTAGTCCCTCCTCAACCCCATTACCAGTGCTAGGCTCCCGTAATCAGTCCATTACCAGTCCTATCCCCCCCCCCCTATCAGCACATTACCAATCCCAAGCCCCCCTTGATCAGTCCATTCCCAGTCCTAGCCTTCCCTAATCAACCTATTACCAGTCCTAGCCCCCCCATCTGCCCATTATAATCCTAACCCGCACTGTCTCTCCCTTCTGTCCAGCATTTATTGCCCACCTGTACAGTGTATCCCCGTCTCTTCCCTTTGTCCATGTCAGCCCCCCCCCTCCCTCCCTCCCTCCATCCATGTCAGCCCCCCTCCCTCCATGTCAGCCCCCCTCTGTCCATGTCAGCCCCCCTCCCTCCATCCCTCCATCAATGTCAGCCATCCCTCCCTCCCTCTCTCTCTCCATGTCAGCCCTCCCCTCCCTCCTTCCTTCCATCCAGGTCAGCCCCCCTTTCTCCATGTCAGCCCTCCCTCCCTCCCTCCCTCCCTCCATGTCAGCCCCCCTGTCCATGTCAGCCCCCCGTCCATGTCAGCCCTCCCTCTCCATATCAGCCCTCCCTCCCTCCATGTCAGCCCCCTCTGTCCATGTCAGCCCCCTCCCTCCATCCATCAATGTCAGCCCCCCTCCCTCCCTCCATGTCAGTCCTCCCCTCCCTCCCTACATTCATGTCAGCCCCCCCTCTCTCCAGGTCAGCCCCCATGTCCATGCCAGACCCCTCCCTCCCTCCCTCCATACATCCATACATCCCTCCATGTCAGCCCCATTGCAGGTTCCCTGCCCACTCCTCCCCTCTCCCTGTCTGCCTGCTGCTGCCCTGCTGTTCTTCTACAGCCACGGATCCCTGTCTCTTAGGGAACCGTGGCTATACCTGTAAAACCATTGCGGAGCCTTCCCGTCTCTCAACTGGCTCCATGCAGCATTGTCCTGCCTCCAAAGGAAGTGATAAACAACTTCCTTTAGAGGCAGGACAATGCTGCACGGAGCCCGTCAAGAGACAGGAAGGCTCCACAATGGTTTCACTGACACAGCCGTGGTTCCCTAAGAGGCAGAGAGCTGCGGCTGCATTAGAAGGGACTGGGAGGCGGTGAGTTTGCCGCTGCCGAGAAGCGGACTCAGCAGTGGCAGCAACTTGGTGTTTTTTTTTAACGGCGGAGTGAGGTGAGGCGAGGCGACCCCCGCTAAATCCTGTGGCGACCCCCGTGGGGGTCGCGACACACAGGTTGAGAACCGCTGCTGTAGATACAAGTTTATTTTTTCTTTTTCCATATCCCTTTGTCTGTTAAGCATGAGATAGCGCTGTAACACCACTGAGTAACATTTAGCCTTTTCATGTTCAGACATATCAACGCTTTGCAGGATGTTTTTCATTTCTTCATATAACTTATGAATGGTCGTGGTTCTAACATTTTCATCCTGATCTGGCGGGTTTCTCAAGCGCTTGAGTTCTTGTCTAGGGACTATGTACATCTTTTCAGTGTGCTGCATTAGCGGTTTGTCAGAAGCCCCGTTATCAATGGTAATGCAAAACTTAACAGGGGCCCGATAAATCCACCCGATTGTCTCACCAATTGCTTCTTTTTTTTAATGGGTAGTCTTTTATCGCACAGACTTTTTATGATGTGACACTTCCCTTTTAAAACCTTTATCTGGTGTTGTGAAAGAGGAATGTTACCTTTTAGGGTATTGAGAGCGATTTCAACTACAGCTGCTACCAAATCATTAGAAGCTGTATTCAGGATGGCTCTTCTGTGCTGTGAAGAGGCTTGAACCAAAAGTTTTAAAAGGGGCAGGTTTCTCTTTACACATTGAGATATGTTGTCTGAGACACACAAGCATGTATGAAGGGCCGGTTACAAATTAATTTCTTTTTATGTGGGATTTGTGGTTTTTCACAGTATACCATAGTCCAATCTGGCTGGAAGATATCCGTCCTCAGTCTGTAAGCCTCAGGCGCTGTGTTGTTTAAATCCACAGCGAGATAACTAAACTGCTTTCTGGTGGCATCCTCGAAGACTTCTAAAAAGAATTTTGATTTTCCAGGGTACATCTGTCTGGCTAGAATGGCAATCTGTAACTTATCTCTAGGATTCTTAAAGAGCACCATGTATTTGATATTTAAAGTTATAGTTTGGCTTGCTTTGCCTTGGCAGAAAACATTTTGAACAATATAGATGATGCTCAGGTTTCTGTGATGTACATACTTGGTAAAGGCTTTCTCTATTTCATCACTTTTACAGGCAGAATCCATTAGATCATCAACAATAACCAAGCTTACTTTATTGGTTGGAAACATTTGTTCATCATTAAAAGTATCAGGCAAAGTGTCCATAAATCTAATTAAAGGATATTTATTTAACATCCATCACACTAGTATCCGTAGGGTAATGTGTTAAAGCCATCCTCCAACTTCATCCTTTTGTCATATACAACCTTTTGTGTTTTTTTAATCACACTAGTCTCTATTGTCCAACTCGTTTTGTTTCTTATAATACCAGGTTGTTGTACTCCTATCTTGTTCTGGGGTATATTTGCTGCCCCAGGCTTGTAGTCCAAAACTAGATCTTTCAAACTAGTGAAACTGATTTTCTGGCAGTTTTCTATGTTTAACGTAATCCCTTTCACTTTCATGCAGGTCTTCCCGCTTGACAGCTTGTAACCATATGTTTTAGGTCCCGCTGATACAAACTCTGTGATATGTTCATCTGCGGATATCTCACGTGTGAACTCACCTAAATAATCACCCAAAGATGGGTTCCAATCTCCCTCTCGACTTAGAAATATCACAGAATCTGTATCATGGTACAGGCAGCACTCTTGCAAACTATCTAGAAGATTGTACAACTCCAGGTGCGCATAAGCCATTGTAAAACAGGCAATGAAAATATTGGTGCTACCCGACAATATACAGCGTTCTTTTGAGTGCCTCCAAGACACACAGGCTGTTTCATCATCTATAAAATAGCCTGATGAAACCTCGAATTCAGGAGAAAACAGATATTTAAAGAGAACATCAGGTTCTCTCACAATGCTTGTGGTAGGCAGGTTTGTTCTTTCACCAAATTATGAGGAGGCCACGGGCAGGGTCCTGGCGGCCGACCCTAACCGGGCGCGCGGCCGGTGCAAGGACCCTGCGCGCGGCCGCGGACAGTTTAAAGTTATTGGCTCCCGGCGGTGGCAGCCGCGCGGGAGCCAATCAGGGTGGTTCCTGGCGGTGTGGTGGGTGGTGAGGGCCAGCGGGCAGCCTCCGCGTGGTCATTCGCGGCGGAGGCTGCTCGGGAGTGCCAGCTTGCATCTTCCTGAGCGCGGGGGGGATCCGGCTCTCCTCTTCTATGTGGCTCCGTTCCTCAGATGCTCGGGCTCGGGGAGGTTTCTGCTTCTGCGCCCTGCTGGCCGGGGAGAGCTTCTCGGCGCCTCTCTCGTGGACGTGGACTCTCTGTCTACACACTTTGCGGCTTTGCGCTGTTGGGACCCGCACGCTCGACACGGCAGCCACGGATCACGGGTCGCCGCTGTGGGTTCCCGAGCGCTTTGGGCTCTTTGCGACCTTTCTTTGCTGTGGTGCTGCATTTGAGCGGGTAGGTTGGGGCAGAGAGTTGAACGGAGGAGATGCGCTGGTGGGTTGGCAGAGAGGTGGAGGGCAGGTGAGGGGGCGGGTTGCTTATTTGCTCCTGTGGCTGGTGGAGGTGGCAGCCCCCGCACCCCACACCCCACACCCACGACATCGTTGTTCCCGCACGTGGAGGGGTTGCATGCATTTCCCTGGAACTCCTCTCAGTCGGGGGGGATTTGTGAGGCTGGAGCTCGAAAAGAACTGGCTGGATTAATGTTTCCTGTCTCCAGAGCACATAGGTACCTGATCTCTCTCTCATTCTATCCCCACCCCCAGTGCTGCGGCGGTTGGGTGGGGAGTGAGTTGGCGTGGGGGGGGAGCTGTGCATGGAGCCTCTCCCGGCAGGCTGGGGGTGCGCTGCTCAGGGGTGTTGAGTGGTCGGGGGGGTCCGGGGCGATTTATAGGGGAGGCGAGGGGGGTCACCGGCCAATGTTCCCTCTACTCTTCCGTGGGATGTGTGCATGGGGTGTCAGCTGTGCAGCTTTTGGGGGCGGTGGAATTCCGTGCGCCGCATGGTGACGCTCGGAGTGGTTCTTGGGAATTTGGCTACCCGTCGGAGTGCAGTATGTACACCACACTGCTTGCACCAGAACATATTGGAGAACTCATGCAAAAAGGTAAATACACATTAACGTTTAAGTTTTAAGAAGTATGTGTGGTTTTCTAGTCAGTCGGGTAGGGTGCAGTGGGGTCGGGGACACCTTACTCCTGCGGGCAGGTCTACGGGGTAAGGTGATTAGGTGGTGCTGGTGGGCCTTCGCCTGGGGCGCATTGGCTAGGGGGTGGACTGGGTACGTTTGGATCTGTTTGAGGTGGACCCTGACCACATGCGTGGTCTCCGGCAGCCCCCCTCCCCCCTCCCTCCCTTCCCCCTGTTTTGTCGCTTATGTCTCCGCAGGGGCCGGCGAAGGTGCAGTAGTCGTGGAGGCCTGGTGCTGGCGGTCGTGAGCTCTGGATGGATCCGGGCGGTGGAGCGGCCACAAGGCATGGTGCTGCAGCGGAGGCATCCGGTGAGGCGCCATGAGATGGCGCGGACCTGCGATGACGTCAGCCAGCGGGACGCCAGGACTGCAGCTGCTGGTGGCAGAGTGTCGAGAGGCAGGTGAGTGGTCAGGCCCACCGGGCGGGGGATGGCATGGGTTGGATGGTCGGGGGCTGAGGGGGGGGTTAGGGCAGGGATGAACAGGCGGCATTCTTGTCGGCGACTTCGGGGTCAGCCTCCTCCTCCTACTCGGGCGAGGCGTCGTGGGCAGCTGTGGTGGTGCTGCCGCGGAAGGGGACGGATAGCGCAGGGGTGGTGGGGCTTAGGGCAGGAGGGGCCCGTCGGGGTCGCGTTCTCGGAGCGGTTGGAAGGGGTACCGGACCGACTTGACGTAGGATCTGTCCATAGCACTATATCGATGTCTTGCGCCGGTGGGGAGGCAGGAAGCGCTCGGGGGTGAGCCTAACAGGGAGCATGGTGGATGATAAGGTGGGGTGGGTTACGGAGGTTGCGCGCTTGGTAGTGCGTTGGCCTTGATCTTTCGGTGCTTAGCCGGGGTGTGGGGACATCGCATGCTCGAGCATTCTGGGGTGCTATGGGTACACGGATTCGGTATTGGAGGCGTCCCGGACACGCAAAAGGGGGCGTGGTTCCGGGATCGGCTGGAAGGGAACGGCTGGGTATTTCGGGGCACGCAAGGTAGCCTTTGGCTGACTCCAATGTCCGTTTGGTTGGGTGCTGGGGCGGGGGTGCGTGGGGGCTAACGGCCCGTTTGCAGCAGGAAGCTGGGGCGGGGGGGGTGGTTGGTACCGCGGTTTGGGGGGTTTCATAAGTCAAACCTGCCTAATTCCGGACTGCACTCTTCAAGGTGTGGTCACGTGGGGGTCTCGCTTTGCAAGGGTGGCTTCCGCGGTTTCTGTGGCTCTGGGTTCGGTTTTTTAGTTTGGCGTTGTTCTTCTAGTGCTGGGCGTAGTGGTGGTGCCTTGTCCTCGGAGTTCGCCTTCGGTGGTGTTTTGGAACCGTGGGTGGGGTGGTTCTTTGGGGAGCTGGTGGGGGCAGCATTGTGGGCCCGTTACGGGATCCGCCTTTCCCGAACTGGTTGTTTTCCCCTGGGGGGATGGTCACGAGGACGGTGCCTGAGCGGTTCAGGCTAATTCATAATTTGGCCGGTCTGTTGGGGGTGCTGTCGACGGTGCACGTTCCGTGGGCGTTGTGTACGGTGCGGGCGTGTCATTTGAGCGGGCAGGGAGATGGTGCGGGAGGCGGGTCGGGTAGCATTGTGGGCCGAGGTTGATCTTGAATCGGCCTTGTTCGCATGTTGCCAGTTCCCCAACTGCGTTTCCATTGTGGGGGTTTCCGTTTCAAGGGGCGTGGTCTTTTACAAATGCATGCTTGTGGGCTGTTCAGTCTCTGGTGCGTACGTGGTACCGTTCCGGGCAGTGGTTGCTTGTGCAAACACGGGGCTTGGCGTATGGGGTGCATTGCTGGTAGGTGCATTGCTGGTAGGCTATTCTGTTTCGGGGGCGGCTTAGTCGGTGGTGTGCCAGGCGATGTTCACTGGGTTGCCGAACCATCGCGGGATTTCGGTGGGCTCTTGGCGTTGGGTAGGGCAGGGGGTCCGCTGAGGCGACTATCCTGGGTTATGGAGTTAGACTCGGGGAGGTGGTAGCTCGCCGGCAGCGGGCATAGGCTGTCAGTTCGGATCTTTCCACGGGGCGGGGCGTTGCATCCTCACCATTCGGAGGGGAAGCTGCAGATTTGTGTGGGCGATTTTGCATCTCTCGAGTCGCTTCTGGGCCAATTGCGAAGGGACATTGGTTTTGATGGCGTTGGAGTTGTCCCGTGAGGGGTTGCAGCTCTACATGGATGCGGCGGGTGGGACGTGTACTGCGGCGGGGCCTGTAGGCTTGGCTGGTGTCGGGTTCGGCTGCTGATATCGCCTTCCTGGAGCGGTTTCGGCTCTGGGTGGTGGTGGAGCTTTGGACTGATTGGCTCCGCATCGTGAGGTGGTATGGTAGGCGGCAATGCGGCTGTGGGCAGGGGGCCCATCGCTACTCCAGCGGGGGGTTTGCCAGTGGCGGGTTTAATGCGGGTGGTGTTGTTGGCATCTCTACACTTGCGAGTGTTGAAGGAGGCTTGGCTTATCCCTGGATGGGTGGCCGGTTTTGTCCAGGCTATCTCGCGTTCCAGTGGAGCGGTTTTGGGCTCTTGCTTGGAGGCAGGCAATGAGGGATCTGGGGCCCGGGGATCTTTGGGAGCATTGTCCTTGGCTACATGTGGAGTTTACGGCAGGATTTGGTATTACAGGGGCCGTGGTCTGGGTGTCATCAGGGTTGTGACTAAGGGTCCAATTTTTGGTCGTGCAAGGGCGGCAACCGGTGGCATTGCTTGGTGGGTATATCGTGGTGGCTAGGGGTGTGGGGGGGTTTCTGACCGGGGTGGGTTCGCAGTTGGGACGGTTTCTATTTGCGAAGGTGGGGTGCAGATCGCTGGTTGGGGGCTTTGTAACTCGCAGGTTACTGGGAGGGGGGGTGCGTGCTCGGCCGGCCTCCCGCGCATGATGTGCTGGTCTGGCTCCTTTCGGCGAGCCTGTGGATGACTGCATGGGGATATGCAGCCGCCATGTCTGGGTCAGTTTTTGTATGGCCTTCTTTCGGGGCTTTCGAATGGGGGGAGTGGGTGGCGGCTCCGGTCGGAACTGGGGGCGGGGGAGGGCGTCAACAGCCCCACATTTGGGTTTATGGGCGGTTTTGGGATGTTTGGGCAAGTTTCCCATAAGGCTCGAGTGGGCGTCTGCGTGGGCTGAAGGCTTTGTGATGTTCTCTGTGGCGGCCATGCGACAATACCTGCGGGTGCTCCCCGGGTTGGCGCGGGCTTCTTCTAGGGGGAGCGGGTGTTGGTCTGTTTCAGGTGCACGGGGTGTTCCGGCGCTCGAGGTGGTCAGGATGGCGCTGTGCTTGGTGGGGGGGGGGTGAGCCTACATATTTTGCGCTGCACTTTTTCCTTCTGGGTGGCTACTCAGGTCCTGTAGAGCATAGGATGGTGCTCTTGGGCGTGTGGGGGTTAAGTGCGGCTGTAACGGCTCAGGGGGGTCGGGGGGTTGGGAATTTTCATTGTTCATTTATTTTGCAGGTGGGGTCTGGAGCCTTCTGAAGGTTGGGGATCCTTCACTCCTTCGTCCGCTGAGCCGGACGGCGAGTTCTGGTGCGGCGGTGAATGACAATTGTGGAGCGGCCCAGTTTTGGTGGCTATTTCATGGCTAGGTGAGCACGGGCCCCGCGGGTCGCAGCGGCTTCCTTTGCTACAGTGCCATGGGCGGATATCGCGACTGCTTGCAGTGTTGGAGGCAATGATCGGGTTCCAGGTAATGCCGGCATCTGCTCAGAGCGGCGCAGGGGGATTTGCTGGGTTTTTGCTGGCGTTTCTGGGTGTAATTTTGCTGGGGTCTGACTTTGTTTCAAGGCCTGCATGTGGGAGCCAGCGGCGTTGGTCGCGGGGGCTGGCTAATAGCTTGCTTGGCCGACATGGGGTATCAGAGGATGCCTTATTGGGGAGGTTGAGGCCGGGGCTGTATAAGGGTGATGGGGCAGTTCTCGCCAGTAGTGCTGGCTCTGCTCTTTTAGGACTGGCGGGAGGTCTTGGAATGTGTTTTGGTTGGGTTGCTCACTGGTCGCAGCTTGGCTTTGGGGGGGGGGGCGGCACAGGAACAAGGTTGTTACCTGTGCCGGTGGCGGGATCCTGGAGGTTTCCGGGGTCTGGAGCCTCAGGCTACACTTGGGCGGGGGCGGGGTGCCCCTGACCCGGACAAACCCTGGTTGACTTTTGCTAATAGCATGGCGAAGTCGGGGGAAGGGTTAGGTAACTTGCTGGGGGGGCAAGTTATGGCGTTAGCGGTGGCAAGGCACTTTGCTAAGGTATGGCTGGTGCGGGCCGGGTGCCGCTAATCGATTGAGAAGGTGTAGCCTGTTGGCATATTGTGAAATTGTTAAAGGTTAATAAAGCTGCGAACAGTTTTGTTCCATGAAATGTTGGTGTGGTGTCTTTTGTGTGGTTGGGAGATTGGGGGTGATGGGGGATGGTGGAAACGGGCCCGAAGCACCAGGTCCGCCTGCCTCGGTTAATGAGGAGGCCGCGGGCAGGGTCCCGGCGGCCGACCCTAACCGGGCACGCGGCCGGTGCGAGGACCCTGTGCGCGGCCGCGGACAGTTTAAAGTTATTGGCTCCCGGCGGTGGCAGCCACGCAGGAGCCAATCAGGGTGGTTCCTGGCGGTGTGGTGGGTGGTGAGGGCCGGCGGGCAGCCTCCGCGTGGTCATTCGCGGCGGAGGCTGCTCGGGGGTGCCGGCTTCCCGCCCGCCCGCCCACGCATATTTATGAGGGTGGTGGGTTATGGGGTGTTGCAGATTGGGGGGGGGGGTTGGCGGGATCCCGGAGGTTTCCGGGGTCCGGAGCCTCAGGCTACACTTGGGCGGGGGCGGGATGCCCCTAACCCGGACAAACCCTGGTCGACTTTTGCTAATAGCATGGCGAAGTCGGTGGAAAGGTTAGGTAACTTGCCGGGGGGGCAAGTTATGGCGTTAGCGGTGGCAAGGCACTTTGCTAAGGTATGGCTGGTGCAGGCCAGGTGCCGCTAATCGATTGAGAAGGTGTAGCCTGTTGGCATATTGTGAAATTGTTAAAGGTTAATAAAGCTGAGACCAGTTGTGTTCCATGAAATGTTGGTGTGGTGTCTTTTGTGGGGTTGGGAGATTGGGGGTGATGGGGCATGGTGGAAACGGGCCCGAAGCACCAGGTCCGCCTGCCTCGGTTATACCCCACAGAGAATTTGAGAAAAGTTTTGCTATTTGATGGTTAGCAGAGTTTACATTAATCTGGTCTGCATGCAAACCCATGGCCTCTTTTCTAAAGAAATCAGCTATGTACACATTTTGTTTTTCAGTATCATTGCACTACCGAGGGTAGCCAGAAGCCTCTTGTTTTTGATGGAGGTGCATTTTGATGTATTCAGAAAAGGGATTATCAGATTTTTGCTCGAAATGCTAGATTCCATAGATTTCAACAACCACATACCCTTTTGCAATGGCTAAATTCATCTCCACTGTACAAGTCCCCACAAAATCTCTTTCCTCATCCGTGTGGGCACACGTTTCCTGTTGCTGTGTTTCAGCACACGTGTGACACAGAGGAAACATAAGCTTACCGCCCAACCATATGGGTAACACAGGGAAAAAGAGCTTTCGCGGAGGTTATACTTTTGCTTTTATAAAACCAAAGTAATTTGTAGGGGGACCAAATTTGTCATAAATGATTTGTGGATGGCCTATTGGATATTCCTTTGTTTTATTGACAAAAGGGTATAGACTAGTAAAATCATAGTAGTATATTTTTTCCCCCATGTCTTATTTTGTAGTACAGACAAATGGCATTTGTTCTACCCCCAAAAAGGGCATCTCGTGGAATCAGAGGTTTCGGTAATGCGGAGCCAGCCAGGAAATCTGCACAGCCCCTGTCATTTTCTTTCACCATCCACTTCCACTCGTGCTCCCACAGACTTGTGACCTCGAACCCCTGGCTTTCCAGGAATGCAGCTTTTAGATGTATTTTGTAATAAAGAAAACCATAGGTCATGGCTGTTACAGGACTCTGGTTTTTATCGTTATAACAACTCGGACAGCCATGATGAAAACAACTATTAAATTCAAAAAACGGTTTCTACCCCTTTGATCACTGCATCACCATCAAGAAAATAAGACCCCGCCTTTTTTTCGCCCCCTTTCAGATCGTGTGTGATCTGTATATTTTCTTTGGCCTCTACATACATCAGCCATTGAATAGAGAGGTATGAATATCTCTTTGTCTGCCGGTGATCGTTATCCAGTGGAATGAGTGCCACAGTCTTGGGTTCTAAAAACATTAATCTGAACATAGCTATACATACAGATGCAAGGGTTATATATTGGAAAGGATCTAAACAACTTGTTCGAATTTTTGATACATCTCTCTGCTCTACAACCACTTCTTTCTCTGTCATTTTCATGATTTCAGCTCGGTAGAGAACACAGGCCTGCCACAAAATAGATACATCCTGCTGGCAGTAATAAGCCAACTCTTTTTGCAAATTAAAAGTTTTATGCTGATTGTCCTTGTACCATTGTAAAAAATCCTCTTTTTCTTCAGGCAACATGTTTCCCACACCGTAATGTTCAACACCCGGCATGGGGCCCACATAATTTTGTTTTTCCAGAATATTAAAAAAGTGTGGAAAGTACCCCTTGCTGCCTGTAAAACTCATGGCTTGTGTAAGTTTGCTAAGTTTCATAGGCAGGAAATTTAGAGAGTCTATAAAACGGACAGTCAAAGGTTCAACGGTAATTTGTAAAAGTTTAGCACCTTGAACCAGCAGCCCTGTTCTCATCTTTTCCTTTAGCTGCCGTTTAAGAACAAAATACCCATTATAACCTTTTGAATTATGGGCTATGAAGGTGCAGCCTTTAAATTTTTTGTCACAAAAAATCTGTATAAAGGCAGAAATACATTTGAGGCCCTTGAATTCCCATTTTCTTTCATCATTTAAGTCCGTCGCATATATGTAATTAGGGACATGCCAGCCTGTTTCTTGCATACATTCACAATCATAAAAAATATACTTTTCATATGCTTCAGTTTTACCAATAGGGGTCATAAAACATAAGTGGATGCCATCCCCAGTTAAGGGTTCACTGCATAGTTTACAATGCCGACCCTTGCACTTATGTATCTTGTCCACATAAGGCTCACATTTATGGCACAGTATCTTAGATAAATACGCCACTTCTTTTTATCAGCATCAAATATGTGTGTCTATCTAAATACTCTTTAGAACGACAAAAGAGTTTGCAATTAGGACATCTCTGTTGTACACCAACATTATTCGCACACGTTAGTGTCAAAAAGACGACACCATAATGCACAATTATGATCATGACTGTAATGTTTCTGACTGTAACTAAAGAAGTTGCGCTCCCCGTAAAATATTTTGGCATCGGTTATACCATAGAAATAGTCATCGTGTAGCAACAAGAACACAGGTCTGTCTGATGTCTTAAAACAAACCCATGAATTTCTGTAAAGCACAACGCGTATGTTTATCTTTAAATGCTGTTCAAATATTGCTACATCATCGAGCATGACTTTTCTATGTACTGGCCATCCCAACTCATTATGTCTCTTTTTAGCACCTTCAAACAGTTCGACATCTGTCATTTTTACCAGTGACATGAGGGCTGTGAGACTACCTGCAAAACACAGGTTGTTATCAGTGTTATTCAAGTCTATCAAATACATCCTTTTCTTATGAATAATTTGGCTAAATGGTATAGTCTTTAAGACCCTACGAGCCCCCCCCCACCCTGATTTCTTATGACAAGTACAACAACACAGAATATATCACAAACCTGGATTTCTCTGTGACTCTGAAGGAGTTTAGCGATCTGATCTAAGAAATCATCAGCATCCAATGCTTCTGGGTTTAACTTTCCAGAATACAAGGAATTGCGAAAAAGAGATGAATGTAGATGCACCTGTACATAATCACCAGATTAAACTCTGCTGCTAACCTCATCCAGAATATGCTGAATACTTTGCCGAATGGTGTTTTGAGCCTCAGATAATGAGGTTACCCTGTCTAAATTAATAAACCGAAATTCTTCTGAATAAATTACACTATTAAACTTGTCCAATTTACGATCCCACCTTTTCACAAACTGAACATAGCTAACTGATTCTGATTCTTCAGAGGGGTCTAATGCAAGATTATTTGTTCTGTCCTCTGAAACACCGTGATCAAAGACACGTCTTTCACCACACGCTCCGTATTCTGTATCAGCGTGTGTAGATTCACTGTATGATCTTTTCATGTTAGACTTTACACCCAGAGTCGCTGATTTTCTAACATTTTCATGATCTGAAAAAGAAAACGTAGGGTCTAATACTTTTTCTTTTACAATGGCCTTAAAATTTAGGAGAGGGATAAAACCGTTATACTTACTATTTTGTTTATCTTTTGGCTTTCAGTAAGGAGCTGATTGCTCTTCTGTACCGGTGTGTGTAGATTCACCATCAGAAAAACTCACTGTATGTTTTTTTCCTGTTAGACTTCTCTCCCATAGTCGCTGATTTTCTAACATTTTCTCGATCTGAAAAAGAAAACATAAGGGCTAATACTTTTTTCTTTTACATTGACCTTAAAATCTAGGAGAGGGATAAAGCCTGAATACTTACTATTTTGTTTGTCTTTTGGTTTTCGGTAAGGAACCGGCTGTTGATTAGGTTGGTCATCTTGTTTTGTAGCATCTTCTTGGTCTAAAATAAAAAGATTAAAGGTTGAGACACATTATGAAGAGCATAGCTGCTGGAAAATTTAAAAACAACAACATGACATACCTTTTAACTTTCTTTGCTGTCTTCGTTTTGTAAGAGAAAGTCTATTTGTAAAACACGGTTTCTGCTCCTATTTTTAAAGACAATCATAAATTCAGAGACAGAAACATTACATAACCAATATTTTTAAAAAGTAAGACTCATATCTACTCACCATGTTGAGGTCTGAAGAGTTACCAATCTTACAATCTATAGAGACTATGTGATCTTTTCTGTCAGCTGAAATGTACTGCACCTTTTTAAATGAAATTCTTTGATGGGATTTACAACCCCAGACTCTTTAACTGAAACAGATCTGGATCTCATAATCTTATCTTATGGCCTAGCTAATTCACACTGCCATTTTTTTCCTGCAGACAGTACATTGTAATAGATGTTATATATTGTGCAGGTGGACCTATGTGGCTAATACATATCCCCCATTCCCAGACGCCTTAATTGGCTTTAGTTCTACAATAGAGCTCTGCTCTTCACATGCTTATCATACAGCCTATTGTTTTATGTGCCATCACCACCCCCGGCTAATTCACATTTTTACCAGACAGCACATTGTAGGTTTTAATTAACTAGGAATTCCTAAAACACACCACATAAAACTGTAGGTTCAAAATGTTTTATTTCAAATAAAATGTTTTCATCTTGTAAACTGATTCATTTGAGCATTACAAGGTTTTTTTTTAATATAAAGACATACATATATTTTTTGTTCATCTGTATGTTCAGCTAATAGATTATGGAAATACAAACATTTTCATAAAAAGTAATTTTTTACAAAACTTCGTGTTTTTTTAAAGAACGATCTATAATCTCTGTCACAGATTAAACCTTCCACGAGCTCCATATCACAGTTTGTTACAGATCTAAGCAAAATATTGAGCAGTTGTCCTGGATTTCTACAGGTATTAAAATCTCTGATGAGTTCAAACAAAAAAATTCAAATTTTCATAAACTTGGTCAATTGCTTTAATTTTATGACCAACAATCATGGAAAAATTTACAATGGGTCCTAGGCACAACCTGTTACAAGTTTTATGGAGTTTTTGTTGTATTTCCTTGTGCCCCCACCTCAGGGAATCATGATGTCTTTGCCCTGGAGCATGTGTTAGACAAGCTGAACAGTCTCTGTGCATAACCTCCTGCAAGCATTTCTTGATAATACAGTATACTGTTGCTTGTATAACAGGTTTAAATGTGTTTATTTCTTCAGGCTTTGAGTTGTCCTTTTGGTTAACTATGACATCTAACGCTTCCCTTTGGTATGTACAGAAAAAGCACAAGCAGCGTAGATTGATTGCCTGTATGTCCTCTAGCTGTTGTGGGAGCAAAGATTTGTTAGTTCCCTACAAAAAAACAACCCCCCCCAAAAAAAAAAACAACCAGTGTCAATGTGAAATGAACTACCTCTTCTATAACACTTTTCTACAAAAAAAAAAAAGACTTCTCTTACCTCTGCTGATCCTACTTCTTCCAATAAACAAGTTGCTTCTGCATCTGCCACGGCATAATATAATTCGATGTCCGTTGGATCTGTTGCACTCCATCCGTTAAGTCAATATCAGTGCCTGTGTCACAAAGTTCTTGAGAGTCAAACAATATTTGTGCATCTGGAAAATATTCAATCTCTGTTAATTCATATTCACACTCTGCCGGACTCTCCTGTTGTTCAAATGGATTTTCAATCGGTGGATAACCCTCAGCTGCTGCATCACGATCTTTAAGAAAGTAATTAATGTTATGTACCCTGTTGGAAATTCTGCTTGGTGTTCCAAAAAGAGCCATTTTTTCTTTTTGAATCTCTGTGTTAGAATTTTCCCACATAGGACATAAGACTTAAACCCTGCAATTCACCAGGAGAATGCTCAGAACAAGGCTCTTGTTTCTGCCAATCACGTGTCGCCACATCATTTCCCACATTCACCAGTAGCATGCTCAGAACAAGTCTCTTTTTTCTGCCAATCACGTTACCATATCCTAGAAGCATGCCCAGACTTGTTTCTCTGTATTGTTTTTTTTTTCAAAGCCACTAAAAAATAGCTGTAGTGGGATTTGAACCCAGGTCTCTCTCTGTGTTTCAGCCTGAACTACTAAATTCTTTACCCTTGTCTGTCTGTATTTTTTCAGGTATACAACCTAGATTAAATATTTTTTCAAAGGCTTTAGCAACTTCATGACCGTTTCGATTTTAAACTTGCAGCCCAAGCATATTTTGACAGGATGTCTACCACTGTTAAGATGTATTTGTAGCCATTGTTATAATGGGACAAGGCTGCCATATCAACTAAATCAGCCTGCCATTGTGCATCCACATCTGACACGATCGTCTTGTTTCTTTTAAAATGGATCCTAGCAGGTCTTTGTAAAGTATAAGCATCTTGTCCTGTAGCCCATCTAATTACATCTTTTCTGTTGACTGTTTTATCATGCTTTTTAGCAGCTTGAAGTAGAGGATTTATGCCCCCAAAGATCCCTATTCATTTGGGGTCATAGTAAACGTTCTTCAATAAGGTTTCCTTCATGATTGCCATGCTTTGACTATTCTTTTTATTTTGCTAACATCTTCAGAATGGATTTATTCCACATATCCTGTATGTTTTAAAGTATAGCCTGTTCTTTCTACCAATCACATGTTGACGTTTTTCCTAGAAGCATGCCCAGACTTGTTTCTCTGTATTGGTTTGTTTGTTTGTTTGTTTGTTTTTCAAAGCTAGTAAAAATAGCTGAAATGGGATTTGAACCCAAGTCTCTCTCTCTCTCTGTGTTTCAGCCTGAACTACTCTGTTGCCAGAATACTTCTCTCTAACAGTGAGGTCTTAAAAGCAAAATTCTATCACATGGACAGCACTGGTTTCTCTAACAAAGATATGTTAATTGCATTTTAACATTTGTAAAGAAAAGCCTGTATACCAAATGCTGTACAGATACAGGTTTGTGTTCCTGTTGCTACCAAAGGGTTATTTTTAACAATCAGTTCTAAATAGTCTGCAATACACACAAAAGCATTGCACTGCTTTGTGCGAAAAAAAAAAAAACTAGAGCAGGGGGGAGAGAAAGCATTTTTTGTCTTGTTTTCCAGGCTTCCTACTTTTTTGCAGATGTCAGCATTAACCAGAAGCAAAACACATTTCCAGAGTCAGTCACTCTGCTTCCGCTGATGTCATCGAAAAGCGATACTGTCCATTTCCGATGACACCCTGTTTCCGGTGATGTCATCGAAAAGCGACACTGTCTATTTCTGATGACACCCTGTTTCCGGTTGTGTCATTTCCGATGATGTAGGCTGGGGGGTGTGGTTGAGCGTGGGAGGATGTGGGTATGGCACAAACTCGGAAGTGGGTGCTGATTGGCTAATGCCATCATTGTGGGGTGGGGTGTGAATGTGGCACAAACCCAGACGTGGGTGCTGATTGGCTGATGTCATCCTTGGGGGTGGGATGGGGCATGCCAGAGTGGGGGTGTGGCCACACCGGTGTGTGTGTGGATGGGCGGAGCTAGCTCACCATTCATTTCTATGGGAGGGGGCGTGGACATAGGTGGGGCATACACTGGAAGTGAGCGCTGATTGGCCGCTGTCATCCTTATCTCACCTGTCAATCCATTTGACGAGTAGTGTACCCATTATACTACTTACCCTCTTGGAAGCCCAGATAAGTTGTATTCTACACTTTAAGAAAGGTGGAAGGAAGGCCAAATAACAGCTGGAGTGTCTAAAAGTGAGGTCCAAGAAGCTATTATAGCCAAAAAACCATTTTTCGGGAAATGGAAAAATGAGCCAAATGATGAAAACAGGAAACATAAGCTCAGAAACTGTGAGGCAGCACTTACTTTAACTCACCAGTGCTGCCTCACAGTTTCTGCTTTCGACTATTGGCCTCTTCTGAGCCCCTATAATACATAATTCAAACTGCAAGTGTGCATCAGAGGGGGGAGGAAGAGGCCAGAGCAGAAACCATGAGGCAGAACCGACGAGTTGAAGTTTGTGCTGCCTTGCAGTTTCTGAGCTATTGCTGCTGCTGCAGGCCCTGGACAGGAGGGGCAGCAATAGGGGCAGAGGAGCAGTGGAGATGGCAGGATGGGGAACCCACCTAGGGGCCTCCAATCTTTGCACTGGCCCTGCTGACAGATACTTGTGACCTGGACTGGCCACTGTTGAAAACAAGATACTAGGTTTGGTAGACCTTTGGTCTGACCCAGTATGGTATATCTTATGTTCTTATGCATTGACACAATTGTTTAAAGGATAATAATAATAATAATAATAATAATAATAAATTCCCAGTTGCTTCTGCCCCATAAGGTGCCTGTTTCAAAATGGTGCTGGTCTACCTCTAGTGGTCCTCTTACATTACACTGCTAAGGGTTGAACTCCATATTTGGCAGCTTGACCCCAAGTGGTACTACTGCAAGACTACCACTAGGGGCTAACCAGCAGTAGTTTGAATCCACACTGGACAGGACAGGGACAACTGGGGATCATTCCTGTCCCTCCTGCTAGACACTAGGGAAACCACGGCATCAGGAGTTTGGTTTTTTTTGAATGGGGATATATCAAATATGCATGAATCAATCATTCAATAAAAATACTGATAGGGCCCCTGGGGGGAAGTGTTAAGGAGTATGGGAATGTCTGAGGAATTGAGATTCTTTTCTGGAGGGGGAGTCTCCACATGGCATTTAATTTACTAATGGTCTGTTTGAGATGGACGTTGGGTGCATTGGGTCATGTGCTAGCAGCCTGTTGTTCTAGAGGTGGAAAAAAACCCCCATCAGCTCAAAACTGGCATTATGTTTCCACAAATAACACAGTTGTGAAGTTCACTTTAAGCAGAATTATTCTGTTTATATAATGAGGTGCTTTGCATGCCTTTGAATGCTTTGCATCTCATTGCTATGTAGCATAACCATAAACTAACTTGCACTATGCTAAAATAAAGCACAATTTTGCCATTTAATGTGTGAAGTTTCAAATATTATGTTATTACTTTAACATACGTAATTACCTCCTCTGTTGGTTATCAGTTATATAGGGTCTGATATTCAGCGGTGGTGGCTATTGCTGCTAAGGCGGATAGCCGTCGCCACTGAACTAAACTGGAATACCCTGATGTTAGTCGACTGGCAAGAGAGCGGTCAGCGGCAGCGCCAGACATTGATCACAGTAATCATGTTGAAAATTCCCCCTTCGATTTTAGCCTCCTTTGGAAGAACCAGTCACTAATTTACTTATTTGCTTTCATATAAAACGTTTCAGCCCTGCCCGAATTCATTGAAGTCAAAGTAAAATTATCAACAAATTGAAAGATAACACAATTGCATATCTTCCCTTCCTCCAGTGGAAGATTCAGGTATATCTATGTGGAGGATTCAGGGAAATGGTAATGTGTGTAGGGTAACAAGGGCTGTGGGAGTGGGTAGAGGAGAATAATATGGGGGTGTGTAGTAACTGATGGTGTATGTGATGTGTAGGATGTGTTGTACACATTTATCTCTATGGAAAGAATTTAGATATTTATTTATACGGATGTGTGGTAGGGATGTTAGGTGGTTGGAGTGGTGTGTGTAGGGTTGCAAACTTTTTGAAAGACAAAAACCTGCCACATGTCTTGCCTGTGCCCCACCTTTACTACACCCCTTGCTCTGTCCTCCAAACTAACTGCAGTGATGGCAGCAGTGCAAGCTTCAGCACCTGCTGGCCAAATCACTGTTGGGGGGGGGGGGAAGTAATAAAAAACTCCACCAAAACATTGCTTAGAATCTAGAGCAAATCTACCATGCCAACACTAACTTCCAAACCTCACACATCAAGGTCTCTACCTAGGAAAAGGTAATACATTAAACACTGCAGTGAGCCCTAAAATGTCAATGCACCTACTCAGAAAATGGAACAAGCTTGCCTTGCATTCTTACCCATCTGTAAATGACTGGACTGGTGCTGGTGACTCAGCTCACCCACAGTCTCACTCCATGCTTGCAAAGCAGAGCACAACAACAATGGGCCATCGTGGATACGAATGATGACTGGGTCACACATCTGGCTGAGTTTCAGGCACTGTTGTGACCCGTGGTGTGCAGTGATATTTACAATAGGGGATTTAGTAAAGGTGCCAAGCAACAAAAGGGTCTTGGCAGCTCTCATACCACACCTCCCATTTTAACAAAATACAAGCCAGACCAAGAAGAACTAGTACACAAAATCTCCTCAGCCTTCCTGCCCAGATTTGCAGGAGCAACCAAAGCACAACCCTTATAGCATTTGCACCCTATGTCCCCACCCTCTGGAACTCACTACCTCCCACACTAAGAAACATCAACTCAATTACAGACTTCTAAAAGACTTCTAAAAACCTATCTAGTTCAATAACACTTCATGATTGACTTCCAGCAGAGCACAACACAATATAAACCCTCACAAGTTAGCAGAATCTCTCCCACCCAGCCTCCCTAGGCCTCTCCCTCAGATACCCCAGTCCACCCCCCTCCAGCCCATTCAGATTGCAAATTGTTGTGATACCCTACTTTAAGCTTCTTACCTACTGTTATTTATAAGTTTGTTAATTAAATAATTAACAATTGTTAATTTCCAGTTACATGTTGACCTAAGATCTAGTTCTCTAAAAAGACCATGTCGACCCAGATAATCCTTTAGCCTATCATCTTGCAGGATAAAAGAGGATGTTCTATTGACTTTTAGTTGCTAATTCTGTGAAGCAACTATTAGAATGCAGGACAGTTTTAAAGTTCCTTAAAGAGAAAAGCTCTCAATTTTACTGCAGCTTGGCCTGTAAATTTCTATGAGCATATATGTCACCTATAGCTAGTTTCTACAGTCCTGTTTCATTTATAGATTCACTGCTAACGCTTCAAATTCCTATGTCCAGTATAGATCCAGAGTCACTGTCCATTTCTGGGTCCATTAAATCCAAATTCCCATATACTGGGTGAACCATAGTGGCATAAGTTAGTGTATCAGAAGCTAATTCATCCAATTCTCTTATCGTATCCAATTTGGTTTAGAGACCTGGCTTGACTAGCCCTTTTCCACAGTCCTCTCTTTGGTTCTGCTCAGAACCACATTCTTCATAAAAGGGCATTTCATGGAGTACATTTCCAGTACTAGGAACACTTCACAATTTAAGGACTGCAATAGTATTTGTGGTTTTAGCCATGTATGAAGCACAACACTTCATAATACAGGCAAGACATATTCCTAAGAGTAGGAGGGCTACTAAGAAACCAAAGAGGCCTGTCAATAAGGCCTTTACCGGGCCTGACAAACCACCCCACATGTTTTCAAACCAGGGCCATACAGAATCAGAAGTTCCTTCTATATTATCTTTAGAGAAATGAGTTTATTTTCTCATCTGTTCTAGGATACCAGAGACCACCTTGCTCTGTGAATCAATGAGCGTGCAGCAATGTTCATGTACAACATTACACACACCTCCTTCCTTGGCTAGCAGATAATCCAAAGCCATTCTGTTTTGAGCGGAGTAAGCAGTCAGTTTGTCTACAGTACCTTGCATGACTGTGAGAGCATCAGTCAAATCTTGAGCTGTTACTTCTATCAGAGCGTAAATTCGCAATAATTGTTCACCATAACGTGCTGTAGGATATATGGCGCCAAAGGTACTTAGCCAAACTATCCCTGTAAAGGTGCTTACTTCTTGTTGAGTTAGCATAGTTGTACCATCTAATAATTTCCTTGCTGCACGTATATCTGCACTATAGACATCTGCAGCTCTGCGGTGACGGCTAGAAGGCATTCCAAGTAAAGTTTCATAAGGGATTAGTTTCCATGGCAGGTCAAGGGTAGCTATGTAGCAATTGCCAGACCAATCAGCAGGCAACCGGACATACACTAAAGTTCCACACACAAAATAGTGACCCACCAAGGCAAGTAGTCCATCAGGCCAAATTTTAAAATCTTTAGGTTCTGTAACTAGAACTTCAGTTCCAGGCCAAATATCCCTTAACCATGGATGATAGTATCCTAAATAAGGATACACATAATTGTCAACATACTCAGATGCTGAACCATCTTTGCTTTTCTGTAATCTATACTTCCCATACGTTGGAAGCCCATCCTGGTCATAATATTGTAATTCATACTGGTCAAGACGAGTCTTAAGGTCAGGGAGAACATTAACTACCCTTAAATTTGAATGGGCTTGTACAGAACTCACTGTAGGAGAATCCATCAATAAATGCACATGATTATTAGTCATGACAGTCTGACATTTAGATAGAGGGCTTTCTCCCACAGGGTATGCTCCTTTTCTCTGAAAACAAATAGGAGGGTTAGTCACTGGCTGAGGACTGATAATTCTTGGAGTGGGGGTTACTCCCTCAGGCCATGTTACAGTAAGATTAAATAAAGTTTCATTCACAGACAACTCTTTCAAATAGGTTGAGGTCTAGGCAAAAATCCAAACTGCGTAGCTGCTGGATGAGGTAAGCACACTGCACAACTGGAAATATTAAAACGCTGAATTAAAGAGTAAATGTGAGAGTGAAACACATTGTAGAAAACACCATGTTTTGCCCAAGGAGCATGTGGATCATACTCAGGGACTGTATGATCAGGAACTGTATGATCTTGGACTACTGAAGGAGTAGGAACAAGGTTGAGGGTCTGAAGCAAGTTATCTACTATTGCCCGGTTTTCAGAGGCTAGTGTTGGTTTTTCTAATAGCATTTTTACAAAATCATCCACACTCCCTATATTACTAAGAGGGCTGCCAGACACCAAATCCAGAAAAATAAAAACAGTGCCAATGCTACTGAAAACATACATATTGACCAGTTCTCAATGAACAAATCCGAAGTAGGTTGTAACTGTCCAACAACGTCACAACCACTCTCTTGGTTAAGTGGAGATAGACTTGGAGGGAATGAATTCAGTTCAATGTCAATTAATTCCTCTAGATCTTGTCTAGGTGGTATACACGGAAATTGTCTTATCCAGGGGACGGAACCTTCTTGCACTGGTCCAGATGTATCCATGCTTTCCATCCTTTCACTTTCAATGCTGAATATCCGACCAGCAGCACTTGGAATGGTCCCAGAAATCTCGCTGCCAGAGCAGTCTTCGGTGCTGGATCCTTGACGAGTACCCAGTCTCCAGGTTCCACTTCTGGAAGTGGTCGAGATACCTGTGCACCCTGCTTCGTGAGCTGCAAAAAGGAAGGAGATACCAGCGTTTGGTACAAATATTTACAATAGGATAATAGATCGCTGCGCAACAATTGGGGATCCGGCAATTGATCCGGAAGAATTATAACATGGGCTGGACGTTGCTGGACGTCCTGTCACAATTTCATAAGGGGTAAGACCTTGTCGAGTTCTTTGAGGAGAATTGCGAACTGAAAACAAAGCAAACGGCAGAGCTTCTACCCAATCCTGACTCCAATCATGAGTCAGGGACCGGAGAAGCACCTTCAGCGTCTGATTCATCCATTCCACTTGGCCAGAGCTTTGCAGATGATACGGAGGATGAAGTTGCTGATGAAGGCCAAAAAATGCAGTTATGCTTTTCCAGACTTCTGCCATGAATGCTGGACCTTGATCAGAAGACAAAACCAGGGGCACACCCCACAAAGGAATAAACTGGGTAAACAAACACTTCAAAACCGTAGCAGCAGACAACAAGTTAGTTGGATAGGCTTCAGGCCATCCTGAATATAAGCAGGTAAAAACCAAATATAAGCAGGTAAAAACCAAAAGATGTTTCCTTCCCCCCTTGGCACAAGGCAGATCAGTAAAGTCCATTTGCAGGAAGAGGAAGGGTCCTTGAGGCCTAGGCAAAGATGGAGAGGGTGATGCGCAGAGTGCATCCGGATTTTCCTGCTGGTAATCACGGGAGACAAGAAGCACACACAGCATGAGCAGCAGAAGCAAATGCAGGATTATACCACAATTGAGCAAAAGCATTTGTCATAGCCAAACCACTTAAATGCAACTTGTGATGTAAGAATAAGGCAACAGAATATAACAATGATTTAGGACAGATAAACAATTTGTCCTTTATCCATACTCCAGTACCATCAGGCGATGCTCCCCAAGTGAGCCAGTCTTGTTTTTTGGTGAAGTCAGCTGAGTCCTGATGAGAACGCCTCAAGTCCAGAGACAATGAGCCAGAAGTAGAAGCTGCAGGTGAACGAAGAGTTAATAAAAGATGTGATGGAACTGCAGGTCCTACTGCTGCAGCTTTAGCAGCTTGGTCTACAAACTGATTGCCTTGTGACACCACAGTACCAGTAAGATCATGTCCCTTGCACTTCAGCACAGCCACTTGAGCTGGTTTAAGTACTGCAGCAAGAAAATGTTCAATGTAGCGGGCATGTTTAATAGGCTTATGAGCCACTGTTAAAAATCCATGTTGAGCCCAAATATTCCCAAAATCCCACAGAACCCCTATTGCGTAACTACTGTCACTATGAATATTTACAACCAAATGCGTAGACATTTCCAAGGCCCGAATAAGAGCAAACACTTCTGCCAACTGGGCACTAGCAAATGGCAATGCTCCTGCTTCTAGTACAGAATCAACAGTAGTAACAGCATATCCAACAAGTAAATCCCCTTGTTCATCATGGAAAGCAGAACCATCAGTAAATTGAACTCAGTCAGGGTTTGACAAAGGGATAGCAGACAAATCAGGCCTGGCCTTTGAATAGACTGTTACAGAAGAAAGACAATCATGAGTTCCATCAGGATCAGACAGGTGTAGCAATGGTTCTAAAGAAGCCAAAATTTGAGCTGGCTGTAACAGAGACCTCATGTAGGGTAACATGTGCTTGGGAAATAGCCAGGTCAAATAATAACAAACGAGAGCTTGACAGAGGTTGAGTTTTAGCCAAATGCAATAACCTAGCAACTGAATGAGAAGTGTAAACATGCAGTTCATGTTGAAGAACAAGAAAGTCAGTAGTCTGTATTGCAAATACTGCAGCAGCTAAAGATTGGAAACATGGTGGCATACCAGAAACAACAGGATCAAAGGCTTGAGAAAAATAGCCTAAAGGCTTGAGTCCAGTAGGAAAGCATTGTGCCAAAACACACACAGCAGCAGAAGTAGATGTAGCAACATAAAGGCAGAAAGGCAAATCATAATCTGGAAATGAAAGACAAGGAGAAGTCAGTAAAGCCTGTCATAAAGAGTGGAAAGCATTGTGCTGATCTTCAGTAGGAACTATAATACCCTCTGGAGCCTCACGGCCAAGCAGGGCATACAGTGGAGCAGCAAGTTCAGCAAAGTCAGGAATCCACTGGCGACAAAATACTAGAAGGCCAAGAAAGCGGCTTATGAGGGGTACAGTAGCAGGGAAAGGCATTGACATTATAGGACCAATTCTCTGAGTAGTAATAGAGCGTCCAGCAGAGGGAAGACATACACCAAGAAATATCACTTGTGGTAAAGAAAATTGTAACTTTGACTGATTAACTTTTAAACCCAAATGAGAAATGTGTGCAAGAGTTAACACAGTATCAGTAACACAAGTATCATAACAAGGAGAGCAAATAAGCAAATTGTCTATATACTGTATTAGCACAGATTTGTTCAATGCTAAGTCCTGCAAAGCAGCTTTAAGGGCCTGCGAAAAGTAAGCAGGACTCTCGGTGTACCCTTGAGAAAGCGTAGTCCAGGTATACTGGCGCCCTTCGTATGTAAATGCCAGTAAATATCTAGACTCCTCCCCCACCGGTATGGAATAGTAGGCGGAGCTTAAGTCTATGACTGAAAAGTGGGTGGAGTCACATGGTATGCGAGTCCAAATGTCATGAGGATTGGGTACAAGAGGAAAAATTGGTAGAACAATACGATTAATTGCTCTCAAATCTTGCACAAATCTGTAAGACTTACCATCAGCCTTCAGCACAGGTAAAATAGGAGTATTGCAAGGAGAAGAAGTGGGTACCAACACACCCTGAGAAAGCAGGTTTTCAATCACTGGCTGTATTCCAGCCACTGAAGCTGCAGGCAATGGGTACTGACGCACATATGGTAGTGGAGCTCCCGGTCGTACTTCAATCTTGACTGGAGGAATGTTGAGATGTCCAATATCATTACCTAGCACCGCCCGTAAGGATGAAGGAAGAGTGTCCAATGGTGGAGCAGTCACAACAGCCGATGTCACAGCTGTAGGCTGTTGTACTTGCAGGGGACACAAGGTACAAGTCAAAGTGTCAGTTTTCCAGCTTATAACAGTCTTGTTTCTGGATAGAAAATCTCGGCCAAGCAAGTTGACAGGCAAAGTCGGGACAACCAGAAAATCTGTATGGTACAATTTGCCTTCCACTAGAAGTGGCACATCAGACAATTTTCGGCGCATTATAGTTTTTCCTTCAATTCCTTCACAAGGGACTTTAGGAGCAGCAGGCAGTGCCTCAAACAGAGGGGGAGGTAACTGAGATAGCACTATGGCAGATGTGGAGGCATCTGTATCTAACAGGAAAAGCAAGTCATATCCCAGAATAGTAGCGCGTATTTCCCCCTGTGTGTTAGGACACACAACCAAGCCTAGTCAGTCCTCACTAATGTCCATATCAGTTTCTGCATAATATTGGGTCATGACCGAAGGCTGGTTAGGGGTAAAAACAGGGTATGGAGCAGGTGAATAACTGGCTTCTACAGCCTCCTGACGTACCCCAGATTGGGGAAGGTTGTTCCTTGGCATAGTACAATCTCTTATCATATGTCCCATTTTTCCACATCCATAACAGGCACAATCTCCTTGTTTCCCCGTCATGTAGCCACGACCTCTACCTCTGGATACAGTACCCTGGTCACCTCTTGCTCTTCTCCATCCCCTAAAATTGGATTCATAACTTGCTACTTGAAAGTTTAAGTTTTTGACGTTGGCGATCAAGTTTACCTTTATCAGCATCCTTCTGCTTCTGGATACGCTTCTCTGCATGCATGCAAAGCAGCTTCCAAGATCTCCTTTGCAGACTTCGTAGACCATCCAAGCAAAGCATTTTCCAGTATAGTTTTTATTTCTGGCTGCAGTCCATTCACAAAAATTGAAGCAAATCCTTCCATATCACCATTCTGAGGAGAAAAATCTTGGAATGCCAGGCAACACCTCGTAGGGTACTGAGCAACAGTTTCATCCCTACTCTGCTTCAGATCTAATAGCTTGGACAAAACTTTTACAGGAGTACATTTTTTTTCAAATGCTTTTAACAAATTATTCCGATCTTCTCGGAAAGCAGTCATTTGATTATCATCAGAAGCATTAATAACAGGATCTGCACGGGGCCATTCCCATGCTGCATTATCTGGCAGTTGAGGATGGATGACTGCCCTTAATTCTATAGTGTTCAGGAAGACTGACTTCAATAAATTTTGTAATTCTACCCAAGAGGGATCATACGTAGTTATTAACTGACACCAATAATCCACAAACTGACCAGGTTTTTCTCTGAAGTCAGGGCAAGATCTAGCCAAATTAAAAACTTCAGTTGGGGACCAATGAGATGCTAAAGTAACTAAACCACCATCCCCCCTAGGAAAGGCTCTGAACGGAGCAAGCAGATCTATCTTCTTACTCTGTTCTTTCACCTCTTTATTTAGAGTTAAAAATTCACCTAATTCCAAGTTCAGCCGCTGCATGTGCTGCCAGTTAGAGATCAATGGAGCTTTGGTCCAATGCCCGACTCCTTTGGCAACAGCAGCCGTAGCTTCTGCTACTAGTTCCTTATTCTGACTGCGTGGTAACAGTTCTAACATATGCTGTTTTACTTGCAGGTCAAGTGCCTCAAGTACAGCTATAATAACTTCAGTTAATGTACGGGCTTTGTCTGCTAAATGGGCAAGATATTGTGTCAGCTGCTCTCTAGTAGTTATAACCTCAAGCTGACTAGCTTCTACTCCTATTAACTGTTCAAGTTCCAAAATATCCTTTTTCAACTGTTGAGTTCTAGTGGTACAAGGGATAACTACAGGATCTACAGGGATAGCAGGACTGGGACCACCTGGCATAATTAAAGGAGTGGCATCTACCCTAGTTACAGAAATTGGGGAATCAGGAGAACGCAGTACTACACCTAAAATAGGACCTAAGGGGTGAGCATCAGATTTAACAGGGGTAGAAACACCAGGCATATCATCCAATTGGATGAGTGACACCTCCTGATCTTGATGGGATGCCGATGCTGCAGCACTATTCCTAGATAGTGAAACAGCCAATGCAGTAAACTCCTCCTCATAAGCTGGAAGAGCTGTCGCTACAGTACAAGGATCACAAATGTTTACTTTTTCACTGTCACTATTAGTCCTACTGTCAGCTTCTGTCTGTTTAGTCAAAACACATATTTGTTCTTCTATCCTATACACTTGATCTTTAAACTTTTCAAACACAAATGTAGTGGCTTGTTGACTTTTCTCTGCTGCCTTGGCTAGCCACCAACTATATATGACCCATTCATGACTGGTATTTTTCTTAAATCTTCAAAAGCCATCTCATACTGTAACCACCTCAATTTGTCCTCCTGAAATGTTCCCCCAAGGGGAAACTGCAAATTGGGATTACTGGCAGTCAATGAATGCCACTTGGCCACATAATCTAAGGCACTGTCACCAAACTTATGCCTTATTACATTATTAGGGCTTCCTTTCTTTTGCCCTGTTTCATGAGCCTTCTCGCTCCACTCATCTAACTGAGATTGCTGTTTAACCTTACCAGCTTTATTGCCCATTGCAATCACAATATACACACTGATATCTGTCAATTCTTTAGTATACTCACTCAAGGCAACCACTGCCTGTGTCCTTATCTGTGTTTTCGTTCCTGCTGAAAGGCCAGACAACCCGAGTCCTTCACGGCACAAAACTGAAGAACCTTCACCCTCCTAGGGTCTGCACTCTTTCACTAAACCTGGATCCTTTATAATTATCTGTAACCTCTTAACAGGAAGGAAAAAACAAGACACAATTATTTAATTAATTACTACAGAGCTCTGTATGAGAGAAAATCATGGTGCCCTAAAATCAGGCCTCTCCATCTGAGATTCTTCAAAGATTTCTCCGCAGAGTCCCAGATTTTATTGAGGATTATCAGCTGACACAGTTAATTTTTAATTAACATCTGGCGATATTCATGTTACAAAAGTGCATATCTAAATAGATTTTGCTGACATCTATGCCAAATTACATAAAAGCAGAAGTTACAAGGTTATTACTATATTCACTAGACTCAATAGATGTCACTGTATTTCTACCATACAACAGAAGCTAATTAGTTACTCATGATATTTGCTGACTTTCTACTATTTATTCAAGCTTTATTTAATTTCCAGTTACATGTTGACCTAAGATCTAGTTCTCTAAAAAGACCATGTCGACCCAGCTAATCCTTTAGCCTATCATCTTGCAGGATAAAAGAGGATGTTCTATTGACTTTTAGAGAACTAGCCTATGTACACATAGGCTCTATTTTCTAATTCTGTGAAGCAACTATTAGAATGCAGGACAGTTTTAAAGTTCCTTAAAGAGAAAAGCTCTCAATTTTACTGCAGCTTGGCCTGTAAATTTCTATGAGCATAAGTGTCACCTATAGCTAGTTTCTACAGTCTAAAGAAGAATTATATTTGATCCCTTCTAGTACTAATTGATTTGTTATTTGGGCACTCCATTCTATATACAGTATTCTTCGCCAGCACCATAAATCAAAGGCATCAATTTTCTTCCTGTCTTATTTCTTCACTGTCCAAAATTCACATCCATATGATGGTATTGAAAATACAATGGCTTGGCCAAGTTAAATGTTTGTATACAGAGACGCATCTCTGTTCTTGAAAATCTTGTCTAGGTCCTTCAAAGCCATTTTACTAAGTGCAATGTTTCAGATTTGTTGACCGCTTGTTGTTTCTCTATTGATCCCAAGTAGGTTAATGGTATGTACTATTTCAATTCCTTTTCCATCAAGGATGAAATTATTGATGTTGCCAGTCATCAGGATCTTTATCTTCATATTAAGATGCAGGACCATTTTAAGACAATATTCCTTGCCCTTAATAAGTTTTTTTCAGATCATCTTCACTTTCAGCCAGTAATGTGGTATCATCAGCAAAACAAAGATTGTTGATGAGTCTTCCACAGATCTTAAGAACATAAGAACATAAGATATGCCATACTGGGTCAGACCAAGGTCCATCAAGCCCAGTATCCTGTTTCCAACAGTGGCCAATCTAGGTCATACGTACCTAGCAGTTTCCCCAAAAGACACAGGTTCCACAATGCTTGTATTGGGTCAAGCATTGATATCCTGGGTCCCTTCTTAATAATGGTTTATGGACCTTTCATCCAGGAACTTGTCCAAACCTTTTTTAAACCCAGCTACACTAACAGCCTTTACTACATCCTCCAGTAACAAATTCCAGACAAATAAAAGAAAATATTTTTTCACTCAACGTGTAATCAACACGTTGAGTGAAAAAATATTTTCTTTTATTAGTCTTAAATAGTTTATCTTGTAGCTTAATTGCATGTCCCCTAGTCTTTCTATATTCTGATAACATAACAATCAATCTACGTTCACCCGTTCCACTCCGTTCATTAATTTATAGACTTCTATCATATCTTTCCTCAGCCATCTCTTTTCCAGGTTAAAGAGCCCTAACCTTTTTTAGCCTTTCTTCATAGGAGTCTCCTTCCATCCCTTTTACCATTTTGGTGGCTCTTCTCTGAACCTTTTCTAATATCACTATATCCTTTTTAAGATACGGCGACCAGTATTGCACACAATATTCAGGGTGTGGTCTCACCATGGAACAATATAGAGGCATTATAATATATTTTGTTTTATTTTCCATTCCTTTCCTTATGATACCTAGCATTCTATTTGCTCTCTTGGCCGCCGCTGCACACTGGGCCAAGGGTTTTAACATGTTATCCACAATGATGCCTGAATCTTTTTCCTGGTTGGTGGTTCCTAATGTGGAACCTTGCATCGTGTATCCATAGTTTGGGTTGTTATTCCCTAGGTGCATAACTTTGCACTTGTCCACTTTAAATTTCATCTGACATTTTGATACCCAGTGTTCCAATTTATCAAGATCCTCTTGCAATTTTCCACAATCCTCTTGGATTTTAACAACTTTAAATAGTTTTGTGTCATCTGAAAATTTGATAACCTCACTCGTTATTCCACTTTCCAGGTCATTTATGAACATGTCAAAAAGCAGTGGACCCAGCACAGATCCATGGGGTACACCACTGTTCACCTTTCTCCATTGGGAAAATTGGCCATTTAGCCCTACCCTCTGCTTTCTATCTTTTAACCAGTTCCTGATCCACAGTAGTATACTGCCTCCTATCCCATGACCCTTTAGTTTTGCCAAAAGTCTCTGATGAGGGAACTTGTCAAAGACTTTCTGAAAGTCCAGATACACTATATCAACCAACTCACCTTTGTCCACCTGTTTATTCACACCTTCAAAAAAACATAACAGATTAGTAAGACAAGATCTTCCTTGTCTAAAGCCATGTTGGCTGTCTCCCATTAGGCCATGACTATCTACATGCTGAGTAATTTTATTCTTTATGATGGTTTCTACCATTTTTCCCGGTACTGACCTCAGGCTCACCGGTCTGTAATTTCCCGGATCACCCCTGAAACCCTTTTTAAAAATTGGTGTTACATTGGCGATCCTCCAATCTTCAGGTATTAGAGATGATTTTAATGATAGTTCACAGATTACTAATAGCAGGTCTGCAATCTCATATTTCAGTTCTTTCAACACCCTTGGATGTATACCATCTGGCCCAGGTGATTTGCTACTCTTCAGTTTATCTAATAGTTGTAATACATCTTCCCGATGTATCGATATTTCCTTCAATTCTTCCGCACCTTTAAATACCACTTCAATCATGGGTAACATCCCTACATCTTCCTCAGTAAAGACGAAAGCAAAGAATTCATTCAGTCTCTCCGCTATCGCCTTGTCGCCTCTTAGTGCCCCTTTAACCCCTCTATCATCTCTCTCAGATTTTTTGCTACAAATGTATTTGAAACAGTCTTTATTTCACGTTTTTGCTTCTGCAGCAAGCTTCTTCTCAAATTCTCCCTTTGCCTGCCTTATCAATGCCTTGCATTTGACTTGCCAGTGCTTGTGCTGTTTCCAGGTTTCGTTGTTTGGCTCTTTTCTCCATTTCCTGAAAGATGCTTTTTTGGAAACAACAGCCTCTCTGACCTCACCTTTAAACCATGCTGGCAGTTTTTTGGACTTCCTTCCACTTTTCTTAAAGCATAGAATACAGCTGGTCTGGGCTTCCAAGATAATATTTTTCAACAACACCCACGCTTGATGCAAGTCTTTAACCTTTGCAACTGCTCCTTTTAGTTTTTTCTTAACTATTTATCTCATTTTATCATAGTCTCCCTTTCAAAAGTTAAAAGGTAGTACTGTGGATTTCCTTACTATCCCTCCTCCACTAATTAAAACAAAGGCAATCACTATTGCCAAGTGGCCCCAACACCCTTATCTCTTGCACTAGATCTGGTGTTCCACTAAGGACTAGGTCTAATATGGCTTCCCCTCTGGTTGGTTCATAAACCAGCTGCTCCAAGAAGCAGTCATTTATTTCATTTAGGAACTTTATCTCCTTAGCATGTCGTGCGTTGCACTGACCCAGTCGATACCGGGGTAATTGAAATCACCCATTATTATTACTGCGCTGTAACTTTTGTTAGCTTCCTTGATTTCTTTGAGCATTTCATCATCCATTTGTTCACTCTGGCCAGGTGGTGGATAGTATACACCCACTGCCATCACCTTCCCCTTTTTACATGGAATTTCAATCCATAGAGTTTTTACAGCAAATTTTGTTTCCTGCAAAACTTTAATCCTTTCTGACTCAATGCCCTGTCTAACATAAAATGCAACCCCTCCACCAATTTGATCAGCTCTATCATTATGTTATAGTTTATACCCAGGTATCACAGTGTCCCACTGGTTGTCCTCCTTCCACCATATCTCTGATATTCCAATCATATCTAACCTCTCATTTAGAGCTATATATTCTAACTATCCCATCTTATTTTTTAGACTTCTAGCATTTGCATACAAGCATTTTAGAGACTGTATTTTATTCATATTAATTTGGCTATTGGTAGACATGGGTAATTTGGGATCTTTAAGCTCTATCTCCTCCATACTCAAGGGCATTTGGGCTACTTTACTCTTTTTTGGAACCTCTCTGCTTTTGGTAGTATCCTTCAAGGATACATTCTTCCAAACCATCCGCTCTTGGGCGACTGTCGGCTTTCCCCTATTATCTAGTTTAAAAGCTGCTCTATCTCCTTTTTAAAGGTTAATGCCAGCAGCCTGGTTCCATCCTGGTTAAGGTGAAGCCCATCCTTTTGGAAGAGCCCCTCCTTTCCCCAGAATGTTCCCCAGTTCCTAACAAATCTTCACACCTTGGCTGTCTTCATACAGTCCTGCTTCTCTGATGATTTGTTCTGCATATAAATTGAAGAAGTATGAGGAAAGTTATCAGTCTTGTTGTACACCTTTGCTGATTTTAAACCATTCTGTTCCTCTGTTCCTCCTTGTTCTATTTGAACCATTGCTTCTTGATCAATGTAAAGATTGTACATGAGAACTATCAGGTGTTCCTGAATACCCATGTTTCTTATAACCGAGGCAGGCGGACCCGGCGCTGCAGGCCCCTACCTCACCCCCCCCGCTCCACAACAACCCCCCCCCCCCACCACAAAACACAACACAACATTTTATGGAACAAAAACTGGTCGCAGCTTTTATTAGCCAACAATTTAACAGACCAACAAATACATTTTCAAAACCACTCAATTAGCGGCACCCGGCTGCACCAGCCATACCTCAGCAAAGTGCCTGCCACCGCTAATGCCGTAACTCGCCACCCGGCAAGTTACCATACCCCTCTCCCCAACTTCGCCATGCTAAGCAAAAGTCGTCCGAGGGTTTGACCGGGTCAGGGGCACCCCGCCCCCGCCCAATTGTAGCCTGCTGCTCCGGACCCCGGAAACCTCCGGGATCCCGCCCCCCCCTACCCCCCAGCTGCAACACCCCAAAAACCCCAACGCCTAACGTTAGGGAGGGAGGGAGGGACGCCGGCACCGAAGCAGCCTCCACACGACTGACCACACGGAGGCTGCTCGGCCCCGATCCCCCCTCGCGCCCCAAACCCGCGGCGCTAATTGGCTCCCGTGGGGCTGCCACCCCAGGGAGCCAATCAATTTAAAGGACGTGCGCTCGCGCCCGTCAAGGGCCGAGCGCGCACACCCCGACCAGGCCGCGCACAGGGTCCCCGCGCTGGGCCGCGCGCCCGGTTAGCCTTGGCCGCCGGGACCCTGCCCGCGGCCTTGTAAATGTGGCCACGTTTTTCATAGTTTACACAATCGAAGTCCTTGTTGTAGTCAATAAAACACATAGATATTCTTTTGGTATTCTTTTTATCAGTTCTATGAATCAGAATAAACTGAAATTGACAGAGGAAGTTGTAAAACTAGAGAGCATATGATGAAGTTGCAAGGCGGTAAACTTAAAAGCAACATCAGGAAATACTTTTTCACTGAAAGGGTGGTGGATGCTTGGAATGCCCTTACAATTGAGTTGGTGGGGGAAAATACAATGACAGAATTCAAAATGTCATGGGACAGACACTGTAGATCCCTTTATAGCAAGAGGATGAAATCAAAGCAAACTTAAATATATTTTATACTTCAGTAAATAGAGGAGGAGGTGATCTGCACAGAATGTCAGGCACAACCCTAAACACAGGCATAGAGAGGGATGATCTGCACGGAGCGGCAGATACAATCACTCTAGCCACCTTACTAGGCAGGCTAGATAGCCAATACTGTCTTTTTATCTGCCATCATATATTATGCTACTGTGACGAACATGCAAACAAGATATACCAATAGTCATGGGCATCTGGAATGCAAAAATTGGGAACAAAAAAGAAGGTAAAATGGTTGGAAAATATAGGCTTCACAACATAAATGAAGCTGGAGAAATACTGATACTATTCTGTACATGTGAATTTTGTCAAATGGATTATAAAAAATCAAATTGACTACATTTGTTGAAGTCAATGATGGAAAAGCTCAATAACATCAACAAAGACAAAACCTGGAAATGAATTTGATACAAATCACCAGTTACTAGTATGCAAACTCAAGCTAGAGCTGAAAAAGAGCAAGTCATTCATGAATGTAGCAAAGTATGATCTTGAAAATATAACCCCAGAATTTAAAGATTACTTGCATAATTGATTTGCTGCTTTGGATACAAATGAAAGAGCACCAGAAGAGTTATGGGATGACATCAAGAAAGTTGTGCTCGAAGAAAGCGAAAAGGCAAAAATAGCTAAAATAGATGACAAACGCAGAGAAGCTAAAGCCAGAGGAGAAAGAGATGCAATCAGAGAGCACAACAGAAATTTCCAACATTCAGCAAGATGAGGCAAAAAAGTACTATAATTACACATGCAAGGAAATAGAATCAGAAAGAACCAGAGGAAGAATAAGACTGACTTTCCTAAAGTTACGAGAGGCAAAGAGAAAATTCCATCCTCAAATTGGAATATTAAAATAGAGGACTGAGGCAAAATGGCACCTTTAGGCAGGAAGGGGACCACGCATACGTGGTGCACCTCCCAAAGGCTTACTTTGAAAGCTGGGGAGAAGATTCCACACGTGCTCCGTCGGTGCCGATGTCACCCACATGTGAGGACTGACTTCCAGATTTACCAAGTATAATTAAAAATAATAATTTTATCACAATAACAGACACTTCAGTGAAAGCAAAGGTTTCCTTTTATTTATTTATTACAGTCTTGCAAGAAGGGGTAGTCAAATATCATATTTCTTGATATATGAGTACACACTTTGACATATTTCAGTGACATTTCTACATTTGTCAAATCAGTAAGCCCTGCATCTTATTGGCTAACTAATACAGTGTTATTGACCTATATGCTGTGCTCAGGCAGCACATGTGGGTTTCTGCTCATCCCTTTTATTTATTCTTTTACTTTATTTAACATAATTCCATATTCTTACATGACAGACTATATGCAAGAATGCAGTTTACCTTGTTCTTGACATCTTTTATCCCCTTTATTGTAGTACATATTGATATTAGTCCTTATCTTTCTTTTGCAGGTACAGGTGGTCAATGGTTTATTTACATTTGTGCTTGCTCCATAAGACCTTTGCATTGCAAAAGGTCAACAGAGCAAGGATCTCTTTTATTTAACTAAGACACGCCTGACCTCTGAAAAACTAATTTTTCTGTCTTGCATACATTTTCTACTGAGGGCTCTTGTCTCTTACAATATGGCAACTAAAAGAAGCAGCTTTCTTATAAATAGACCCACTTAAATAACAATTTTTGGCTCTCATTATTCACACAGTATGCCTTCTGGCTTTGGGTTTCTGTTCCTTCTGTCAGTCCTTATCATAAAGGACCACAAAGATTACTCCCCTCTCCCCCTCCCCTCCTTATGTGCTTAGCAAAGTCTTAGAGCCACTATTTCTAAATGTAGAACAATGGAGTGAGATAAGAATCTGCATGCCAAACAGTTTTTTTGCAAAGCACTTTTAGAAGCCTCTACACTTACTTTGCTTAATTTCCTGATCATTCTGTATTTTATGTTTAAATCTTTTTATTCATTTTAAATATATTAAAACATTAAAAGCAGCTTACATATAAAAACATTGTAAATAACAAGCATATTGAAACATTGTAAGCAGCATACATTTTTAAAACTCATTTTAAAACTCTGTAAGCAGCATACATATTGAAACATTGTAGGCAATATTCATTTTAAAATATTGTAAACAGCATACATATTAAAACATAAAAGACAACAATATTATATCCCACTACAGGGAATAACTAATACTTTTTCTCCCCTTGCCCTCTTTTGTGCACCACCACCCTTCCCTTCTCCCCCCCTTCCTCACCTCTACCCCCCCTCCCACCCTCACCTTCAACCCCCCCTTCCCTTTAGCACTCTAGTCCTAATTATGCCAACTTAAATTACTAAGATATAATATACCAAATTAAACTGTTAAAATATCATTTCTTGCCCTGGCTGACACCTTTTCAAGATATGGAGACCAAGTCATCAAAAAACATGCTCTTCTACGAACATGTCTTCTAGAAGCCTCTCCCTCCCATAATACCAGTTGATGTAAAACATTTCTCCATTCCCAATATTCTGGACCTCCAGATTCTCTCCATTTCCAAAGAATACAATGCTTTGCAAGCAGACAACATTTTCTTATTAATAATCTATTCCCTGATGAAAAGAGTCCCTGAAGAGGAGCATCCAAAACAGCAAACCCCGAGGTTAATTTCAATGTCTGCCCTAATATGCTCATTCGAAATTTTTGAATACCATTCCAAAATTTCCTTACTCGTTTACATGTCCAGAACATATGCCCCAAATGTGCCCGCTCCATTCCACACCACGGACAATCACCGTGATGAGCAAAACCCGCTTTCCATGCTCTGTAAGGTGAGATATAAGCACGCTCTATTATTTTGAATTGCATATCATGTAATTTTGCCCCTTTAACTATTTTTGGGATTCGCCCAATGGCTTTATCCCATTCAAATGCTTCAAGATTAATTCCAAGATCCCTCCCCCATTTTAAACTCAAGTGTCTATAGCTCTTAACTTGTGTTAGGTTTTTCAAGGCTTTACTATAATCAGTGACCGATATTCTTTCTTTATCCTTTATCGCAAACCATTTCTCCAACTTTTCAAAATTTTCCTGTCTCAGTCCTCGTCTCCCATCTTTCATTGAAATCAAATAATTCTTTAATTGTAAGTAAGCATGAAAATGCCCCTGTGACAATCCATAGCATTTTTTTAATTCCAAGAAAGGTTTAAGTGCACCTTCTCCATTTATTACTTGCCACATTTGTTGTAGACCTTTTTTCTCCCAACCCTTGAAAAAAATAGACATTGTACTTAACTGAAAGACTAAATTACCTTGCAATGGCAAATATTCTGACACATCACTTGGAATGTCCAATTTTCTATAGAGCATCTGCCAACTCCAGCGAACCCCTTGCCATAAAATATTATTTCTAAAATCCTTCGGCAACTTTACATTCGTCACATGTAACACAGATAGAAGTGAATAAGGGGTTACTAACGCAGACTCAAAATCATATGGTGTATATACTGATGTCCCTACTATCCAATCTCTAACATGTCGAAGCAGACATCCTAGATTATATTGTTCTATTCTAGGCAACCCTATACCACCCTGTTCCCACGGCCCATATAAGAACATAAGAAATGCCATACTGGGTCAGACCGAGGTCCATCAAGCCCAGTATCCTGTTTCCAACAGTGGCCAATCTAGGTCATACGTACCTAGCAGTTTCCCCAAAAGACACAGGTTCTGCAGTGCTTGTACTAGGTCAAGCATTGATATCCTGGGTCCCTTTTCAATAGCGGTTTATGGACCTTTCCTCCAGGAACTTGTCCAAACCTTTTTTAAACCCAGCTATACTAACAGCCCTTACTACATCCTCCGGTAACAGATTCCAGAGTTAATATATATTGATCAATTCTTAGTCTAGGTTTTTTCCCTCTCCAAAAAAATTTCTGTAATAGTCTTTCCATTTTTTGAACATCTTTCCTCAATAGCCGCAATGGAATAAGTTGTAAAACATATAAAATTTTAGGAAAGACTATCATTTTATAAGCAGCCACTCTACCGCCTAAAGATAGAGGCAATGGTGTCCAATCTTGCAACTTATTTTGCATGTCTTGTAGTAGCAGCCTAACATTTTGGGGCTTGTTTACAAAGCCGCGGTAGCCGTTCGCGGTCGTTATCAGAGCCGCGACCCCATTGATTTCAATGGGGCCACGGCTCCGATAACGACCGCGAACCGCTACCGCGGCTTTGTAAACAAGCCCCTTTGTCTATACAGATGACGTGGATCTTTAGGTATCCATATTCCTAAATACTTAAATTTATTTTTTGCCCAGCGTAAAGGAAACTCTACACCCCAATCATTTTGTAACCCCCCATTAACATCTAATGCTTCTGATTTAGCCATATTCATTTTAAAACCGGCTATCCATCCATATCGTCCAATCACATCTATTAATTTTGAAAAAGATTTGAAAGTTCCGTCAACATAACTAATAAATCATCCGCAAAAGCCGACATCTTAAATATGCAAGACCCAATCTTCACACCCCGTATATCATCACAAGCATAAATCATTCTTAGCAAAGGGTCTAATGAGAGCACAAATAACAATGGAGACAATGGGCAACCTTGTCTAGTTCCTCGAGCAATATTAAAACTATTTGTTAACAGCCCATTAACTCCCACTACAGCTTCTGGTTCTTGGTATAATCCTCTGATCCCTTGAATAAAACCTTCTCCTAGTCCATAAGCTTTTAAAGTCTCGAACAAATATGTCCACCCCACCCTGTCAAAGGCTTTTTTCAGCATCAAAACTGATCAATAAGGAAGGTACAGCAAGTTTCCTAACCCAGCTTAAGGCTCCTAATATTTTCCTAACATTTTTAGTGGGATATCGACCCTTCACAAATCCCGTCTGACAATCATGTAGTAAATTAGGGAGATATTCAGCCAAACGATTTGCTAAAATCTTAGCAAACAACTTAAGATCATAATTAATTAAAGAAATTGGTCTATAAGACACAACCTCTGCTACATCTTTACCAGGTTTGGTAAAACCACTATATGGGCTGTATTACTATTATATATAAACATCCCTGTTTCCATCCACCTATTAAACAATTTCACCAACACAGGTGTTATCTGTGTCAGTAACATCTTATAATATTCAACTCTAAAACCATCCAATCCTGGAGCCTTACACCTTTTTGCATTATCAATACCTCTTTTTACTTCATCCAATGTTATGGGGGATGCCAATTTGCTCTGTTGATCCTGAGTTAGACGGGGTAAATGCACCTCTGACAGAAAATTCCTAATCTTCATAATGGATATGTCTTCCCTCATGTATAGCTTATGATAATAGTTTACAAAAATATTCCCTATTTCTACAGTGTCCATGTGTATCACACCTTTCTCATCTTTTAATAATGGCACAAATCGCGATCTCTGATTGGGTGCCAGACAATGAGCTAAGAGCTTCCCCGACTTATCCCCATATTGGTGCAAGTGGTATTTGTAATAAAATAGTGATTTTTTTGTTTTCTGATGTATCATGTATTCAAAGTTGCCTGGATAGTAAGCAATTGTTCTTTATTGGCAATATTAGGCCTATTAGCTAGGAGTTTACGTTCTCTACAAATTTGTTTTTCCAATCTGAGGATCCTTTCAGCCAGCATTCGTCTCCATTGAGCAGTATAAGCAATTATATCCCCCCTCAAAACTGCTTTTGAGGCCTCCCAAAATAGCTCTGGATCACATTTATGTGCCCAATTGTGATATTCATAATCTTTCCATTTGGCCAATAAAAACTCTTGGAATTTAATATCATGGCATACATCAAGTGACAAACGCCAGGGCCCTTTTTTACCCCCCAACTGCCCTTCTTCCCAATCTGCCCATATAAGAGCATGATCCAAAATTTCATAAGGTCCAATGGCTGCCTCCGTCATCATTGGAAAAAATTCCTCTGAAACAAATAGAGCATCAAGTCGTGAGCTTGTGCCATGTGCTCTAGACAAGTGAGTGTAATCTCGTTCCATTCGATGAAGAGCTCTCCAGACATCTATAAGTCTACAACTTTGACTAAACCTCCATAAAAGTCTTGCGATATTGTGACGACTACTCCCACATCCCCCCGATACATCAATTTGTAGATCTATGACAGCATTCCAGTCACCTCCCAATATCATTATAGACTCCGGCAGTGCATCAATTTCTGCCATTAATCTTGCAAAAAAAATTGGATCAGGCACATTCGGGGCATACACACTCCCCACTAAGAGCTTCCGCCCTTTTAGATTTACCTGTACTAATACAAACCTTCCCTCAGGGTCTGCTATTGTCCGCTCCATCTGAAAACCTACCCCTGTTGAAATTAAGATTGCCACCCCTCCTTTCCTGCCCTGTGCAGATGCCCCATAAATTTGGTCTATTCCTTTCTTTTGTAATCTAGACAGGTCTCCTATAGCTTGATGTGTCTCCTGTATCAATACTATATCCCCTTTATGTCGTCTCACAGCTTGCAATATTTTTTTTCATTTAAAAGGGCTTGTAAGGCCACATACATTCCATGAGAGCATTCTTATCCCCATGATAAGATAAATAATAGGGTTTTAAAACATGATTTTATCATATATAAACTAGGAGAGCCCCCCCAGCCTAGGATCCTCCTATCTCCAACTATTGTTATTTTTACTTTTATCTTTTTCCACTTAGCATTAAGTTGGCTTTGTATATATATTAACTTAGTAGTTCCCTTATTATCCCCTCCCCATCCTCTTTCCCCCAATCCCTCACCAATCCCATACCTACCCCTTAGCCCACAAATCTCTTCCTCCCTTCCCATGGCCTTATTAGTGTTAATCCTACTCCAATCCCTCTCAGCTGGTCCTATGTTTTATTTAATGTATCTCTCCCTTTGATATATACCCCTTCCATCACTATATAATAAAATATAATAACCACAACTTAATCAATCTATTAGCTTTAAACTTATAGTCTTCAATTATGATACTATCCACCTGCTCATTAATGAGCATTGTGAAGCTATGTTATGGTATTTAGTTATTATTTTTCATACTGGTGATAATCTTCTGAATCCAATTTTGTGCTACTTCCAAGGCTGTGTTGTGGTATTTAGTTATTATCCTTCATGTTGGCAATATTCTTCTGAATCCAATTTTGTGCTTCTTCCAATGTCTCCATTATCTCTGTCTTCCCATTATAAAAAATCCGCAGCCTCGCCGGATATTGCAACATAAATTTCACATGTGATGCCACTAATTTCTGGCAGACTTTAGCATATGCCTTCCGCTTTAAGCTTAACTGAGCTGAATAATCTTGGAAAACTTGAATGCGGACCCCTTCATATAGCATAGTCCCCTTAGCTCGCACTGCCCTCAAGATTTCATCTTTTTGGTGGGGATTCATGAATCGAGCCAATACTATCCTAGGCCGCGTGTCATCTGATCGAGGTCTGCCAAGTTTATGAATCCATTCAATGACAATGTGAATAGTATCCTCTCCTAGATTTAAGGTATTCAGCATTCCCAAAAAATAAGTGCAAAGATCCTTGTCTTTTATGGTTTCTGGAATACCAATTATTCGAAGATTTTTCCTACGATCACGATTTTCTAGATCATCTATCTTATCACCTTGCTTACTGATTGTAATTTGCAAGGAGGAGATTTCTCTGTTGGCACTAAGCAGCTCATCTTCCAGCGTTGAGATACGATTCTCAGATGCATGTATTCTTGTACTCATTGTCTCCAATTGTTTACTAATCCCCTCTAATTGGCCCATGATACCATCTAAACAACCACTCAGAGCAGTAACCACTGCATTGGAGACATCTTCAGTGGTCATTGATAATTGTCCTGAGGAGGGAATTTCATCTGGCATCTTTGTCATTACAGATTTTATTGCACTTTTCTCACGCTCTCTACGAGCAGCCTTCATTACAAACAGATATAATAATTAGTTTTATATTTTATTTTATAATTCCAGATGAAAGACTATAGGATGCAAACTTATTTTCAGCCACTAGATGGAATTTAAGATTAAAGAATACTGTCCTATTGTAGCTGTAAAAGTAAATTTTCCAGAGATATTATTTTCTACAATGACAAGCAATTAACTTTGAAGCCTGCCACTGAGATTTAACTCTAGCCATTCCAAACAACAACAAATTAAACTTCTAAAACCTTTCTAACACCAAGTTATCCGGTTCTAGGAGTGAGATTTTATGCCAGTCCTGGATTTCAGACCATCTCATTCTGGTGCATTATGGCATCTGCAGCAACAATTTCAATGGGTAAAATCAAGGACTACAAATACCATACTGTATTGCAAGGCAAATTTAAAAACAGAACTGTCTAAAAATCTCACTCCTGGAACTGGGTAACTTGGCAACTTTGGTATACCCGGCCTTAGTCACACATGCAGAGCTCAAATGGATCTTCAGAAAATATTATATTTATTTATTTATTTATTTAAAGTCTTTTCTATACCGTGCTCTTCAAATTCAGCTCGGTTTACAAATAACATTGGTTTTGTCCAGGCACGGGAGGGGCCCGAACTGAACTTACAGAGAACAGGATAGATAAACTTGGGTTAATTGGGTAAACTATATACAGACTCTAGGCTAGGTATTTACATTCTTAGGATACCATATACATGATCCTGCTAGGATTTTGGTAAAGCTATCGTGCTGTGTTGGTGTCATGTATGGTGGGTAGAATGGAGTGGCTGTTTAGGTGACTGGGAATGAGTGGTTGTTGTTTGGTACCGTAATGCTGCAGGAAGAGGTGGTGTTTCAGTGCCTTCCTGAAAAGGGTAAGGTCTGTAATGGACCGGATGTTGGGTGGGAGGGCGTTCCAACACGAGGGGGCATAGTACACAAAAGCCCTCTTTTTTGTAGATTGTGAACATTTAGTGATCTCACTAGGGACACATAGGGTTAGGACCGGCCCGTCCATTGAGCAAGAATGTTTTTTGCAAAGGGCCCCGCATTTCAGGGGGCCCCGCGCAGAGAACATTCTGCTTTTTTCCAAAATTAAGTTAAAAAAAAAAAAGCTGGCTGCTACCGCTGCTGCTGCCGCTGCCGCCGCGGCAGCAGCAGAATGGAGTGTCCTGCGGGGCCCCCTCTGCCAGGCTGAGCTCTCCCTCTGCGATGGCTGAGCCCCTCTGTGCCGGCTTTCAGATTCGCGAAGGGAGAGTGTCTCCCTCGCGTCTCTGTTAAGCCCGCAGGGGCTGATGGGAAATTTCCCATCAGCCCCTGCGGGCTGAACAGAGACGCGAGGGAGACACTCTCCCTTCGCGTATCTGAAAGCCGGCACAGAGGGGCTCAGCCGTCACAGAGAGAGGGAGGGAGGGACTCAGCCAGGCAGAGGGGGCCCCGCGGGACACTCCATTCTGCCGCTGCCGTGGCGGTAGCAGCAGCGGCAGCGGTAGCAGCCTGCTTTTTTTTTTTTATGTTCCTTGAACCGATGAGAGGGGGGTTTAGGACTGGTAATGGGCTATGGGGGGGCTAGGACTGGAAATGGGCTGGGGGGGTTAAGACTGGAGGTGGGCTGATGGGGTTAGGACTGGTAATGGGCAGTGGGCTGTTGGGGGGGTTAAGACTGGTAATGGGCTGTGGGCTGATGGGGGCTGTCTGGTAATGGGCTATGGGGGGTTAGGACTGATAATGGGCTATGGGGGGGCTAGGACAGGAAATGGGCTGATGGGGAGGGGTTAGGACTGGTAATGGGCTGTGGGCTGATGGGGGCTGTCTGGTAATGGGCTATGGGGGGGTTGGGACTGATAATGGGCTATGGGGGGGCTAGGACAGGAAATGGGCTGATGGGGAGGGGTTAGGACTTGAGGTGGGCTGATGGGGTTAGGACTGGTAATGGGCTGTGGGCTGGTGGGGGGGGTTAGAAATCGTAATGGGCTAGGGGGGGGTTATGACTGGTAATGGGCTTTGGGCTGATTGGGGATGTCTGGTAATGGACTATGGGGGGTTAGGACTGATAATGGGCTATGGGGGGGGATAGGACAGGAAATGGGCCGATGGGGAGGGGTTAGGACTTGAGGTGGTCTGATGGGGTTAGGACTGGTAATGGGCTGTGGGCTGATGGGGGGGTTAGGACTGGCAATGGGCTATGGGGGGCTGACTGGAAATGGGCTGATGGGGGGTTAGGACTGGTAATGGGTTATAGGGGGGTCTTAAACTGAAAATGGGGTGATGGGGGGTTAGGACTGGAAGTGGGTTGATGGGGGGCTAGGACTGGTATTGGGTTGGGGGTTGCTAGGACTGGAAATGGGCTGATTGGGGGCTAGGACTGGAAATGGGCTGATGCAGGGACTAGAAGGGAATGGATGCTGGGTGAGGCTGGAACTAGAAGGGAGCTGATGTTGGGAGAGGATTAGAATATGATGGGGCTGGGAGAGTAAAATGGAGAGGGGAAAAATATTTTGTGTGGGAGGGATGAAAAATCTACAATTGGCCGGGTATTGGGAGAGTAAGTGGGGATTGAGGATGGAGGGGTAAAATTTGAGTGGATGAAATAGGAATGAGGAAAGAGCAAAAGGAGAAAGATTAGTATGTTAAAGCAGATGTAGAGAGAGAATGGAAAAAAAACTAGGAGAGAAGAAAGGACAAATGGACAGCAGATGATGGAGAGTTAGCAGAAGACACGAAGAAACCAGAAGAAAGTGGCTGGAGCAATTGCAGCTGAAAAAAATGCACAAAATGTAGAAAAATATCTCTTTATTTTGAATTTATTAATTGGAATATGTCAGCTCTGGTAAATGTGCATCATTAACGTCTGCGCTTTGTTTAGTACAAGAGCAAATTAATGTATAGTTTTATTTCTACAGTGTTGTACATTCCAAGTTTGGCTTTTGGGATTCCCAGTTTAATTATTGTCGTCCTGTTTCTAAATTGTGATTCCTTGTTTGGTGATGGTTTATGTTCTGTTCATGTGTAACTGAGCTGAGGTATTCTGTTTATATAATTCCTATTTGACATTGCCACTTGTTCTCTTTCCCCAGTAGGTCATGTATTGGTATTCTCTGAAATGTATTGGTTTAATATTTGCATGTTTCCTTTTGATAGGTAGGGTATGGTGCTTTGTGAGTCCTGGTAGTGCTGTTAGGATACGGTGGGTTTGCTATGGGTTCTAAATGAGCAGTGTTTGTAGTAGTTCCTAATGTGTCTGGCGGTTGGCACTGGATTATAGTAATGTAGAAATCTTTTAGTCTTTCTTTATTCATACACTCATTAAGAGGCATGTTCACTAAAAGTTAGTATATGGTAACATTATGCAAATATTTATGCAAATAAGGCCCCGCACCGAGTCTCCGCACATGGCCCCGCACCGCCCTTGGGCCGCCCCTGCATAGGGTATTGGCTGAGACTGATCTTCTGGCTCTATTTGTGGGAGTGGGGATAATGAGGTCTATGATGGATGTGGAGGTGATTCTGTTGATGGCTTTGAACGTCGTCAGCAGGATCTTGAAGGTAATTCTACAGTGGACTGGCAGCCAGTGGAGGTGCTTCAGGATTGGTGTTATGTGTTCCCTTAAAAAATAAGTTTAAAAAAGTTAAAATAGAAACATGTACACAGAAGTGAAACTGAAACTTCAAAAAGCCAGACTCTACATGCAATACAATGAAATGCAATGCAACAGCAGAGAAACCAAAAGAGATGCATTCCCCCTGTACTGTACATAAAAAATATAGCAGATGTCAGGACTGGTGTTAGGAGGAATGTAACTAGGGCAATTGCTCTGGACTCCCAAGACAGATAAGGCCCCAAACCAGTCTGATGCTGAAGAAGGAACAGCTTGCTAGTGGGATTTAGGATCCCCTCCAAATGTTTTCCTGTGCTGGGCCCCAGCCATGTCTAATACCAGTTCTGGCAGATGTACATTTCAAAACTGACATATTCCAATGATTAAATAGAAAATAGAATTATTTTTTCTACCTTTGAAGTCAGGGCATTTTATCTTTTTAATTGTTTTTGGTCCCAGTCTCTGGTGTCTGTTTTCCTCTGTCTTCTGTTACCTCTCTTTTCATGATCTCCTATTCATTTGCTATATCTTCTCTCTCCTCCTGTCTTCACTTCCTCCCTTAGGTCAGTCTCTAACACTGATTTCCTCTTTTCAGTTTTCCTCAGATTAATTTTCTGCTTCTCTAGACAAATTTTACTCCTCCTTCTTACTAACCACTTCTCAATTTTCTTTTTTTTTTTTTTTGCTGTATTTAGCTGCAGCTTTCCATTTTTGACTCAACCCAAACCTTCCTTTCCCTATATCTCTCCCTCCCCAACCTTTTATTTCCCAGTCTTTAACTCTCCTCCCCTTTCTCCCCCTATACCCAGCAACTCTCCTCTGTGTCTCTATCCCTATCTTCCCCATGTCCATCATCCCCCCTCTGCTTCTTGTCCTAGACTTCTCCGCTAATGTCCAACACTTCCTTTAAATGGGCCCATCTTTCCCTTGTTAAGAATCTCCCCTCTGTGCCCCTATCCCCTCCCCATGTCCAACATTTCTCCTCTGTATGCCCCTTACTAGCACCCTCCCTTCCTAGCATCTGCCCTTTCTCCCCTATTCCCCCCTTGCCCAGCATCTTCCCTCTATGTCCCATGTACATTGTTTTCCCTTTCTATCCAATCTCTCCCGCCCTGCACAACATCTTCCCTTTCTCCCCATCTCCCCTATGTCCTGTATCTGACCTTTCTCCTCATCTCCTCCATGCCCAACATCCACCTTCCATACCCCCATGTCCTGCACATGCTCTTTCTCCACTATGCCCCCACCATGCCCAGTATCTGCCCTTTTCCCCTATATCCCCATCTGCCCTTTTATCCCTATTCCCCCATGCCCAGCATCTTCCCTCCATACCCCCATGTCCTGTATCCACCCTTTTTTCCCCTAGGCCCCCATCATGCCCAGTATCTGCCCTTTACTACTATGTCCCCCCTACCAGCTGTCCTATTTCTCTTATCCCCCCCATGCCTAGCATCTGTTCTACATCTTTCCTCAAGCAAACTTCAGTCCACTGCCTCCTCATCCAATGGCCGGCATCTGCTCTCTGCCTCCCCCCTTGGTCACCATCTGCCCTCCTTCCCCCCTGGCCAGCCTGTCTCCCCCTGTCCCCCCCCCCCTCCATGTCCAGCATCTTTCCTCTGGCCCCGATGTCCAGCATCGCTCTCTCTCTACCTCCCCTTCCCTGTCTTCTGTCCCCCCATATATAACATCTGTCCCCCTGTCACCCCCTTGTGCAGCATCGCCATTGCCATCCCCTTTTTACACAGGATTTCATGCAAAACTTTAATCCTATGTTAGAGAGAACTTTGAGTCACATTGGATTAAAGTTCTTTATGAAACAAAATACACTGTAGAATCTCTATGGATAGAAATCCTATGTAAAAAAGGAAAGGTGACACCTGGCCAGAATGAACAGATGGATGTTGAAATCCTAAGAGAAATCAGGGAAGCTAACAAAAGTTACAACTCAGAAATAATGGGTAATTCCAATTACCCTGATATCGATTGGGTCAGTATTACACCAGGGCATGATAGGGAGATAAAGTTTCTAGATGAAATAAATGACTGCTTCTTGGATCAGCTGGTTCATGAACTGACAACAGAGGAAGCTATTTCGGACCTAGTCCTCAGTGGAAGAAGGGATCTGCTGCAAGAGATAAGGGTGCTGGGGCCATAGCTTGATTGCATTTGAATTAATAAATGGAAGCAGGATGGCAAGGAAATCCACAGTACTGCCGTTTAACTTTCAAAAGGGAGACTATGATAAACTGAGGAAAATAGTTAAAACAAAACTAAAAGAAACAGCTGCAAAGGTTAAAGATTTACATCAAGCATGGGTGTTGTTTAAAAATACTACCTTGGAAGCCCAGACCAGATGCATTCCATGCTTTAAGAAAAGTGGAAGGAAGTCCAAAAAAACTGCCAGCATGGTCAGAGAGATTGTTGTAGCCAAAAAAAAGAATATTTCAGTAAATGAAAAAAAGGAGCCAAATGAAGAAAATGAGAAACAACAAAAGCACTGACAAGTTAGATGCAAAGCACTGATAAGGCAGGCAAAGAGAAAATTTGAAATCAAGCTTGCCATGAAAGCAAAAATGCATATTAAAACCTTTTTCAAGTACATTCATAATCTGTGAACTATCATTAGAATAATCTGTAGTACCTGAAGATTGGAGAATGGCAAATGTAGCCTCAATTTTCAACCTGGAAAAGAGAAGGCTGAGGGGAGATATGATAGAGGTCTATAAATTAATGAATGGAGTGGAGTGGGTAAACGTAGATCGGTTGTTTACACCATCAAAAAGTAGAAAGCTAGGGGACGCGCAATGAAACTACAATATAACCCATTTAAGACTAATAAGAAATTATTTTTTTCACTCAACGTGTATTCAAACTCTGGAATTTGTTACTGGAGGATGTAGTGAAGGCTGTTAGTGTAGCTGGGTTTAAAAAAGGTTTGGACAAGTTCCTGGAGTAAACCATTATTAAAGAGGACCCAGGAAATCCACTGTTTGCCTCCAGACAGGCATTGTGGAACCTGTATGCCTTTTTGGAAACCTAACAGGTACTTGTGACCTGGATTGACCACAGTTGGAAACAGGATAGTGGGCTTGATAGACCTTGGTCTGACCCTTTATGGCATTTATTATGTTCTTATCTGTCCCCCTGCCCCCTGTGTCCAACATATACTCTCCATCTCTGGCCCCCTCCACCGCCAATGCCCAATGTGGCTGCTCTCCCATCTTATCCCTAAACTGCCACCACAAGCAAAATTGCGGGGGTCCTGATTCCAGGAGGTCTCTGCCAGTTCCACCCCCTCCTGATGCATTCCTCATCAGAAGGTCGCGGGGCCAGTGAGAGTCAAGCATGCTATCGGGACCCCATACTTTTGCTTGTTTTTTTTTTTTAAGCCGCCACTGCTGCTGCTGAAATCGACTAGAGGAGGCCATGGAGTGATTGATGCCGCTGTGCCGTAAACCTGGGAAAAGCAGTGGCAGCAGAGGTAGCAGCGATGGCATCATTATCCTTCACGAAAAAAATGGCTTTTGCATTGCCGGTTACAACTCTCTGCTGGCAGCCGGTCTGGCCATATGAAAACCAGCCAGACCAACTGAAAACCGGCCAGTTGGCAACCCATTCACAGACACAAAACAAAATGTATTTGTTTGGCCTTACCTTTGTGGCTACCCTGACACCTGTAAAGAATGACTGCAGAAGCCTTTAGTAGGGGCTCAGTGCACACCTGCTTCCTTCTATATTTGTGCTGGGACCTCCTCCAGTAAATCATCCTTGTGCAGGCATAGGAACTGGGCCTGCTTCTTCATATGCTTTCTGCAGAGAAAGAGAGAGAAAATGGTAGTAAGTGAAACAAGTCTCCTTTGGCTCCTGAGCAATCTTTCTGGGCCACCGTTTTATTTATTTATACGTTTTTCTATACCGCCCCCTTCCAAAGATCAAGGGCAGTTTACAAATAACAAACCAGATACATTAAACCATAGATGCATCGGAATGAGTGGTGCACATTTGTGAATGCTAGACCTCTCCCTTCACTACCAGGTACATGTGCTGTCAGACCTATGTACAGTTTTGATATGATGTGTGATATATCTCCCAACCGGCATTTCTGAGGGCATTCTTTTACTGCCTAACTCAAATTAATCATAGCATGTCAGTTAATAAACTTGCCTTCAATGCTCCCAAAACAAACCTCTTATACTCACATTTGAAAAGAATGTGTCGTTTCCAGATCACATTCTGTGGAGATCACAATCTATCCTAATTGACCCTGAAATTCATTACTTAAACATTAGTCCAAGGTAATACCTATGTGAAGCCCCATTTAAGACATGACACAAGATAATTTTTCCACAAGTCGCAAATGTTGCATAGACTGAAGAGTTTAATCCATGATTCAGATTTTCACACCATTCTCCAGAGTCTTTTATGTCTTTTGCTAGACTATTGTAATGTCCTCGATTTTGGTGTGCCCTCTTTTTAAATGAAGGCTTTACATTCAGGGTCAGCCCCAAAGTTGGTTCAAGGTGTTGGTGCCCTAGCAGACCTTAATCCTTGCATGTTTCCTAGGCTGTCAAAATCTATTGTTTAGTTTTGAATGCCTGCTTTTTGCGAGCCCCAAGATGTTGCTGCCTTAGGCCAACCCTGTCTGCAATGTCTTGTATTGGCTATTTCTAATGTTTCTGATGTAATCTGCTCAGAATGGAAGATGTAGCAAAATATGCAATTTTCAGGTAGGGGATCGGAAGCGGCAGATGGTGGAAGACAGAAACCGTGACGCAGCACTGGAGAGTTTGGGTAAGCGCTGCATTGAGGTTTCTGAGCCTTTGTCATTGCTGCCAGCCCAGAAGAGGGGTGACATTTGTGGCAATAGGGTGTGTGTGGGGGGGGGGGGGGGAGAAGGATAGAGGGCCTTTCTAGGTGCCTCCAATCCTTGCACTGGCTCTGACTCCACTTCAAGAGATGCAGTCAACTGCATTGTTCATCATCGGCCATGCTGTTAACGTGTTGTAGATACATTTTCTCTGCACTAACTGCTGGGAGTGCCCCAATAGTTAATGCAGAGGTTTTTTCAGTGACAATGCATTAATTAATTTTAGCTATTACTTCATGATATCTGCAAGATCTTAGTGCACTTTAGTAAACAAGAGCCATAGTTTCAGATTTAATATGAGTGCACTACTATATCCATAATAGATTTAGATATTCTAGGAGTGAGAGATGTGAAATTATTATAAATGGCATCATTTTTCTTGTTTGATTTTTACTGTTTATAATTGAAGGAACCAGCTATGTCTTCTATTCTAACATATATATCATTTAGTTGAAAGGGAACATAATCGTATTTTTGACTAGCCAGTAAATCTGTCATTGAATAATTTTATAGCATAATAGAGATTTACAGATGGACTATGCAGAGGGATATTGTAGTGAATTTGTGGAAATGAAAGATGGAAAAAGTCAATTTGAAATGTTAACTACAATGAAACTGAATATGACATTTCTTTTCATAGAATTTTTCTTACTGAAGATAGTACTGTTCAGCGTATGAGACATATTAAACCAGCTGCTACTAAATCACTATTTACATATTTTGTAATCTTTACCAACCACCTTTATGAAGAAATTTACCAAAGATGGTGTACAGCAGGAATAACTAGACATAAAGTGCTCGCTTATCATCTGGGCGGTGCTATGTGCCGCATTGGCGCATTGGCGCATAGCCTGCACGCTATCCGTTCAACGCGGATTTTCAATGTCGGGGTCATATGCGGCCCCAGCATTGAAAATCAGGGTCTCGCCACACAACCCAGAAGCAGTAGGAGTTAACCGGGTAGCACCGATTTTTGATGCTGGAGGATGGAGTGGAGTGGAGGAGTGGAGGAGTGGCCTAGTGGTTGGGGCAAGGTACTTCAGGCCAGAAGGTCGGGGGTTCAAATCCCACTAGAGGACAGCAACCTTGGGCCCGAAGGACTGGGGTTTCTAGTCCCACAGGTGCTCCTTGTGGTCTTGGGCAAGCCACTTAACCCTCCATAGCCCATGTTCCCTGTAAAATAGTTATCTCCAAGTTATAATGCCCTGTTCAATGTAATTTCAGTTTGTTCAATGTAAACCGCACTGATGCAGAATAGCACGGTATATAAGAGAATATAAATAAATAAATTTAGTCTCTGCACTTGAAAGATAGGTGAGGAAAAAGCTTGCCTATCTTTAAGGCGCAGAGGGCTATGCGGCTAGCATCGAAAATCAGTGCTACCCATTTAGCCCTTTCCTCTACCCCCCACCCCACCCCGGAATACCCCTAACACACCCTGATGCTAACCGCATAGCATTTGGGTGCATTAAGGACTTATCCAGGATTTTTGAAGGTCGCTACAGTACCCATATAAATGCCTTCGAAAATCAAACACAAAGAACTTACGTTGTAGAAATTGCACAACAATAATAAAATGACCAAATGTCAGCATACTATAGAATTAGAACAATGTGGTAAACCTGGAGATAAGCAAATTAAATCATAGTAATAGCAATGATATGAAAGTATTGGTAATATATGCATAAAACAGCACAGTAGAACATTCATATAACAGAGACATGATGCAGTATTAGCAGAATACAAATGATGCACCATAGTAGACAGTATGGTAGAACATTCATATAATATAGGCATGATGCTTATAATGTCAGCACACTACAAAGAAACATCTTATTAGGCAGCAGAGGCCTATTCATGCCTGGAGCTGGTCTAATCTTGGGTGTTTCTGGAATGTCTAAATCCATTGCACCGTTTCAGATATGCCGCGCCTACTTGGCCATCCCCACACCAGAGGAGTCTTTAAAAAACATTTTTAAAATGGCTCTGGGGATGATTCCATGGTTTGGATGTCTGCAAATCATGACTAAGGCTTTTAAAATTACGCCATAGACCAACAAGATGGGCAAGACAAAGACACCAGGATAAATAAAAATGGGTGATTAGATTGAGGGTAAATGTTATGTACAGTTTAATATGGTAAATGGAAGATTGAGGGTAAATGTTATGTACAGTTTAATATGGTAAATGGAACTGTTGCAGTTACAGAGTTGCAACAAGTCAGTCCAGATGCAGTGTGAGTGATTGAATGGTCATTTAAGGGCTACCCGTGTAGCATCGGGGTGCATGGCAGCAATATCTGAGGATATTCAGCGGCTCTAATGGTGTTAGTGCTGTTGAATATTCCACTTAGGAGAATTTACATGGTTTACAGGTCTCAAACTAGGTTCTCAAACTAGCAATCTTTATTTTACAGTTCCAACTTCTTGCAGGAACATAAAAGCAAAAAGCCAAAATCAGAATATGCTTTTCAACGTGTTGAATATAGACCTTTTCAAAGCGGCAAAATAAGATCCTACCTCTCTCTCTTAAGAGCAACTGGAAAAATAGCTATCTGTCCTTCCTCTCAGCAAACAGGGATTCTTATAACGCAATCAGCATGTTTTCTGGCTTCAGGCTGCCTGATTGTCTTTCACAGCTCTGCTAACTTTCAGAATGTGGCTGTTTCTCAGAGCTCTGCTAGAGTTTTGTATAGATATCTCATATAATAACAACTAGTTAAGGTAGGCTAGTTTGATGTCCTTCCCCATCATCTATCAGGAATTTTTTGTTCCCCCAAATAAATCCTTCCTTTGCTTTGTCAGATAATGCAGTTAATTCACTTAGGAGGCATCCCTGCCACAAGTATACAAATGCCGAATACCCAACACATACCTCTGGCTCAGGTACCCCCACACCAGCCTAGAACATAAGAACATAAGATATTTATTTATTTATTTATTACAAGTTCTTATATACCGCACTATTCGGCATCAGCGCGGTTCACATTATAACATAAAGACCATAACAACAAGCTGTTTGGTTTACATCGAACAGGAGTACAAACTTGGAGAACCGGGGTAAACTATATACAAGAGATAATTACATAGAACAGAATAGAGTCTTAATAATATCAAGAACGGCATGGTGTGTTCATGAGTGGGTCACTTCCTCTGGTTCAATTGCTGGTAGGGTAGTATTGAAGGAAGAGGTGGTATTTGAGTGCCTTCCTGAACTGGAGTAGGTCAGTAATGGCCCTTATGTCGGAGGGTAGAGCGTTCCAGCATTTGGGTACATAGAAACTGAAGGCTCTGTTTGAGGTTGTCATGTTGCACTTTGTCAACGCCTTCGAGGTTGTCAGTAGGTTTACGGCTGATGTTCTTCTGGATCTGTTGGGGGGTACAGTGTGAATCAGATCTGTGAGTGAGGAGGATGAGATACCCTTGATTGCCTTGAATGATAGGACTAGGGTTTTAAAGATGATCCTCCCATGGATGGGGAGCCAGTGAAGCTGTTTAAGAATGGGAGTTACGTGATCGCTTCTGGAGGCTCCGTAGAGGACTCTTGCTGCGGCATTCATGGCCATCTGTAATGGGCTAAGAGTGGATTGAGGGAGACCTTGTAATATGGCATTTGCAAAGTCGAAGTGTGGCAGGATTAGTGCTTGGTATATGGTTCGGAAGTCATCTGGGTCCAACATGGAGCGCATATGCCTAAGCGAGCGTATTTTGAAGTATACAGCTTTGACTATGTTATTTATGTGATGTTTCATATCCAGACGTTGGTCCAATGTAACTCCAAGGTATCTTATTGTTTCTTTAGCTTGTAGGTCAGCTTCCTTGATACTGACGTGGGCTGGAGGGGTGAAGTTGGGGTCTTTGGAGATGAAGAGCACCTCTGTTTTTTTATGTTGAATGCGAAGGTTTTGTGATTGGAGCCACTCTGAGACCGAATTGAGGCAGTCTACCAACGGTGCCAGGTCTAATTGAGTTGTAGAGAAAGGCATATATAAGAGAATGTCATCTGCGTATATCAAGCAGTTGACTTTGAAAGATCTTATGATGTCGCAGATGGGCTGCATGTATATGTTATGTATATGTTATGTATATGTTATGTATATGTTAAGATATGCCATACTGGGTCAGACCAAGGTCCATCAAGCCCAGTATTCTGTTTCCAACAGTGGCCAATCTAGGTCATATGTACCTAGCAGTTTCCCCAAGAGAGACAAGTTCCACAATGCTTGTACTGGGTCAAGCATTGATATCTTCGGTCATTTCTTAATAATGGTTTATGGACCTTTTCTCCAGGAACTTGTCGAAACCTTTTTTAAACCCAGCTACACTAACAGCCTTTACTACATCCTCCGGTAACAAGTTCCAGAGTTTGATTAAACGTTGAGTGAAAAAATATTTTCTTTTATTAGTCTTAAATAGTTTACCCTGTAGCTTCATTGCATGTCCCCTAGTCTTTCTATATTCTGATAGCGTAAACAATCGATCTACGTTGACCCGTTCCACTCCGTTCATTAATTTATAGACTTCTATCATATCTCCCCTCAGCCGTCTCTTTTCCAGGTTAAAGGGCCCTAACCTTTTTAGCCTTTCTTCATAGGAGTATCCTTCCATCCCCTTTACCATTTTGGTGGCTCTTCTCTGAACCTTTTCTAAAATCGCTATATCCTTTTTAAGATACGGCGACCAGAATTGCACACAATATTCAAGGTGCGGTCTCACCATGGAACGATACAGAGGCATTATAATATCTTTTGTTTTATTTTCCATTCCTTTCCTTATCATACCTAGCATTCTATTTGCTCTTTTGGCCGCCGCTGCACACTGGGCCGAGGGTTTTAACATGGTATCCACAATGACGCCTAAATCTTTTTCCTGGGTGGTGGTTCCTAATGTGGAACCTTGCATCGTGTAACCATAGTTTGGGTTGTTCTTCCCTAGGTGCATAACCTTGCACTTGTCCACATTAAATTTCATCTGCCATTTTGATGCCCAGTCTTCCAATTTATCAAGATCCTCTTGCAATTTTTCACAATCCTCTTGGGTTTTAACAACTTTAAATAGTTTTGTGTCATCTGCAAATTTGATCACTCACTCGTTATTCCACTTGCCAGGTCATTTATGAATATGTCAAAAAGCAGCAGACCCAGCACAGATCCCTGGGGTATACCACTATTCACCTTTCTCCATTGGGAAAATTGGCCATTTAGCCCTACCCTCTGCTTTCTATCTTTTAACCAGTTCCTGATCCACAATAGTACACTGCCTCCTATCCCATGACTCTTTAGTTTTGCCAAAAGTCTCTGATGAGGGACCTTGTCAAAGGCTTTCTGAAAGTCCAGATACACAATATCAACCGACTCACCTTTGTCCACCTGTTTATTCACTCCTTCAAAAAAATATAACAGATTAGTAAGACAAGATCTTCCTTGTCTAAAGCCATGTTGGCTGTCTCCCATTAGGTTGTGACTATCTACATGCTGAGTAATGTTATTCTTTATGATGGTTTCTACCATTTTTCCCGATACGGACGTCAGGCTCACCGGTCTGTAGTTTCCCGGATCACCCCTGGAACCCTTTTTAAAAATTGGTGTTACATTGGCGATCCTCCAATCTTCAGGTATTAGAGATGATTTTAATGATAGTTCACAGATTACTGATAGCAGGTCTGCAATCTCATATTTCAGTTCTTTCAACACCCTTGGATGTATACCATCCGGCCCAGGTGATTTGCTACTCTTCAGTTTATCTAATAGTTGTAAGACATCTTCCCGATGTATCGATATTTCCTTCAATTCTTCCGCACCTTTAAATACCACTTCAGTCATGCGTAACATCCCTACATCTTCCTCAGTAAAGACCGAAGCAAAGAATTCATTCAGTCTCTCCGCTATCGCCTTCTTGCCCCTTTAACCCTTTTATCATCTAAAGGACCAACTGATTCTCTCACAGGTTTTTTGCTACGAATGTACTTGAAAAGGTTTTTATTTCGCGTTTTTGCTTCCGCAGCAAGCTTCTTCTCAAATTCTCTCTTTGCCTGCCTTATCAATACCTTGTATTTGACTTGCCAGTGCTTGTGCTGTTTCCAGGTTTTGTCATTTGGCTCTTTTTTCTATTTCCTGAAAGATGCTTTTTTGGCAACAACAGCCTCTCTGACCTCACCTTTAAACCATGCTGGCAGGGGCGCGGAGCCTGATGTCCAGCGGGATAGTCGCATAGCGCTGAGGCTCCCGAGAGGCCTACCAAGACTCCTGAATTTTGAACCGTTTTAATCCTGAATATTGCTTTGACTCTACCGGGGTACCTGGAGGTGATGGCGGGGACCAAACCAGCACGTCTGGATTTCGGGACCCCAACGAATTCCCATGGTAAACGCTCCAAAACCGAGCCCCCGTCTCCGCAGAAGCAGCCCGCACCTCGGGAAGGTCCCGAGATGCAGCAGGAGATCCTCACTGAAATACGAGGGGTAAAAGACCTTGTGCAATCCAACGGGGAGTCACTCCGAGCGCTGCGTGAAGATTTCGGCATGCTGCAAAGCAAACTTGAAGGGCTTTCCCTACGTCAAGACAAAATGGAAGGCATACTGGACTCACACACGGTCTGGTTGGCGAAACTTGACAAAGTAGAGCGCCAGATACGGGCCTTGCAGAAAGAAGTGGAAGATGGCAACAATCGGGCCTGCCGCAATAACATACGGCTCGTGGGCATACCGGAGGGAGCTGAGTCTGGAGACATGAAGGAGTTTCTTTGTAAGGCGCTTCCTTCCCTACTTCGGATCACATTTGCTAAAGACCTGGAGATCGACCGGGCTCATCGAGTGCCCTCAAACATGGCGCTCAATCGGAAGACTCCGAGGCCTATTATCTTTCGGCTCTTAAGATACCAACATGTTGAGCAAATTCAGAACGCCGCTCGCGCAAAAGGCCCCATCGAGTTTGAGGGCCACCGGATATCCTTCTTTCCTGACTTGGCCAAGCCCACGGTTGACCGTAGAAAGCGATTCCTGGAATTTCGACCGAGGCTACAACAACTGCAAGCCCGCTATGGCCTGATGTACCCGGCTAAACTTAGGGTGACGCTGCACAACCAGACCAGAACATTTGATGATCCTGACTTACTTGCGGAATTTTTGGAGTCCAAAGAGGCAGATCAGATGCGTTGATCCAAGGAACACTTAGCTAATTGACCTTATATTGGTAACACCCGCCATATTGTTGTCGGACGCTCTCTACCCTGGAAACCGCCTTGGCAATTCACAACCTTGGCTTTCACTAGCCTTGATGGCCCTGCTCTATCATGCCCACAGCTACTTCGGTGGAGATCGGAGACTATCATAACAGAAGGGTTCGAATCTTACATTCGCACTCTCTTGGGCCTCCTCCCGCAGACATATGGTCGCCATTTATAGTTGGGGTTATGCTTCTTCTCTGGGGCACTTCGGTGCTTGTTTTTTCATATGGGGTGTATCTGGTATCTTAATTGATGTGTATGAAATAGCTGTACAGATGCGGTATATATTCCATATTTGCATGCGCTTTTACTTCAAATGTATGACAATGTCTTATGGCCCTATGTAAGGTTTTTTCATTGAACGTAAAAGGAATCAACAACCCGATTAAAAGAAAGAAAATCCTTAGCTACTTGAGTCATGAAAAGGCGGATTTGGTTTTTCTTCAGGAAACGCACTTAAATTCTACCGAAACTCTGAAACTCAATATTAAACCTTACATGGTAGCTGCCTACTCTCCGGCTGTTTCTAAGAAATGTGGGGTAGCTATTCTGGTGAAGAAATCCTTGCCTGTCACCATTATTGCCACTAGCTCTGACACGGAGGGCAGATGGTCCCGTGTCCACCTTAAAATTGGACACCTTGAACTAACATGTATATGTATATATGCCCCCAATGTGGATAATCCTGCCTTTTTTGCTACCATTGCTCAGGTTGCGCAGGCCTCTGCTAGCACCCCAATGATAATAGGTGGCGACTTTAATCAAGTCGTCGATCCTCTGATAGACAGGCAACCGCCTAGAATGAGTGGCCTGCCCAAGAGCTCCCTCACACTCACCTCCTTGATCAAAGATCTCGCTTTAGTGGATCTTTGGAGATTGTTGCATCCTGCTGAACTGGAATTTACTTACTATTCTCCCCCCCATCTATCACAGTCCAGAATAGATTTTTTCCTAATCTCTAAAGTGCTGGTATCTCAGGTAGACACTGCGATGATTCACCCATTACATATCTCAGACCATGCTGCCATTTCCTTCCAGTTGCATGCTAACCTGCCCAGTGGGAATCCGGGAAATTGTTTTTTGATAGGACCCTGTTAGAGCAACAAGAGTTTCAGTTAGACATACGGGCCGCCATTCAGGACTACTTCCATTTTAACTTACCACATGATACCACGGGTTGGGCTTGGTGGGAGGGCTTTAAAGCTGCCATTCGTGCAACCATTACTAGCTATCAAATTCGCTTGGGGAAAAAGCGTAAGCAACAGTTATTAATATTAGAGCAACAAATTAAAGCTGGGGAACGGGTTCTTACTTCCCGCACTGATCCTTACGTGTTGTTACGTTTGCAACGCCTACGCTTTCAATATAACTCGATCCTGTCTGCTGCAGCTTCTAAAAATATCGCATCGCAGCAAGGGATGTACTATCGGGAAAGCAACCGTGCTGGTCGACTCTTAGCTAATGCCTTGAAAGGTCAAAAAGAAGCCAAACGGGTAGCGGCTCTCCGAAACCCGGTAGGAGGGGACATAGTGACAAATAATACAGAGATAGTAGAGCTATTCCGGGATTTTTACACTCGTCTTTATAAATCAGAATGTGACTTCACGTCAGAGGCTTTTGAGCGATTATTATCTGGAATACAACGGCCGACCCTCTCCGAAGAGGATAGGGTTGCGATGGATAAACCCTTCTCTACTAATGAAATTCACTCTGCCCTTAAACGTGTGGCCTCGGGACGCGCCGCAGGCCCTGACGGTCTTCCGGCCGAATTTTATAAAACGTTCAGTGCTGATCTAGCCCCCCACCTAAAACTCTATTTCACTGCTCTGGCTGAAGACACATCTTGCTTGGGATCCTTTTCGGCAGCGAATGTAGTAGTATTTGAAAAAGAAGGGAGGGATCCGCTATTAACAGCTAACTACCGCCCAATCTCCCTTCTTAACGCAGACTATAAAATTTTTGCGACTATCTTAGCCTCTCGACTATCTGACCAAATGTCCACACTAATCCACCCTGATCAATGTGGTTTTATACCCGGAAGATCCACTGCCGACAATGCTAGGACTTTATGTCATGTGTTGACTAATGTTGCAAGCCTAGATCTACCTCTAGTTGGCCTCTCCCTAGACGCCGAGAAAGCCTTCGACCGTCTCGAATGGCCCTTCTTATTTGCTGTTCTCCGTTGGTACGGCTTTGGGGAGGGCTTTCTCCGGTTTCTTCAAGTCATGTATGCCGAACCCACAGCCAGTATATGTGTGAATGCTATCAAATCTCAGCCATTCAGCCTTCAAAGAGGTACACGCCAAGGGTGCCCCCTATCCCCTTTGCTCTTTGACTTGGCGCTTGAACCTCTAGCCCTGTTACTTAGGCAGTCCGCAGACATCCGAGGTGCCCCCTTTAGACACAGAGAGATCAAACTTTCCGCTTATGCAGATGATCTTATGCTTTTTATAACTTTGGACTCGGTCCCAGTAGTCTTAGAATTACTAGACAGGTATTCGCAGCTCTCGGGCTATAAGATCAACTGGACCAAATCGGTTGCTTTCCCACTTAACCACCGGGTACATGCGGCCGACATGCAAGCCTTTCCCTTTCTCTGGCAGCATAGTATGGTGAAATATCTCGGGGTCCATTATTGCTATCCTCTAGAGGATACTATTAGTTTCAATGCCAAGGCGCTAATCTCCAAAGTCCGTGAACTTACCAATCGGTGGTCTCCACTAACCCTTACATGGTGGGGCCGCTTGGAAACAGTGAAAATGATGATAGTTCCTAAAGTGAACTACATTCTCGAAATGCTACCATGTTTACTGCCCCGATACATCTACAAAGATATAGAAGGCCTTCTTATTCGTTATCTATGGCAGGGTAAAACACCCAGGATAGCTAAACGATACTTGCAATCTGATAAAGCGAGAGGAGGAGCTAGATTTCCAGATTTTCTCAATTATCATAAAGCCTTCCTCTTAAAGCAAGGTGCCCGTTGGTTGGATACCCCGGCAGCAGGCCGCCCGGTGTGGCTAGATATTGAAGAAGAGCTTAGTGGACCAGTTCCGCTGGCCTACTTCCCCGGAATGTGCCATCATTCAGACTCCCGCCATTCACCAATGGTTGTAGACACTCTAGTGGCCTTTAATGCCCTCATTCAATCTCTGGGTCTGCAGGCGTGCCCCCCGGACCATCTCCCGATATGGCATAACTCACGATTTCAAATTAACAAAAAAACGATAGCATGGAGACCCTGGTACTCTAGGGGGATTTGGACACCTAAGCAGCTGTTTGCTGGGGATCGCTGGAAAACCTTTAATGCTTTACAAACGGAATTTGGTCTACCAGCGAAATATTACTTTCAATGGGTGCAGCTCCAACACTGCCTTAAAGGCGCTCGGGTCATTCCGCGCTCCGATACTAGCGTGGAAGGGCTGTCAGAGGTGATTCGTTGTATCGGGAGTTTGCCAGGGGTGGCATCTAACTTTTACAAACTACTCACTCATAGTCCAGGCAGGGACACCCCTAGGGCCCAGCAGGCCTGGGAGCGCGAATTGCACATCACCTTAACTCCCCAGCAATGGAAGATAGTCTGGAGCAAAGTGGTGCGGGTCTCTAGATCCGCCTCTGTCACTCAAACGCTCTTCTATTTTGACCACAGATGCTTTTATACTCCCGAGAAGATGGCCAAATGGAATGTCAATACAAGCTATCGATGTTGGTCCTGCCATACAGCGGTGGGTACCTTCGCCCATGTTATCTATGAATGTCCAGCACTACAGCAATATTGGGGGCGGGTTTGGGACCGGATTCAAAGTATCCTACACTTCCGGGAGCCCCTTTCTTGGAAGATTGTGGGACTCCGCTCTGTGGCGGAGATCCCCTCTCTTCCCAGGACAGGCCGCTTCCTCCTAGATTTTATGTTGGGTATGGCTGTATGCTTAGTCACGAAGAATTGGAAGAATGGCTCCCGCCTAACTTTTACCGAATGGTGGAATTCTGTCTGCTTATATAGTACATATGAGCAGATACCCCGTCGGATGGCATTCCAGGTTCAGGACTGCTCTCACTTGTCTAAGTGGCAGATGCTTAATGACTATATCCAGATTGCCAGATGCTCCAATATAGCCGTATAGCTACACTCATCATGTTGCAGATAATTATATTACCTCGAAAGATAATAATGTATATATACACCCGATACTGGATTGTTACGTATCCCAGAGAGGAAGCAGGGGGGGAGGGGGGTGGTGGGGGTTTATTGTCCGTGATTGTATAATATTATTTGTCATGTCTTCTATTCTGTATGTCCTTTTGTTTTGATGTTCCAAAATGAAAATAAAAGTTAAAAAAAAAAAAAAAAAAAAACCATGCTGGCAGGTTTTTGGACTTCCTTCCACTTTTCTTAAAGTGTGGAATACAGCTGGTCTGGGCTTCCAAGATAGTATTTTTCAACAACACCCCAGCTTGATGTACGTCTTTAACCTTCGCAACTGCTCCTTTTAGTTTTTTCTTAACTGTTTTCCTCATTTTATCATAGTCTCCCTTTCGAAAGTTAAAAGGTAGTACTGTGGATTTCCTTACTATCCCTCCTTCACTAATTAAAACAAAAGGTGATAATGCTATGATCACTATTGCCAAGTGGCCCCAACACCCTTATCTCTTGCACTAGATCTGGTGTTCCACTAAGGACTAGGTCTAATATGGCTTCCCCTCTGGTTGGTTCATGAACCAGCGGCTCCAAGAAGCAGTCATTTATTTCATCTAGGAACTTTATCTCCCTAGCATGTCCTGACGTGACACTGACTCAGTCGATACCGGGGTAATTGAAATCACCCATTGTTATTACTGCGCTGTAACTTTTGTTAGCTTCCTTGATTTCTTTGAGCATTTCATCATCCATTTGGTCATTCTGGCCAGGCGCTCGATAGTACACCCCCACTGCCATTGCCTTCCCCCTTTTATATGGAATTTCAATCCATATAGATTCTACAGCAGATTTTGTTTCCTGCAAAACTTTAATCCTTTCTGAGTCAATGCCCTCTCTAACACAGAGCGCAACCCCTCCACCAATTTGATCAGCTCTATCATTACGATATAGTTTGTACCCAGGTATCACAGTGTCCCACTGGTTGTCCTCCTTCCACCATGTTTCTGATATTCCAATCATATCTAACCTTTCATTTAGTGCTATATATTCTAACTCTCCCATCTTATTCTTTAGACTTCTAGCATTTGCATACAAGCATTTTAGAGAATGTATTTTATTCATGTTAATTTGGCTATTGTTAGACATGGGTAAATTGGGATCTTTAAGCTCTGTCTGCTCCATACTTGAGGGCATTTGGGCTACTTTACTCTTTTGTGGAACCTCTCTGCTTTTGTTAGTATCCTTCAAGGATACATTCTTCCGAACCATCCGCTCTTGGGCGACTGTCGGCTTTCCCCTAATATCTAGTTTAAAAGCTGCTCTATCTCCTTTTTAAAGGTTAATGCCAGCAGCCTGGTTCCATCCCGGTTAAGGTGAAGCCCATCCCTTTGGAAGAGCCCCTCCTTTCCCCAGAATGTTCCCCAGTTCCTAACAAATCCAAAACCCTCATCTCTGCACCATTGTCTCATTCACACCTTGAGACTCCGGAGCTCTGCCTGCCTTTTGGGTCCTGCGCGTGGAACAGGAAGCATTTCAGAGAATGCTACCATGGAAGTTCTGGATTTCAACTTCCTTCCTAAAAGCCTAAATTTAGCCTCCAGAACCTCCCTACCACATTTTCCTATGTCATTGGTACCGACATGTACCAAGACAGCAGACTCCTCCCCAGCACTATCTAAGACCTTATCTAGGTGGCGCGTGAGGTCCGCTACCTTCGCAGCAGGCAGGCATGTTACCAGGCGATCCTCACATCCACCAGCCACCCAGCTATCTACATGCCTAATGATCGAATCACCAACTATAACGGCTGTCCTAACCCTTCCCTCATGGGCACATGGCCCCGGAGAAACTTCCTCAGTTAGAGAGGGTTTTACATCACCTGGAGGACAGGTCCTAGTTACAGGATCACTTCCTGCCACACTAGGGTGATGCTCTCCTGTCACGTGACCTCTCTCCTCCATGGCAACAGGGGTGCTGCCAGACTGGAGGTGGGACATCAGGACTATATCCCTGTAGGTCTCGTCTATGTACCTCTCTGTCTGTCTTATGTTTTCCAAGTCTGCTACTTTAGCCTCTAGAGAATGGACTTGTTCCCTGAGAGCAAAGTGTTCCTTGCACCTAGTGCACACGTAAGACCTCTCACCAACTGGGAGAAAATCATACATGTGACACTCAATGCAAAAGACTGGAAAGCCCCCATCCCGCTGCTGGACTGCTGTCTGCATCTTAGTTTTAAGTTTGTGTCTAGATCTTTAAGTTCTTACTTACTAGGGGTTGCTATGGGTATTTATACCAATAAAACTGTACCTAATATGTTTAATATAACTTGTTCACCTGAAGCTTAATTAATCTCCGGTCCTTAGTGTATGACTGATTTGGGTAGTGAGCTTCACCTGAAAGCACCTCCTGCCTTTTAAGATGTGTAAGTACCTATAAAGCTACGATTATCCCAGGGGAGGGAGGAAAATAACACTTAATTGTGCAGCAACTTGCCCTCGGCAAAATCCCTACCTAGCTGCAGTCAGTTTACTTATGCACAGGAATAGATGTTTCTCAGGTGTTTCTTGAAGATTATTGTTGAATAAATCATTGCCACTGTGAGAAAAGTAAATGTTGTCTTTCCAGTAAAGTGTGGCACACGTCATCAGCCCAGGGATGAATTATCTGAAGATCCCCCCAAGAAAGACACCCATGCTCTGATCTGTTTATTCACTTTTCTGCGACCCTTCCTCCAAATTGTTTGCTGTATGCAATGATGATGAGGAATGTAAAATGTATAAGCAGCAAGGTGACAAACCATATGGCGGAAGTGTAATATAAGCCTTTATTGGAGTGTCGATAGATCCCACCCTACAAGACCATGTTTGGCCAAAAGCCCTTGTCAGGGGCATAGGACCTCAATTAAAACACAAATCTATACATCAATATTATAAAATAACTAAGCATAAAATAAGATAAAAATCATGGATAAAAAATGTACTACAATCAGATCAGAATTTACGGGATTTGCTTTGTCCTGCTATGCCAAGAAGAGTTATGACTCAGATCAGGGGTCACTACTGATGTGGACATTGTCATTTTTGCAATATTATGGATGAGTCAAATAAGTCAAACTTTTTTGAATTTTTCTACATCTTGTATGTCTCAATTTTTTGTTTATTTGATCTGTTGTTCCTGTGATAAGATCTATGTAGGGAAAACGACTAGACAGCTTAAAATAATAAAGAGGCTCCATTGGTGAAACACTGCTTGTAATTTGCCCATGTCTTTAACGACCTGCAGTGAGTTGCCATTGATCATGTTCCCCTGTTGCTGCATGGTGGTGACCGCAGCAAAATTCTTCAGTGAGAACAAAAGCAGATCCATCGTTTAAATGCCATGGAGTTTATCAGATTAAATAATACGATTTATTGGGGACTGTTTTAATTTCACCCCTTCTTTTGATTGGTTGTGTAAGTTTTTAATGGAAATGAAGGGTTGCTATGTGGTCCAGCCTACCTTTACCTGATTGGCTGAAGATATTTTAAATTTGATTGGTTTGTCTGTATTTTGCTGGAGTGAATATCAATTTTGGGATAGAATGTGAAGTTTTACCCTTGAAGAAGCTGGGATTGGTGAAACAAGGATCTTTGTAGGGTCGTTGATCTTCACGGAGATTCAGCAATTTTGTGATAAGTTCTTTGGAGATGTTTCTGCTGTTTGATACCTTTCCTCCAGTAAGCCCTATACTCTTTTGACCCTAGGAGTGGTGCTGCTATTGAGTAACAGCAGAGTGGTTCATAGGAACTACATTGTCAGAGCAGTTTGAGTTTCTGATGTTTAATTTTGGGGTGTTTTTCTGCCATTAAAAGGCTTTTATGCTATTTATATAGAAAACAAAAAAATATAGATAAATATGTTGGCATAAGAAAAAGTATAAAATCATATATTATAATCTATTTGAAATAAAATTTAATTATTTGCTTATGAAGAAGAAATCGTCCAAGTGACAGATGATATTCTTGTTCCTTGAGACCCGAGCTGTTACTCAGTGGAGGAATGAACTGAAGTATTCAAAGTAAGCGCATGATATAAAGCAACCCATAGACACCCACTTGTCAAAATAGAACTGACCCTGAAATTGGAAACCCAGGATGGAGAAATATTTGGGGTGAACAGGTTGATTCAATGTTGTCTTTGGCCATGGAAACACCCATTCCGTATCTTCTATTTTGACTGCTTGGTCAAAACTTACATATTGCACTGAATAAGCATCATCGGGCAAGTGATTATTGACTGATTTACCCCCCTGGGTGCAATAAGTTGTGGATCAACCTAAATTTGCCAGGCTGTTTTTTGGGTATGACTGCAAGCGGCAAAATTATCATATTGGAGAAAAGTAGGGATTGGAAGGGCTTGAGTTCCTGTCCAGAGTCATCTCACTTTCCAATTGACTTGGACTAACCTCAACAACTTGACCACAGTTGGGAAATTCTTGGCCTGGTTAATTTTGATGGGATCTGTATAGGGGATTTTCAAACCTTCACAGAAACCTCCTAATAGGATCCTAAGTGCCTGCCTGCATAGGTACTTGAGTAACCATGGACTGCTCCAATCTAGTTGTGTTGCCGATGGAGCCTTACAAAAAAGGGAAGTTAAAGGTTCATGGGCAGTGCCCTTGTTGGTGGATTTCTTTGGGCACTTATTGGCAGGGTGGTTTCCTCCACAGGATGCTTAAGTGTGCCTGTATCCGTAATTGCTTGTGCCACCTGTATCCAACGCCAAAGCACAATCACACTCATGTTCAATTGGTGACCGCAACCATACTTCGATCTGCCCTTACCTTCGGTGCAGTTTTCACACCAAAACCGCATTTAAATGAGGTGTAGAAACGCTACACAAGTTCTTACTAGACTGTGACTCAGCGCACAAATTCTTACTAGACTGCGACTCAGCGCTTTAAATTTGCAAAGAGAAGGTTAGTGAATGTGGCATATATTCATTTACAGGTATCAGCCTAAAAGAAGTTTTAGATTGGTGATTTTGGAGTTTGTAACTACCTCTTTGTTTATCTACAACCAGTACTGTAACTTTGTTGCTTCACAGAGGATAACCTAATGCTTAAAACTATGTAAGTTTACAATCCCTTAAGGATGTTAGAATGTTAATATTCACAGTCAAAAAACATCATTGCATTTACATATACTGCCTGCACGATTTATATTTTTACGCCAAGCCCGATGTTTGAGGTTAACAAATGATAGTATGTCGGGAGGCTGCATAACAATAGTAGAGTTTCTAACCCTGCTCCCTCTCCCCTAATATAAATCTTTGCCACCCAGTTACTAACCAAAATGTTTTTATGAACCTAACTATATATGTGATCTTTTATAGCTATTGTGTGTTGACCATGGCAAAATACTCCAGGTCCACAATTTTAACCGGTACAAACTAATACATTATAAATTGTGTCTGGCCAATTTACCACATATGTTCATCTTATGTACCCATCAATGCGAAAAGGCATATTACTCTGGTCAAAAATTTTCCACAGTCTTTTTCACAATCTTGCTTTCATTCAAAAGTAATAATAGATTTATTGTTTTAACAGTTTCTATATCTATCTCTATTGGTCTAAGAAAACTGTCACTTTGCAACTGTAGTACTGGTTGGGCTGGTAGCTTGCACCTTTGGGCTGGTAGTTTGCTCTGAGAATGTTATAGTCACCATAATGCAAGTGGGACTAGTGATGCAGAAGGTGTAAAAGGCATCCTGCAGTTCCTTGCTACCAGGAAAATAAGGGGTAATATAGCTGGGGGGAGACCCATAGCCAGGAATGAGCCATCAATGCTGAGTGACCCCAGTTAGCCAGGAGACGGTCGAGGGAAATATGCCCAGTAATGCCATGGGGTAGGATGATTGGTATGTGCATAAGACAGGGCGGAGCGCAGGGCCCAATAGCTTGGTTTGAGTCCAGCCCTGCTACTCATAGGTTCCTAGAACTTGGCATGCCAGACAGAAGACAGGAGGATCCCAATTTGTACGTGTGCCATCTAAGTAATAAAAACTAAGAGAAGGGAAAATATAAACTAATAATAATAAAACAATTAAAGCATTGGAAGGGCACTAACAAGAACCTGATTTCCGGTACTGGTCACTCTCCTGTCCATATTACTGTTACTGCTTCTAGTTTAGTGGAAGGACACCCTCCCTCACCAACCCCACCCCTCTCTCCTAGATGATGGGAACTTCATTGGCATGGTAATTTGAATATAGGTTTTGCTAAAGTCATACATGAAGCATTTAGAAAATATAATAAGAAAGAGAAGGAAAATAAAATATAACCACTGTAAAATAAAATGACTGCTGCTGACTGGTACTGCTTCTGAAGAGATTATGCTTCTGGACTGTTGACGGCTATAACTGCTGTACTTTCTCTTTCCTCCAGAATAATACAGTTTATTCCTGCTCATTCTTAGATCCTTGAGGGTGTGCATCTTTTTTCTCTTTGAAATTTGCCGACTAGAGAAGGACATAGTTGTTGTTAAGTGCCGTTAAGTCGGAGTCGACTCATGGCGACCCTCTGGATAGCTATCCTAAATTGTGTTTAGTCTTGAGTCAGGCGGCTCATTGTTGACAGACTGGTACCCGTAGCTGCTGTTATTGTATCGATCCATCTCATTGCTGGCCTTCCTCTTTTGCACTGACCTTCTATCTTGGCAAGCATGATGTTTTTCTATAATGATCTCTCTCTTCGCATGATGTGTCCAAAGTATGAAAGTCAAAGTCTTGTCATCTGAACTTCTAAAGAAAGCTTAGGTTTGATCTCCTCTAGTACCGACTGGTTTGTTCTTTGGGCAGTCCATGATATACACAGTATTCGCCGCCAGCACCATAATTCAAAGGCACCAATTTTCTTCCTGTCTATCTTTTTAACTGTCCAGCTTTTCACATCCATATGATGTCAAATCTTTGTATGGAGAGAGACATCTCTGCTCTTTAGTATCTTATCTAGGTCTTTCATAGCCATTCTGCCAAGAGCAATGCGTTGTCTGATTTCTTGACTGCTTGTTGCTTCTTTATTGATATTTGATCCAAGTAGGTTAAAGTTGTTCACAATTTCAATTTCTTCTCCTTCAACGATGAACCTGTTGATTATGCCAGTTGTCATGATCTTTGTCTTCTTTACATTAAGGTGCAGACCCATTTTGAGACTATGTTCTTTGATTGTAAGAAGCAAATGTTTCTGATCATCTTCACTTTCAGCCAGTAATGTGGTATCATCAGCATAGCGAAGTTGTTGATGAGTCTTCCACCAATCTTCACACCTCTGTTGTCTTCATACAATCCTGCTTCTCTGATGATTTGTTCTGCATATAAATTAAACAGGTAGGGGGAACGTATGCAGCCTTGTCTTACACCTTTGCTTATTTTAAACCATTCTGTTTCTCCTTGTTCCGTTCGAACTGCTGCTTCTTGATCAATGTACAGATTGTGCAAGAGTACGATCAGGTGTTCTGGTATACCCATGCTTCTTAATGTGGCCCAGAGTTTCTCATGGTTTACACAGTCAAAAGCATTGCTATAGTCGATAAAGCACAAATAGATATCCTTTTGGTATTCTTTAGTCTTTTCAAGGATCCATCTCACATCCGCAATGATGTCTCTCGTTCATCGCCCTTTCCTGAACCCTGCTTGCACTTCAGGTAGTTCTTGTTCCAGGTATGGTTGTAGTCTCTTTTGAATAATCTTCAGTAGAATCTTGCTGGCATGTGTGATTAGAGCGATTGTGCGATAATTTCCACAGTCAGTTGGATCACCTTTCTTTAGTATTGGTATAAACACAGATCTTTTCCAGTCAGTTGGCCATGATGTTGCTTCCATATTCTTGGCAGAGCCTTGTAAGTACGGTAACAGCTGCATCAGATTGCTGTAATACTTCTATGGGAATGCTATCAATGCCTGGTGCTTTGTTCTTTGATAAGGCTTTCAATGCTGCTTTAACTTCTTCTTTCATCACCAATGGTTCCCGATCATAAGGTACAGGTTGAAACGGCTGTTGGTCCACTTGATCTTTATCATATTAAAACTCTGTATATTCCTTCCACCTTTTCTTGATCTTCTCAGCATTATTGAACATAGAACCTTGAACATCTTGTAACATTCCAATTCGAGGCTGGAACTTTTTTTTTAACTCTCATAGCTTTAGGAAAGCCGATCTTGTTCTTCCTCTTATAGTTTCTGCTTCTATTTCCTTGCATGCGTCGTTGTAGTACTTTTCCTTGTCCTGTCTTGCTGCATGTTGGAAATCTCTGTTGAGTTCTGTTATTGTCTTTCTTTCTCCTCTGGCTTTAGCTTCTCTGCATTTCTGGGCAATTTTCAGAGTTTCTTCTGTCATCCATTTTGGCCATTTTTCCTTTTTCACCTTTTATGGAGACTTCTCGCTTTCTTCCAACACAACCTTCTTGATGTCATTCCATATCTCTTCTGGAGCTCTGTCATTTGTATCTAAAGTAGCAAATCGATTTTGCAGGCAGTCTTTAAATTCCAGTAGTATATTCTCAAGGTCATATTTTGCTGCATTCATGAGTGGTTTGCTCTTTTTCAACTTTAGCTTGAGTTTGCATACTAGTAGTTGATGATCTGTACCACAGTCAGCTCCAGGTTTTGTCTTTGTTGATGTTATAGAACTTTTCCATCATTGACTTCCACAGATGTAGTCAATTTGATTTTTATACAATCCATTGGGTGAAGTCCATGTGTACATTTGCCGCTTGTGTTGATGGAAGAAGGTGTCCTCCCACTCCTTCGCAAGTGACCACCAGGATCCATGTGTCACGATGATTTGACATTCAAGACACATCCTCTCATCTGACTGCAGAGTTGGGTCGGGCTGCTGGGCAGACTCAGAAGTGAGGCGGGACTGCCAGACTCAGCTCCTGGGTAGCATTGCTATTTCCATTTCCTCAGCAGGGCCGTACCTAGGGCTGTGTGAGCGGTGCAGCCACACAGGGTGCAAGTGCAACAGCGGGCACTGATACTATCACTGGGCTTCCTGAAAGCTCAAAAAGAGCAAGCTACTGCACATGGCTGGATGGGGAGATGCACCGGATTAGTCAGTCACACAGGGCATATTTGTAGCTTGGTATAGTCCTATTCCTCAGTGTGACATTGAATGCAGAATCTGGCTTCTTGGGGTTTCCAGCTCAGGTTTTGTCTGCATATTGTGTCCACACAGTAGTAGCAGACTCATTGGTTTCCAAGCATCACACTTAATTCTGTTTACTGGCTCAGTCACAGAAAAAAACATACCTACCTCCAGCCTATCCCACATTTCCCTGATACTCTTCCCTTCCTCTATCCCCCCCCCCACCAAAGTCTTCTGGCTTTCTCCAAAATATGAGACGGTTCCTAGTGACTGCACTAGGAATAAACAATCTCTATGAAGACCAGGCCAAGATTTCATCTGAATAATTATGTCCTGTTACTGCTTGGTTTGCAGCTTGTCGTGCTGTGAGGGCTTGTGTGCATCAGTGATGCTGAGAGCTTAAACTATCAGTAATTTAACTACCAGCAGGGTCTCCCAAGATGGACAGGTCTCAGCTGAGCTGCCAGACCAAGACAAACCACCCATCTGGGCAGCACGTCAGCCATAGGGAATTCTATTATTATTTTTTGTTCCTCCTTAGCAGTTAAGAACTCCAAAAGTTGTTTAGGTTCAAAAAACAGATAAGCCTTATCTTTAAAAGAAACATGACAATGTGAAGGAAATTTTAAGGTAAATGTAGCTCCAAGAGAAAGGACCCTAGGCTAAAGGGCCAAGAACTCCCTCCTTCTTACTTGGGTAACATGAGATAAATCTGGAAACATCCATACAAAAGAGCCAATAAACTTCCCATGGAAATTCTTAAAATAAGCCTTAAGGATTAAACTTTTATCAGGCTTGAGGACTAATATAACCACAGAGTAGTTCTTACGGTGACCACTTCAAATGAATCTTCCAGGAAACCCGTAAAGTCTCCCAAGTCCACCTGCGTAGGCCCACTTCCTTGAATCCCTGAGCTAAGTGATAAGTATTCTATCTCCTATCTATCTATCTATTAAGCATTTAAATAGCGCTACTAGTCATAGGCAGCACTGTACAGACATGTAAGAGACAGTCCCTGCTCGCCAGAGCTTACAATCTAGTTAAGACAAAACACAGAGCTAACAGTCTAGTTAGGGCAAAACACTAAAACACAGCACTTACAATCTAGTCAAGACAAAACACAGAAGTCAGGATCTGAATGCAACAGTGAAGAGGTGGGTTTTCAACCTGGATTTGAAGAGGCTCAGGGAGGGTGCCTGGCATATAGACAAAGGTAGCCTGTTCCAGGCGTAAGGTGCAGCAAGGTGAAAGGAGCGAAGTCTGGAGTTAGCAGTATGAGTGGAGGGCGTAGATAGAAGTAGTTTGTTAGAAGAGCGAAGTTTCTGAGAGGGGTTGTAAGGAGAGATAAGCTTTGAAAGGTATTGAGGAGCCACGGAGTGAATGCATTTATAGGTCAGGAGTAGTAGTTTGAAATGGATGCGGAAACAGATAGGAAACTATATAAAAATAGAACCACCAACTGCAAACCAAAAATAATTGTCAAAAACACATTTCAATCATTAATAGCTCAACAGAATTAAAAAAACTACCAAATTCATCATATTCCTACTGTATATAAACATTCACTAAATTCAAAAAATAAATGGAGATACATCAAATATGTAAATTAAATATTGATTAGACATACATATGAATATTTTATAAATAAATATACATCATACATTATTACTTATCAAAAGCAGCATAAAAGTAATGTATTATAGTACTTTATAAACAGCATCTGCCTAATACACCAATTCTCCTGTTGTCAGCACCACTTCCCTGGTGGCCAGTGGACGCCAGGGCAGGTGGGACACAAAAATATAAGGTTAAGATTGGAGAGTCTTCTAAAGGCACAAATGGCTCTTGGTCCTTGTAGTTGCTTGAGCTCCAATCTTCAATGAAACAATCAAGCTGAGTGGTGGGAATTAATAAGGCTTTTACTTCTCTTTCTCACAGTGGTTCTAAATAGTGGGTTACAACTTTAAAGCAAATGTCCTTAATGCAGGTAGAAAACAAACTCAGGGTTCAAAGCACAGGAATGGAGGTGCTCAAACAAATAAAGAATGCTCTGCTGGCAATTCACCCAATCACAAGTCTGGCAGTGACTCTAAACTTTCAGAAATACAAAGTGTACAGTCCATCTCTTGGTCAGACAAATCTTCTGCCAGTTCCACTTGCATTGGCACGGTATCAGAAAGCTCTGATTCTATATCCCTGGTTTCTTGTAAAACACATTCAGGGGTTTTGTATATTTTCTGTAGCAGCTCCCAATGTCCTTGGCCTAGTCTAGGGTGTCGTCCACTTGCTGTGTTAGGCTTTAAAGTACCCTCTTTCCTTAGAGGCTTTACAGCAGCTTTATCACAGCTTTTACCATTCACAACTTTCTTATTAGGCATACATTTCTCATACCTTGTATGGCAGCAATCCTCAAGTAACCGGCTTTCTTCCACTGTCTGCCTTTCCCAGGCAGCAGCTTGGTGAAATCATTTTCTATAACGGTTAGGCTTACCCTGTAGCCTTTGACTTCCTTCTCCTGGTGAAGGCCTGCCTCTGTACAAGCCCAGCTTCTGGCTTCCTGGCTCAGTGTGGCTTGGCTTCTCCAGCTGATTCTTGTTTGGCTTAGGGTTGCAGTTACAGCAGGGCTTTTGCCTCTGAGGGCAAACAGCTCTCAGTTTGGCTTGAGCTGACACCTCCTTAGGTCCTTCCTCAGCTCCTGAGAAATCACCTCTCCCTCCTGGGAATCCTCTAGCACTAGAGTAGTCAGGTTTCCACTTCCACCTCTCTCTCTCGGTGCTGCCAGTGATTCTCCCCTTGCTTCTGCTTGGGCTGCTGCTTCTGCTGGCGCTTCTATCTCCGAGGCTACCGGTACTCCTTCTGCCTCTTCTCCTTCCTCGGAATTCCTTCCAGTCTTTCACACTCCCCTTATGAAGTCCTCCTGCCTTTGAGGATTGGAAGTTGGTTGGCATTTCCTCGTGACCAGCTGGGCGTGGCTCTTCAGTCTCCCTGAAGACACTCTTGCTCCCTCTAGCTGGTTCCTGGGAATATTGCAAGTCTTTTTCTCTGTGAAAAACACCTTCTTTTCTCTCAACTGGGCTCTCATCAGCCCTCGCTCCGTGACACTATCTAATACTTGATATTTCACAACCATTTATGTATAAATACCCCCCCACAAAAAAACAAGACTACAAAAAATGTGTACGATAACAACCATACAACAAACATAATAAAATTAATCACAAAAACCTCACAACAAAAATACATACAACCCTTTTTGTTTCAAAAACCTTATATCAAAATTTTTTTATCATTTTTAACATCCTTCTTATTGTGGCTCGTGTCGTGATGAAACCAAATTACATCAACTCCACTGAGTATCTCTCTAATATAGCAGCAATTATATTAATATTGATGATACCATCAACCCAGCCCAAGGAAATCCATAACATATACCTCTATTTGTGGCCAAGTGTCACAGCTTTATATCTTATTGTCAAACCACTCAACACAACCGGAACAATCAATAACCAGAACCTAAATAAGCATCCTCTGCCGTTATCCAAAATGAACAACTGCTCAGCAGTAAAACCTCTTCCTGGAGCCAGGGACCAGGAACCAGCAATGCTGTTATAAAGGGAATCACCTTCTATCAACACAAGCCATAGTTTCACCACAACAGCAGCTTCCTCAGGGTAATACATACATTCTTAAACCTGGTAGGGAGCCAGTGAAGTGACTTGAGAAGAGGAGTAATGTGGGTATGGCGAGGTTGGCAGAAAATTAGTCGTGCAGCAGAATGTTGAATAGATTGAAGGGGAAAGAGATGATTCAGAGGGAGACCAGCAAGGAGTAGGTTGCAGTAGTCAATGCGAGAGGTGATTAAAGAGTGGATAAGCGTTTTAGTATTGCATCTATGTGATTGACGGCAAGCACTCTAGGGGGATTTTAAGTGTCTCTCTGAAGTACCTGCGTACCATCTCAAGGGGAGAGAGAATTTAATAAATGTAGATTCTTCCTGAAAGCCTGGTTCTCTAAATACCCTAGCTTCTTGTGCTACAGCTTCCCATCCATAACCTGGGCTGCCTGCAATTCCTGAAAAAGTCCCAGATCTTTTTCCACCTATGAGAGCCTTTCTGCTTAAGCAACTTGTGTCGCAGAAAGATCTTGGAAATCTTGTTTCAAGTGTAATAAATATTTGCCCACTGAAACAGCAAACAGTTAAGGGAGGAATGCAAATTTGCCGTTAAGTCCCATAGCGCTTCCAAAGTTATATGAGCAGGCTTCTTTACCGTCACCACATAAAGAGGCAGAACTTCATCTGCTGTTCCAGGCGCAACATCTGTCACTGGAAAACAAGACTGCACTTCTCCGGTTACTAGTGAATCCTTTTGTAGGACCAATGTCGCCACCGCCAGAGAGCCCTCTTCACCCACTCAATTCGGCATGCTTGTTTTCAGACCGTAGGGAGGCACTACTCTGGTATTTCCAACACTTCCAGGTTGCACAGAGGGGAACACTGTTCTGAGGAGAGCCAAACGCCCAATGCACTCAGAGCCAACGTCAAAAACTCCCGATGCTGCTCTGGCTCCACGGAGAACAAACCCGAATGCATCCAGGGTCCGCTTTGCTTCTGTGGTGGAAAATGCAGAGCTCAAGGGTAGTTCAGAACAGAATAGATGCCACAGGAGACCAGAATGCTACAGTGGTGCTACTCCATGGTTGCTACCTGCCACCATCTAAAACCCCCTCCCTCGATATCCTTTTTAAGATATGGTGACCAGAATTGCACACAATATTCAAGGTGCAGTTGCACCATGGAATGATACAGAGGCATTATAATAGCCTTGGTTTTGTTCTCCATTCCTGTCCTTATAATTCCTAGCATTTTGTTAGCTTTTTTGGTCGCTGCTGCACACTGGGCAGAAGATTTCAATGTATTATCCACTATGATACCTAAATCCTTTTTCTAGGTTTTGGTTCCTAATGTGGAACCTTGCATCATGTAACCTTAGTTTGGGTTGTTCTTCCTTAAGTGCATAACTTTGCACTTGTCCACATTAAATTCATCTGCCATTTGGCCATCCAGTCTTCTAATTTATCAAGGTCCTCTTGAATTTTTTCACAATCCTCTTATGTTTTAATAACTGAATAATTTTGTGTCATCTGCATATTTGATCATCTCACTCATCATTCCCATTTCTAGGTCATTTATGGAAATGTTAAAAAGCAGCAGATCCAGCACAGATTCCTTGGGTACTCCACTATTCACTTTTTCCATTGAGAAAATTGACAATTTAGATGTACCCTCTATTTTCTATCTTTTAACCAGTTCCTGATCCACAGTGGTACACTGCATGACTTTTTAATTTCGACAAGAGTCTCATGAGGGACCTAGTCAAAAGCTTTCTGAAAATCCAGATGCACTGTATCGACTGGCTCACCTTTGTTCAACTGTTTATTCACACCTGCAAAAAATATATAACAGATTAGTTAGTCAAGACTTTCTTTGGCTAAATCCATGTTGGCTTTCTTGCATTAAACTATGACTATCTACATGTTCAGTAATTTTATTCTTTATAATTGTTTTCTACCACATTGCCTGGTCTGTAGTTTCCCAAGCTCACTGGTCTGTAGTTTCCCAGATGGACTCTAGAACCCCTTTTAAAAATTAGTGTTACCTTGGCCATTCTCCAAACTTCAGGTACATTCCACACTGCCATCGCCTTCCCCTTTTTACATGGAATCTCATTCCATAGAGATTATACCATGTATTTTGTTTCCTGCAAAACTTTAATCCTGTGTGACTCAATGCCCTCTCTAACATAGGGTACATCAAATTGGTGGAGGGGTTGCACTCTATCATTGCGATATAGTTTGTACGCAGGTAACACAGTGTTCCATTGGTTGTCCTCTTTTCACCAGGTCTCTGAGATGTCAATTATAGCTACCCTTTCATTTAGTGCTATATATTCTAACTCTCCCATCTTTTTTTAGACTTCTAATATTTACATAAAGCATTTTCGAGTTTGTATTTTATTCATATTAATCTGGCTATCAGTTGATAGGGGTAATTTGGAATCTTTCAGCTCTGTCTGCTCTCTACTTAATGGCATCTGGGTTACTTTTATCTTTATTGGAACCTCTCTATCAGGATGCCCTAACTTCCCTCATTTGCTGGTATCCTTCAAAGATACATCCTTCTGAACCATTTATTTATTTATTTGGTAACATCTTTATACCGCTCCTTCCAACGATCAGGAGCGGTTTACATTAAACATTTAACTCAACCAGAACAGAACCATGTGCTCCTGGGTGACTATCAGATTTCCCCTATTATCTACAGTAGTTTAATCTCTTTTTAAAAGGTTATTGGTGGGAGTTTAAAAAAAAGAGTTTATGGTGTACCTTCTTCTTAGTTGATCTTTCTTGAACATCCCCTTATCGAACAGCTGAGAGTGGAGGAGTAGCCTAATTGCCAACACAATGCCTTGACAAGAAGAGAAACCAGGTTCAAATCCCACTGATGCTCCTTATGAATGTGGGCAAGTCACTTCATTCTATCACATCAGATATAAACTTTGAATGTAAGCCCTCCTGTACTTGAATGTAACTTGCCTTGAACTTTTGAGGAAGGCATTAGCTAAATCCAGTTTCCCTTTCCAGTTTGGAAGAATGTGACAATCTTCAGCTGTGGAATCTTTCTTTGAGCATTTGTTTTCATTCAGAAAGCCAGCTGAACTGTTCTATCTCTGCTAGTGAGTGTGTCTGACTTAGCAGCTTTGGGGTTAGTTCACATTCCATTGGCTTCTCTTTGATTTAATTAACTATATTACTTTGGATTCATTTTCTATTGATTTATGAATGGCTCACTTCATATTTCGCATTCATTGTAAGATGCCTTAAGCATAGCATCATAGAAAAGTCAAAATGATTATTAATAGAATTTATTTAACAGGTTTTTTTATACCGCTTTATCATTTCAGTCAAAGCGGCTTACATTGCAACTTAAACTTGGTAATGTACATTAAACAGGGACATTGATAACTTGGATTTTTTCTGAGGCAAGGGAGGGTTAAGCAACTTGCCCAAGGCCACAGGGAGTGCTTGTGGGAATTGAATGGTGGTCTTGGGTTCCTAAGCCAGTGCTCTAAGCATTAGGATACTTCTCCACTTTACTCCTCCACAATTTGCCTATAAATGTAAAATTATTTTTGGTGAATCCAAGCCTTCGGAAATGTGACATTTTCTCCATTGTCAGTTTTACATTTTCAGTGTAGATTTTGAATTTGTTTTGTAATTTTTACAATAGTCATATATTATTTCAGCAAGATATCTAAGATAAAATTGAGGACTTGGTGCTAAAATGCTATTATCTCCACAAAATGCTGTGCCATACAAAAAATGTAAATCATTATCTTGAAATAAGAACTTGGGGCTTTAAAATGATTCATAAATTAGCCAAATTGTTTAGCATATTTTCTTATAGAGAAACTGGCCTTATGAAAACATGATGGGCCCAAAATTCAAAGGAAGTAACACGGTTAGCAGGGGCATGCTCACTAAAGTATGCTAAACACTTAAAATGGGTTTTAGCACATACTGTTAGTGATGGCCTGTGCTAACATTTAACACAAACTGACAATGGCAGTGGGGTAAAAATCTCAAACTAACTGCTTTGTGTGGTTTGGGACAGGATCAGAGTTGGTTATGGGGGAGATAGAGCTTAGCCAACACTGACATCTAGCGTGTGGCATTTTACCTTGCGCTATCAGGACTGCCAATTGCATAGGTAAATTAAGAGGTGGCATCATGTACACCTGCTCAGTCAGATAACACAGCTATTCTCTACAGAAAAACAAAACACTGACCCCCCCCCATTTGCATTATCCCCTTTGATCTAAGCTCCTCTAAATAAAGCTCCGCCTTTTAGTCAAGGCACCCTGATTACCATCCCCTAGGCACAAGGCCACCAAGTTAAGCCCCTGATCAACAACTTTCCTGCTATGGCCACAATCTGCCCTTCCCCCACTACTTACCATCTGGGGCATCCCTGGTAGTCTAATGGATAGGATAGGAGTGGTCCCCCTTCATCCATGCCCCATTTTCACTGAAGTTCAAAATGATGGGTGTGACCCCCTAGCACTAGGGGTCGGTCTTCCAAATAAGGCAAAATTGCCCATATTTGTAGACTGAACCCCTAGCAGTAGTAGTATGAAAACAGAGGAGGTCAGAGTCACCATTTCAAACCCCAGCGGCTATAGGGAAGGAGTGGAGGGGGCTGTTTTTGCCCTATCTACTAAACTACCAAGAATACCCCCAGGTAAGTCCTAGGGGGGTTGTGGTTTATGTGGTTTGGGACAGGATCAGATGCAGTTGTGGATGGAGATACAGCATAGCTAAACTACATAACATGCGATTGGGTTGTTGTGGTCCTTGTGGCAGAAGGTATTGTTGCTGGGGGACTTGACTTGGGGGAGATCAAGTTTTTTGAGGGCTTGATTTTGTAGGTTGTTTATCGGGGGGGGGGGCTTGATTCAGGAGGATTGTTAATCAGGGGGGCTTGACTCATGGGGTCTTATGTTTGGATGGGTTTGTGTTCAGAGGTGTTGATTGGGAAATATGGTTTGATTTAATTAGTGGAGGAGGGATGGTAAGGCAATCCACAGTACTACCTTTTAACTTTCGAAAGGGAGGCTATGATAAAATGAGGAAAATAGTTAAGAAAAAACTAAAAGGAACAGTTGCAAAGGTTAAAGACTTACATCAAGCTTGGGTATTGTTGAAAAATACTATCTTGGAAGCCCAGACCAGCTGTATTCCACACTTTAATAAAAGTGGAAGGAAGTCCAAAAAACTGCCAGCATGGTTTAAAGGTGAGGTCAGAGAGGCAGTTGTTGCCAAAAAAGCATCTTTCAGGAAATGGAAAAAAGAGCCAAATCATGAAAACAGCACAAGCACTGGCAAGTTAAATGCAAGGCATTAATAAGGCAGGCAAAGGGAGAATTTGAGAAGAAGCTTGCTGCAGAAGCAAAAACGCGTAATAAAGACTTTTTCAAGATCTGTAGATTCGTAGCAAAAAAACCTGTGAGAGAGTTAGTTGGTCCATTAGATGATAGAGGGGTTAAAGGGGCACTAATGCATTCTTTGCTTCGGTCTTTACTGAGGAAGATGTAGGGATGTTACCCATGACTGAAGTGGTATTTAAAGGTGCGGAAGAATTGAAGGAAATATTGATACATCGGGAAGATGTATTAAAACTATTAGATAAACTGAAGAGTAGCAAATCACCTGGGCCGGATGGTATACATCCAAGGGTGTTGAAAGAACTGAAATACAAGATTGCAGACCTGCTATTAGTAATCTGTGAACTATCATTAAAATCATCTCTAATACCTGAAGATTGGAGGATCGCCAATGTAACACCAATTTTTAAAAAAGGTTCCAGGGGTGATCCGGGAAACTACACACCGGTGAGCCTGACATCAGTACCGGGAAAAACGGTAGAAACCATCATAAAGAATAAAATTACTCAGCATGTAGATAGTCATGACCTAATGGGAGACAGCCAACATAGCTTTAGACAAGGAAGATCTTGTCTTACTAATCTGTTATGTTTTTTTGAAGGAGTGAATAATCAGGTGGACAAAGGTGAGTCGGTTGATATTGTGTATCTGGACTTTCAGAAAGCCTTTGACAAGGTCCCTCATGACAGAAGTGGTATTTAAAGGTGCAGAAGAATTGAATGACATATCAATACATCGGGAAGATGTAATACAATTATTTGATAAACTGAAGAGTAGCAAATCACCTGAACCGGATGATATACATCCAGGGGTGTTGAAAGAACTGAAATATGAGATTGCAGACCTGCTATAAGTAATCTGTGAACTATCATTAAAATCATCTGTAATACCTGAAGATTGGAGGATGGTGACCATAAGACCGATTTTTAAAAAGGGTTCCAGAGGTGGTCCAGGAAAACTACAGACTGGTGAGCCTGACGTCAGTACCGGGAAAAATGGTAGAAACCATCATAAAGAATAAAATTGCTGAACATGTAGATAGTCATGGCTTAATGGGAGACAGCCAACATGGCTTTATACAAGGAAGATCTTGTCTTACTAATCTGTAATGTTTTTTTGAAGGTATTAATAAACAGGTAGACAAAGGTGAGTCAGTTGATATAGTGTATTTGGACTTTCAGAAAGCCTTTGACAAGGTCCCTCATCAGAGAATTTTGGCAAAACTAAAGAGTCATGGGATAGGAGGCAGTGTACTATTGTGGATCAGGAACTGGTTAAAAGATAGAAAGCAGAGGGAAGGGCTAAATTTCCAATTTTTGCAATGGAGAAAAATGAATAGTGGTGTACGCCAGGGATCTGTGCTGGGTCCGCTGCTTTTTGACATATTCATAAATGACCTGGAAAAAGGAATAATGAGTGAGGTTATCAAATTTGCAGATGACACAAAACTATTTAAAGCTGTTAAATTTGAAGACTGGTCAACAAAATGGCAGATGAAATTTATTATGCACAAGTGCAAATTTATGCGCCTAGGGAAGAACAACCCAAACTATGGTTACGTGATGCAAGGTTCCACATTAGGAACCACCACCCAGGAAATAGATTTAGGCGTCATTGTGGATACCATGTTAAAACCCTCTGCCCAGTGTGCAGCGGTGGCCAAGAGAGAAAATAGAATGCTAGGTATCATAAGGAAAGGAATGGAAAATAAAACAAAGGATATTATAATGCCTCTATATCGTTCTATGGTGCGACCGCACCTTGAATATTGTGTGCAATTCTGATCACTGTATCTTAAAAAGGATATAGCGATATTAGAAAAGGTTCAGAGAAAAGCCACCATAATGGTAAAGGGGATGGAAGGATACCCCTATGAAGAAAGGCTAAAAAGGTTAGGGCTCTTTAACCTGGAAAAGAGATAGCTGAGGGGAGAACATAAGAACATAAGAACATAAGATATGCCATATTGGGTCAGACCGAGGTCCATCAAGCCCAGTATCCTGTTTCCAACAGTGGCCAATCTAGGTCATACGTACCTAGCAGTATCCTCAAAAGACACAGGTTCCACAATGCTTGTACTGGGTCATGCATTGATTATCCTGGGTCCCTTTTTAATAATGGTTTATGGACCTTTCCTCCAGGAACTTGTCCAAACCTTTTTTAAACCCAGCTACACTAACAGCCCTTACCACATCCTGCGGCAACAAATTCCAGAGTTTGATTACACGTTGAGTGAAAAAATATTTTCTCTTATTTGTCTTAAATAGTTTACCCTGTAGCTTCATTGCATGTCCCCTAGTCTTTCTATATTCTGATAGCGTAAACAATTGATCCACGTTTACCTGCTCCACTCCATTCATTAATTTATAGACCTCTATCATATCTCCCCTCAGCCGTCTCTTTTCCAGGTTGAAGAGCCCCAACCTTTGTAGCCTCTCTTCATAGGAGTAGCCTTCCATCCCCTTCACCATTTTGGTGGCTCTTCTCTGTACTTTTTCTAATAATGCTATGTCCTTTTTAAGATACGGTGACCAGAACTGCACACAATATTCAAGGTGCGGTCATACCATGGAACGATACAGAGGCATTATAATATCCTTTGTTTTATTTTCCATCCCTTTCTTTATGATACCTAGCATTCTATTTGCTTTCTTGGCCGCCGCTGCACACTGGGCAGAGGGTTTTAACATGTTATCCACGATGACTCCTAAATCTTTTTCCTGGGTGGTGGTTCCCAATATGGAACCTTGCATTGTGTAACTATAGTGTGGGTTGTTCTTTCCTAGGTGCATAACTTTGCACTTGTCCACATTAAAGTTCATCTGCCATTTGGATGCCCAGTCTTCCAATTTATCCAGATCATCCTGCAGTTTTCCACAATCCTCTTGGGTTTTAACAACTTTAAACAGTTTTGTATCATCTGCAAATTTGACAACCTCACTCGTTATTCCCTTTTCCAGGTCATTTATGAATATGTCAAAAAGTAGCGGATCCAGTACAGATCCCTGGGGTACTCCACTATTCACCTTTTTCCATTGGGAATATTGGCCATTTAGCCCTACCCTCTGCTTTCTATCTTTTAACCAGTTCCCGATCCACAATAGTACACTGCCTCCTATCCCATGACTTTTTAGTTTCGCCAAAAGTCTCTGATGAGGGACCTTATCAAAAGCTTTCTGAAAGTCTAGATACACTATATCAACCGACTCACCTTTGTCTACCTGTTTATGCACACCTTCAAAAAAACATATCAGATTAGTAAGACAAGATCTTCCTTGTCTAAATCCATGTTGGCTGTCTCCCATTAGGCCATGACTATCTACATGCTGTGTAATTTTGTTCTTTATGATGGTTTCTACCATTTACCCCGGTACTGACGTCAGACTCACCGGTCTGTAATTTCCCGGGTCACCCCTGGAACCCTTTTTAAAGATTGGTGTTACGTTGGCGACCCTCCAATCTTCAGGTATTACAGATGATTTTAATGAAAGTTCACAGATTACCAATAGCAGGTCCGCAATCTCATATTTCAGTTCTTTCAACACTCTTGGATGTATACCATCCGGTCCAGGTGATTTGCTACTATTCAGTTTATCAAACAGTTGTAATATATCTTCCTGGTGTAGCGATATTTCTCTCAATTCCTCTGCAGTATCACCTTTAAATACCACTTCAGTCTTGGGTAACATCCCTACATCTTCCTCAGTAAAGACCAAAGCAAAGAATTCATTCAGTTTCTCTGCTATAGCCTTGTCTCCTCTTACTGCCCCTTTTACCCCTCTATCATCTAATGGCCCAACGGACTCTCTCACAGGCCTTTTGCTATGAATGTACTTGAAAAAGTCTTTATTTTGTGTTTTTGCTTTCATAGCAAGTTCCTTCTCAAATTCTCGCTTTGCGAGCCTTATCAATGCTTTGCATTTAACTTGCCAGTGCTTGTGCTGTTTCCAGTTTTCTTCGTTTGACACTTTTTTCCATTTCCTGAAGGATGCTTTTTTGGCAGCAACAGCCTCTCTGACCTCACCTTTAAACCATGCTGGCAGTTTTTTGGACTTTCTTCCACTTTTCTTAATGCGTTGAATACAGCTGGTCTGGGCTTCGAGGATAGTATTTTTGAATAACACCCAAGCTTGCTGTAAGTCTTTAACCTTTGCAACCGCTCCTTTTAGTTTTTTCTTAACTATATTCCTCATTTTATCATAGTCTCCCTTTTAAAAGTTAAAAGGTAGTACTGTGGATTTCTTTACTATCCCTCCTCCACTAATTAAATCAAACATGATCATGCTATGATCACTATTGCCAAGTGGTCCCAACACCCTTATTTCTTGCACCAGATCTGGCGTTCCACTAAGGACTAGGTCCAGTATGGCTTCCCCTCTGGTCGGTTCATGAACCAGCTGCTCCAAGAAGCAGTCATTTATTTCATCTAGAAACTTTATCTCCCTAGCTTGTCCTGCCGTAACACTGACCCAGTCGATAGCAGGGTAATTGAAATCACCCATTATTGCTACTCTGCTGTGACTTTTGTTAGCTTCCTTGATTTCTTTGAGCATTTCATCATCCATTTGTTCATTCTGGCCAGGCGGTCGATAGTACACTCCCACTGCCATCGCCTTCCCCTTTTTACATGGAATTTCAATCCATAGAGATTCTACAGCAAATTTTGTTTCCTGCAAAACTTTAATCCTTTCTGACTCAATGCTTCTCTAACATAGAGCGCAACTCCTCCGCCAATTTGATCAGTTCTATCATTACGATATAGTTTGTATCCAGGTATCACAGTGTCCCACTGGTTATCCTCCTTCCACCATGTCTCTGAGATTGCAATCATATCTAACCTCTCATTTAGTCTATATATTCTAACTCTCCCATCTTAATGTTTAGACTTCTAGCATTTGCATACAAGCATTTTAGAGACTATTTTATTAATATTAATCTGGCTATTGGTAGGCATGGGTAATTTGGAATCTTTACGCTCTGTCTGCACCTTACTCAAGGGCATTTGGGCTACTATACTCTTTTTTGGAACCTCACTACTTTTGGTAGTATCCTTCAAGGATACCTTCGTCCGAACCATGCGCTCCTGGGTGACTGTCGGCTTTCCCCTATTTTCTAGTTTAAAAGCTTCTCTAACTCCTTTTTAAAGGTTAATGCCAACAGTCTGGTTCCATCCTGATTAAGGTGAAGCCCATCCCTTTGGAAGAGCCCCTCCTTTCCCCAGAATGTTCCCCAGTTCCTAACAAATCCAAAACCCTCATCCTTGCACCATTGTCTCATCCACGCATTGAGACTCCGGAGCTCTGCCTGTCTTTTGTGTCCTGCACGTGGAACAGGAAGGATTTCGGAGAACGCTATCCTGGAAGTTCTGGATTTCAACTTCCTACCTAAAAGCTTAAATTTAGCCTCCAGAACTTCCCTACCACATTTTCCTATGTCATTGGTACCAACATGTACCAAGACAGCAGACTCCTCCCTAGCACTATCTATGATCCTATCTTGGCGGTGCGTGAGATCCGCTACCTTCGCACCAGGCAGGCATGTTATCAGGCGATCCTCACGTCCACCAGCCACCCAGCTATCTACATTCCTAATGATTGAATCACCAACTATGACAGCTGTCCTGAATATCCTCTCATGGGGACATGGCCCTGGAGAAACGTCCTCGGTGCGAGAGGGTTTTACATCACCTGGAGGACAGATCCTAGTTACAGGATCACTTCCTGCCACACCAGGGTGATGCTCTCCTGTCACGTGACCTCTCTCCTCCATGGCAACAGGGATGCTGCCAGACTGGAGATATGATAAAAGTCTATAAATTGATGAATGGAGTGGAACGGGTAAACGTAGATCGATTGTTTACTTTATCAGAATTTATAAAGACTAGGGGACATGTAATGAAGCTACAGGGTAAACTATTTAAGACTAATAAGAGAAATTTTTTTTTCACTCAATGTGTAATCAAACTCTGGAATTTGTTACCGGAGGATGTAGTAATGGCTGTTAGTGTAGCTGGGTTTAAAAAGGGTTTGGACAGGTTCCTGGAGGAAAGGTCCATATACCATTATTAAAAAGGGACCCAGGATACACTGGTCAACATTGAAATTGTTACTTACTTTAAAAGGCCCTAATCTGTATTATCTTGGTGAGCTGAAGACGAATATAACATTAAAAATGTTTTATTGGCTCTCGTTTTGAAGATAATGCATGTAGTTCATTTTTGACTTTTCACCATGTAAATTTATCCAGTAGGACATCAACAACATCCCAAATAAGCCTTGAATGATGTAATATTGCATCACATTGCATAATACCAGCATGCACACATCATCCAGAGTTGATTGCATCATTTTCTGATGCAATGCAATACTACTGCCAGATGGCTGCTGAAGCCATCTGACGTCAGCAGTGTACTATACACAGTCGGAAAGGTTGAGCATTTAAATAATTCAGACTGTGTGTGAGACAGTTTAAGCTACTGTTACATGTAACTTTTATTAATCATATAATTTTAGCCATTTAGGTACAATACAAAACAGTAATGCCGCGAAAGTGCGTTCATACCATTGACAATTTCTGCTACATTTGTGGGGAAGTGACATTTGCCAACCAGAAGAAAAGTGTCACTTCTCAACTGAAGAAGGCATATCATCTTTACTTTGGATGCAAGATTGGTGATCAAGACAAGCCTTGGGCCCCGCATATATGCTGCGCTACATGTACAACACAGCTTTCACTGTGGTTGAATTGCAAAAGACCATCAATGCCGTTTGCAGTCCACATGGTGTGGAGAGAGCCAAGCAACCACATAAATGACTGTTACTTCTGCTTGGTTCTTCCTCTTTCCAGCAGAATAATGAAGCAAAAGAAGTTGAGCATAGTCTACCCAAACATTCCGTCTGCATTGAGACCAGTTCCACATGGTGAGGGACTTCCTATTCCAGAACCTCCATTTAAAATATTCTCTTGATTCAACTGATGAGGACAAGGGTGAGCCGACCTGTTCTTCTTCTGGTCCGTCAGCATGCAGTGACCCAGATTTTCACTGGGATGCATATCAACTCCACAAAGAATAACACAGGAAGAACTAAATGACCTGGTTTGTGATTTGGACTTATCCAAGAACAAGGAAGAATTGCTAGGAACAAGACTCCAACAATGGAATTTTCTAGAAGAAGATGTCAATATTACTTCATATCGAAAGCGCCACCAGCAGTTGGAGCCTTTCTTCAGAAAGGAAAGTAATCTGGTATACTGTTCCGATATTGAAAGCCTCATGAATGCCTTGAATATCACTCATGATCCACAAGACTGGAGACTATTTATAGACTCTTCGAAACTGAGTCTGAAGGCTGTGCTTTTGAACAATGGAAACCGTCTTCCATCTATTCCAGTAGCACATGCCATCCACATGAAAGAGACATACGATAACTTAAAGCATCTACTGACTTCCATTAACTATAACAAGTACAGCTGGCACCTCTGTGATGACTTGAAGGTAGTTGCCCTTTTAATGGGACTGCAGCAGGGATATATAAAATACATGTGTTTCTTATGTGAGTGGGATAGCCGAGCAAGGGATTGGCACTACTTGCGGAAGGAATGGAATCGCAGACAAAATGTAACAGTTGGAGAGAAGAATGGAGGAGTGGCCTAGTGGATGGGGCAAGGTACTACAGGCTGGAAGGTCGGTGGTTCAAATCCCACTAGAGGACAGCAACCTTGGGCTAGAAGGACAGGGGTTTCTAGTCCTGCAGGTGCTCCTTGTGGTCTTGGGCAAGCCACTTAACCCTCCATTGCCCATGTTCCCTGTAAGTATTAGTGTATGTGTCTCATATCCCCTCGTGTTAAATGTATCCCCCAACCGCTTTGACCCGATGAAAAGCGGGATATAAATGCAGCTAAAATAAAATAAAATATCCAGCACCCAGCTCTGGTTGAGGCTCACAAAATCCTGCTACCACCCCTTCACATCAAACTAGGTTTGATGAAAAACTTTGTGAAAGCCATGGACCACACTTCGCCAGCTTTCCGAAACCTGCATGAAAAATCCCCTCGACTCAGCAAAGCAGAGATTAAAGAGAGAGTTTTTGTGGGTCCTCAGATTCGAGAGCTCTTCAAAGATGACCGGTTCAACAACTTGCTGCAGGGTGATGCGAAACAAGCATGGAATGCTTTTCGCCTAGTGTCAATAAACTTTCTTGGGAATGTTAGGGCAGAAAACTACAAGGAACTAGTAGAAGACATGCTGATGCAGTATCAGAAACTTGGCTGCAATATGTCTCTAAAGATCCATTTCCTTGATTCCCATCTCAATTTCTTTCCTGACAACTGTGGTATGGTTAGTGATGAACAGGGCAAACGTTTTCACCAGGATATCGCAATGATGGAGCAAAGATACCAGGGAAAATGGTCCACTACAATGCTGGCTGACTACTGCTGGACACTCCCCAGAGAAGCTCCCGAACAGCTGTACAAGAGACAGGCGAAAAAATCTAAGAAGTAGTCTATGACTTGTTTTTTTACAGGGTATTAAATGAAGGCCTATTATATTTACTATTGACATGCATTTCGTGATGCAAACATTAATTCTTGTAGATTACAAAAATACTAGAGCCAACTTTGCAATTTCACTGTCATATTCGTGTTCAGCATATAAAAATTGATAAGAAATGACTATTTTTATTTCAGTAACATGACTTTTGTAAAAATTTGTTGACCAGTGATATCATTGCTTGACCCAATACAAGCATTGTGGAACCTGTGTCTTTTGGGGATACTGCTAGGTATGTATTATCTAGATTGGCCACTGTTGGAAACAGGATACAGGACTTGATGGACCTTGGTCTGACCCAGTATGGCATATCTTATGTTCTTATGTCAATCAGATCTTATGGCCGTGTTTTTTTATTCTTTACTTCAGTAAGGAACCGCTGAGGCCCATGTTCCATGCACTAACAGGTAGTGGGGGTGCACCCTTTAATCTGCTATTGCGTGTAATATGGGCCTGACAGCCGCCCCCTCCAACATTTACTACCCAGGTTTTACACTTACTCTGCATTCATTTTTGCACATAACATGTGGTTCAGTGCAAAAACATGCCAGAGTTTAGTAAACAGGCCCCTGAATTGCATAAAACTCTAGCAATGATCTAAAGAACTAATACAGGGAGAAAAATTCAGATTCTGGGGATTTTTAGGTAAAATGTCCATTAAATGAACTGTCAATTCATTCCAACATTACAATATAGAAATTTCTGTGTCTGGTTAATATCATATTGGATAATTTCTTTGTTGCCTCTCATAAAATAACCAAACCAGAGCCTGCACAATTGCAGCCGTGATATGATTTATGCATGCAATCTTGTTGGATGTAATATAACCCACAAATTATTCAAGCTGCTCAACTGTGAATTTAATAGCATCAAGGCAAGCAAGGAGTTTCTGCCAGTGGGCTCTGTTGGGGCTGACCAGGTCATGTTGAGCACGTTTGCCATGCAAGATGGCGATCCTGCAGTAAATTTACTTATATGTTGCAGCGGTCAGGAATACCACACATTCCAGGCTGCAGCAACATAAACATAGCGGGTCCCTAGGTGGTCTGCTGTCTTCTAAAGACCTGGGCCAGTAGTATAAAAAGTAATCCTCTGGCACAAGTGAATTTTTAAATATGATCTATGAATATTAAAGCGTATTATTAATAGGATGTGAATGTTCAAGATTGTTGTTAAACTCCCTTATATATTACATTTTTACTGGTGCCAGGAAAACCATTCATCCATAAAGAATAGTTTCTCAAAGAGTGTCTGTGCCTAGTTCCTGGGTTGGGGCGAGGATGGGGAAGGGATCTCACAGGAAGGAGGGTTAAATTTGAATTATTAGTTTTATATATAATTTTCATTACAGAGATATTAAGTGGAAAAACAAGAAACATGCGATAGATAATGATAATAACGGATTCCTTGACAACAGCTGTTAAGGCTGAGAAATAGTTGACATGCTATTTTTTCAAGTAAAGCATATTTCAATACAGATGCCTAAACTAAATTCCATTAAGTTTTAGATGTGGTCCAGATAACTAATGGGGAGCGCGTTTTATAATGTGCGCTAATGGTTAATACATGCTTTAGCATGTGTTAAGCAGTTAACGTGGAACTGCACTAGCTGCTGCCTCACTTTAAAACAGCCTGGGTGAAAAAAATCTCGCACTACTTTAGCAAAAGAGCCCCCTAATTTATACTAGGAGTTCATTCCACTAAAGAGAGGCTAGATGAGTAAAGGAGGGCCTTCACGTGTCCTCATAATAAACTTCCTTTGAGTAGGGAAAACATAATAAAAACATTTTCACAGTTCTGACTGGACGAACAGAAATATGCAAACTCAGACATGATGCCAAGTATGATGGTGTGCCCATATAAAGGAGGTAATTTTATAAGGGTTGCTTAGTTTAACATGCATTGTCAGGAACATATTTTGTATATATTTATAAAGTAAAGCATACGTATACGTTACTTTATAAAATAGCAATGTATATGTAAGTAGTAAGATACGTACACCAAATCTAGGCGCAATTACTTACACTGACTCTAGACTTGGTGTAAATGCTTGCACTTAGATTTGTAGAAAATGTGCCTAACTTAAAGAGCTTTTTAAACTTATGTTTATAAATTAAGGCTCCACTCAAGATCTGACACTGTGCCCACCCACTCCAAAAGTATGTGCCATCACCCTGATGTGTGTACTTACAGAATAGTTTCCACCTAAACTACACTTGTAACTGTCCATCTCTGCATGTAAGTTATGGAAAATAGGTGACTTAAACATATTGATGGTATGTAACTTTACGTGGATTGTTATAAAATTACCTCTATTGGGACCATGACACCGATATTGCATGGAAGCTGCTACTGGTGATTAGTAAACATACCCCCAGGTGGCCTCTGACTTATTTGGATTTGCTCTCAACTTATGAACCTCCAAAGAGATCACCATAGAATCAAGATGGATATTATCTGTATTAATATCTGGATCTTGTGCATCAACTCAGCTGTAAACAAAATGTGTACATCATTCACCTATGAAAAATTGGAAGCAGCATAGCTCTGAATAGGCATAGGCAGCAGAGAAAGAAAGATTAAAAAGGGTAGGGGTAAAATCAGACTTGTGGAACCTCGCAGTTCAGCACAGTACTAGCAAATCTACTGACATCCATAGTACCTAATTATATCTTTCATAAAATCTAGTTATAGGTCATTATAGCTCCTTTCCTTTTCAACCTCCAGCTGTGCTCTTCCACTCCTACTCACAAGCATGACCACTGCCTCAACCTTGTCTTTTCTTTAACTGCTTGCCCTCCACCTCAGTCCTTCCTTTATCCTACCATCACCTGCTAATCTTCACCCCTAGCCACTCCCCATCTCGGTCTCACCCGATCTCCACCAACATAGATTCCTAATCTTCACACTATCGAGCCTTCAGCTCTCTCCACTGCTGACTCATCACCTCTTTCCTCCACTGAGTCTGTTGATAAGGCAGTATCTTCCTATAACACTATACTTTCCTCTGCTCTGGATGCAATCGCTCCTCCCATTCCATGCCCTGTGAAGCGTACTGTACCTCAACCTTGGCTGTCCTCAACAACCTACTGTCCATATTCTTGTTCCTGCTTAACTGAGCATCTTTGACTTAAATCCTTTACCCATACAGATTTCCTAGAATTCAAATTCATGTTAACCTCTTTCCAGTCAGCCATAACACAGAAAAATGGAAGAAAAATGGAGAGCTAGGAAATCAACTGAGACAAAAAAACAATACTTATCTCTACTTAAATCCTATAAAGAAACAATAAATACAGCAAAAAAGAACTATCACACCAAAAAACTAACTAATGCTTTATATAAGCCAAGGGAATTATTTGAGCTTGTAAAATCACTCACTAAACCCCCAAAAGAAGATAATTCAAATTATCCTATAAATGCTCAAGAACTGGCTGATCACTACTCTAAAAAATTAAACCCTAGTGAAGAAAAAATCTCCCATAGATTTGAAACTAATGCATTTCAAAGGATAACACAAAATACCAACCCCACTATAGTGTGGGAAAACTTTTACTCAATAGATAACAGACAACTTCTAAACATCATCACAAACTTGAACAGCACCACATCCCCTCTTGACCCTTGTCCAGTAGACTGGATCAAGAATGCTAAAACAGAATTATCGCCTATAATACTAAACATTGTAAACCAATCTCTAATACAAGGAAACATGCCAACAGAACTAAAAAGATCTTTAATACGACCTATACTAAAAAACAAATCACTAAACAATGCAGATCCATCCTCATTCAGACCCATATCCAGTATACCCTTTCTAGCCAAAATTTTGAAAAATCTGTACAATACCAATTGCAAGACCACATAGATGACACAAATGCACTTGATGCTCAACAATATGGTTTTCGTCAATCGCATGGAGTAGAAACACTGCTTCTAGTATTATTCAACAGACTCTATAAAGGCATAGAAAACTGCAAAAAAATGTTTGTCCTAATTTTCATCGACATATCTGCAGCCTTTGATTCAGTGAATCATAAGATCCTCATTGAAAGACTAGAAACAATAGGTATAAATGGAACCCCCCTAAAATGGTTCTCGTCTTATATATCCAACAGGATACAACAAGTATATTTTGATAGAAACCTATCCAATACCTTCCCACAGATACAAGGTATCCTACAGGGCTCAGCACTATCCGCTATATTATTCAACTTATATCTAAAACCAATTTGCGGAATATTCCAGAAACACAAAATTGACTATCATCTCTATGCGGATGATATAATGCTTTATACTCAATTGGATATATGTAACCCTGATTACAGCCACATAGAAAATTGCCTTAATGAAGCACAACAATGGCTCCAACAAAACAATATGCTTATCAATCACAAAAAAAATTAAGTTATGTTTATCTCTAAAAATCCGGAGTTTAAACACCCCCCTACAATCATATTAAATAATACTACTTATAACACAAAACAAGAACTAAAGTATCTAGGTGTCACACTAGATAGCACACTTAACATGGAAACCCACCTAAGACTTTTAAATAGAACCATTTTCTACAAACTAAGAACTCTACAGCCATTAAGTAACATCATTGAACTATCAGACTTTAGATCAATAATACAAGCAATCGTAATGCCACATATAGACTACTGTAATGGCATACTTCAAGGCCTGCCCAAAAAAACAACAAACATACTTCAGATGGCACAAAATGTAACAGCCCGAATCCTAATGAACGTACCCTTCTCTGATCACATCACACCTATCCTAAGAGAACTTCACTGGTTACCTATACATGCACATATACGATACAAAATAATAATTACTACATTCAAACTAATAAACAATTCTGCCCCATCTCATCTGGCTACACTCATAATGCCGCAAACTACAAACAGGAAAAGATGTACTCACAACCTAAATATACTACACACACCCCTCTCCATTTGCAAAACAAAGGCATTCACTAGTAATAGAGCATTCACATACACTGCTCCAACACAATGGAACAAACTCCCTGACAACTTAAGAGCTAACAAAGATCTCACATCATTCCGTAAAAGCCTTAAAACACATCTATTTCAAGAATACTTCAATCAGTCAGAAATAACATAGAGTAATTCCGTGATGAAAACAATTTAAAGGGAGATAATCTACCATTTCTACCAGTTAGTTCCCCAAGTCCACGAAGAATCAAAATAATGAACCTACTTATATTATCTACACAAAGAATGTATATAGTTAACCAAATTCATGTATGTTAACATGTTTCCCTCCTCTATCTTGTATTTAGTTTTAGTTTTTCTATCCCTATTTTTTGAGTTATCCTAAACAATTTTTCACTTTTAATGTTCAAATGTTATGATCCTACTGTTTTATGTAACTGCTAATCTTTGCAGAGTTAATTGTTAACTGTAAACCGCTGCTGATCACTGGAAGGAGCGGTATAAAAATGTGCTCAAATAAAATAAATAAAAACACTCACCAAGCAAGAGCACTATGTCCATCTGACTAACTTTCTTGCCTCTGACCCTTCCCATCTCTTTGCTATGATCAACTCCCTCTTCAAAGTGCCTGCTCTCCCAACCCCTCCTTCACTTTCTGTCCAGGTTTTGGCTATTTCTATTACAAAGTCCATGAAAGAAGAGCTGGACCTGGGCATGATTGTTTTTGATGATCTTAAAGTGGCTAATCAGACAGAAAAGGTGATGGCAAAAGCCAGAAGGATGCTTAGGAGTACAGGGAGAGGAATGGCCAGCAGAAAAAAGGAGGTGATAGTGCCTCTGTATATGTCTCTGGTATTTATTTTTATTCTCTTATATACTGTGCTATTCTGCAACAGTGTGGTTTACATTGAACAAATTGAAATCACATTGAACAGGGCATTATAACTTGGAGATAACTATTTTACAGGGAACATGGGCTATGGAGGGTTAAGTGGCTTGCCCAAGACCAAAAGGAGCACCTGTGGGACTAGAAACCCCAGTCCTTCCAGCCCAAGGTTACTGTTGTCTAGTGGGATTTGAACCTCCAACCTTCTGGCCTGAAGTACCTTGCCTCAACCACTAGGCCACTCCTATGATTTCATTTGCTGTATTCTGTGCAATTCTGGAGACCTCACCTTCAAAAGGATATAAACAGGATGGAGTTGGTGCAGAGGGTAGCTACTAAAATGGTCAGTGGTCTTTGTAAAAACCAAATGGGGATAGACTTAAAGATCATAATATATACTTTAGAGGAAAGGCGGGATAGAGAAGATATGATAAAAACGTTTAAATACCTTCATGTCATAAATACACAAGAGGAGAGCCTCTTTTGATTGACGGGAAGCTCTGCAATGAGGGACATAGGAATGGGGTGAAAGGTGATAGACTAACAAGTAATATGCAAAAATATTTCTTTATGGAAAGAGTGGTAGATTCATGGAATAGTCTCTCAATGGTAGTAGTAGAGATGTGGACAGTATTTGAATTCAGGAAAGCATTGGATAAACACAGAAGATCTCTAAAGGAAAAAAAAAGACTATAGTATTTGATATGGAAGGGTAGACTAGAAGGGCCATATGGTCTTTTTCTGCTGACATGTTTCTATATTTCTGTGATGGCTCACTACTGTCTCAGATTGAACATGGCCAAAACTCAGCTCCTTGTGTCTTTCTCTCTAACCCCTCCCCCTTCTTCCCTTCTCTATTTCTGTGGCTAACACTATACTCTTCTCTGTTTCCTGAGCTTGTAACCTTGGGGTCATCTTTGACTCTACTTTCTCCTCTGCACACATCCAATTGATAGGCAAAACCTGTTGCTGCTTTTTCTAGAACATCAGAAAAAATTCCATTCCTTTCTGAACACATTGAGGCCCATTCCGATTGGGGCATGTCCTGCATGTCTGGACGTCCAGAATTTGGATGGACTGGATGTGCACCCAAATCTGATCCCGCGAGAGTGGAGCCGAATCAGGCACAACCGGCCTGGATTAGCAGGCCATGCCAAGATTCTGATTTCCTGGATGTCCAGCTCCCTTCCCGCACAAGACAGCCAGGGCTCCTGCATGGAACCTGGTGCCATGGTGTCCCATCGCCATGGCACCGGGATGCCATGTCTGAGCCCTGATTGCCCTCCAGCTCAGCAGTGTGCCCTTTCCCCACAGCCCGACCCACAATTTGGCCTGCCAAGGCCGGGATTGGGCTGCAAGGACCCCCATGGCCCAGCTCACCTGGTTGGGGCTGACCTCCAGCATGTCCATCCAACCAAGGTGTAATATATTCCACCTCGAAGGAGGAATAAGTTCTACATTCACCTCCACAGCCCCGGATGTAGGAGGCCTTCAATGGAATGGGCCCTGTATATCTGGGTTAGATGTTGCACTTACAGTTTGCCCTCACTCTTCCCTTGGCCTACCCCCTCCCACCCTCACTCAGAGTACCCCACACATCTCAGAAGTACATGCATGGAGCACTGGGCTCGGAATAGCAGCTAGGGGACTAGCGGGGGCTGAATGTCCATCCCCTGCTATTCGTGATCAGAATGACCCCCTTAATAAGACCCTTATACACTCTCTAGTCATCTCCTGTGTTGACTATTGCAACCTATTCCTCACTGTTCTCCCTCTGAGTCATCTCTCTCCCCTTTAATCTGTTCAAAACTTAGCTGCATGGCTTATCTTCTGCCAGTGTCGCTATGCTTAACATAACTCCTTTTCTCAAGTCACTTCACTGATTCCCCATCCATTTCCTCGTCCAGTTCAAACTTCTCCTAGTGACCTATACTATAAGTGCATTAATTTTGCGACTCCTCACTGCCTTTCCTCTATAGTCTCACCCTACATTCCTCCTTGGGAATTCTGCTCCTCTGGCAGATCCTTTTATTTGTGCTTGACTTTGCTACTGCCAACTCCAGACTTAGTTTATTCCACCTTGCTGCTCCCTATGCCTGGAAGAAACTACCTGTGTCAGTAGGTCAGGCTCCTTCTTTAGTCGTATTCAGATCCAGGCTAAAAAGCCATCTCTTTGAGGCTGCTTTTGGATCCTGGTGCCCCTCACTCTTTTATTCATCACTTGTGTATATTACCATATATTAGTCCTTGGTTTTGTGATGTTGTTCATCTTGATTAGATTGTAAACTCTGATGAGCAGGGACAATCTCTTTCACCTATTTGTGCAGCACTGCATATGCCTTTTTTTTTTTTTAGTGCCATCAAGCTAGTGTTGACTCATAGCAAGCCAGCTACCTCTGGGTTTTCTTGGTAATGTAGCACTGGAAATAGATTGCCAGCCTTTTTTTCTGAGGCAATGGAGGGTAAAGTGACTTACCCAACGTCACAAGGAGTGCCAGTGAGAGTCAAGCACTTGATCTTCTGGGTATGAGGCAGTTGCTCTAACCACTAGGCTACTCCTCCATATGCCTTGCAGCACTATACAAATGATAAGTAGTAGCAGTAGTAATAGAAGTAATTAGATCAAACGCTGCGTTTAGAGCTAATATCAAAAGCAAACCTTTACCAGCATCTAAAATCAACCTAACTCCTAAATGCAAACTGATAAAGACGTTAAATATTACACTTCTCTAGCCGGGACCATTAATTTCAATAAGATAATTATAAACGCAATATATAGCTTGTTGTTCTTATGCAGCTCATGGAAATCCCGAGGGAAAGTATCTAGAGCATTCCTGAAAATTGTGAACTGAAGCTCTAGTACCCGAGATGCTTAAATTAAACTGGTGCAAATAGCACACCTAGATTTTTCAAGACAGTGCGCAAATGAGAATAATTTATAATCTACACATGTACTTGTGTGCTCCGCCCATGCTTCACCCAAATGTCACCCTTGCGCACGCTCACCACGAAAGTGCACATCATCATGCAATGCGGCATTAATGCACGTATGTGGCCGTATAGGCATGCTAATGACTAAAATGACCCCCAGTTAGGCATGTATGCTATGCCTAAATGTATGAACCCCCTTTTAAAACTATCCCCAAAATGCCGTGCTAAAGGATAGCACAGCTTATTGCACCAGTCCCTTGACCTGGAAGACCAGTCTTTGTAAATTAGTGTTATTAGCTTCTGCGCGCATTGCCCTATAATGTACAGAGAATCATTTCCACATAGGAAAACTTGGAAGAGTAATTTAGTCAGGGCTATTTTTACAAAAAGGCACCTATATCAAAACTGTGAAGGGCACCTTTCTGCCTTTATAAAATAAGTGGCCAAACCCAGCTGTGGTAACACGCAGATCCTTATGTCCCCACTCCGCCCAAACTGTGCCGCTGTGTGTCTGCTTTTTACGTCTTTGTACCCCTGTGCAATTTTATATGAACCCTGTCCCACATGAAAAAAAATGCTTCACCTCCCTCGATAGGGGTAACTTTAGATAGCTCTTTTTGAGTGTAATTTTATAACTGGAGACCAAACTTTTGTCCAGTACGCACATAAGACACACCAGCTTTTAATGAGAAATTGTGTGCATGCTTTCCCTATGAAAATGATACCATGAAAAGCACCCACACACTTGTATACCTTCTATTTGTTGCATACAAATTTCCCAGTTTATTTAACACATATGCATGTCCTATAATGCAAATGCATATATGCTGTCTTCAACCCTATCCTGGGAATGCCTCCACTCAGTTCAGGTACAGGCTGTGTGCCCATACGAAGTGTGATCAAAATGTATTGAGATTTGTTGTGTAACTATATAACAATATGTTGTGCCACAATGCTATTAAGCATGCAGTGGCCTAGTTATGTGCTCTGCATGTGCAGAGTGTAGCGTGGCTGCAGCACATCTGTGCTTTTTTTAATCACGTAATGTTTGGTATCGTGTAAAAACAGTTTGTCAGATTTACGATGCAAAAAAAAATCTAACTGTGAATATGGATTAAATTCTGCCAGATACTTGGAGATTCATGCAAGGAGATATGGCAAGTTACAGCAAATGTATGGCGATAGATGCATGAGTCGTGCTCAAGTTTATGACTGGAACAAACATTTCTAAGAGGGCCACCAAAGTGTTGACTTCTGGAAGGCCATCCATGAGTAGGAATGAAGACAAAGTTGAAGCAGTGCATGCCACAATATGCTCAAATAGTCAATCGACTATCAAGGAGCTTGCTGAGGACATGAACATCAGTGGTGGGTCGGTACAGCCCATTCTTTTTTTAAATTTTCTATTTATCAAATTTTTACAAATACACCAAGCAAACTTGGAATAGGAAATACAAGCGATGGTCTAACAAAAAAAAAAGTCATAGGATAAATCACATAGCAAACACCAGAACCCTAATTGGGAAATCAAAGACCATTAGTTAAATAGTCCACAATGGGAGTGATCGAAGAAACACAATTCCAGAGGAGTGGAAATAAAAAGGGAAAATTTAAACACAGAAAACAACAGGACTATGTGGCACACATACTACACTATCGGTCCCACAACATACCCACACTCCAATCAATCCCAGTCAGCCCTACAACTTCTTAGCATTAAAAAAAAAAAGCGCAATTGAGAAGGTTCAAAGAAATGATACACAGAATTCTGGTGGTGAACAATACATTTACAAGGAAATCTTAATTGGAACTTCACTCCCAGAGATATCACCTCTGTGCGTAGTTCCAAAAATTTCTTTCTACGGACGTGTCCAATGGGAAACATCCGGGAAAATCTGAATCCTACCCCCCAGAAAGGAAATATCAGTTTTCTTAAGAAACAAGCATATAATGCATTCATATCAGAAAGAAAGACAAAAGAAACTAAAAGTGTCTCTCTGGACCCTACTGTTTCAGAAGACTGTTCCAACAATAAGGACAAATTCCCCAAGTCTAAAGAGTCCAAAGAAACTACAGCTTGAGGAACAGTACTCATACTAGTAGTACCAGCAGCAACACCAGATGATATATAGTAGACCTTCTGCGTAGGAGGAAACCCAGCTTCAGAGTACCCAAAAATGTCCTTTAGAAATTTATGAAAAAGAGTTCTAACCAGAGAGCCAGATACCCGTGGGAAATTCAATATCCTCAAGTTCAGAGACTGGGAAGCATTCTCCAAATATTCAATCTTCCGAAGAAACAGCAACTTATCTTGGGAAATTTGCCCCTGCTGCTCTTGTACCTGCTGAATTCATTGGTCAAGCACAGTTAACTTACCCTGTTGCTCCACAAGGCTCTTCTCCACACTTTCCACTCGAGTAGGAAGCGGGGTCAGTGCAAGGAGACATGGAAAGTTACAGCAAATGTATGGCGATGGATGCATGAGTCATACTCAAGTTTATGACTGGAACAAACATTTCTAAGAGGGCCACCAAAGTGTTGACTTCTGGAAGGCCATCCATGTGTAGGAATGAACACAAAGTTGAAGCAGCACAAACCTGATGAACTGACTGAAGAGCAGACCAGATGGATTGCAGAGTCTCTTCTTATGGGCTCAGAAGAGGAGGAAAAACCAGCTGGGGATCAGTAATGGGGGTGGGGGTACAGCCAATTCTTACTGTCAGTTTGGGGATGAGACGTGTCTGCAAAGTTTGTGCCAAAACTCCTATCCCCTGACCAAAAAGATCAACTGTCTGCAGCCAGGGAGTTGTTAGAATGCGTTGAAAATGACTCCAGTTTCATCAAAAAGATTATTACTGGCGATGAATCATAAGTTTATGGTTATGACCTGGAAAATAAGACTCAATTCTCACAATGAACATAAGAACATAAGATATGCCATACTGGGTCAGACCAAGGTCCATCAAGCCCAGTATTCTGTTTCCAACAGTGGCCAATCTAGGTCATAAGTACCTAGCAGTTTCCCCAAGGGACACAGGTTCCACAATGCTTGTATTGGTTCAAGCATTGATATCCTGGGTCCCTTCTTAATAATGGTTTATGGACCTTTCCTCCAGGAACCTGTCCAAAACTTTTTTAAACCCAGCTACACTAACAGCCTTTACTACATCCTCCGGTAACAAATTCCAGAGTTTGATTACACGTTGAGTGAAAAAATATTTTCTTTTATTAGTCTTAAATAGTTTACCCTGTAGCTTCATTGCATGTCCCCTAGTCTTTCTATATTCTGATAAGGTAAACAATCGATCTACGTTTACCCGTTCCACTCCGTTCATTAATTTATAGACTTCTATCATATCTCCCCTCAGCCGTCTCTTTTCCAGGTTAAAGAGCCCTAACTTTTTTAGCCTTTCTTCATAGGAGTATCCTTCCATCCCCTTTACCATTTTGGTGGCTCTTCTCTGAACCTTTTCTAAAATCGCTATATCCTTTTTAAGATACGGCGACCAGAACTGAACACAATATTCAAGGTGCGGTCTCACCATGGAACGATATAGAGGCATTATAATATCTTTTGTTTTATTTTCCATTCCTTTCCTTATCATAACTAGCATTATATTTGCTCTCTTGGCCGCTGCTGCACACTGGGCCGAGGGTTTTAACATGGTATCCACAATGACGCCTAAATCTTTTTCCTGGATGGTGGTTCCTAATGTGGAATCTTGCATCGTGTAACCATAGTTTGGGTTGCTCTTCCCTAGGTTACATAACCTTGCACTTGTCCACATTAAATTTCATCTGCCATTTTGATGCCTAGTCTTCCAATTAATCAAGATCCTCTTGCAATTTTCCACAATCCTCTTGGGTTTTAACAACTTTAAATAGTTTTGTGTCATCTTCAAATTTGATAACCTCACTCGTTATTCCACTTTCCAGGTCATTTATGAATATGTCAAAAAGCAGCGGACCCAGCACAGATCCCTGGGGTACACCACTATTCACCTTTCTCCATTGGGAAAATTGGCTATTTAGCCCTACCCTCTGCTTTCTATCTTTTAACCAGTTCCTGATCCACAATAGTACACTGCCTCCTATCCCATGACTCTTTAGTTTTGCCAAAAGTCTCTCATGAGGGACCTTGTCAAAGGCTTTCTGAAAGTCCAGATACACAATATCAACCTACTCACCTTTGTCCACCTGATTATTCACTCCTTCAAAAAAAACATAACAGATTAGTAAGACAAGATCTTCCTTGTCTAAAGCCATGTTGGCTGTCTCCCATTAGGTCATGACTATCTACATGCTGAGTAATTTTATTCTTTATGATGGTTTCTACCATTTTTCCCGATAATGATGTCAGGCTCACCGGTCTGTAGTTTCCAGGATCACCCCGGAACCCTTTTTAAAAATTGGTTTTACATTGGCGATCCTCCTATCTTCAGGTATTAGAGATGATTTTAATGATAGTTCACAGATTACTAATAGCAGGTCTGCTATCTCATATTTCAGTTCTTTCAACACCCTTGGATATATACCATCCGGCCCAGGTGATTTGCTACTCTACAGTTTATCTAATAGTTGTAATACATCTTCCCGATGTATCAATATTTCCTTCAATTCTTCCGCACCTTTAAATACCACTTCAGTCATGGGTAACATCCCTACATCTTCCTCAGTAAAGACTGAAGCAAAGAATTCATACAGTCTCTCCACTATCGCCTTGTCGCCTCTTAGTGCTCCTTTAACCCCTTTATCATCTAATGGACCAACTGACTCTCTCACAGGTTTTTTGCTACGAATGTACTTGAAAAGGTCTTTACTTCGCGTTTTTGCTTCCGCAGCAAGCTTCTTCTCAAATTCTCCCTTTGCCTGCCTTATTAATGCCTTGCATTTGACTTGCCAGTGCTTGTGCTGTTTCCAGGTTTCGTCTTTAGGCTCTTTTTTCCATTTCCTGAAAGATGCTTTTTTGGCAACAACAGCCTCTCTGACCTCACCTTTAAACCATGTTGGTAGTTTTTTGGACTTTCTTCCACTTTTCTTAAAGCATGGAATACAGCTGGTCTGGGATTCCAAGATAGTATTTTTCAACAACAGCCAAGCCTGATGTACGTCTTTAACCTTTGCAACTGCTCCTTTTAGTTTTTTCTTAACTGTTTCCCTCATTTTATCATAGTCTCCCTTTCGAAAGTTAAAAGGTAGTACTGTGGATATCCTTACTATCCCTCCTCCACTAATTAAATCAAAGGCGATCATGCTATGATCACTATTGCCAAGTGGCCCCAACAACCTTATCTCTTGCACTAGATCTGGTGTTCCACTAAGGACTAGGTCTAATATGGCTTCCCCTCTGGTCGGTTCATGAACCAGCTGCTCCAAGAAGCAGTCATTTATTTCATCTAGGAACTTTATCTCCCTAGCATGTCCTGACGTGACACTGACCCAGTCGATACCGGGGTAGCTGAAATCACCCATTATTATTACTGCGCTCTAACTTTTGTTAGCTTCCTTGATTTCTTTGAGCATTTCATCATCCATTTGGTCATTCTGGCCAGGCGCTTGATAGTACACCCCCACTGCCATTGCCTTTCCCCTTTTACATGGAATTTCAATCCATATAGATTCTACAGCAGATTTTGTTTCCTGCAAAACTTTAATCCTTTCTGACTCAATGCCCTCTCTAACATAAAATGCAACCCCTCCACCAATTTGATCAGCTCTATCATTACAATATAGTTTGTACCCAGGTATCACAGTGTCCCACTGGCTGTCCTCCTTCCACCATGTCTCTGATATTCCAATCATATCTAACCTTTCATTTAGTGCTATATATTCTAACTCTCCCATCTTATTTTTTAGACTTCTATCATTTGCATACAAGCATTTTAGAGAATGTATTTTATTCATATTAATTTGGCTATTGTTAGACATGGGTAATTTGGGATCTTTAAGCTCTGTCTGCTCCATACGTGAGGGCATTTGGGCTACTTTACTCTTTTGTGGATCCTCTCTGCTTTTGGTAGTATCCTTCAAAGATACATTCTTCCGAACCATCCGCTCTTGGGCGACTGTCGGCTTTCCCCTAATATCTAGTTTAAAAGCTGCTCTATTTCCTTTTTAAAGTTAATGCCAGCAACCTGGTTCCATCCCGGTTAAGGTGAAGCCCATCCATTCGGAAGAGCCCCTCCTTTCCCCAGAATGTTCCCCAGTTCCTAACAAATCCAAAGCCCTCATCTCTGCACCACTGTCTCATCCACGCATTGAGACTCCGGAGCTCTGCCTGCCTTTTGGGTCCTGCGCGTGGAACAGGAAGCATTTCGGAGAATGCTACCCTGGAAGTTCTGGATTTCAACTTCCTACCTAAAAGCCTAAATTTAGCCTCCAGAACCTCCCAACCAGATTTTTCTATGTCATTGGTACCGACATGTACCAAGACAGCAGACTCCTCCCCAGCACTATCTAAGACCTTATCTAGGTGGCGCGTGAGGTCCGCTACCTTTGCACCAGGCAGGCATGTTACCAGGCGATCCTCATGTCCACCAGCCACCCAGCTATCTACATGCCTAGTGATCGAATCACCAACTATAATGGCTGTCCTAACCCTTCCCTCATGGACACATGGCCTTGGAGAAACTTCCTCAATGTGAGAGGGTTTTATATCACCAGGAGGACAGGTCCTAGTTACAGGATCACTTCCTGCCACACCAGGGTGATGCTCTCCTGTCACGTGACCTCTCTCCTCCATGGCAACAGGGATGCTGCCAGACTGGAGGTGGGACCTCAGGACTATATCCATGTAGGTCTCATCTATGTACCTCTCTGTCTGTCTTATGCTTTCCAAGTCTGCTACTTTAGCCTCTAGAGAACGGACTTGTTCCCTGAGAGCAAAGAGCTCCTTGCATCTAGTGCACACGTAAGACCTCTCACCAACTGGGAGAAAATTATACATGTGACACTCAATGCAAAAGACTTGAAAGCCCCCATCCCGCTGCTGGACTGCTGTCTGCATCTTAGTTTTAAGTTTGTGTTTAGATCTAAGTTCTTTACTTACTAAGGGTTGCTATGGATATTTATACTAATAAAACTGTACCTAATACGTGTAATATACCTTGTTCACCTGAAGCTTAACTAATCTCAGGTCCTTAGTGTATGACTGATTTGGGTGTAATGAGCTTCAACTGAGAGCACCTCCTGCCTTTTAAGATGTGTAAGTACTGTCACCACCAGGTGGGCAGACTGCCTCCTGGCTAGCAGGCCTGCGTCTGATGGCAAAGAATGTAGTTGCACGACACGAGTGGTTGAAGGCAAATAAGGATTTATTCCCCTCCCGGGGTCGGATCATTCAAATAAACAGAACACAATACTTCAAAAGAAATGAGCCATGCTTTCTGGCAAAAACATAAAGGAGAAAATAGGACAACTTCCTCTTGCTTCAAAGTAAAGTATAAAGTTAGGCATTCAAATTCAGCACACAGTTTCACTGTGTGGAAACCAGCATTCAGTAGTTATAGTGTTTTCCCTTCACACTATGCACAGCCCTGACTAGCACAAAGACATTATTTTATCTGACAAAATCAGTGTGCAGTCCATTGGGTCACCGTTGGAAGAACACTCACTGAGTGTGTCAATAATCATTGGTTCTTGTATGCATTCAGAACTTTCCTTATTAAAATATGCTTGCAAGTTCCCCTGTGCCGTGCCATCACAGTGTCTCTCGGCAGCACTCCCTCTAGGGCTAGAATAACTGCTCTTGTATTCTTTCGTGTCTGGGAGAGAGGGAAGCCACCATTCAGGGTTATTACAAACTCCCTTCCTGTAGGAGGTTCCACCCCTGGTGAGCTTACTGCTTCTATCCTCCGGTTGGGAAAGATAATGTCCTTCTCCCCTCTTAATATCAGGTTTCAGCCTGCGGGGTTTCCTTTGAGGTTTAGGAACTTCTATAAGGTCATCTTCAGACATGCACACATCCTCTGGGTAATATCTTTCTTTCTCTGAAGGTATTGAATGCTCTTTGCTCAGCTCTCTGCTCAAATCCCTCGGTTGGGAGTTACAGCCCTGCCCCCACCTAGGACTTCCTGCATGAGGCTTCTCTGCATTCACACTGTAGGAATTTCTATCATTCACAAACTTTAACTTCTCACCATACTCATTCCTCAGGTCACAGCTTCCTGATACCTGCAATTTGGCTTTAGGCTTCCACTCACTCCGTCTGGAACGTTGCCTCCGTGCTCCAAAGTGTTTGCAATCAGCAGAACATTCACACCTGTTCTCTGCCCTTGTGAGCTGCTTCCTCCCGTAGGACTCTGAATAGTTTCTCTGGTGAGCTCTTCCTGGCTCTAACTCTGACTCACTTCCTGGGTCAAAGTAGGAAACTCCTCCTGTTTCCTCTCGGCCAGCTGCTTCAGGTAAGACAGCCTGTTCTCTTTGCTTCGTCAGTTCTACTAGTCCTTGTAGTCCCTGTATTCCTTGTATTCCTCCCCCTGAGTTCCCTGCAAAGCCCTTATAACGGCTGTAAGCTCTTCCCCTTTCCAGGTGTACGTTATTAGGAACTGGGGAATGTTTCTCAGCTGAGTGTTTTTTCAGACCTCGTGGCTGAGTTTGTTTCTGTTGTCCCTGACAACAGCTGCTCACATGGCCTGCTTGCCTGTCAACTTCAGGACTAAAATGCCGTGAATCTTGTGCTTTTAAGGTGGAGAATGGGGCTTCTTCATCACATATCCCCCCCTTAAAACCTTATGGGCTGCTGACGCCCTCGTCTGACAGCACGTAAGCCTTGATAACGCATCTGCGTTGCCTTGCAACTTGCCCGCCCTGTGCTGTATCTCTAAGTCAAAGGCCTGTAAGGCTAAGTGCCACCTGGTCAAACGAGCGTTATCATTTTTCATATGGCTGAGCCATTTCAGCGGCGCATGGTCCATGACTAGGACAAACTTGCGCCCAGACAGGTAGAAGCGCAATGCCTCCACGGCCCACTTGATTGCGAGACATTCGCGTTCTACAGTAGAATATTTTCTCTCAGCATCGGACAGTTTCCGGCTGAGATACATAATGGGATGCTCTATCCCTTCGAATGTCTGTGACATAACAGCACCTAGACCTGTCTCGGAGGCGTCGGTCTGCACGATGAAAGGCAACCGAAAATCGACCCCTCTTAGGACTGGGGCTTTACAAAGTTTTTCTTTCAGAGAAACAAAAGCCTCCTCCGCGTCCGGAATCCACCGTACAATGTTCGGCGTGTTCTTTTTGAGCATCTCCGTGAATACCATGCTTATTTCCGCGAACCTAGGGATAAACCTCCTGTAATATCCCACGAGGCCTAAAAAGCTGCGGATGTGTTTTTTATCTAGGGGCCTGGGAAAATTTCGGACACTGTCAATTTTTCCCGTGAGTGGCTTTACCAACCCATTCCCCACTATATGTCCCAGATACTTGGCCTCCCTAGTGGCAAATAGGCACTTCGCCGGATTTAAAGTTAGGCCGGCCTTTCTAATAGCCTGTAATACTGCCTCCACCCTGACTAAATGCTCCGCCCATGTGTTGCTGTGGATGACTACATCATCCTTATACGCGAGTGCGTAATTTTGGTGAGGCCGCAAGACTTCATCAATGAGCCTTTGGTACGTGGCTGCTGCGCCATGAAGGCCAAATGGCATCCGCCTAAACTGATAGAGCCCCACCGGCGTGCTAAAAGCGGTTTTTGGCTTGGAGTCTCTGTTTAACGGGATTTGCCAATATCCCTTTGTTAAATCGAGTGTCGTCAAGAATTGGGCTTGGCCTAACTTGTCTAGTAAGTCGTCTATCCGTGGCATCGGATAGGCGTCAAATTGCGATATGCTGTTGACTTGTCTAAAGTCGATACAAAATCGAAGTGTCCTGTCTGGTTTTGGGACCAGCACGATTGGGCTCGACCACGGGCTTCTGGACTCCTCAATGATGCCCGTTTTAGCCATCTCTTTTACCTGGGTTGTCTTTTTCGCCTCAGGTAGCCTGTAGGGACGCTGTCGCACTATTTTCCTCGGGGTTGTAATAATTTCATGAGCGACGATGCGGGTTTCTCCCGGCATCGTCGTGAGAACATCATTGAATTTACCCAGCATGTGAATCAGTTCCTTTTGCTGTGGTACTGATAAGTCCGTGCCTATGCGCGGCTCTGGGTGCTCCCTCCAATCAGCAGGTTGGGGGCCTAAGTCCTCCTCTCTTTTACCATCGGCCATGGCCGTCAGACTTTTCACCTCCCCCACCCCCGTTGAACCAAACCTGCCCGTACCTCGGGTTGTAGCCATTAACGAAGGGACTTCCTCAACTAGGGGAAAACCTACCCGTTCGCATATTAATTGGGCGATTCTGTCCCCCTTCCTTACTGTATAATTCTCTTTACTGAAATTGAAAAGCAGGACCTTTACTTCGCCCCGATAGTCAGGGTCCACTACTCCCGCTCCTACGTCCAGAAAATTTTTAACAGCCAATCCAGACCGCGGGTCTATTCGGCCGTAGCAGCCTTCAGGTATTTGGATCTGCAATCCTGTATCAATAAGGGCTTTTCCTTCCCTCGGGACCACTGTATCGCTTATGCTAAACAGGTCGTAACCTGCCGCGGCTTCAGAAGCCCTCTTTGGACTTTGAGCCAGCGGAGACAGCTTGGAGAAACGTAAAACAAACTTTTTCTTTAAAGAGGTTCCCTCCACTACCTGTGGTTTTTCGTGGCCCTTAGGTTTTTGTATCCTCTCAAACAAGGGTTTGGGAACTTTTTGTGCTATGGCCTCTGTTTTCGGTATCTCAGGTTCTTCAATAAGGCCTTTCCTCATCTGTCTGGCAAATGGGGGCCAATCACTTCCTAACACTACCTCATAAGGGAGTCGGGGAACTACTGCTACTTGTACATCTTCCTTAGTACCTGCTCCTTCCACACACACTCTGTACAGCGGGAAATGGGACGAGGTGCCATGCATGCATCTTACACTCACTCTTCCGTCAATTTGTCCTAGTGCAGAGGGGTCATGGGCGGTGATGGTCTGCCATACCTCTTGGGAGACCATGCTTTGGTCGGCTCCGGAATCTAGGAGCGCCAAAGCCTCTACCCCGTCTATCTGGACTTTTAACAAAATGCCTTTCTCTAGGTGGTCCTCTCCTCCCGACACTAGAGCAGTGCGCACATTACATTGCCTGTATGCATGACCAGGCTGGCCACAGTTAAAGCATTTCATATGAACATTCTTTTCCACATTTTTACCAGACATCTTTTCCTTATATACACTCCCACCATATGCATTTCCCTTTAAGGACTTTCTTATACCACTCATTCTATCAAGACCGGACACTTTTAAAATACTGCCTCCGGAGGTGCTGGCTAATTCAGCCTCAAAATAATTCTCCGTGAGGTTGGCTGCGTCTTGGGTAGAATTACACTTTTGCAACATTATAAAAGCTTTTATCTTGGGTGGTATAGCCTCCAAATATTGCTCTAGGATGACGGTGTCTAATAATGACTCTACCGTCGCCCTCTCTGGAGCAAGCCATTTGGTTGCTAGCCCTCTCAACCTTTGTAACAATGCTTTAGGTGTTTCTCTATGCATCAGCCTAGCTTCTCTAAAGAGCCTTTTATAGTGCATGGGTGTTAAACCCAGCCTATCCCTGATCGCTGACTTTACTTCAAGGTAACAGGACGAAAGACCGACAGGCATAGTTTTGTAGGCCGCTAGCGCCTCACCAGACAAGGTCATAGCGAACCTTACCGCCCATTGATCGTTCGGCCATTTAGCCGCTTCTGCGATCCGTTCAAAAGCGTCTGTAAAGTCATCGAAGTTATCATATGACTTTAGCTGTCCCAATGACAAAGCACTGCAGTCGTTAAGTCCTACCGCCTTAGACACTGCGGGATTAACTTCTCCTGCGGTACCAGTCCTCTTGATGAGAGTCCCAAGTAACTCCAACAGCGGCTGCTGCTGCTCGGTCATCGCGGCGATCATCCTTTCTTGGCTTAGTCTGGCCAGCTCCCCTTGGGCTTTCCATTGGGCCTCCATCCAGTCTTTCATCTGCTGTGGATCCATTCCTCCACTGCGTCACGCACCTGCAAGGGAAAAAGAAAGACAGGGCCCACCAAGTGCGGCACAGGCTATGTGTTTCTTCTTTTTTTCTTTTTCCTTTTACTTGCTTCCCTTTAGCACCACAGCTCCCCCTTTTTCTGATCCTAGCCACCCCCGTGCCTCCCTACCTTTACCTTAGCACGGTGCAGGATCGTGCGTTGAGAAAGCTGTGTCTCTGCTGCCCTCCAGGTCAGGAACTTGGAAAAATCCGCTCCGGTTTTTCTTTTTCTCCGTCCAGACTACAAACCTTTTCCTCTTTTCAGCAAGTAATCCTTTATGTATCTTCGGTACTGTGTTGTTTTTTTCTTTGCTTGAAAAAAATCCGATAGACTACGCCAGGTTATGTCACCAACAGGTGGGCAGACTGCCTCCTGGCTAGCAGGCCTGCGTCTGATGGCAAAGAATGTAGTTGCACGACACGAGTGGTTGAAGGCAAATAAGGATTTATTCCCCTCCCGGGGTCGGATCATTCAAATAAACAGAACACAATACTTCAAAAGAAATGAGCCATGCTTTCTGGCAAAAACATAAAGGAGAAAATAGGACAACTTCCTCTTGCTTCAAAGTAAAGTATAAAGTTAGGCATTCAAATTCAGCACACAGTTTCACTGTGTGGAAACCAGCATTCAGTAGTTATAGTGTTTTCCCTTCACACTATGCACAGCCCTGACTAGCACAAAGACATTATTTTATCTGACAAAATCAGTGTGCAGTCCATTGGGTCACCGTTGGAAGAACACTCACTGAGTGTGTCAATAATCATTGGTTCTTGTATGCATTCAGAACTTTCCTTATTAAAATATGCTTGCAAGTTCCCCTGTGCCGTGCCGTCACAGTGTCTCTCGGCAGCACTCCCACTAGGGCTAGAATAACTGCTCTTGTATTCTTTCATGTCTGGGAGAGAGGGAAGCCACCATTCAGGGTTATTACAAACTCCCTTCCTGTAGGAGGTTCCACCCCTGGTGAGCTTACTGCTTCTATCCTCCGGTTGGGAAAGATAATGTCCTTCTCCCCTCTTAATATCAGGTTTCAGCCTGCGTAGTTTCCTTTGAGGTCATCTTCAGACATGCACACATCCTCTGGGTAATATCTTTCTTTCTCTGAAGGTATTGAATGCTCTTTGCTCAGCTCTCTGCTCAAATCCCTCGGTTGGGAGTTACAGCCCTGCCCCCACCTAGGACTTCCTGCATGAGGCTTCTCTGCATTCACACTGTAGGAATTTCTATCATTCACAAACTTTAACTTCTCACCATACTCATTCCTCAGGTCACAGCTTCCTGATACCTGCAATTTGGCTTTAGGCTTCCACTCACTCCGTCTGGAACGTTGCCTCCGTGCTCCAAAGTGTTTGCAATCAGCAGAACATTCACACCTGTTCTCTGCCCTTGCGAGCTGCTTCCTCCCATAGGACTCTGAATAGTTTCTCTGGTGAGCTCTTCCTGGCTCTAACTCTGACTCACTTCCTGGGTCAAAGTAGGAAACTCCTCCTGTTTCCTCTCGGCCAGCTGCTTCAGGTAAGACAGCCTGTTCTCTTTGCTTCGTCAGTTCTACTAGTCCTTGTAGTCCCTGTATTCCTTGTATTCCTCCCCTGAGTTCCCTGTACAGCCCTTATAACGGCTGTAAGCTCTTCCCCTTTCTAGGTGTACGTTATTAGGAACTGGGGAATGTTTCTCAGCTGAGTGTTTTTTCAGACCTCGTGGCTGAGTTTGTTTCTGTTGTCCCTGACAACAGCTGCTCACATGGCCTGCTTGCCTGTCAACTTCATGACTAAAATGCCATGAATCTTGTGCTTTTAAGGTGGAGAATGGGGCTTCTTCATCACAGTACCTATAAAGCTAAGATTATCCCAGGGGTGGGTGGGTGTGGGGAGGGAGGGAGGGAGGGAAATAACACTTATTAAAAGAGGGCTGCTACACAGTACCCTGTCTTGTGCTGCTGAGGTAAGCTAAATTCTGATTTGATTTAAATTATAGCTCCTAGCTGCTGCTAGGCTCTAACTTCTTATGAAATTTAAACTACAAGGTCTCTGCTGGGTTCTAAATTTAACCAGAAAGCTCTCTTCTGTGTTTTAAATTTAAGCTAAAAGTACTTTGCTGATGCTAGGCCCTGAGTGACTATTAAATGTAAACTACAAGCTCTCTGCTGGGTTCCAAATGTAACCAGAAAGCTCTCTTCTGTGTTTTAAATTTAAACTAAAAGTACTTTGCTGTTACTAGGCCCTGAGTGACTATTAAATCTAAACTACAAGCTCTCTGCTGGGTATGAAATGTAACCAGAAAGTTCTCCTCTGTGTTTTAAATTTAAACTTAAACTGCTGCTACTAGGCCCTGACTGATTTAACAAAAAATAGTGGGCTCACAGATTAATTAGCTTTAATACAAAGAATTCCTTTTAGAAAATTACCAGAAGTATATACTCACAGTTGCAGATCTCTCTCCAGAAGTAACAGTCCCTTTTCTAGTCCTTCAAGACTTCAGACTCTCCCAGACCCAAGAAAGCCCGTCAGATGAGGAGCAATGCCAAGGTCATGCTCACCGTGAAACAACTATGTGTGGTCTGTTCTTTGAGCGATATTTGTGTCAATCAAAGTAATACGTATTCACTCAAAATGTAACTGAAGAGTAAAGATGTACTGAAAGTGTTCCATGTGGTTAAACTCCCACTCATCTCAGATTCTTCCAATATTATATTATGCTTGAAAAGTTATTTCTCACAATGGTTTGAGCTTATTTCAAAAAGATTGTTCAACTTATTTCCCAACGCCGTCCTTCGGTACCTCCTCCACGTTTCACTTTTCAAGTTTCCTCAGGGGCTTTTCATAGCGCAAAGCTCTACAAAGACGGAAAATATGTAACCACTAAAAGAACTTTAAAAGTAATCACCTCTCACTAATATTATCTAATAAGACTATATCCAAATCACCTACCAGAAAGTGTGATTGATGCCGCACACGTCCTACTTGTCAACAAACTTTGGGCTCTCTCAGAAAAGCAATTTGGAAAGAAACGTTCAGTTTCTCACAGGACTATATATCGGAATTGTGTAAAGAAAAAAAACCCTTTGCAAGGGGCGAAATGGAAGTGACTACCCAAAATGCTATCATCTGGGAGGACCTATTAAAATTACAAAAATGTATAGTAAGATCAGAATTGCATAGATTATCGTTAATCGAATACGTGATTCGTCAACGTGCAATCTGTCAGGAAGGATTATACAGTAATGGGAAGAACCAGCTTAGGCTTGGCAATGAAATTAGATAAATGAGGAACAGCTGATTTTGATTGGGTCCATGAGTACAGGGGTTTAAAGCAGGGATCTTTGCAAGATGAGTTTTCTGAGAGAGCCCGAAGTTTGTTGACAAGTAGGACGTGTGCAGCATTGATCACACTTTCTGGTAGGTGATTTGGATATAGTCTTATTAGATAAAATTAGTGAGAGGTGATGACTTTTAAAGTTCTTTTAGTGCTTACATATTTTCCGTCTTTGTAGAGCTTTGCGCTACGAAAAGCCCCTGAGGAAACTTGAAAAGTGAAACGTGGATGAGGTACCGAAGGACGGCTTTGGGAAATAAGTTACGCAATCATTTTGAAATAAGCTCAAAGCATTGTGAGAGATAGCTTTTCAAGCATAATATAATATTGGAAGAATCTGAGACGAGTGGGAGTTTAACCACAGGGAACACTTTCAGTACATCTTTACTCTTCAGTTACATTTTGAGTGAATACGTATTACTTTGAAGGTAATGCTCACAGCTTTCTTTGATTACCAGTGTATTGTTTGTCATGAGTATGCTCCTAAAGGCCAAACCATCAATAAGAAATACTACATCCAAGTTCAGACTCGTTTGAGGGATGCAGTTTGTTGTAAGCGGCCAGAGTTGCACAGGAATGATGAATGGTTGCTTTATCGTGATAATTTATTTATTTATTTATTTATTTACATTCTCTTATATACCGCGCTATTCTGCATCAGTGCGGTTTACATTGAACAAACTGAAATTACATTGAACAGGGCATTATAACTTGGAGATAACTATTTTACAGGGAACATAGGCTATGGAGGGTTAAGTGGCTTGCCCAGGACCACAAGGAGCACCTGTGGGACTAGAAACCCCAGTCCTTCCGGCCCAAGGTTGCTGTCCTCTAGTGGGATTTGAACCCCCGACCTTCCGGCCTGAAGTACCTTGCCCCAACCACTAGGCCACTCCTCCACTCCCTTAGCTCACACATCACATCTTGTCTAGAAGTTCTTGGCCAAACACCAAATTGAGCAAGTCCGTCAGCGTCCATTCTCACTTGAGGTTGTACCCTGTGATTGTTTCTTGTTTCCAAAACTGAAATTACCATGAAAGGAAGGAGATTCGATGACTTGGAGACCATTAAACAAAATTCAGCACAGCAGCTTCACAGCATAATGAAAGAGGCATTTCAAAATTGTTTCAAGCAGTAGAAGGAACGCTGGAAGAAATGTGTTTTATCGGAAGGGGACTACTTTGAAGGAGACTGAGTGCAAAACCTATCAGTGTTATACTTTTTGTATTATTGTGTAAGTCTTGATACTTTTTGATTGTACCTCGTACAGTATGTTTATGGACAGGCCAGGAGAGAAGTTTGTGTAAAGCTTAGTTCTCTGTGTTAAATTCAGCATGATTTACTCATGGAGATGCATATTAAAATGATAGATTTTGTATACAAAATCATGTAAGAGCTGGGGTATAGGCATATTTCATAAATTACTTTTTCGATATAATCAAGTATGCCATCTATATCTGTTGGTGGCTGTGGTCACTGTATCAGTGAATGTGCATAGCTCAGCATCCTTTAGCTATGGGCAGCTTCCCAAAGTCTTAAGCCATATATTCAGACCTGTAAAAATGTCAGATATTTTCATGAAGTTAAATTTCTTCCTTTCCAAATCCAAGCTTAAGGCGACTTATGATGCAGGTATGTTGTTACTTTCCTGTCTGAGAGGGCTTGCATCGCAGTTGTACCTGCAGTAGCAGTGGGGGAAGTGTTATATCCGAGTTCACAAGCAGGTGGGCGACACCGCATTAGAACCTTGGCTTTTGTGGTTCTCAGTCTGACACTACCAACAATCATTCCCTTCATTCTCTACTCTCCTGGGATCGTAAATTGATCATTTTTAATTGCCATCTGATGCCCTCTGCCCAAAACTGAAGTCAGAGCTTAGAACTACTACCTTTCGTTATTTTCCCTTGCAAACGTATTTGTGTTTCTGCTGGAATATGGCTATGGCAATTAATCTTCCAGGCAGCCTCATTCTCTATTGCAGTTCTGACTCTGCTTACAAGGAAATACAGTAATCATGAGGGGGGCCACAATGCATCCTGATTATTCCCACAGCGTCTGAGACTAGGAACCCTTGCTACTATGTGTGCTACAAGCAAATAATTCATAAATACAATGCATTTTCTTAGCACCAATACTTAACTACATAAGGTCTTATTAACATAAGAGAGAGAAGTCTTTAAAAGCTGCTGCTAGTTTCTAAACATAAGCTCAAAGGGTACTAAAGTAGAATAGATCAATTTCTTTAATTCTACTAGTCCATTAATCCTGCACCAAAAGCTCCATAAATCAAAGGCACTTTAAGGCCATAATTTAGAGTGCAGTATTAGCTCGCTGTATTGTTTGGATGAGAATGATCAGGGGCTTTACACTGATATATAGATATCAGAACCCGGCTCTCTGATTTTGCATTAACCTTTGCTCCTTAGGAGTTTCTAAAGACGATGACACAAGATAAAAATGAGGTGTTTGTGTTAGCAGCTAAAAGAAATGCCCTGTGTGAGTGATAACATGCATGTCAGGCCATTTATTTTTGAGGGAAAAGGGAGCGAAGGTGCATAAAGAGATATCATTCTAATCCCTCAGCAGTTCTGGACAACACATTATGGTGATAAATAGATTAAGAAGTACAAATGTCTGCCCTGGTTCTTGTAAAGAACAACACAGTGAAACATTACCATGGGACTGCTAATGGTTCTAACAGGGACTTAGCCTAATAAAAATATCGGTTGTGTCATTGTGGAGACAGCCCTGCTGCGACAAATACCACAATACCTTAAGGGTTTGCATCAGTTCTTAAAGTAAAACTACACGTGTGCTTTTCGTTTTGAAACTGGATGTGGGTATGAAGCATGCATGGTCACTTGCGCCTGAGTTTTCTGCAGCTACATTTTAATATTTCCTTTTCTATTTATAAACAGAACATTTTGTTGCACAAGCTTTTGAGAATTTTACAGGTCATTATACCATCGATCAGAGAAAAAGAAAAGAAATAACCAATCGACAAAGAAATAGCTGTAATGGTCCTGAGTGTTTAGAACACAAACTTAAGGGAGAGTTCATTTTATATCAAGGACATACATGTGTAAATACTGATTTTGCAACGCAGCTATTTACACATGAGGACGCCGTGGGACGCAGAAGGTGCCTGTTCAGCGGTGGTGGCTAGGCTAGTTAAAACGGCTAGCCTCCGCTGCTTTAATAAAGACCGCATATTCAGTGCTGTGAATTTCCAGGCTCGCAGACTTCCGCAATGTTTTTTTTTTCTTCAAAAAAGTGTTTATTTGACTTCCGCAATGTTATCCAATCAGCAGCAATATTCAGCAACAAACTGGATAGCGTTAACTGGTTAAAATTAGAACAACCATTCACCTGTCATAACTTTAAGCGGTTGAGCTATGTAGTTAGTGGCTGCAAATCACTGCTAATCAGAGAGTGGTCGTCACCGCTCCCAACAGGTGTTTTTTCTGCAGTTTGTGGAGATACGCGCTGGCACTGACTGAATATGGTCAGACCACCTCTTAGTCGATTAACAGCTCTGCTATCTGGCTAAAATGCTTTGACTATGCCCCCTATGAATTCTAAGGGTTCTGTTTTGCACATGGTATGGATAGTCCAAAAAATATATATTTGTGATTTTGCACTGGATTCTAAGTACTGTATATTTGAAAAAACTTTCCACGTTGGCTTTTACCCTTCATCCAAGGCATTGTGCCTACCATCTGGTATTTAAAATGTCCTTAGAAATGTTGGAGGGGTATTCAGACCCTCAAACTGCCTAAATGGCACTCAGCAAGATATTGAGTGGCAATCTATGGGTGCTGCCACTAAATGCCGCAACACTATGCTAGCTAGCATCATGGCGCTCTCTGGGGATAACCAGCTAGAAGCAGTATTCAGCTGCTAGCTGCTTAACCCAAAGTGGCAAAGGTCATGCACCTGAAAGGCGTGCCTAACTTTCACCGCTTTAGCTGTCCAGTCAGTGGCTGAATATTGCTGCCAGGCAGTAAGCTAAGGCTCTGTCTGGCAAACCAGGATATTCATCGCCAGTAGCTGGATATGGCCCTGGCATTGAATATCCAGATTCAAAGTTTTGAGGCGATGGCAAGCCGGTTTACAAGTGTCTCCCCCCTCCCACCCACGTTAAATATTGCCTCTAGGAGCTTGGTTTCCTAATTAGCCTGATCTTACACATGCAGGTCTGTGGAAGACAGCACTTCTACATAGGGGGTGTAAGTGCTTGCTTCTAGTTGTGGCACGCAGATCATATGATTTATGCCCTTAGTTTACGAATAAAGAAAAGTAGGTGCAGCTTGCACACATTGCAATGTGCATTAACCTAGTCTACCTTTATAACATTATCCTTCACATGGATTTTACAAAGGGATCCATGTTTAGCAGATCTTTTGTAAAAGAAAGATTGGAAATTGTGAATATCCTGATTTGGATGCATCAAAGTAACATAGTAACAGAGTATATGACAACAGATAAAGACCATTGTGGTCCATCTAGTCTGCCCAGCAAGACAGCAAGAGTAGGTGCACCTGCCGCTCTGTGCAGTTCACCCCTATTTGTTGAGATATAAGAGATAGTTTATTTTGATTTTATCCTGCTGCTATAAAGGGATACACTGTGTCTGTCACATGCCATTTTGAATTCTGTCACTGTATTTGTCCCCACCACTTCCATCTGGAGGGCATTTCAAGAATCCTCTGGCCATTCCTCTCCCTATGCACCCAAGAATTTCAGTGAAAAAGTATTTCCTGACATTGTCTTTCAGTTTACCTCCTGGCAGCTTCATGTTATGCCTTTTAGTTTTACAGCTTCCCCATCTTTGGAAGAGGTTGGTTTGTTCATTAAAACTCTTTAAGTATTTAAACGTCTGAATCATATCTCCCCTGTCCCTCCTCTCCTCCTGAGTGTACATATTTAGGTCTTCAATACTCTTCTCATAAATCTTCTGATGCAGGCTCCAAATCATTTTGGTCTCCTTCCTTTGAACTGTTTCACGTCTTTTCATAGCTTTTGTGAGATATGGTCTCCAAAACTGAACAAAATATTCCAAGTGAGGCCTCACCAGTGACTTGTACAGTGGCATTAGTACCTCTTCCTTTCTGCTGGTAATTCCTCTCTGTATGCAACCCAGCATCCTTCTGGCTTTTGCCACCGCATTGTCACACTGTTTTGCTACCTTGAGATCCTCAGAAACAATCACACCACATCTAACCTAGATGCTCTATGCAAAATCAGATTTTTAATTTAGGGAATTAAGCTGCTTTAAGGGAATATCAAACTACAGTGTCTTAAACATGTGTGGACCAAAATTTAGCGGAGTTTATCTAGTTAGTAGCACCTGTAACTGCATAAGCCCTGCTGACCATGATATTCAGTAGCACAATTAGGACAGTGCTGCTGGGTATCACCACAAACCACCTTGAGACTATCCAGGAGTAGGGTGGAGAGAGAGTTGGAGCAGAGAAGAAACATCTGGGTAGTGGCAATTTTCAGCCCACTATCCAGAAAACTAGAAACATAGAAACATGATGACAGAAAAAGACCACAAGGCCTGTCTAGTCTGCCCTTCCATATCAACTACAATAGTCCCCTTTTTTCCTTTAGGATCTACTGTGTTTGTCCCATGCCTTTCTGAATTCAGATACTGGCCTCGTCTCTACTGCCTCCACTAGGAGACTACTCCATGTATGTATCACTCCTTCTGTAAACCAATCGAAAGAGGCTCTCATCTTGTGTACTTATGCCATGGAGGAACTTAAACATCTCTATCATATCTCTTCTATCCCGTCTTTCCACATATTAAGATCTTTAAGTCTGTCCTCATATACTTTATAATAAAGGCCACTAACCATTTTAGTAGCCACCCTCTGCACCGACTCCATGCTGTTTATATTCTCTTGAAGGTGTGATCTCCAGAATTGCACACAATACTCCAAATGAGGTCACACCAGAGACTTATACAGAGGCACTATCACCTCCTTTTTTTCCTGGCCATTCCTCTCCCTATGCACACAAGTATCCTTCTGTTTTTTACCACCGCCTTTCCTACCCGTTTAGCCACTTTAAGATTATCAGAAGCAATCATGCCCAGGTCCCACTCTTCTTTCATGGACAGAAGTATTTCACCCCCTACACTGTACCACTCCTTTGTATTTTTGCATCCCAAATGCATGACCCTGTATTTTTGGCATTAAATCTCAGCTGCCAAATTATCGATGATTCTTCAAGTTTAGCTAGATCTCTCCTCATGTTATCTACTCCTTCCTGTGTGTCTACTCTATTGCAGGTACTGGTATCATCCTCAAAGAGGCAAACCTTATCTGACAGCCCTTCCGCAATATCACTAACAAAGACGTTAAAAAGAATCGGACCAAGGATGGATCCCAGCAGCACACCACTGGTAACCTCTTTCTCCTCAGACTGAGCTCCATTTGCCTGTAATGTTAGTCACCTCCCACTCGACCAGTTTCTAACCCAGCCAGTCACTTTAGTGTCAGTCCCTAGAGTGGTCTGTTTGTTTATAACTTTCCTGTGTGAAACGATGCCAAAGGCTTTGCTAAAATTAAGTATACGACATCTAGAGCTCTCTTTAGGTCCAATTTCCTGGTCACCCAGTCAAAGAAATCAATCAGATTTGTCTGACAAGACCCGCCTCTGGTTAACCCATGCTGCCTCGGATCCTGCAATCCATTGGTCTCCAGAAACCTTACTATTCTCTCTCTTAGCAGCGTTTCCAATAATTTACTCACCACCAACTGGCCTGTAGTTTTCAACCTTATCCTTACTTCCCTAAAGGGATCACATGTGCCTTTCTCCAGTCCTCTGGGACCACTCCCAACTCCAAAAAAGCATTGAAAAGTTCACTAGAATGTCTTCATGTTCCTTCAATATTCTTGGATGGATTCCATCCAGTCCTGTCACTTTGTTTACTTTTAGTTTAGCTAGTTCCGCATGAACACAGTCTTCTGAAAATTGTTCAAGATCCCTGTCACTTCTGTTCCTATTTGTGGTTGTTTTCTGAGTTCCTGCTCCTGGCCTTTCATCTGTGAACACAGAACAGAAATATTTGTTAAGCAATTCCTCATTATCCTCATCAGCTTCTACATATTCCTCCCCTTCACCCTTGAGTTTGACAATACCACTTTTGCCCTTCCTCCTCTCACTAAGATATCTGAAAAATGTCTTATCCCTCTATTTTATTGCATCGGTTTGTATCTTTTCTTACCTGACTAGTTTGCTAGCTTCCCTAAGTTTTTTCCAAATATAGATGCTTGTCTTCCTCTCTCTGTGATCTCTTGTATTTTGTGAAGGACGCCCTCTTTTTCTTCACCTTTTCGGATACTCCTTTTGAGAATCATAGTGGCCTCCTTTTCCTTTTACATTTATTTACCTTTCTAACAAAAAGGTTTGTTGCCCTTAAAATATCCCCTTTTAAATTTTCCCATTGCTTTTCTACGTCCCCCAGCTCTCCCCATCCCACTAATGATACCTTAAGGTATTGTCCCATCTTGGCAAAGTTAGTTTTCCCAAAGTCTAAGCCCCTAACTTTTAAATTGATCACTGGATGCAAGATGATCTCTCACAGAAATACTTTCCTCATTGGTAAGCACCAAGTCCAGTATGGCCCCTTCACATGTGGGTCTGTTACAAGTTGCTAGAATAGTTCTCCCTGTAGAGAATCCAGGATCTCCTTACTTCTAGATGACACCGCAGCAGGGATGTGCCATTCAACATCTGGCATATTGAAATCACCTATCAGGAGCACTTCTCCTTTCATGACAATACTGCATATGTCTTCTATTAAATCCCCATCCACTTCTTCTCCCTGTGAGGGGGATCTGTATATCACACCAATGCAAATGTATTTCCCTTTCCCTCTTTCTCGTTTAACCCACAGGGCCTCCTCATTCCCTTTTAAGCCCTGTAATTCGATAGCTTTAATATTATTTTTTACATATAGTGCCACTCCTCCTCCCCTTCTTCCTACCTCGTTCTTCCTGAATAAAGTATAGCCTGGTATAATTACATCCAAGTCATGGTTGTCCATGAATTATGTCTCTGTGACCGCAACTAAATCCAAGTCAGCCTCTTCTATTAAAGCCTCAACATCTGGAATCTTCTTTCCCATGCTTTGGACATTTATACACACTGCTTTCCAGATATTGCCCTTATTATCTATTTCTACAGAGGTATTTAATCTTTCACTAACCTAGGGGCTTTCACTTACCTGGGTGCTTTCTTCACCCATCCCCAATGAATCTAGTTTAAAGCCCTCTTCAATAGGTTAGCCAGTCTGCTGCGAAAGATACTTTGACCCTTCATGGACAGACCCTTCTTGGACACCATCTCTGCTCTGCGGCCCTTGGAACATCATCCCATGGTCCAGGAAACCAACATGCTCTTGATAACACCATCCACACAGTCATACAATTTTATCCCGGATGTGAGCTTCTCTGCCTCAGCCTTTACCCTCAACACTACCTAGATGCTTTACCCTGTCCCAGAGCCATGAAGTCATCTTGATAGGCTCAGAGGGATACCTATCACTATCATTTGTGCTGACATGGATGAGCAACATCGGATAATAGCCAGTAGGCTTGATGATCTCGGCAAACTCTCAGTAACATTTTGTTTTTTGGCACCTGGCAGAGAGCACACCTCTCTGGACATCAAGTGTGGTCAGCAGATAGCTACATAACTTAGGACAGCAAAATATGTGGTCTAAATCAATGTTGTTAGCTCTCCAGATAACAGATAGAAAATCCTTGTTATCTAGAAAGCACCGGGCAGCCATTGCTGAATCTTGACATTTAGCACTGGATGCTATCCCAGTACCAATGCTGAATATCTGGATGTTATTTAAATTCCGCAGTCAGTAGTTTTTTATGCGAGATATTGTCCCATTGGATATTATGAAATGGTTTCTTTTGATTCTTTAATGTTGGGGTAATTTAAGCAGAAAGAAAAATTTTAGAAATAATGGGACAACCCATTATCTGAGCAGTGCCAATGATGTTCATGGATGAAAAACGAATAATTTGTCAAAAATCTCAGCAGTCTTTTAAAAACCCTAGGGGGTATGTTCAGCGGTGATGGCTAGCACTTGTAGAGCACATGGCCATCACCACTGAAGATTAACCCCAGATATTCAATGCTGGGGCCATATCCGGCCACCATCATTGAAAATCCGGGATTGCTGCAGAACCCAGAATCTAACTGGACAGCGGCGATATTGGGTTCCCTGGGTAAAGTTAGGCAGTTCAATGCCCATGACATGTCCCAATGCTAGCCATGTAGTATCGGAGCATGTAGCAGTGGCACCCATGGATATCTAATAACACTAGCCGGTGTTAGTGACGCTGAATATCCCGCTAACTAGCAAACCTTGTAAATGCCTTTGAATATCCACCCCCCCTCAGTTTTTATTGTAAGGACTCTAAGGAAATAATCATAAAAAAAAGATTTCCATGTATAAAGCATGTTCTACACACAGGAGTGACCCAAGGGGGTTGCGGTGCCATGTGTGGAGACTCATTGCGGGACCTCATTTTCATAAAACACTCTATTTGCATAAATATTAGCATAATGTTAACACGCCTCTCAGTGAGTGTCTGGATAAAGAAAGACTACCAGATTTCTACATTACTATACTCCAGTGCCAACTGCCAGGCACATTAAGAAGTACTATAAACACTGCCCATTTAGAACCCATAGCAAACCCACCATATCAAAATAGCACTACCAGGACTCACAAAGCACCATACCCTACCTATCAAAAAGCAACACTGCAAATATTAAGCCAATACATCTCAGAGGGGCGGAGCCCGATGTCCAGCGGGATGGTCGCATAACGCTGAGGCTCCCGAGAGGCCTACTCAGAATCCTGAATTAACACCGGACATACTTGAATTTCTGCTCTGATCTTGCCGGGACACATTGGTGAGATGGCGGGGACCAAACCTACGCGCCTGGAATTTGGATCTCCAGCGGCTTCTCACGGCAAACGCTCCAAAACTGAACCCCCGTCCCCGCAGAAGGGGCTGGCTTTACGCGAGGGCCCCGAAATGCAGCAGGAAATCCTCGCAGAGATCAGAGGGGTTAAGGACCTCGTGCAGTCAAACGGTGAAGCACTCCGAGCGTTGCGGGAAGATCTTGGCGTACTGCAAGGCAGGCTAGAGGGGCTCTCTTCGCGTCAGGACAAAATGGAGAGCATATTAGACTCCCATGCGGTCCGGCTGTCCAAACTCGACAAAGTTGAACGTCAGGTGCGGGCCTTGCAGAAAGAAGTGGAAGATGGCAATAATAGAGCGCGCCGCAACAACCTACGACTCGTGGGCATACCGGAGGGAGCGGAATCGGGAGACATGAAGGAGTTTTTATATTAAATCCTCCCTTCCCTGCTCCAAATCACCTTTACCAAAGAATTGGAGATCGATCGCGCTCATCGTGTACCCACAAACATAACGCTCAACAGGAAGACCCCGCGGCCTATCATCTTTCGACTTTTGAGATATCAACATGTGGAGCAAATTCTCCGTGCCTCTCGGGCAAAGGGCCATATGGAGTTTGAGAGCCACAAGATCTCCTTCTATCCTGACTTGGCTAAACCCACGGTCGACCGCCGAAAGCGCTTTCTGGAATTCCGGCCGAGGCTTCAACAACTACAAGCATGCTATGGCCTGATGTACCCGGCCAAGCTCCGAGTCACGCTTCACAATCAGACAAGAACATTTGAGGACCCTGATCTACTAGCGGAGTTTTTGGATTCTAAAGAAGCCGACTTGATGCGCTGACTTCCAGAATATTCCTGCCAGTATTCTCATATCCGCTGTACCTGCCATATTGGATTTGCCGCGGCTCAGCAAAGAGTCTGTCGAGGGCGGTTTGTTGCCTTATTTTTTGATGATATCTGTGACCCGACTCCATCTACCCATCGTAGCCTCGATGAGTATCAGAAACAGTGTTAATTATGGACTCTGGTGTTTCTTTCTTTTATTATGTCTCTATCTTCCTCTCTAGGGCCTCCTCCCGCAGACATATGGTCGCCATATTCATTGGGGGTTTTGCTTCTTCTCTAAGTTACTTTGGTACATACTTTTCAATATGGGGTGTATTAGCCAGCATACTCGGTGATTATGTCATTGTTGTACAGATTCTGATTATGTTATATGTTTTCAAGCGCCCTTACCTAAATTGTCTATTACCGATTGATGGCACCATGTAAGATTTTCTCATTGAACGTAAAAGGAATCAATAATCCGATAAAACGGAAGAAAATCCTAAGCTATCTAAGCCATGAAGCTGCGGACCTGATTTTCCTCCAAGAAACGCATTTAAATTCAAAGGAAACTCTTAAACTCAATATTAAACCTTACATGGTTGCCGCCTATTCCCCAGCCGTTTCTAAGAAATGTGGGGTTGCCATACTGGTTAGGAAATCTCTGCATGCTACTATTATTGCGACTAGCTCAGATACAGCAGGTAGATGGTCCAGAGTTCACCTCAAGATAGGTAACCTTGAAGTTACATGTATATGCCTTTATGCTCCTAATGTGGATGACCCTGCCTTTTTTGCTACCATTGCTCAGGTTGCGCAGGCCTCTGCTAATACTTCATTGATAATAGGGGGGGATTTCAATTTAGTTCTTGATCCCCTGATTGACAAACAGCCGCCTAGGACAAGTGGTCCCCCCAAGAGTCACACCACGCTCACCTCTGTGATCAAAGATCTTGCTTTAGTCGATCTATGGAGGTTACTACACCCCAATGAGCTTGACTTTACCTTCTTCTCTTCCCCTCACAAATCCCAGTCTCGCATAGATTTATTTCTAATATCAAAACTGTTAGTTCCTCAGGTGGACACTGCAAAGATTCACTCCCAACATATTTCAGATCATGCTGCTATTTCTTTTCAATTACACACTACTGCACCCCAGGGGAATTCGGGGGCCTGGTTCTTTGATAGAGCCGTATTAACTCAGCCAGAGTTCCAGTTAGAAATTCGAGCAGCCATACAGGATTACTTCCATTTTAATTTACCCCAGGACACTGCAAATTGGGCTTGGTGGGAGGGTTTCAAAGCGGCCATTCGTGCAACGATCACTAGTTATCAAATTCGCCTGCGGAAACAACGCAAACAGCAGCTACTCATACTAGACCAACAAATCAAAGCAGGCGAACGAGTTCTAACTTCACGTACTGATCCATGCGTCTTAGTTCGCTTACAGCGTCTCCGTTTTCAATATAATGCAATCCTCTCAACTGCAGCTTCTAAGAGTATTGAGCTTCAACGAGGGACATACTACCGTGAAAGCAACCGAGCCGGTCGACTTTTAGCCAACGCCTTGAAAGGTCAAAAAGAAGCCAAACGCGTAGCGGCCCTTCGAGCCCCACAGGGAGGGGACATACTGACCACAGACTCTGATATTGTAGAACTCTTTCGGGATTTCTATACTCGTCTATATCAATCTGAATGTGAGTTCTCATCAGAGACCTTCGAGCGATTGTTTTCTGGTATTCAGCGGCCGACCCTTTCTGAAGTTGATAGGGATGCGCTGGATGAACCCTTCTCTATTTCAGAGATCCAATCTGCCCTAAAACGAACAGCCTCGGGTCGAGCCGCAGGGCCTGATGGTCTCCCGACCGAATTCTACAGAACGTTCAGTGCAGATTTAGTTCCCTACTTAAAACTCTATTTTTCTGCCCTTGCGGTAGATACATCCTCTTTGGGATCCTTTTCTGCAGCTAATGTGGTAGTATTTGAGAAAGAAGGCAGAGACCCGCTGCTAACCGCCAACTACCGTCCAATCTCCCTACTTAATGCCGATTATAAGATCTTCGCAACGATCTTGGCCACCCGGCTATCTGACAGGATGGCCACCTTAATCCATCCCGACCAATGCGGTTTTATACCCGGCCGATCCACCGCTGACAATGCTCGGACCTTGTGCCATGTTCTATCCAGTGCTGCCAATTTAGACCACCCATGGGTGGGTCTTTCCCTAGATGCTGAAAAAGCCTTTGATCGCCTAGAATGGCCCTTCTTATTTGCAGTTCTCCGATGGTATGGTTTTGGGGAGGGCTTCCTCCGATACCTCCAAGTCATGTATACTCAACCCGTTGCCAGTATTTGTGTAAATGCCATTAAGTCTCAGCCTTTTAATCTCCAAAGAGGCACGCGTCAAGGTTGCCCCCTATCACCAATGCTCTTTGATCTAGCTCTTGAACCCCTCGCCCTCCTTATTAGACAGTCCGCACGTATTCGAGGTGTCCCCTTTAGTCACAGAGAGATTAAACTCTCTGCATATGCAGACGACCTTATGCTCTTCGTATCCCTTGATTCGGTTCCAGCTGTCTTGGATCTGATTGATGGATACTCGCAATTATCGGGCTATAAAATTAACTGGACCAAATCTGTCGCATTCCCACTGAACCGCTGGGTGCATGAGGCTGACATGCAGGCCTTTCCTTTCCTTTGGCAATCCCGCATGGTGAAATATCTTGGGGTCCATTACTGTTCTCCTTTAGAAGATACTATTAGTTTTAATGCCAAAGAGGTAGTCTCCAAAGTCCGTGAGCTCACACATCGTTGGTCTCCCTTATCCCTTACATGGTGGGGCCGTCTAGAAACTGTGAAAATGATGATAGTCCCCAAAGTGAACTATATTTTAGAAATGCTGCCCTGTTTACTCCCGCTACACACCTACAAAGATATTGAGGGCCTTCTCGTCCGCTATCTCTGGCAGGGTAAACCACCAAGGATAGCTAAACAAAAACTACAGTCTGCGAAGGAACTAGGGGGTACCCGATTTCCGGATTTTCTCAGATATCATCAAGCCTTCCTACTTAAACAAGGTGCCCGCTGGCTAGATGCCTCAACAGACAGCAGACCAGTTTGGCTTGACATAGAAGAGGAGCTTAGTAGCCCAATTCCGTTGCTCCATCTCCCTGGTATGTCCCATCAAGTAGACACCCGTCATCCCCCAATGATTGTCGATACTCTTGCGGCCTTTAACACTCTCATTCTATCTCTGGGCCCAAACGTATGTCCTCAGGACGGACTCCCGCTGTGGAATAACCCCAGAATTCAAGTCCTAAATAGAACGATAGCATGGAAACCCTGGTACTCTAGGGGGATCTGGACACCCCAACAGCTCTTTTCTGCAGCTCGCTGGAAAACCTTTTCTGATTTACAAAAGGAATTTGCGTTACCAGCGAAACATTACTTTCAATTGATGCAGCTTCAACACTGCCTCAAAAGTGCTCAAATCATGCCGCCCTCTGCCCCTACTGAGGATGGGCTATCAGAACTAATTCACTCTATTAGTAGTACACATGGGGTAGCCTCTAACTTCTATAAACTATTATGTCAGGGTACAGATACTGCTACTTGTAGAGCCCAACAAGCCTGGGAGCGCGAATTGCAAACCACTTTAACCCCTGTGCAATGGAGCGTTTTCTGGAGCAAAGTAGTGCGGGTCTCCCGATCTGCCTCAGTTACCCAAACTCTCTTCTTTTTCGCACATAGATGCTTTTATACTCCAGAAAAAGTAGCCAAATGGAACACAACTGCTAGGGACCAGTGTTGGTCTTGCCATACTGCTGTGGGAACCCTCGCTCATGTTATTTATGAATGTCCTCAACTACAGGTTTACTGGGGGCGGGTCTGGGGTCGTATTCAATTTATCTTACACCTTCACGAGCCTCTTTCTTGGAAGATTGTGGGACTCCGCTCAGTGGCGGAGGTCCCCTCCCTTCCTAAGAAGGGTCGCTTTCTCCTTGATTTCATGCTGGGTATAGCTATATGTTTAATTACGAGGAATTGGAAGGATAGCTCTCGACTTACTGTCAATGAATGGTGGAACCTCGTCTGCTTATATAGTAAATATGAGCAGATATCTCGGAGAGCTATTCCCCATACCCAAACTCACTCTCGTTTGTCTAAATGGCAGATGCTCAATGATTATGTACAATCTGCTCATTGTTCCGACATGTCTGTTTAATGTACACTCATCATGTTTCAGATCACCGTTAGGTTTTGTAACACAATAATGTCAGTACACGCCCGCTTCGGGTATGATTAGTTTCCTAGAGAAGAAGCAGGGGGGAGGGGGGTGGTAGGGGTTTACTTTGATGTATGTATCACATTCTATGTATGTATCTGTCTTTTAGCTGTATGTCTTCCTTTCCTTTGTTGTTATAAAACGAAAATAAAGCATTAAAAAAAAAAAAGCCAATACATCTCAGAGAATACCAATACATCTACTGGGGAAAGAGAACAAGTGGCACTTTCAAATAGAAACTACATAAACAGAATAACTCAGCTCGGTTACACATGCAGAACATACACCGTCACCAAACAAAGAACAAGGAATTACAATTTAGAAATCAGAAGACAACAATTAAATTGGGAACCCCTAAAGCCAAACTTGGAAAGTACAACACCACTATGAATTAATTCCTCTTGTACTAAACAAAAACGCAAAGACGTTTTCCAGAGCTGACATATTCCAGTTAATAAATTCAAAATAAAAAAGTATTGTTTTACCTTTTGTTGTTTGGGCATTTTATTTTTCAATTGCAATTGCTCCAGTCACTTTCTTCTGGTTTCTTCTGTCTTCTGCTAATTCTCCATTGTCTGCTGTCCATTTGTCCTTTCTTCTCTTCTAGATTATTTTCATTCTATCTTCTACATCTGCTTTAACATACTGATCTTTCCCCTTTTGCGCTTTCCCGGATTTCTTTTTTATTCCTTTATCATCCAATCAAATTTCTCCCGTCTATCCTCAATCCCCACTTATTCTGCCAATATCCGGCCACTCGTAGATTTTTATTCCCCCCTACTCAAAATATCTTTTCTCCCTCCATCCTCATTCCTCCAGCCCCATCCCCTTCTAGTCCTTCCCCAAAATCAGCTCCCTTCTAGTTCCACCCCCACTCATCATCCGCTCCCTTCTAGTTCCATTCTCCCACCTCCACCCCCACATTAGCCCATTTCCAGTCCTAACCCCCCCAATCAACCCATTTGCAATCCTAGCCCCCCCATAAACCAATTATAATCCTATTCCAGCCACACATCTTCCCATTTCCAGTCCGAGCCCCCCCATCAGCTCATTTCCTGTCCAAGCCCTCCCCAATAAGCTCATTTCCAGTCGTATTCCAGCCTCCATCAGCCCATTTCCAGTCTAAGCGCCCATTAGCCCATTTGCAATCCTAGCCCCCCATCAGTCTTTTCCAATAATTGCCCCCCATCAACCATTTCCAATACTAGCCCCCCATAAACCAAATATAATCCTATTCCAGCCCCACATCAGCCCATTTTCAGTCCAAGCTCCCCCTATCAGCCATTTCCAATCCTATTTCAGAAACACATCAATCCATTTCCAGTCCAAGCTCCCCCTCATTCAGTCCATTTCCAATCCTACCCCCCAAAATGCGCATTTCCAGTCCTCGTCCTCCCCCTCAGCTCATGTTCAGTCCTAGCCACCCCCCCCCCCACTCAGCCCATTTCCAATCCTAGCTCCCCCCCACACTCAGCACATTTACGATTTTAGCACCCTGCTCCAACTCATCTCCCTTTCCCAACCCAGCCCATTTCAAGCCAAAGTCCACCCCCTTCCTCAAAGAGCCCCGCAGCAGACTTTAGAGGGCCCAGTTCACCTCCTTTTAGCAGGTCGCGGCTCCTGGCAGGTCAGTAACAGCTCATTACAGCCGCCAAAGTGAAGAGCATTGTTTCCTTCACTTTGACAGCTGTGTTGTAATGAAGATCGCAGGCGCGCTGAGTACCAGGACACCGGAAATGTCCTTTGACCGCTGGAGGTCAAAGGACATTTTCAGTGTCCAGGTACTCAGCGTGCCCGCGATCTTCATTACAACACAGCTGCCGAAGTGAAGGAAACAACGCTTTTCACTTCGGCGGCTGTAAGGAACTGTTACTGACCTGCCGGGAGCCATGAGCCCAGAGTGTGCAGGATGTTGTTGGCGCGGGACCCCTGAAGCACGTGGCCCTGTGCGAACAACATTCTCGCTCAATGGATGGGCCAGCCCTGTCTACACATAGAAAAAGAGCTCATTCAGCAGAATGACTGTATTCTCCCACCGGTAGCCATCGAAATTGGTGAACATAAAATTGTTACTCATTGCTTAGGTGTTTTAGTAGATTCTGATCTGTCTCTTAACCCTTTCACTAGAGATCTGGTGAAGAGATCATTTTTAAATTATGTTTATTATGGTGACTTAAGAGTTGTCTTCATCTTGAAGATCTTTGAATTGTTACACAGGAGTGGATATGTAGTCTAGTGGATAGAGTAGTGGCCTGGTGACCAAAACAACATGGTTTGATTCCCACTGGCACTTTTTGTGGTCTTGGGCAAGTCACTTTACCCTCCATTGCCTTGGAGAAAGGCCTTGCAATCTACTTCTGGTACCCTTTGCCAAGAAAACCCAAAGTATATTGGGTTGCCAGGAGAAAGCAGTGATTAAATGGCACAAGAAAAAAGAATACCGTACAGGCTGTGGAGTTACTGCCTCTCAATTATTGTAACATGGTTTTCTATGGCCTTCACAATCTCTTCAAAATGCTGTGGCATGTTTTATTTTAGGAGTCTCTTTTTGTGATCATATAGCTCCTCATTTGTAATCTTAGCATTTCTTACCAATATCATATTGGATACGATTTTTAGTAATGTTTATGATTTTCAAGGTTGTTACCTTGGGAATTAGCACCCTCTTTCTTTTCCATGGGAATATTATTGTCCTTCATGGCCTTTATAGTCTTCTAAAAGTCATCAGCTTTGCTGTCCTACATGTCCTAAGATTCATGGCAAGCACATTTTGAATAGACTGCTATTTATCACCGCTCCATTGGACTGGAATCGGCTGCCTATATTTGATGATATGTTCGAATTTTGCAAGAAATTAAAATCATATATTTTTCAACAAGCTTTTGCTCAATCAAAATTTTTTGTTTTATTTTCTATTAATTTTACTATAATTTTATTATGTTATTTTATTGTTGAATGTTTTATTTCTTGTTTATGTTGTTGTTGTTAAGTGCCATCGAGTTGGAGTCGACTCATGGCGACCCTCTGGATAGCTATCCTAAATTGTCTTCGGTCTTCAGTCAGGCAGCTTATTGTTGACAGACTGGTACCCGTAGCTGCTGTTATTGTATCGATCCATCTCATTGCTGGCCTTCCTCTTTTGCGTTGACCTTCTATCTTGCCAAGCATGATGTCTTTCTCTAATGATCTCTCTCTCCGCATGTTGTGTCCAAAGTATGAAAGTCAAAGTCTTGTCATCTGAGCTTCTAAAGAAAGCTTAGGTTTGATCTCCTCTAGTACAGACTGGTTTGTTTTTCGGGCAGTCCATGGTATACACAATATTCGCCGCCAGCACCATAATTCAAAGGCATCAATTTTCTTCCTGTCTATTTTTTTCACTGTCCAGCTTTCACATCCATATGATGATATTGAAAATACCATGGCTTGAACAAGTCGAATTTTTGTATGGAGAGAGACATCTCTGCTCTTGAGAATCTTATCTAGGTCTTTCATAGCCATTCTGCCAAGAGCAATGCGTCATCTGATTTCTTGACTGCTTGTTGCTTCTTTATTGATAGTTGATCCAAGAAGGTTAAAGTTATTCACAATTTCAATTTCTTCTCCTTCGACGATGAACCTGTTGATTATGCCAGTTGTCATGATCTTTGTCTTCTTTACATTAAGGTGCAAGCCCATTTTGAGACTATGTTCTTTGATTGTGAGAAGCAAATGTTTCAGATCATCTTCACTTTCCGCCAGTAATGTGGTATCATCAGCATAGCGAAGGTTGTTGATGAGTCTTCCACCAATCTTCACACCTCTGTTGTCTTCATACAATCCTGCTTCTCTGATGATTTGTTCTGCATATAAATTAAACAGGTAGGGGGAAAGTATGCAGCCTTGTCTTACACCTTTGCTTATTTTAAACCATTCTTTTTCTCCTTGTTCTGTTCGAACTGTTGCTTCTTGATCAATGTACAGATTGTGCAAGAGAACGATCAGGTGTTCTGGTATACCCATGCTTCTTAATGTGGCCCAGAGTTTCTCATGGTTTACACAGTCAAAAGCTTTGCTATAGTCTATAAAGCACAAATAGATATCCTTTTGGTATTCTTTAGTCTTTTCAAGGATCCATCTCACATCCGCTATGATGTCTCTCGTTCCTCGCCCTTTCCTGAACCCTGCTTGCACTTCAGGTAGTTCTTGTTCCAGGTATGATTGTAGTCTCTTTTAAATAATCTTCAGTAGAATCTTGCTGGCATGTGGGATCAGAGCGATTGTGCGATAATTTCCACAGTCAGTTGGATCACCTTTCTTTAGTATTGGTATAAACACAGATCTTTTCCAGTCAGTTGGCCATGATGCTGTCTTCCATATTTCTTGGCAGAGCCTTGTAAGTATGGTAACAGCTGCATCAGATTGCTGTAATACTTCTATGGGAATGCAATCAATGCCTGGTGCTTTGTTCTTTGAAAAGGCTTGTTGTTCATATCGTATTATATATTATGCGGATCATTCTGTCCTGCGAATAGCGGGTTCACCCCCCTGCCAGCCCCGTCAAAAGCCTCCCTGTATGAACAACACATTTGCACAGGAAGGCTTAGATGGTGTGGGAGGGGACATTCCAGAGGCGGAGCGAGGGTGGGGCATGGGCGGTCCGTGACCCTAGATGTACAGGGACGATTCTGAGGTTGGCCCTGTACGTCCCGGGCTGTGAACGTAGAATCAAATGGTCAGTTGCAGAACCTTGATCACCTGAATCATTCCTGGCAATTCAAGAGTTGTTAGTGATTTTAGTTTACATATTGACAGTGGGTTCAGTATTCAGATGCATTCATTGGTTGGCATTGAATATTGACCCATGATTGCTTTATTTTGAGAAGCTGCTGGAACTTTTAGTGAAAATATTTTGCCATATAAATTGTTGTATAGCAAATGTTACACATGTGGAGCCCAATTCAAGAAGGGACACTGTCCAGATGGCCCTGAGAAGGATGGGCCTGATTGGACCCGATTCTGAAACATGGGAGTAAAACATTCCTACGACATTCAGAATCGGCCCGAGGATGGCCCAGTGTGCCTCTGTGACCGCCAGGAGACATCCACACCACCTCCCAGCCAGCCCGTCGCATTCCTGTCTCCCTTCACCCTGCCACATGACCCCAACGGGGTCAGCCAGGGCCCAGTTCAGATGGCGGGGTCAGCCAGGGCCCAGTTCAGATGGCGGGACCCACCTTGTGCTGCCTGCTGCTCCAAGGAGGGGGGGCTGCTGGGCTCCAGGGGGAGGGGGGACTGCCAGGCAGGATCAGAGGGGTGCCCAGAGGAGCGCCCAGTGCTTATTCTACCTTAGTGGTTGTATAAGCAAGTTATCTGCCTGGCTATCTCCGGATGTACAGGGCCTTTACTGAAATTGGCCCTGTACATCTGGGGGGTTGGTCCCAACCATGCTCCACCTACTCTCCACCCCATCCCCCCTGCACGCACCGTGGCTTGTGCATGCAAGCAGGTCATGAGGCAGCATGTGGCAATGGCGGATAGTGGGACTATTGGCCTCATAGAATCGGAGCCTATGTGGGGCAGGCAGGGATGTGACTTAAAATTATATAGAGATCTGTGATATTCAGCTGTTTTCCAGCTAATTTATGTGATATCAAAAGAATAAGAAGATAAGAATATAGAAATTCCATACTGGGTCAGACCAGAATCCATCAAGCTCAACATCCTGTTTCCAGCATTGGCCAACCAAGGTTACAAGTACCTGTCAGGTTCCCAAAAAGGTACACAGATTCAACAATATTTATCCTGGGGTAAGCAGTGGATTTCCCTTGACTTCATTAATAATGCTTTATGGACTTTTCCTCCAGGAACTTGCCCAAACCTTTTTTAATCCCTACTACACCAACAGCTTTTACTGTATCCTCCGGTAATGAATTCCTGAGTTTTATTACATATTCAGTGAAAACATATTTTTTCTTATCAGTCTTAAATGGGCTACATTGTAGATTCATTGAGTGTTCCCTAGTCCTTCTACTTGTTGAGGGAGTAAACAACTGATTAAATTGAAAGAGGTCTTTGATAAATTGGAAAGGGCCACGCTGGGCATGCTGGGCCATCCTCAGGCCAATTCTGAATGCCGCAGGAACATTTTACCAGTTTACCAGTTTACCAGTTCCATTCCATTCATTAATTTATAGACCTCTATCATATCTCTGCTCAGCCATCTCTATTTCAAGTTGAAGAGCCCTAGCCTTTGAAGCCTCTTCTCATAAGAGTATGCTTCCATTTCCCTTTTCCATTTTGGTGGCTCTTCTCTGTACCTTTTCTAATTCTGCTGTATCTTTTTTAAGATATGGCAACCAGAATTGCACACAATATTCAATGTGGATAGCACCATGGATCATTTTTACGACAGTCGTTCTCCACCTTTGGGCAGAAAGCTAAGGATTCCATTTGGGTAGGTGGGGATGTGAATTGTGCCCTAAGTACATTAGACAGATTTGGTCCATGGTGGCAGGTGTGTCCTCTGCCGGAGGGCACAGCTCTCCATTAGGCATTGGTTGCTATGGGCTGGGTGGATGTGTGGAGAGCGGTCCATTTGGAAGAGTGGGACTACACACACTGCTCCGCGGAGACCTGGGGATATTCACAACTAGATATTATCTGTTGGCAAGAAGCATTGCTTGCTCGAGTGGCTGAGCATCAGATTGCCACCCCCTTGGTCAGTGATCACGCTATAGTGATTCTGATCCTTGACAGGTCAGGGGGCATGCCCTGTGGGTTTACAGCCTTGGAGAGCTAATGTCCATTTACTTAAAGACCAAACGGCGCAAGACTGTAAGCGTGGGTGGTGGGCAGAATATCTGACTGCCAATGATAAAGAGGGAATATCTGCAGCTCTGCTATGGGATGCTGGTAAGGCATATATGCACAGGCGACTGCTGCAGTTGGCATTATGCCATAAGCAAGAAAGGGACACCCAGATGTTACAGCTGAGAATACAACTGGAGGCCTTGCAGACTGACCATAAGTGTACTGGGGACAAAAAAAAAAAATATGTGTGATTTCTGGATGTATGTCAGCAAATAAACTTCATTGAGACAGAATGTATTGAATTCTTGCTTAGACTTACATGTCACAATTTTTTGGAAAGCGGCAGCAGAGCCGGGAAGCTTCTTGCCTGATAATTATGGAAACAATGGCCATACTAGATCAAAATCAACAGCTACATCGTGACTCGGAAGGGATAACTCAGGCTTTTCGGGAGTATTCCTCATCCCTCTATTCCTCTGAATGCTTGACATCTATGGAGGCCTTATCCTCCTTTCTGGAGGGAGTACACCTACCTACTTTGTCCAAGGAACAACAGCCTTTCTTGAATGAGATATTACCGGATTAGAAATAGAATTAGCAATTACTTCTCTGGCACCTGGAAAGGCAATGGGTCCAGATGGCCTCCATATAGAGTGGTACAAGGTGATTACTGATTGCTTAATACCCACTTTGAGCCGGGTTTTTAATGAGTTGCTTGCCTTGAGTGGACTTCCGCAAAGTCTGTATGAAGCTGAAAGCTCACTTATACCCAAGGAAGGGCAGCCCCTGCTGGAATGCAGCAGCTATCGCCTCATTTCACTCCTTAATAGTAATGCAAAAATCTTTGCCAGGGTGCTGGCCAATTGTCTGGATAGGGTCGTCACGATGCTAGTGCATCCGTACCAGACTGGATTCATAAGAGGGTGAAAGATTTATGATAATGATCATTGGTTCTTGAATTTTATAATGTATACTGCTTGGGAAAAGAAGGTGGCGTGGTGTGTCGCCCTAGACACAGAAAGGCTTTTGATACTGTTGAATGAAGCCTTTTCATGGCATGGCCTGCTTTGGGTTGGGGCCTCGATTTGTTGGCTGGATGAGGTCCCCTTATGTCACTCCCATCATCCATGTTGTAGTAAACGGTACCCGCTCCACGCCTTTCCGTCTTCACTGAGGTATGCGGCAGGGGTTCCCCCTCTTCTCCTTACTATTTGCTTTGGCAATTGAGCCCTTAGTGGCTGCACTTCAATCTGCCCCAGACATACAGCCCATTAGTCATGGAGAGAGTTTTGCATCATGTCTCATTATATATGGATTATACGCTAATTTTCTTAGAAAACCCCACTCTCTCAATGCATGGACTACTGCGGATACTCCATGGTTTCTCCCAAATTTCTGGCTTTAAAGCCAACCCTCAGAAAACCAAAGTATTGATGTTGGCGAGTCGAGAACTGCCCCCAGACTGCCTGCTTAAGCTTGTAACATCCTCTAGTAAGTATTTGGGGGTGCGGGTGTCAGCTGCTGTGATGAACTTGTTCCGCCTGAACTATGCAGCCTTTGCCTCTCAGATCACAGACGAATGGGCTGGGTGGGATGGGCTCACTCTGACAATTGTGCCCAAACTACTCTATCTCTTCTCGAAGTTGCCTATTGCAGTGCCCGCCGGATTCTTCCACAGATTGTAGAAACAATTTGGTAGATTCATCTGGCGGAAACACAAGGGGAGGATCGCCTGGAAGAGTCTAGAATGGCATGTGGATGATGGTGTGGCAGGCTGCCCACATCTTTTATTATATTATAAAGCAGTGGTTCTGAGAGGACTGCACTATCATTATGTCCAGACCCCTGATGCCCATTGGGTGGCATTTGAGCCTGCCGGGATAGTGTCCCATTCAGTCTTTGAGAATACTACAGGCCATCGGAGGGGCATAGAAGGGCATGTGTTTCTGAACCCTTTGCTTCAGCTGTGGGCCCAAATTTGCAGAAAAGAGGGCATCTGTGGCCAGATGTTCCCAAAGGCGCAGTTGGCTGACTTTCTCCCCTTTAATGCCTCATCCTTTGTGGCTCTGTGGCAGGCCTGTCAGAATAAGAGCACATGTTCCTTTACTGACTTGTTGAACAATGGTCCCAGTATGAGTATAGCACAACTGTGGGACAAAGGAGAGACTCGGATTCCCTTCTACTGATATTTTCAGCTGAGGTACTTTATTATGCGCACCAAACATTGTGCTCAGCTCATGCGTCCAACTACCAACCTAGAGTTTGTATTATTCCATAGGGTTACATACTAGAAGGGATTGCTCTCCTGCATTTTGCAGCCCTGATGGACTTGTATGCCTCTGGATCAGCCTCGCACGTGGACACCTGGCACCAACTCCTGGGCAGAACCCTTACCCCGGTGGAGTGGCACACCATCCATAAGAGGGAATATCAGTGTGTTTGGAATACTAGTTGCCATCAAACACAGTTTCAGCTTTTAGAGCAAGCCTACATGACCCCTGTTAGGATGGCACAATGCAGTCTGTGGGTGGGGCATGGGGCAACTGCTGGAGGGGCTGTGGGCAAGAGGGTGGTGGGATTGCATGCGAATTTGAACCTTTTGGGATGAACTGACCCAAATTGTTAATATAATAACTGAGGGGAACCTTGAAACCAATCCAGTCTGCTGCCTATTAGGACTCCTCACCTCTGCACTGGGAGTCCTGCGACACTTGCGACGCTTAACTGAGCTTCTCCTTCTGGGGGGGCGTATGGTGGTGGCACGATTCTGAGAAAACCAAAGGGACCGATCATCAGGGACTGGACGTCCCGAGTATCAAAGCTCATGCGCATGAATCAGCTGGCCTCCCTAGTTAAAGGGCAAATAGATTCCATACCATTCTTTGGAGACCCTATTGGGTGTGGCTTGCCACCCAAAGGGGTAATGCCAGAGCAAGTGTCAGTGCTGCGTCGACTTCGCATCCTTTCCTTTGGGTGGTGATAAACCACACTACCTGGTGTGGCCTTGCAGGGGCCTGTCTCGGTACTATGTCAGGATGGGGTGGTTCTTTATCTTTGAGTTACCTCCAACTGGAGACAGCGCTTCTGTCTATCGCCATCCTGAGATTCCCTAAAGGGACAAATGTAACTGATATGTATGTAATCACCTATGGCCTGCTTCCTACCCTTCATTGTACTGCATTACTGCTGTGGATGGTAATACTACCTGCACACTGCCTGTTGATTGATGTCGTGGGGGGAATGGGAGGAAGTGGGATGCTGCGGGTGTCTTCCTTCCCTCTCCACCTCTCCTTCAAGCTCTGTGATTATCTTTAACTTTCTACTATGGTAACCTGCCCTGTTGTTTACCCTGAATGGGGACTGGAACTTGTATAAATATGGGAGTGCTTTGACTCATGGATATAGAATGTAGATATATGGAAGTTGTATATGGCTATTGTTTGTATTGACATCCTCGTACTTCACAAATAATGTTATTAAAAAAAAACTTTTTTAAAGTACATTTATAGCAAAAACCCTGTGAGAGTCAGTTGGACCATTGGATGATAGAGGGGTAAAAGGGGTGCTAAAAGAGGACAAGGCCATAGCAGAGAGACTCAATGAATTCCTTGCTTTGGTCTTTACTGAAGAAGATGTGGGGAAGATACTTATGCCTGAAATGGTATATAAAGGTGATGTAGCCGAAGACATAAAAGAAATATCGATGAACTGGGAGGATGTATTACAACTGAAGAGTAGCAAATCACATAATCCAAGGATGTTGTAAGGACTGTGAAATATGAGATTGCAGACCTCATTAGTCTTCTGTGAACTATCATTAAAATTATCTGTAGTACCTGAGGATTGGAGAGAGGCCAATGTAACTTCAATTTTTAAAAAAGGTTCCAGGGATGATCTGGGAAACTACAGACCAGTGATTCTGATGTCACAACTGGGAAAAGTGGCAGAAACCATTATAAAGAATAAAATTACTGAACATGTAGATAGACACGATTTAGTGGGAGAAAGCCAATATGAATTTGGCTAAGGAAAGTCTTGTCTTACTAATCTGATATGTTCTTTTAAGGTGTGAATAAATAGGTAGACAAAGGTGAGCCCGTTGATATAGTGTATCTGGATTTTCAGAAAGCCTTTGACAAGGTCCCTCATGAGAGACTCTTGGTGAAATTAAATAGTCATGGGATTGAAGGCAGTGTAGTATTGTGGATCAGGAACTAGTTAAAAGATAGAAGGCAGAGGGTAGGGCTAAACGGCCAATTTTCTCAATGAAGAAAGGTGAATAGTGGAGTACCCCAGGGATCTGTGTTGGGTCTACTGATTTTTATCATATTCATAAATGACCTGGAAATAGGAATAATAAGTGAGGTGATCAAATTTGCAGATGAGACAAAATTATTCAAAGTTGTTAAAATGCTAGAGGATTGTGAAAACTTGCAAGAAGAACATGAAAAATTAGAAGACTGGATGTCCAAATGGCAGCTAAAATTTAATGTGGACAAGTGCAAAGTTATGCACCTAGGAAAGAACAACCCGGACTATCGTTACTCGATGCAAGGTACCACCTTAGAGAACACCACCCAAGAAAAAGATTTAAGCACATTGTAGATACTATTTTGAAACCCTCCACCCAGCATGCAGTGGTAGCCAAGAAAGCAAATAGAATGCTAGGAATCATAAGAAAAGGAATAGAGAATAAAACCAAGGATACTATAATGCCTAAGTATCATTCCATGGTGGACCGCACCTTGAATATTGTGTGGAATTTTAGTCACCATACCTTAAAAAGGATATAGCTGAATTAGAAAAGGTAAAAGAAGAGCGACAAAAATAGTAAAGGGAATGGAAGGATACCCCTATGAAGAGAGGCTTAAAAGGTTGGGGCTCTTCAACTTGGAAAAGAGATGGCTGAGGGGGGATATGATAGAGACCTATAAATTAATGAATGGAGCGGAACAGGTAAGCATAGATCGGTTGTTTACACCATCAAAAAGTAGAAAGACTACAGGACACACATTGAAGGTACAATGCAATACATTTAAGATTAATAAGAGAAAATATTTTTTTACTCAACATGTAATCAAACTCTGAAATTTGTTACAGGAGGATGTAATAAAAGTTGTTATTGTAGCAGGGTTTAAAAAAAGGTTTGGACAAGTTGCTGGAGGAAAGGTCCATAAATCATTATGAATGACGACCTGGGAAATCCATTGCTTGCACTGGGACAAGCACTGTGACACCTATGTGCCTCTTTGGGAACCTGCCAGGTACTTGTGACCTGGATTGGCCACTGTTGGAAACAGAACCTTGATGAACCTTGGTCTGACCTAGTAAGGTGGTTCTTATGTTCTTATGTAAAAAGGCCTTCATTGCTGAAAAATCCCTTATAAAATTATCTGCAAAAGATATATGGCATCTTTAGTTGAGTGGTATTTTGTCTGCTATTATATGTGCTATCTGTGTTAATAGAAGTGTGAGTTGTTTGTGGATGAATATAGATTAAAGGCATATTCGCCAACATGCTGATATATAATGATATGAGGAGGTAGAATATAGATTTTGTGGTTGTAAGGAAGTGTGTCAATTGAGTTTTCCACTGGCAATTCTTAGTGCCCCATATCTTGTTACAGCATCTGCAGTTTGATGTCTATAATAAGCTTTTTTTTTTTTAGAAATGCTTAAGTTGTATATTTTTCTACATTCACTCCTATCGCAGAGAGGTGAATAAGTGTTTCAGAGGGTGTCTAAGTATTAAATTTGTGCAAACATTTTTGTCCACTCACCCTTTATTTGCATTGACATCGTGGCCCATCCACTTCTAAATGCTGTTTGTGTCAGACAAATATATTTGGATATTGATAAAGGATAATTAGGTTTTCCACTCTGAGGCAGCCTAACGTGGTTTATCAAATGTAATGACGTAAAGTAATCAATGTATTCCATAGGTCAGGCAAGATTGGCTATGATCCCCTTAATCATATGCTCGTTTGGATGCAATTCACCACGGGTGGGCAACCTGAGCAGGCCGCCCTTCTGGCAGGGATTGCAAAAATTTGTGTTCAATGACCACTTTAAATAGCTATTCACCTTTGTCTCCAGCTCTAGGAAGGGCGCCTCTGTGCATCATTCTATAGCAGGTATCAAGCTAAAGGTGATTTCTAGTTCATTAGTTATGCTAGCTGGAGGAAACTATTCTACAGCACATCATGGACACCTTCTGAATATATTTCCTACTTCTTAACAGGAAATCTAAGTCAAAAAATGCTGGACGTAGCTAAGAAGGATCAAGAAAATATAGAGCTAAGAGTGCAATTGAATACATAAGTCATATTACTCCCCTAGGGTGTCTTGGTAAAGCAGAGATTTCTGGATGAGATATTGTGGACTATTTCTATTTCTGTTTTAAATTTATACCCTGCTCTGCTCTCGAAGACTCAGAATGGCTTACAAACATAGCAATAATAGTATAACAAATAGCATGCACTATAGAGCAAAACGTCTGGACAAATATTACATCTATCTCGCCAAACTCATTGTGCCTTAAATCTGGTGTGTTTCTGTAGCATTTATCAAAAGGAAATATGTAAAAACAAAGCAAGATTGATTTTATCAACTTATCCTATCAAAACACATTTGCTTTTTCTAATTTGTTTTCTTTTACATTACTCAGTTGGAAGAGATCAGCAAAATATTGTGAGAAAACATATCCATGCAGAAAAGTATGAGACATCTATTTTGTTAGTACTGCCAGGAAGGAAATGAGAACACTGGGCAGTTTTGGAGAGAAAAGCAATTGTTGAGTGAGCGGCTTGTGCTGGTATTTCCTCTGTCTAAGGTCCTGCTAGAGTTTCTTAGGGCTTCACTTCGCACACAGGTTAGCTTGGCTTCTGTGCATAATTTTGTGCACTACCGTGGGCACCTTGTATAACAATGAGTCCTCCGCACAAGCTAACTGTGCACAAATACTCGGGTAGACATTATCACATAGCTCATTTAAATACCATGGTAATGAAGATATTAGCTAGTCAACACAGATACAGAGAAGTGTGCACAAGACCAAATATTTGAGGGTTGTCTAACACTGGGTCTTGGGAGGAGTAAAAGACTAGCTCCTTCTTATGCAATCAGCATTAGTGAGAACGTTATGCCTGTTTCCTCTCTTTACTGCCAGCATACAGGACACACAACTTTATTTATTTATTTATTTATTTATTTTATTTAACAGTTTCTTCTATACCGCCCCTTCCAGAGATCAGGGGCGGTTTACATTAAACAGTGAACAGAACATTTGTATACATCTGTATACATTTACAAGGAACATTATGTTTTTAACTATTTACAAGTGTAATTACAAGGAATATATTTTTGAACGTTAACTAGAACAGTGCTTATCAAACTATGTACAGGTTATAATAACATGGAGCACAACATAGTTGATTACCAGTGGTTATTTACAATAGTGATATAGCCGACAGTTTGAGTAGATCTTTTGCATGTTGTGTGAAATGTTTTGCATGTTGTGTGAGATATGTAAGGTTTATTGAGTTAGTCGTTTGTTCTGTCTTGGGTACTGTGGATGTGTTTCTGTGATTGTTTTGGAGAGGTTTTTTGTTGATGTGGGATCTCAAAGTGTTTTGTAAAGAGGTAGGTTTTTAGTTCCTTTTTGAATTGATGAAGGTCTTTTATCATGCGTAGTGTTAATGGTATTTCATTCCAGAGGGTGGGGGCAGCAAAGGAGAAAGCTCTATCGCTTGTTGTCGCTTTAGTTTTTCTGAAATTTGTTTTTATGTTGAGGGAATGGATTGCATTCCGTCTGCGCGTTCTAGTTTCTGCTGGGGGGTGTATTAGAGTAGATAGTTGTGAGGGACAGATTTTATTAATGATTTTGAAAGTAGTTAGAAGGATTTTATATTTTATTCGGCTGTTTATAGGGAGCCAGTGTAGGTCTAACAGAATTGGGGTCACATGGTCTGTTAGTTTAGCTTTTGTGATCATCTTGGCGCATATGTTTTGGGCTCTTTGGAGAAGGTATATGCTCTTTAATGGAAGTCCGTTTAGGAGACTATAATTTCTCTGGCTTTGTTGAAGGGGAAGCATTGAGGAGGAGGTGTGCTGGAAACAAAGAAATGCTGAACTGTTGATTATTATTTAGTATTGCAAAGATTATGCATTGGCTCTTGGAGTTGGATACACATACAGATGTGCTGGAATGCTATTTTGCACATAAATAATAGTACAGGAAAAGCAGTATGTGCAGAGTAGCATTCAGCAGCCCTCTAGCAGAGACTCGTGTACACATGTATCTGGTGTGCTCTCTTATGTTAGTCTGCTCACAGCCTAAGTGCATACTATTTGCCTACTATATTAGAGCACAATTTGTTTTTTTTTTTACATGTTCATTAGGAAACCATGCACTGAGCTGCAGCACAAAGCTCTAATGCACGGCTTTCTGCACCAGATTCAGAGGACCAGACCACCCATGCAAGTGCAGAGTCAAAGACCTACACTTTTTTTTTTTAATTGGAGGTCCATTGCTGCCGCCAAAGGAACAGGAAAAGCGGCAGTGGGGCAAGGGTAGGCCAGGCTAGCAGCATGAGGGTGGGGGGGGGGGGGGCCCAAGGCCGGTGGTCAGCAGAAAACTGGCCCTTCATTGACGGGTTTTACCATCCTGCCAGCCTGCAGTTCAGAAAAACGGACAGGCAGGCCTAAAATATGTCAGTTGGCAACCCTACAGTAACTGCACTCCTATTTTTTTATGCCCTGTGTGGCTGTACCGCTGGCACATGCCTAGGTCCGGCACTATGTGTATTGAATGAATTTAAAATGAATTGATCTGCTTATTTTCTCTTATGCATTTTAGCATGACCTGCACATTTCTGGGGGTCCCTTCATATTAAGTTTTGACAATAAGAAATTTTAGCTTGGCATATATCCTAAATGGAATAGAATATGGATGAACGCCTTAGTCACACGTGCCTTGATTACTGCATGCTCTACATTGCACATAACCTACAGCCACACTCAATCCAACCTGTTCCATGGTCTGACCGCCGCTTAATAGAATTCTCGCTACCCTATCCACACAAGCACAACCTCCAGGCAGACAGCTACAACACTTCAAGAAAATTCCAATCCCTGGATAACAAAACCTTCATCCAGAAACTATTACCAAGTCTAATGACATCCATAGAGAATGACCACTTAGAAGCCCGGATACACAAATGGAACTCAACTATAAAAACAATGGCCCAGTCACTACCACACACCCACGTATAGGAACTCCTTGTGGCCTTGGGCAAACCTCTTAACCCTCCATTGCATCAGGTACACATAGATTGTGAGCCATTTGGGGAAAGGGGAATGTATCCAGCACCTGCTTATAGTGATTGTAAATCACTCTGATGCCCTTCAGCCTGGGCGGTATATCAAGAAATTTTATAAACATAAACATATGCAACCAACGCAGAAAACTCCTCCACACTGAAGGAATTCAAATGCAATTTGCAACAAACCAAAAACAAATTAGTAAAAACAAGGACCAAGGGCTCAAAGCAATCTATTTAGAGAAACAAAAAACATATCATGCACTCCCCAACCAAGCAAAAAAAAAAAAGAGTACCACACAAACCTTGTAAAAGGTGCTATCAACAAACCAAGAGAACTCTTCGACATTGTGAAAATATTAACAAGGTGTAACTCCGTAGACCATGAGAAATACACACCCAATCCTCAACAAATGGCAGACTATCTGCAATCAAAACATAGCATAAACAATCACAGCAAGCCAATACTCTCCCAGCACAGCGAGACCAACAACACCACTTATATCTGGATCACATTTGAACCGTCAACCACAGACAGATGGACAGTATAATTACCTCCATAAATACTACTACCTCTCCTCTAGACCCATGCCCAGTATCTTGGATAGAAATTGCAAAGCCTCAGCTCATTCCCTTCATCACCGATGTAGTAAATGACTCACTCAAACAAGGATTCCTTCCACCCTTGCTAAAGCAATCTTCCATCCACCCCATCTTAAAGAATTTGAACCTCGATCCTTCCTCGCCATCATCATACAAACTGATATCCAGCATCCCCTTCCTTGCAAAGATCACAGAAAAAGCAGTCCAAATCCAACTACAAAACCACATTGGTGATCATGCTCCATTAAATCAACAACATGTTTTCTGCCAAAAGCATGGGGTCAAAACCCTCCTTACCTCCCTATTTGATACACTAATATTAGGCACTGAACACATCTCTCAATAATTTATCCTCCTTTTCCTAGACATATGAGCTGCATTTGATTCAGTCGCTCACCAACTCCTCAATAGACTACATGACATAGGAATCCACGGCAACATCATCAAATGGTTTCAATCTTACCTAATGGATCGCAACCAGCAAGTAAAAATAGGCTCCAATAAATCCCTCCCCTGCCCCAATGGTCAACACTCTCCTTGATACTTTTCAACATATAAATTCAACCATTCTGTGATGTCATAAAAAGCTTCAACATAAAATTTATTTTATTTATTTATTTTAATTTCTTATATACCGCACTCTTTGACATCAGCGCGGTTCACAGAGAACATAAACAAAACCAGAACAACAGGCTGTTCTTTATTACATATAACAGGAGTATAGACTTGGAGCAACATGGGAGAACTATTTACATGGAATATGCAATCTGTTAAATAGATAACATATCATATCATGCAATCTGTTAAATAGATATCAAATATATGCGGATGACATCATGATCTCAACAGACTATTTTAACATTTCCAAATATTTCACTGCACTGATAAAATGGCTACAAAAAACATAACCTCTATATCAACTACAAGACTGAAATCTTCCACATTACCAGAGACCCCACTTCAGCCCTCCAGAAACAATAAAATTGTGTATGGATAACAAAGAGCTATTAGTCAAAAAAGAAGTCAAATATCTCAGAGTAATACTCGACCAGAAGATGAACCTACAGCCTCAAATAAAAGCAAACAACCAAGTCAATATATCACAAACTTAGAATCCTAAAGAACCTGCATCCCCTCCTGAACCTCCCTGACTTCCGAGCAGCATGCCGGGCCATCATTAAACCCATATTAAATTACTGTAACTCCATCTACCATGGTTTCCCCAAACCTAGTACATACCCACTTCAACTGGCGCAGAATACTGCTGCAACACTCATCCATGGAATGTCCATTCAGACACACATCACCCCAATCCTTAAACACCTGCACTGGTTACCCATTACATCAAGGTTCAAATATAAAGCAATTCTTAATATGTACAAAATCATAAACAACCTCTCTGCTGAATGCCTTCGACCTCTAATAAATAAGGTCCCAAACAACAGACCGAGAAGGCATAACACCATCAAACTGCTTGACATACCCTCGCAAAAAGCCACAAAGAGCCAAAGGGCATGCCATAGGGCTTTTTCCTTATATGCCCCAATAGTGAGGAATGAAATTCCCCCTCAACTCAGAATAATTGAGACCATCGGAGATGTCCGCAAAAAACTAAAAACCTTGATACTACGGTGTGGAACCTCAATAATCTGCCAAGCACTAAAATATCTGTTCCACAATGCATGTACATAGTTAGAACCCATCCCTCCAGTTGTTCCCCACCCCTCCCTACAACCCCTGTTGCAAGCTGTTACATGTAATGCACACAGTTGTTTTTATGTTGATGTTACATTACACAGTGTTATATGTTAGCTGCCTTGACTTATAGAAAGACGGTATATAAATATAGTTACATAAATAACTAACCCCAATATCAGAATCTAATCAGATTTACTTTGGTTAGCCTTAGTATTATTTAGAGTTGCTATGCAACAGAGGTTTGCTGGAGAAATCCTTTCCACGGCTAATGGTATAGTAATAGGGTTCTATCATGTTTTATTCCTTGCTAAAGAAACCAACTGAGACAGTGACCACCAAGAACTAAGAGCAGGTGACCTTATTGTAATACTAATGACAATCCTTTGCTACACTCTGGTTGAAGGAGAACTAATTTTGATTGCCTGGGAAATAGCAGAAGATTAAGATAAGAAAAATCTCGGGGAATGAAATATGAAGATTTCTTTTTTTTTATAGGCAGCATTCAAAAGTTATAATCTCAGCAGCCTCTGGTCCAGAAATAGCTGACTCTATATGTTGCACCTTTGAATTTGCTTCAAACTGCTTTTAAAAACACTAAGCTAAGGTTCATTACTGTCATGCTGACTGCTTTTCTTTTTGAAAGATGAATAGTCTTTGATGGAAAGAGGAATGGTTTGAAACAGGTCAAAATGACTTAATAATGTACCATACTTGTATGGTCTACTCTACTGCAAAAAGTCTAAATTAGCTCACATAATGAAGACACCTTTTTGAACTTAGCAGTCTCTAGTTCATTTCATGCTCACTTGGATCTCATGGCTTGGGATATTCTATCCACAAAGAAACATGTTCTTTTGACCACAAAAAATTTCAGAATTAAATGTGATATTTAGAGTTCTTTTCTGTTCTGGTTTCTTCTTTATCTTCATTTTTCATGACCTCTCATTTTTCTGTCAATGAATCTGACTGAATAGGTAAACTGTTTTGGAAGGGGAATGTTGGGTATTTGTAGTTTAAGGTGCATTCAGTCGATTGTGTATGCAATACATTTTTAAGGCACACTAACAAACCAAATACATTCTAACAAATGCATATCCCTATTTTGGGTATTCTGACATTATAAAGCACTTTGTAAAGGTTGAAATATAAACAAATTGATAAATGAAGGATTGAATTAATTGCCAACCTCAGAGGAAGAGACCAAAGGAGAACAAAACCACCCTCATGGGAGCAGAGAACAAACAAGAGCAGGATGACTGAGAACAATGCGGTATAAGCAACTTTATTTCAAGCAACTCCAATGTGTTTTGGCTGTGAAGCCTTCCTCAGGGGGTACTAGCCTCTAAAACAAACAGAAACATTAAAACATAATAAATCCAAATAATAAGAACACAACAAATAATTTAAAAGCAAGGAAAAGAAAATCCGTAACGATCTGCAATTCATGCAGTAAACGGTAAAAGAGTTAAAAGAACAAGGTTGTGAGTGCGTTATGGACATCCTAAAACAAGGTGTGAACCATAAAACCTATATCAGACTAATATAATCAATGACCTTAATACTTATCATACATACCAAATGTACAAAATATAAATCATGAATGTGCCTATTTGTGAGGACCATAGATACATAGGAGGGATGAGGAGGGCAAACAAACAAAAAAGTTATACACTTATGAGTATTGCTGTTAGACCCAATATTTGTCTTGGTTGTGTTAAAAAAGTCCAATAAATCAAAGTAAGAATGTAGTGAGTGAATAAAATATTGTAAAGTAAAAAAACACCAACTAGACGCCGAAACACAAAATTAAGAATGAAGGACACCGGACTTGCCTTTCGCCAAAACGTGTAGATTCCTGACGTTAGTGATCAAAGAAGCCCTACAGTGTTATGCATATGTTTTAAAACCAACAGAGTTTCACGCCAAGGCAGAGTTCAAAGTGGAAGGAGTCTCAATGCAACCTCTAATTCAACGATTTATTCTAGGGTACACCATACAAAGTTAGAAACAAAGTATCTTGCCATGCATTGTTGCTGCACTTTGGGGATTGATTGCATCAAGCTACAATATATGAAGGACTGAAATAATTGAATTATGGCTAGGAAGGGGGGTGGGGGCGTAGCATATGCTATTGAGAATACAGAATAGGAAATTATTCCCCAATGTTGGCCCATCACTTGATGCTTAAAATAATACGAGAATCAATTCTAATGCTACGAGCAATTGCCAGCCACTTATTAAAGCCAGCTCATATTCACCAGGGGAACTATCAAACTGAAATTGCAGTGGAACTAAGGGGTATGTTTACTAAACCGCGGTAAAGGAGCAAGTGTGCCGTTAGTACATGCTGTGCATATGCACACTTAGCGCATGCAAAAATCCACTTTAGCATGCGCTAACGGTATCAGCCACCTTAGCACATGCTAATAGTACCTGTGTGTGGAGAGAAGGCATGCACGGGGTGGAGAGTGGGGGTCAATGGGCGGGGAGTGGGCAGGAACAAGGCTTACTCCCTTAATGCAGGCACCTTAACGGCAGGAACCCTAATGCAATTCAAAACCTGGCGGAAAGGGTGGTTTTGAGGAGAGAGAGCCTATTTTACGTCTGCAATGTGATACACAGACAGGGAAGCCCAAAAGAGTGATAGTAGTGATCCATTAGCAGCAACAGCATAGTGCCCAAGTATGAAAGGGCACTATGTTGATGGTGCAAATGGGAGCAAAGGAGGTGGCATATGGGTCATGCAGTGGGGGCTGTTGGTGCATAAAGGGGACTAGGCATCTGCCAGGATGGCACATAGGAACATATGAATACAAAATATGCCAAACTGTATCAGACCAAAGTCCATCATGCCCTGTGTCCTCTGTCTAACAGTGCACAATCTATGTCACAAGTACCTAGCAGTTTCCCCAAAAGACACACAGGATCCACAATAACTGTAATGGGGCAAGCAGGGCATAGATTGGATCCTGTTTAGCAATGGTTTATGGACCGTTACCCTGGACCCCATCTAAACCTTTTTAAACCCAGCTACACTGACAGTTTTTACCACATCTTCTGGTAATGGATTGCAGGGTTTGATTGCGTGTTTACTGAAAAATTATTTTCACCTAGAATATCTAAATGGGTTACACTGTAGCTTGTCACGCCCCAGCCCTCTGCCTAAGGCTTAGAGGGGTAGGGTTGCCATTAACTTCTCTTATAAAAGGTTGAATAAACTATTTTTCTCCAGTGAAGCATGCTGGGTGTTGTAATTTTGGCCTTCTAAGATGAAGTGTAGTCATGAAACCGAAAGTAAAGGCAAATGACAAAATTTATTCCCCAAACGCAAACAAAGTCCATGTAGACTGTAACAGGATACTTCTCCATTCATTCGCTTAAGTTATTTACAACTTAGGCTGGATGAGCTTCGCAGTCATTAATTATATGCAGCTGCTTATCAATATAACAGATAAAGAAAACACAGCTTCTTTATTCAACAAAGTAAAAATATCTTCTTTTTACCTTTGCCTTCATTAAGCATTCAAATGTACAGGCAACCGGTATCTTCCCCTTAAAAAGAGCAAGTTCCTACCTTCAGTTCAGGCTAGGTTTTATTACTCTACTTTCCAGGAGTCTTTATCTTTTCAGCTATTCTTTAGTCCCGGCTGAGAATCATCTTAGCCTGGCACAGGCAGGCGCCCGGGAGCCGAGGGGTTAACCTTGGGGGAGGGAGGGAGGGGCTGGGGGGGGGGCGGGCGGCGACGCCGACCCGAATATAGAGCAGGGTCGGGCCGTGGCTCGCCCTCTTTCCTCCCCGGTGACGCATCTCGCAATAAGGAGATGTCCAGGACAACGCGACGAAGTACACGCGCTGCGTCTCGACAACTGCCGCAGCCGCCCACACCGACAACAACCAATCAAGAACTTGAGGAATTAATTACGGAGATTCGGCAGCAAGTGAATCAACATGGCTTAAGTGCCTTCCGACAGCAACTAAGGGCAGCCAGCAACAGATTGGATGGACCACAACCGGCGAGCACCGTCATGGCACCGGAACCCTCGAGCTCTGCCACAGACATCACCAGCACGGCCAGTGGTAAGTCCAGGGGCGAAAAAAGGACACTTGGGTCTCTATCCTCATCATCTGAGGACTCCTCATCTGACACGGATGGGGAGGTATCACTAGCATCCGCAATGCATACTATTTTAAAAACATTTAACAAAAAGAAAAAGACAGGAAAAAAAACTAACCAGCTAACGCCCGTGTGGGGGGCGCACAAGGAGGCACCCGCACAGGGAGCCAACCTGGGAACAGACGGGTCAGTCGGTCAGACGACCTCACCCGCCCTGGGGACATTGGGCCCGGCAGCAGTTAGTGGGGATCCGCGCTGCGGTGTGAGCTCGCTGGCCAGCACAGTTCCACGGAGAATCAAAAAGCGCATATGGCGCAGGGAATATATTGATATATTTTCCCTATTGATCAAAGATCACGAAGGGGAGGCCAAAGCAGCTAAGGATAAGGATAAGTACGGGGAGCGGAGACCCAAGATCACGAAGTCCATAAACAATTGGGTTTCTGCCTTTCATATTTATATGAGCGTGGTCCTGGAACGGGAGCCCGAGCTGCACCAGTACCTTATCAAGTATCTGGACACCATCACCCAGGCGCATAAGCGGCTAGGGGGTTGGGCCTGGCTCAATTATGATATTAAATTCAGAGAAAGCCTAGCAGAAGATCCGACCATGACATGGCAACACCGGATAGTGGACATGTGGCTTGAAGAGATGGCTCCCAACCGTCCGTTGTGCCTGGAAGGGACATCCCAGTCCTTTCAGGCGCCGCAATGGCGACAAAACCTGCAGATGCCGGTTCGCAGAGCATGCCGACAGTACAACGCGGGGAGTTGTACTTGGCGCCCGTGCAAATTCCGTCACGTATGTTCCAGCTGTGGAGGCAGACACACGTCGATCACCTGCAGGTCCGGTAGGGATAACAAACCATTTCGCACAATGCAGCCACGTGGGAGTGACAGCCATGGCCAGAACTCCCATCAGGCTTGATCAATTGCGACCGTGGCTGAGAGCCTACCCGTTGCGGGAAAAAGCCGTGGACATCGAGAATGGTTTTGCACGGGGTTTCCGCATCCCGGCCGCGGTACCAGCACGGCACCGGATAATAAACAACTCCCCTTCAGTCAAAAAGTTCCACGCAGTAGTCCAACAAAAAATAGAGAAGGAATTAGAGCTCGGCAGTGTGGCAGGTCCCTTCAGGGAACTTCCTAACCCTGACCTAGTAATATCCCCGTTGGGAATTGTACCCAAGAAGGAGCCCGGAAAATTCAGGCTCATCCATAACCTGTCATACCCGGAAGGAAAATCGGTCAATGATAGCATCGATCCATCCTTATGCACCGTGAAGTATGCGACAATCGACCATGCTATTGATATTATTCGGAGGCATGGGGGGCAGTCGCAACTAGCGAAAGCGGACATCGAGTCCGCTTTTCGACTACTTCCAGTGCATCCGGACTCTTTCAAACTATTGGGCTTCTACTTCAATGGGGAATATTATTATGATATGTGTTTGCCCATGGGTTGCTCAATCTCATGCGCTTATTTTGAGCAATTCAGCGCATTCATACACTGGGTGGTGGAAGACATAGCAGGTGCCAACACAGTTGTTCATTACCTGGACGATTTTTTATTCATAGGGAAGGATACGAGGGATTGCCAAAGAATACTGAACGTATTCCAGCAAGTGGCCCTGTGCTTTGGCATCCCCTTGGCGGGTGACAAGACATGTGGACCCACTCAGGTGATCACCTTCTTAGGTATAGAACTCAATGTGCAGGGACAGCTGTCTCGCTTACCTGAGGAGAAAATCATTAAACTAGAGACTGCAATGCGAGGCATGCAGGAACGCAAAAAAGCAACATTGGAGCAATTCCAATCGTTGCTAGGACTGTTGTGCTTCGCTTGTAGAATCATGCCAATGGGGCGGGTATTCTGTCGCCGCATAGCAATGGCAACGAAAGGGGCCAAGAAGAGGCAACACAAAATTCGGGTCACAAAATGGATAAAGGAAGACCTCTGCATGTGGGTGCAATTTCTGCAATCCTTCAACGGTCTCGCATTTTGGCAAAAACACCCGGTCCCGAATGAGGAGCTTGACTTGTTCACGGATGCCGCAGGTGGGACTGGTTTTGGCATATATTTCAGAGGGGCATGGTGCGCGGAAGAGTGGCCTCCCGAGTGGCACTCCACGGGCACCACAAACGACATCACGTTCCTTGAACTTTTCCCGATCTTAGTCGCCCTGGTCATCTGGGCCCCGCACTTGAAGGACAGAGCGATCACATTCCACACTGACAACGTGGCGGTGGTATACGCGATAAATGGAATGCGGGCCCATACGCAAAGCGTGGTATCCCTGTTAAGACAAATTGTTATGTTGTGCCTTACTTACAATATAACCATCAGGGCAGAGCATATTCCAGGGCGGTGTAATAACCTTGCCGACGCTCTCTCTCGCTTTCAGATCTCGCTGTTCCAGTCGTTAGCACCAGGTGCCGACATGACCAAGACGGCTGTCCCAAAGAGAATATGGGACTGTGGTCCGCCGAAGTATGGGACCTTGTACTAAAATCATTATCAGCGAAAACCAGGCGAAGATACCTGAAGGCGTGGTGGGACTTCCAGGTGTTCTGCCAGAGGCGCAGGTCAGCAGATAACGAGCCCACGACGGAAGCCATCCTGGAATGGATTTTATGGGCCAAGAATAGCGGAGTTAGGAAATCAGCTGTCAAGGCAAAACTCGCAGCGATCTCGTTCTTTGCAAAAGCAAGCGGCAGAAACAGCCCAGCGGCAGATTTTGTCATCACGAGAGTGTTAAAGGGCTGGGTGACGGAGCGGCCGCGCACGCTAGAACAAAGGCGTCCGATAACTCATTCGATACTGCAGAAGCTCATATCAGCTGCGGGTCGGATCTGTTTTAACGACTTTGAGGCCAAGCTCTTCAGATGCGCATTTTCATGGGCTTTCTACGGAGCATTCCGAATAGGTGAGCTAGTAGCCCCGGCAAGCCGGGTGCACGAAGAAGGGGGCATTATGAAGCATGATGTTACCTGGCAGGACGGAACACTGTCATTATATGTCCGGAAATCCAAAACGGATCCGGAAGCGAAAGGGGCACAAATTGTGCTTCACCCGCTACCAGGTGATCCGTCTTGCCAATTAGAACCTTCGCGGAATATAGTCAACTCTGCCCGGAAAACGCCGAGCAATGGCTGGTACATGAGAACGGGGCCCCGCTCTCGCGCTTCCAATTTGCCAGGGTACTCAAGCTATCCTTGGTGGCAGCCGGCTTGGAGTCGTCCTTGTACGGGACACACTCATTCAGGATTGGGGCCGCTTCAACGGCGGCCAGCTTAGGTATGTCAAGTGTACAGATCATGAACCTCGGAAGATGGCGCTCCAGCAGGTACAAGCTGTATGTACGCCCGGTTTAACGCCGGCCGTGCAAAGAACGCAGTATGGTGCAAAACCATATAGACGTGTGTATGTATATATACATATAGATATATATATCGGATGTAGATATATACATATGCAATAAATGAATAATAAGGCAAATAAAAAAAAAAAAAATAGAAATAGTTGGCGGATATGCACAGCGACATGACAATGATGTATGTGAGTGTTACTATGTCCCAGTACTTATATGTCATGAATAATAGGTGCCAAAGCCCGGCAGGAGGCATGGATATGCGGCCACTCATTCATCCATTGGGCAGAGAGGAGGGCAAGAAACAGACTGCAGGGAAGCAATCTGGGTCTCCCGAACGACGTCATAAACGTTACCTGGCTGGGTAAGAGAGGGATGGTGTGGGACCAGCTACTGCCCCTCCTTTTACAGATGAGAGAGGATGGAGGACGACCTTGGGCAATAATTGTGCATCTGGGAGGGAATGACCTTACGGGTACACACAGTGTGGAATTGACAAAAAAAATGCAGAGAGACATGTTAACGCTGCGCGATGCCTTCCCGACAGCGGCCCTGGCATGGTCACATATTATACCCAGACGGGTGTGGAAAGGGGAATGGTCCCATAAGGCAATTGAGAGAACACGGCGAAAAGTCAATAAGTGGATGGCCCATTTTATGGTAGCAATGAGCGGCAGCAGTATCATTCACGACCTCATAGACGAGACGTGCCCTGGTTTGTATAGGGCAGACGGGGTACATTTATCAGATATTGGATTGGACATATTCATTTGTACTCTGCAGGAAACACTCGAGCAGTTATGGCAGAGAGTCAGGTTGGCCACAGCAGCGGGAAAAGGGTGGGGGACCCTCTCAGCACGCGAGGAGTCGCAGCTGTGAGGGGTGGCGGAAAAGATAGGAACCACCCTTTACGAGAGAGCGCACAGCCCAGCCATGGAAGAGGGGGGAGCAGGCATACTAGAACTCAATTGTCCCCCAACAGCACGCAAATGAAAACAGGAACAGTGTCCAGAGGGCCTTCCCAAGCTTGCACGGCACGGGAGGGGGAAGGGACGAGCAACGTAGCCCTGCTCACACCTTGGACGGGCCGTGGGTGGTGGCAAAGCAGGACACTGCGGCGAACGGGAGGGGAGCAGGAAAGGCCTGTTGCGGCAGGCGCCCCTTCCTAGGGTATGCCCATAGGAACCGGGGGGGCAGTGGGAAAAGGCTTAGACGGCATTTTTCCAGACATCACTGCCGGGCCTCCTAGAAAGGAAGAGGGCGGGCTGTGCCTCTTAGCAGGTGTAAGATGAGTGGTTATGCATTAATGTTTTTAATGTTGATAATGTGTAGTTTTTCATGCTGTGGCCAACAGTTTTTGTAGGCTGTATTCCCAAAATATGTTAAAAATAAAAGTATTGTTTGGTTGAAGAAAATGGTAAGAGTATAATATGTGGGCAAGGAAGGGGGGAGGGAGAGGGACGGGGAGGGGGGGGGGTAGTGGCTACTGACCCGAGGCGGACATACGGGTCGCCAGGCTGAGCAAAGGGACTCAATGCTAACAGCTTGACATAGAGTATAGTCCATGAGTACTTTTGGAGGCAATAAATCCTGCTCAATAGGCTCAACCTGCATTTCCTCTGGCTCCAGTAATGCAGTTCCCTGCTCTGAGCTTTTAACGTATGTCTCAGGGTCTATTCTCTCTGAGGATCCCTGTGTCTCTCTTGAGCGCAGCTCCACCCGGTAAGGATAAATTGTACCTGAAGCTGAGGTCACTTCTCCTTGGCTGTGTTCAACAGTCTCCCTCCAGCTTCGGGGAAACAGTCCCTGGTTCACTTCCCTGAGTTCCTTCCTGGAGCTCTGCCACGGCTCCCTGTTCCAGGCTTGGCTCCTTTGACTCCTGTGCTGAGTCCTGGGCTCCCACCTCTGAACTCTCTGAACCTTCTGATCAGGAACTGGGGATTGGAACCTTCTCTGCTCTCTCCTTCCGTGCTCTTTCCCTCCGGTCTCTCTCTTCCCATGCTCTTCTCTTCCGGGCTCTCCCCCTCCAGGCTCTCCTTTCTTTCTCTCTAGCCAAGGTTTATATCCCTGCTTCCCGGGCAGTGTCTCTCCCTCTCTGGACAGGTGCTTTCAATTATATTCCAAGCCTGCAACTATGTCAGCAGAGCTTGGGTGTGGCAGCCTAGGTTTGGATTCTCTCTGCTTGCTTTCTTTAGGCCAACGCTGAAACCTGTGCACTGCAGGGATGTCACTTTTCTTAAAAGCATTAGTTTCTCCTATTTCCATAGGCTCAATACAAGCTTCTTTATCACAAGCTGCATTGCAGGTCCCCTAGTCTTTCCACAGTCTGATGGCATAAAAAAAGCAACCTGGGGAACACAAAAAAGAGCCTTAGCCTTCACAGCAAGGAGAACCAAACACAAAAAGCAAGAGTCGTACGGAGGTCGCAGGTGCCTTTATTAATTGATCCCCAATGTGTTTCGGCAAACGCCTTCCTCAGGAGGTATGCAGCTTATAAAATAATAACAGAAAATAAATACATAATAATAATACATAAAACATATAGTAAATAAACAATGATAAAATTGGGTAAAACATAAAAGAGAATATAAATCAATAAGACAATGATAAACAGATAAAATAAAATGTAAATGATATGTCATAAAAATGATACTCTCACCTTATACCTTAAGGCTCAATCCAATACTCAGCCTTCTTTCTATCAAAAAATATTTTTTTATATATTTTGTATTTTTCTATAAAATCATCAATCAATGTACAAATGAGTATATAAGAGTAGAATAAATGCGTAAATGAACCCCTGGTCTCAGACTGTTACGGCAAAGTTCCTACACCACAGTAGCGTTAGTGAACTTATGCCAATATATTGCATCAATGACCAGTTTTATTTTAGGGTTTCTTAATGGATTTTCCTTAATGGCATATTACCAAAAATAGAGAGATTGTGCTTATCTTAAAGTGGAGACAAACTGCCCCAACGCCACCTGTTTGGCTCCCAATGTGCGTTTCGGTTTCTTCTTCAGGGGGTGGGTTTGTCAGCGTATCTCTATTTTAACTCGTAGAAATGTGCGAAAAACATGAAGAGAAGTGCAGCCGTTTCAACTATGGCGAGTCCTTCTCAAGCTGCTCTAAAACGCCGTGCATCTTGAGCAGCTTGAGAAGGACTCGCCATAATTGAAACGGCTGCACTTCTCTTCATGTTTTTCGCACATTTCTACGAGTTAAAATAGGGATACGCTGACAAACCCACCCCCTGAAGAAGAAACCGAAACGCACATTGGGAGCCAAACAGGTGGCGTTTGGGCAGTTTGTCTCCACTTTAAGATAAGCACAATCTCTCTATTTTTGGTAATATGCCATTAAGGAAAATCCATTAAGAAACCCTAAAATAAAACTGGTCATTGATGCAATATATTGGCATAAGTTCACTAACGCTACTGTGGTGTAGGAACTTTGCCGTAACAGTCTGAGACCAGGGGTTCATTTACGCATTTATTCTACTCTTATATACTCATTTGCACATTGATTGATGATTTTATAGAAAAATACAAAATATATAAAAAAATATTTTTTGATAGAAAGAAGGCTGAGTATTGGATTGAGCCTTAAGGTATAAGGTGAGGGTGTTTAGCAATTTTTATTTTTTTGGGTAACCAAAACCCTCCAAAATCACGACCTACACTATTGTGTATCTCATAAAAATGATACTAACAACAGTAAAAACAATAAAACTTAATACATATAAACATCCAAATAATATTCTTAAAAGATTAAAAACAATAAAAACTGTGAATAGGACTTAATGACATAAAACAAAGTGTGTAAATGGACCGAAGAGCAGAGGGTAAACATAGACAAGGGTGATGTAAATATCAAAAAAAGAAAGGAAAAGAAAACCCAAATGAGGTAGTGTGATTATAATACTTTCTTATTCTATAGAGATACTCACATTTGCACTCTGTGAGAGTCTTTTGGGAGAATGCTAATGTGAAATTGTGACTCTGTATGTTAGAGGCAATATTAGAGTAAGAACATTATTCTCATGAATTCATTGCTATTGCATCATGAGGAAGGAATGGCATATAAAAGGGACTATTGAGACTGGAATCTCAAAACACAACCCATTCATTGTAATATTGCGATTGCATCTCTATGTTAATGACTAAGGGAGACTAATATCTATAACTATTGTAACATAAAACTCATCAACTTCGTCCTCTTTTGCAGCTGTTGTTGGGGCATATACAGTACTTGAATTCTAGTTGCGTTGATGGGCATTCCTCATAGACAAATAGAAATTAAGTGTTGCATTATATTTCATTATGGCTCTTGCTTGTTTCTTCTTAATTATAAATGCAACACCATTTCTTCTTTGTCTTTCATTTCCAGCATAGTAGACCATGTGATCATCAGATGCAAAGTGCCCGATGTCAGTCCATTTCAGTTCACTGACACCTAACAGATCGAGTTGTACACATTCCATTTCATTCTTGACCACCTCCAACTTCCCTTGGTTCAACTTCATATGTTCCATGTCCCAATATGCAGGACATCTTTGCATCTTCTGACTCTCATTTCATACGCAGCTACATCAGCAGTGAGATATCCTGAGGGCTTTGATCCAACCACATCATACAAGCTGGCTTTACTCTGAAAGTCTTCAACTCCTCCCCAGTAACCAGTTGAGTGCCTTCTGACCTGGGGGTCTCATTTTCCAGCACTATAGTGAAATTTGTTGTGTTCTATCTATTGGGTTTTCATGGCAAGATATGGATGTAGATTGACAGGCCTTTCTTCCATGCAGTTTAATTCTAGTGTTGTTGACATTGTCACCAAAATGTGATCCTCTGCCGCCAACCCTGTCCCATTCTGCTGCTGCCCAGATGGGTAGTTTGTCTTGGTCTGGCACCTCAGCTGAGACCTGTCCATCTTGGAAGACCCTGCCAGTAGTTAAGCTACCAATAGCTTAGCCCTCAGCATCACTGATGCACACAAGCCCTCACAGCATGACAAGCTGCAAATCAAATTAGAGCCTGCTAAAAACATCAATTCCATGTAGGATAGTAGGCAGACACCAAGGGCCACATCAGTTTGTATATCACGTCATCTGCGAAAAGCCCAATCTTTAACTCTCTTCTACTCACCCATATGCTTATCATATCTATATTCATTTGAATCCTTTCCACTAATGGCTCTAAAACTAGAGTGAATAACAATGGGTATAAGGGCACCCCTGCCACGTTCTTTTGCCTAGCTGGAACTCCTCCGAATACTCCCCATTCACCCTCACCCTGGGCCCCTGGCTCTGTATATAGAGCTCTCATCCACTCTATAAACTGCCACCCTATTCCCACGCTCTCTAACACTAACACCATAAATCTCCACTCAACTCTATCAAATGTCTTTTGGGCATCTACTGCTACCAGCACCGAGTCTTCTCCTGCCATCTGTGCCTTCCAGATAAGGTTGAGCAGCTTCCTCGCATAGTCCCTTGCCTGCCGTCCAGGGATGAAGCCCGACTGGTCCTCTTGTACCACCCAACCTATTACCCTCTGCAAGCAGTTGACCAAAATTTTGCAAGAATCTTGGCATCTAAATAAGGATATGGGGCAATATGACCCACATACCATTTCATCTTTCCCCGGTTTGGACAGTACAGTTATGCCTGTGGTGTACATGGAATTTGGCACCCTCCCAACTTGCAGCACAGAATTGAAGACCCCCACCATCCTCTCATCCAGCTGACTCTGGAAGTTTTTGTAATGTCGGGCCAAGAAACCGTCCAATTCTGGAGCCCTCCAGCTTTTCATACTCTTTATCATCTGGTGGACCTCTTCTGCCATGATCAGTTCATCTAACTTTTCCACTTCCCCCTGGTATAGAACTTTCATCAAACTGGACTGCAAGTACTCTCCAATCTCCTCTTCCCCAGCATTTTGCTCACTGCGATAGAGCTCCTGATAGTATCTCAATTCCCCCCCCCCCCCCCTCATCTCACAACCACAGTAGTTGACTCTGCTTTATCTGAGCCTTCAATGTGGTGGCCAACAACTTCCCCGATTTGTTCCCTCATTTGAAGTATATCGGTTGTACTCTTTCTAGTTGAAATGCCACCTCCTTGTTGAACAGGCTCATTAATTGTAGCCTCAAGGAGCTAATCTTCTCCTTCCTATCTGCTCCCCCCAATCGTGCATGGAATTGCTGCAGGCTCTTCAATTCCTTGGAGGGTTTCTTTCTCAGTTGCTTCAGATATCAGGACACCCCTATCCACAACCTTCAACCCATCCCAGACCAGATTGTAATTTTCCTCCTCAAGGCCATTGTGGTCATAGTACTCTTCAATTGCTTGCTTGACCTTACCCACCATATCCTTTTTTTCTAGTAATGAATCATTTAGCTGCCAAAAACATGAATCAGGGTTTTTGGACTCCCATCTCAGCATCAACCAGATTGGAACATGATCTGACCATGTGATTTCTGCAATCTCAACTTAAGAACATAAGAACCAAAGAAATACCTTTTAAGCCTCTCCTCAGGAGTATCCTTTCATCCCCTTTACCATTTTGGAAAACGTTCTCAATCTGTGTGTCCCATGTGTAATCCAACCAGAACATATCCAGTCGGCTGCAACTTTGATGCAGATGTGAGAAAAACATATAAGCCTTCCTATTCCCCTCCCTTACCCACCAACTGTCCATAAAGTGGAGAGATTCCATTAACTGCCACAATTTTTTCTGATGACCCTAGTATCCTCCCACTTCCCCCTTGAAGTTATCCAATCTGGGATCCTTAGTTATATTAAAATCCCCCCCCCCCCAACACTGTTGCAACCCCTGCAAACTGCTGCAAATGCTCCCCTAGCCTCTTAAAGAAAATCCCCTGTTGTGTGTTGGGGGCATAGATATTTACTAATACCACCTTAAGCCCATCCAAAACAACTTCCAGAGCCAGATAGCACCCAACCTTTCCACATATTTCCCTAATCGTGTCCATTTTGTGTCCTTCTGATATCAATATTCCTACTCCTCCCTTTTTAGGTGATCCCCTGTCCCCTTCTAGGAATACCCCTGGATACTGGTCATCGTGCATCGGATAGGCCTCTCCCCAGCTAAGGCCAGTCTCCTAAAGAAATATGATGTCAGTTTTCCATCTCTTCACCTCTCTCATCACCATGTTTCATTTTCTCCAGTATCCCAATCCTTTTACATTAAAAGAGATACACTGACACCTTATCACAGACTAATCCCGCCACATGAGTAAAGATCCACCATCCTGTCCATACCCCCTCTTCTGCCTCCCCTCCTTCCCCCCAGGTTCATTCATGTACCTCCCAAACCATAGATTAGTGACCCCTTCCCCTGACCCCCACTCCCACCTTCCTATCACATCCCCCACATTCACCCTCAAACCTTCTTCCCACCTTACCCACCTTTCATAGCACCCCCTTATCCACTCTTATCAGGCACATTCCCCACTCACCCTCCCCTTTATCCTCCCATGTTCCAAGCCCCTCATCTCTCCCACATCACCAATCCTGTGAGCCTTTTCCACCCCTTCTTTCATTACCCATCCCCCCTCCCTGTTGCATGCCCCTCACATTAAGTCCCCGATTCTCTTTTTTTTCCTAGTTTGTGAAAATGTTGTCCTTGAGAAACAAAAATCAAGTACAGCTAAGTGGCTGAAGAAAGTTAGCTTAGCGCCACTTCCCTCATTGCTGTGGCCTGCACTGTACCATGCATCTCTGAAGTCCCTATACTCTTAGTGATCTTCTGCTTGTCTCTCTGAGGTTGCACCTTCTGCCAGGACTGCCTTTTTGGAATATTGTCTTCACTGTCCGATTCCAGCAATGTTATATCCATGATTCTCAACTCTTTCAGTTCGATCAGCGCTGCCTTTGGAGCATCGCTTGCCAGGTAACCCCATTAACAGTAAAGGCCAGTCATGCCAGGTGAATCCACTGATAGCGGAACTGGCTTCTCTGCAGACAACTCATAGTTGGCCAGAAAGCCTTCTTACATGCCACTATGGCTGAAGCTAGATCATTAAAGACAGTCACCTGTTTGCTTCTCCAGCTTATGTTAAAGAGCGAGCTCATCTTTTGTATTATCTTGTCCTTAACTACAAATTCATGCATGCAAATGATTATATCTCGAAGATGTTTCTCATTTGGGAGCTGAATGCCCAGTGCACTGCTCTATCTTGATCTCTGCCATTTCACTTGCGTCCTCTCCTGCCTTCAAAATTGTAGCACATATCTTGGTTGCCACGTGCATAATATCCCCATATTTGGCGCGATCAGGAACTCCTCTAATCCTGAGATTATTTTGACACATCCAATGTTCCAACTTTTCAACTTTGAGAGCTAAGTCCTCTTTATCAGATTCAATTGCTTGAAATAAACATTGCAAACTGTCTGTCTCGGCCTGCATGCTTTTGACACGCTCTTCAGTGTCCTGGACCTGAAGGCCCAAATCAGTCATTTTGTGCCATAGCTCCCTAACTAACCAGCTGATTTCCTCCTTTATCTATCACAAGTCCTTTTTAATTTTGAGAAGCCATTCTCTTATATCTGCTCTCATCAGCAGTTGTTCTAGTCCCTCTTCCATCGGAGTTCAGGGCCAGGCCTGTCCCCTATTGCTCCTCCTGCACCGGATTTCACCATCATTTTTTCATGCTCCCAGTCTTTGAGATGCTTGGTAAGCAAATTCTTTGAGGTCAGTAATTTTCCTTCTTGTAGGATGCCAGGCTTAGTCACACCATTTCCTCTGCACTTTCCTGCACCCGAATTTTGGGTTCATGATCTTGGGGAACACTTTAATCAAACCTTTAGTTGATATGATGACAGATCTCCGATCTCGGCCGTCCATTGGCTGGGCTGATGTCACTTCCCCCTTATATTCTTGGTTTGATTCTCCATTCCGTTCTTATGATTCCTAGCATTTTATTTGCTTTCTTGGCCTCACCTGGACACTGGGCAGAAGGTTTCAACATATTATCCACAATGACTCTAAAATCACTTTCTTGGGTGGAGGCTCCTAATGTGGAACTTTGCATCGTGTAACCGTAGTTTGGGTTATTCTTTCCTAAGTGCATAACTTTGCACTTGCCCACATTAAATTAAATCTGCCATTTGGATGTCCAGTCTTCCATTTTAAAATGGTCCTCTTGCAATTTTTCACAGTCCTCGGGTTTTAACAATTTTGAATAATTTTGTGTCATCTGCAGATTTGATTACCTCACTCATTATTTGCAGTTCCAGGTTATTTATGAATATGTTAAAAGCAGCAGGCCAAGCACAGATCCCTGGAGTACTGCACTATTCACATTTCTCCATTGAGAAAATTGGCCGTTTAGCCCTACTCTCTGCTTTCTAGCTTTTAATCAGTTGCTGATCCACAATACTACATTGCCTCCTATCGCATGCCTTTTTCATTTTCTCAAGTCTCTCATGAGGGACCTTGTCAAAGGCTTTCTGAAAATCCAGAAATTCTATATTGACTGGCTCACCTTTGTCTATCTGTTTATTCACACCTTCAAAAAAATATAAGAGATTAGTAAGGCAAGACTTTCCTTGGCTATATCCATGTTGGCTTTCTCGCATCAATCCATGAATGTCTACATGTTCAATAATTTTATTCTTTATAATGGTTTCTACCATTTCCCTGGTACTGATGTGAAGCTCACTGGTCTGTAGTTTCCTGAATCACCCCTGGATTCATTCTGCAGCTCCTCACTACCTTTCCTCTATTATTTCACTCTACACCCCTTCTCGAGAACTTCACTCCTCTGGCAGATCCCTTTTATCTTTGTCCTTTGCTGACACTGCTTAATCCAGACTTAGTTCATTCCACCTTGCTGCTCCATATGCCTGAAACAAACTACCTCAATCAGTACTTTGGGCTCCTTCTCTAGCCTTATTCATATCAAGGTTAAAAACCCGCCTCTTCAAGGCTACTTTTGGATCCTGATGCTCCTCCCTCTCTTATTCATTGCTTTATATGCATCTTACCATACTCTACTCAACAGTTTTGTGATGCTCTTTGTCTTGATTAGATTGTAACTATAATTTATTTATTTGTGATTTTTATATACAGCTTTCTCAACATAATCAAGGCAGTTTACATATAACATTTAAACAATCTTAATCTTCAAACATTTTACATTGAAACAAGGCATTATGAACAATGCTGCCAAGCAAACAAAGCAAACTTAGCTAATTTCAATAATATTAACTTATTTACACATGTAGGGTAGGTGTTAGCATGGATATAAAAATAGCATGTAATACAATTTTAGACAGTGTTAAGTAGGCCTATTTACAGATGCAATTGGTGTGTTGTATGCATGCCATTGATGGTTGTGTCATTGGTATATGTATTCATTGTGTATTTATGTATAAATGAAGGGTTAGGTGGATTGCTTATTTATTTATTTATTTGATTTATTTAATTTAACAGGTTTTTTTTATACCGCTTTATCATTTCAGTCAAAGCAGTTTACATTGTAACTTAAACTTGGTAATGTACATTAAACAAGGGCATTGATAACTTGGATTTTTCTGAGGCGATAGAGGGTTAAATGATTTGCCCAAGACCACAAGGAGTGCTAGTGGGAATTGAACCCTGGTCCCCAAGCCAGTGCTCTAACCATTAGGCTACTCCTCTGAGTTGAGCTATGTGGGGAAGACATTCTGACTTTCTATTTTGTTCTGACAGTATTTCGTGAATAGGTGTGTTTTAATTCTTTTATGGAAGGCGCATATAATGTTTTTGATTCTTAAGCTTTGAGGTAGAGAGTTCTGATGGAGTTGAACATAGAAAGTGAAAGTTCTGTTGCTTGTTGTTTGGCTTGTATTCATAAAGTCTATAGGTGATATCAGAGAGTTTTGGGTACCATCTCTTCTTTGGCTTGTGTCAGGTAGGATAGTTATTAAGGAGGTTAGATGTGCTAGGGCTAGGTCATGTAGGATCTTTTATGTGTTCACTAAAGATTTGTATATAATTCTACATTATTATTACAATTCTATAACCAAGGCAGGTCGGACCCGGTGCCACCCCCTCCCCCCTCCCCCAACCGCTTCCCACCCTGACCCCCCCCCCAACCACCCCCCCACCCCTCCCGACCTCCACAATAACCAGCCATACACAAGGAACTTTGGCTCGTATGGTCGCAGCTTTATTGACAAACATAGCATTCCAAAACATTTCTTTGCAACAATCCAACTTCTTAACATAATAACCCACAAGCAGAATGAGCCCTCACCTGCCGTACCACTAGCAAGGTGACCTCATTCCACTCCCGCCGCGGCCGAGCCAGCAGCAAAGCCAACCCCCCCTTTCCCCGGCCTCGCCATATTACTAGCAAAGACCGGCCAGGGGTCATCCGGGTTGGGGGCGACCGCCCCCGCCCCAATTCCAGCTTAAGGCTTCGGACCCCGGAAACCTCCGGGATCCCGCCCCCCTCCCCCCAGCTGCGACAACCCTTTCAAAACCACACCGAAAGAAGGGCGGGCGGGTGGGAAGCCAGAGCCCTCGCACCCGCTGCCGGTCTTGCCGAAAGAGACCGACGCTGCCGCGCGCTTCCTTTAAACCCCCCCCCACAGACAGCTCTTCTCATTGGCTCGCGCCCGCTCCGGGCCCGGGCGAGCCAATGAATTCACATGATGCCCTGCATGCCCCCACCCCAAAACACAGGCCATAGGCAGGGTCCCCGCACCAGGCCGAGCACCTGGTTACCTACGGCCGCCAGGGACCCTGCCCAGCGGGCTCCACATAACCAAGGCAGGTCGGACCCGGTGCCACCCCGCTCCCCCCTCCCCCAACCGCTTCCCACCCTGACCCCCCCCAACCACCCCCCACCCCTCCCGACATCCACAATAACCAGCCATACACAAGGAACTTTGGCTCGTATGGTCGCAGCTTTATTGACAAACATAGCATTCCAAAACATTTCTTTGCAACAATCCAACTTCTTAACATAATAACCCACAAGCGGAATGAGCCCTCACCCGCCGTACCACTAGCAAGGTGACCTCATTCCACTCCCGCCGCGGCCGAGCCAGCGGCAAAGCCAACCCCCCCTTTCCCCGGCCTCACCATATTACTAGCAAAGACTGGCCAGGGGTCATCCGGGTTGGGGGCGACCGCCCCCGCCCCAATTCCAGCTTAAGGCTCCGGACCCCGGAAACCTCCGGGATCCTGCCACCCGGCGTAGGGCACGTTCATGCCTCTACGCCACCCCCCCCCAAGCTGCGACCATCGAGGCTCCCACTGAACCACATATTCCAAGGCCTCCTGCCAGTCATTCAATAGCAGGTCTGTACCCACGGGGGATAAGTGAACCCCGTCTTGCCGATACAGTCCTGCACAATCGACATCCACCCAGTGGTGCAAAATTTGATATCCCCCGTGTTCACAGACCCACCGCCCAATCTGCCGATTGACCTTCGCCAACCCCCTTGACCAGCGCCGCTGCTGCCGGCAGACAGGCCTTGGAATGATGTCTGACCACAAGATAATAACATGAGGGAACAGCCGCAGAACATCTGCCAGATCCCTATTTGCTGCTCGAATGATCTGTTTACAAGACCATCCACTCAGATCATTTCCTCCCATATGCAGCAGGATCACGGCGGGATCCGTCCTCACCCGGTTATGGTGCCGAAGCAAAGGTAAAAGCTGTGGCCAACGCAGACCACGCTCACCCAGCCATAGTAGAGACATCAAAGCCGGGTCGAGTCCTAAATTGCAACCCAATGGACGTTCAGCTGCCTGCAGTCCCGCCCAATGCATAAATGAATGTCCGACCATCCAGCATACATGCGTGCACCGCACAGCATCTGAAAAAGAAAACAGAGGTTATCCCCACGCCCACCAGCACCCATCACAAACGCACATAACCTTTAAAGGCCTGTGACTGCCACCTGCCAATACTCTGAATCACTGCCTCTGAAAGCCCCGCCGCCGCTGCACTTGTCGCCACACCAATACGAAAAGAATGCGGCGCAAAGCGCGTAGGATCCAAGCCCAAATGCTGTATAGCCAGTCTCAGCACAGCCGCCACCTGAAAGCAGGTCACGCAAAATGAAGTCTCGTGCAAGAAAAACAACCGACCCGCAACCGGACGCACTGATAAATAGTCCCTAACTGCCGACACTGGGCAAGTCGAAAGGGAAACTGCTTCATGAAGAACCACCCACAACCCTTTTCCCAACTGGTCAGTCTTTGATCTAGCCAGCTTAACCCGCAGTTGCCCGCCCCCCCGATCTGCACATGACTAGACAACAAGCCACCAGGCCGCAAAGCCCTGCCAGCGCTAGTAACCAGCTCTCTGATCCGAAAAGCCCCAAAAAAGGCCAGGCAAAACAATGCCTTAAAAAGAACAGCCTCATAGCGTGATGACGCCACACTCGGCAGTGTCGCACAAATCCGGACAAGCAGGTCGTGTGTCACTGGTAACCGTGTATCCCCAGAAGACGGGCAAGCTCTCTCCCAGCCCCGTAATAACTTCTGAGCCAAAAACCCAGGCCTCGCAAATCCCCAGCCGGCAGCCCTGGCAAAGAAGGTAAATCCTGCCAACTGACTCCGAACTGAGGCCCGGGACAAACCATTGCATTTAGCCAACACTATGTACTGTCCCAGCAAACCGTCGACAGCAGCTCCGGGCCGCCATCCCTGAGACTCGAGGTACTCCAAAACAGCGTTAAATCCTCTCCGGTAGGCCGACCACGTCGCAGGTGAAAGAGAATTCTTCAGCAAGCGTACCATTTCCGCTGGCCAATCCTCCACAATTGCTCTGGAACCGCCAAGCCCCCCCTCGCTCGCTTCTGGGGCCAAGGTCCGGAAAAGCTCCCACTTGAAACGAGAGAGAGCATCAGCAATGGTATTAGTGCAACCCGGAATGTGCCGAGCCTTCACAGCTACATTCAAACGCAAACAGGCTAAAACTATGTCCCGCATTAAACCCGCGACCTGCGCGCAACGCGGCGTAAACCGATTGACCACTGCAACCACGGCCTCGTTGTCACACCACCAGACCACTCTGCGGTCTCTCAGCCGTTTGGGCCACAAGTGCAAGACGACCAACAAAGGAAACAGCTCCAAGAACGTAATGTTACTAGTCAAGCCAGCTGCGCGCCACGCTTGAGGCCATCGTGCCGCACACCAATCCCCCCCAAAGTAAATACCCAAACCACCACTGCCAGCCGCATCCGTATATAGCTGCAAATCCACACTGGACACCTCCGCCTCCATCAAAACCGACACTCCATTAAAATCCTCCAAGAAAACTTCCCAAACTCTCAAATCGGCCTTCATGACCTTGGACATTCTGATACGATGATGCGGCTTACTAATCCCCGCTGTGGCCGCCGCTAATCGACGCATAAAAACACGGCCCATCGGTATAACTCTGCACGCGAAATTTAACGATCCGATCAAAATTTGCAGCTCGCGCAAGGATAACTTAGCGGACGCTAACCCATTAGCGACAAGGACCCGCAATTTCACCACCTTATCCATCGGGAGGCACGCCACCATTTCAACCGAGTCAATCTCAACCCCCAAGAAAGTAATACAAGTGGCGGGGCCTTCCGTTTTGTCGACGGCCAATGGGAGCCCACACGCGCTAGCCATGCATAGGAAACCATCCATCAACTAATGGCAATCCTCCGACCGCGCTGCCCCCACAAACAGAAAATCATCAAGGTAGTGCACAACATTCCCACAGCCCACCCTCCGTACTAAATTCCAATGCAAAAAGGTACTAAACATCTCGAAGTAGGCACACGACACCGAGCAGCCCATCGGCATGCACTTGTCCACATAGAATTCATTATCAAAAGAAAAACCCAACAAATAAAACGACGACGGATGGACGGGCAACAACCGAAAAGCCGATTCGATGTCTACCTTCTCCAACTGGGCCCCCGGGCCGCAACGTTTTACCAGACTCACCGCCTCATCAAACGATGCATAACGAACCGCACACAGCTCCTTTGGGATATGATCATTCACCGAGTCCCCTAACGGGAAAGAGAGGTTATGTATTAAATGAAACTTCCCTGCCTCTTTCTTGGGCACTACCCCCAATGGGGAAACCACCAAATTCGCCAAAGGCGGCTCAGCAAAAGGACCCGCCACCCTACCCAAACACAGCTCAACTGCCAACTTCTCGCGAACCACCGACGCCAAGCGCCGCACCGAGGGAGAGTTGCGTGCCGACCTACCTACAATAGTACCTTGCACCGGAATAATGAACCCCTCCGAAAACCCCCGCTCCAACACCTCCCTCTCCCGCCTCCGTGGATAAGCTCTCAACCATTCACATATCACCTTCCGTAAAATTGGAGTGGGAGACAACCCCATTAAAGCGCTATTGCTTGGGGGCCGTGGTAGTAAGAGGAGCGCCGCCCTTTTTGAAACATTTGAGGGCAGAGTGTCCGCCCCCACAGGCCGAGCACACGTGCCGGAACTTGCAGTCCGGGAAAGGGCACGAGGACCTATTGAAATGCCAACAGATGTCCCCTGTACCCCCTCCCCCTGCTTTCTGCGGCAGAGTACTGCCGTAGGCTCGAAAGGGCCGCCCCACTCCCACCGCGCTAACCGCCCCAGGACGCACCCCCGCCCCACCACTCCCACCCGCCCCAGCCGACATCTGGGTTAACCATAGATTGATATCCTGCGTACCCCAGGACAGGCCCTTACTCTCCTCCATCTTGTCCCGAAACTTCTCGTCGTAATTCAACCACGCAAAACTGCCATGCGTCTGCGCGGCTTCCAAAATAGAGTCCGCATAGGCCAACAGCATGCCATAATCCTCCGGAGCCTGGCGACCCCAGACGCTCGCTAACCTTAAAAAAGCTCTAACCCAATTGAGAACATTGCGCGATACTTTTTTGACCCGACCCGCCTTTTCGTCCTCCTTTCGCTTCTTCCTACTCTCACCCGACCGCCTCCTGCCCTCCAGCAATCTGAATATATCTATGTATCGCCTCTTCCATATCTTACGCCGCAAATGACGAGGGACCCCTTTCCATAACTCCGCGAACGCCACCAACGTAGGCACGCCCTTTCCTCCGGAGGACCCGACTGGAATCTGGTCAACCCCTTGCCCCGAGCGGGAAGGCGCAAGCGAGGATGAAGAAGCAGAAGAGGTGGACGACGAGGAAGACGCCGAACTGCGATGCCGCCGACTTGAATGCCTGCACTTTCATTTAGCCTTACACCCACCCCCCCCCTTGCCCCTCCGCCAGATCCGCCCCACCCCCACTCCCATTGCCCACTGACAACTCACCCACAGCTCCACCGACACCAGCCTGCATATCCTCCGTCCGCACGTCGGGCTCCCGCATCCCAGAGCTAGATGACTGCGCTCTCGCGAGGCTCGCTGGCTGGCCTCGCGCATCTGGGATCCTCCTGCTGCCGCCCCAAACCCCTCTTCCACTGCTGCGTGCTGGACACCAGAAATCTGCCCCGCTGTCTGAGCCACTGGGGAAACCTGTGAAGACAAAAAAGAAGAAGAGGGGGGAGAGAGGGCGAAAGGGGAGCCACACGACTGCCAAGGAGACAACCACTCGGCCCTCGAAGAGCCTTGGCCCCCACCCCGCCAGTGTTCCCAGGGCGCATACCCACCCGGGGTTCCAACACTCCCTTCCACCCCCCTCTGAAACGGTGGGCCCTGCCCAAAATTATGGGCCCCATGCCACGGAGCGGCCCAACCTGACAATACCGGCCCCCCACCCCACCCCACCCCACCCCACCAGCCCTTGTCCACCCCAAATTTGCCCCCCCATCCCTGACGCCCCAACCCCGGCAAACCCCTGCACCGCCCCGCCCCCATCCCCCCCACCAGCCACCTCCACACCGGATAACCCATCTGTTGCCATACCCCTACCTCGACCCTGAGGCCCGGTTTCCCCTACCCGCTGCACTGGGTCCAATTCTACACCCCCCCTGCGCCCCCTGATAAGAGACCTCCCCCTTTGCCTCCCCACTGAGGCTGCTTCCCTGCCCCTCCTTCCTCCAACCCTTTTACTGCTGATAGTACCCCTGCCCCTTGCCCCAAGAGCCACCCTTTGTCCAGGCCTACCTCTAGCAACTCCCCTACTGGCCCCCTCAGACTGCCCCCCCGATGGCCCCGATCGCCCTCCTGGCCTACCAGCAGCCTCAATCTCTCCCCTTCCACGTCCCCCAGCACTGGCCGGCTTTCCTTTCCGTGGCGGCATACTCCCCTCACAGGCCCCGCTCACCCGCAGCTGATGACAACAGAACGAACGCACAAAACCCTCACCTCCCTTCTTCCCGCTGCCACACCCGCTCGTCTTCGTCTGTTTTTTTTTTGTTTTTTTTTTTAAGGTAGCTGCGGGCCCGCAAACAGCCCCACAATCCCACACCCTACCAGTAAAGCAGGCTCCGGATCTGCAGTGCACCCCCGGCCGAAGTACTCCTCCACCCGCAATCACCGAGGACCCAGAATGCACGCCGCTCCAGACCAGAGGTAAACCCGTCAAGCCAGAGCCCTCGCACCCGCTGCCGGTCTCGCCGAAAGAGACAGACGCCGCCGCGCGCTTCCTTTAACCCCCCCCCCACAGACAGCTCTTATCATTGGCTCGCGCCCGCTCCGGGCCCGGGCGAGCCAATGAATTAAAATGATGCCCTGCGTGCCCCCGCCCCAAAACACAGGCCATAGGCAGGGTCCCCGCACCGGGCCGAGCGCCTGGTTACCTACGGCCGCCAGGGACCCTGCCCAGCGGCCTCCACATAACCCCATATAATCATCCAAGTTTAACAGCTTTGTTCAATGTAAACTTCAATGTTGTTGTTAGTTCATGTTATATGTAAAGCACTCTGAATCCTATGATAGGGCAGTATAGAAAGACTGTTAAATAAATACATGTTACAGGTAGCCAGTGCAGTTGGAAGAGGATTGGTGTGATATGTTTGGCTTTAGCCACCTTGTTTATGGTTCTTGCAAGAGTATTTTGTGCTAATTGTAGTTGATTTAGTGTTTGTTTCAGCAAGCCTTGTAGTATGCTGTTCCAGTAGTCAAAGTTGGGGCTGATCAGTGCCTGTAGAACTGAGCAGAAGGCCTGTGTTGAGAGTACTGGTCTAGGTGTTGGGTCATCCTGATTTTATCGTATATTATCCAGGTTATTGAAGTAATGTGTTTAGATAGGTTAAAATTCTGATCTAGGATCACTCCTAGATATCTAACTTCATTCTTGGCTTTGAGGTATGCATCTCTGACATGTATTTTATCTGGTGAAATGAAGTCCTTATCTCTAGTACAAGGACCTCTGTCTTATTAATGTTTATGCTTCATTGAAACAATGTGTGATCTGTTCAAAATTGTGTTCGTGTCAAAAGGGGTGAACAACATAATGCCATCTGCATAGATCCGGTATTATACTTTGTGTGCTTCGAATATCTTGCAAATTAGCTGCAACTAAATATTGAACAATAGTGCTGATAGGGCAGACCCCTAAGGGGGTCTGACTGTATATTTTTGATGATAGATTTCCTATTTTCACTTGCTGTGTCTGATCTATAAGGTTTGACTTGAACCATTGGAGTGTGGTACCATTGATGTTAATCTGTTGAAGCCTTACCAATAGTATATCATGGTTGACTGAATCAAATGCTGCAGTTAAGACCAAGAATATTAATATGTCGGCTTGTTGGTTCTTTTTATGCCTCGTATGTGCTTGTCAAATAATGTTATTAGAAGTTTCCACTCCATGGTATGGCCTGAAGCCATGTTGATGTATGTCCAGCAGTGCATGTGTGGCTAGGTGGTCCTGTAGTTGTATGTTTTTTTCAATAATTTTGGCTAGAATGAAAGGTTTGATATGGGCCTAAATGAATTGGGACAACTCTTTTATCCATTGTGATCTTTTTTAGGCTTGGACAGATAATTGCTTTCTTTAGTGTCTTTGGCATATAACCCTGTGATAGGGAAAGGTTCATGATTTGGAGGATGTAGGGTGCCATTTCAGATCTTGTAAGTTTGATCCAGCTTACCGGAGTAATTGATCATTGTTGATTCTGGGGAAATTATTCCTTGTAGTGACACTATCGTTGTTATCAGGGTTGTCCAATACCAAAGCTGAGACTGATCTTAGTAGTTTGATCTTGTAATGGTCTGCTATCACCTGCAGGTCTATGTTGGATTTGTGGTCTGGTGTGGTTAGGAATCTAATTAATGACTTTACAATATCAAAAAGTTCCCTTGGGTGATTAAGAGATTTCATTAGATCCTTTGAATAATGCTCTTTTTTGATCATTAATGCTTGTACGGTAAACTTTGAGGGTGCTGCTATATAGGATCCTATTTTCTTGTGATTTGGTAATTCTCCATTTTCTCTTTTTAGGGATCTTAATTCTTGAGTGTACCACACCTGTGACCCTCTTTTTTTCATGTTAGTTAATGGGTCGGGAGCTAAGGCTGCTTTACTTATCACAGTGCTCCAGTTGTTCAGTTTCTCATCAATGATCAAACAGGGCATAACATGAAGCTGCAAGGGGGTAAACTGAAAGGCAATGTCAGGAAATACTATTTCACTGAAAGGGTAGTGGATGCTTGGAATGCCCTCCCCTGGGAGTGGTGGGGGAAAATACAGTGACAGAATTCAAAATGGCATGGGAAAGACACAGTTGATCCCTTTATAGCAACAGGATAAAAATCAAAATAAACATAACTATCTCATATTTATTTATTTTATTTTATTTATTTACATTCTCTTATATACCGCACTATTCTGCATCAGTGTGGTTTACATTGAACAAACTGAAATTACATTGAACATGGCATTATAACTTGGAAATAACTATTTTACAGGGAACATGGGCTATGGAGGGTTAAGTGGCTTGCCAAGACCACAAGGAGCACCTGTGGGACTAGAAACCCCAGTCCTTCCGGCCCAAGGTTGCTGTCCTCTCGTGGGATTTGAACAACTAGTAGTGACCTACACGGAGTGGTGGGTGCACCCCTAAACAAAGACATGGGGAGGGGTGACCTGCACAGAGCAGCAGGTATACCTACTATTGCCGCCTTCCTGGGCAAACTAGATGGACCATAGTGGTCTTTATTTGCCGTTATATACTATGTTACTAAATATTGCCGGTTACAGCTCCATTTGCATTCAAGTGTGCTATGGTCTGATGTACGAAGTTATAAGAACATAAGAACATAAGAACATAAGTTATGCCATACTGGGTCAGACAAAGGCCATCAAGTCCAGTATCCTGTTTCCAACAGTGGCCAATCTAGGTCATACGTACCTAGCAGTATTCCCAAGAGACACAGGTTCCACAATGCTTGTATTGGGTCAAGCATTGATATCCTGGGTCCCTTTTTAATAATGGTTTATGGACCTTTCCTCCAGGAACTTGTTGAAACCTTTTTTAAACCCAGCTACACTAACAGCCTTTACTACATCCTCTGGTAACAAATTCCAGAGTCTGATTACACGTTGAGTGAAAAAATGTTTTCTCCTGTTTGTCTTAAATAGTTTACCCTGTAGCTTCATTACATGTCCCCTAGTCTTTCTATATTCTGATAGCGTAAACAATTGATCTATGTTTATCTGTTCCACTCCATTCATTAATTTATAGACCTCTATCATATCTCCCCTCAGCCATCTCTTTTCCAGGTGAAGAGCCCTAACCTTTGTAGCCTCTCTTCATAGGAGTAGCCTTCCATCCCCTTTACCATTTTGGTGGCTCTTCTCTGTACCTTTTCTAATAACACTATATCCTTTTAAGATACGGTGACCAGAATTGCACACAATATTCAAGGTGCAATCATACCATGGAACAATACAGAGGCATTATAATATCCTTTGTTTTATGTTCCATTCCTTTCCTTATGATACCTAGCATTCTATTTGCTTTCTTGGCTGCCGCTGCACACTGGGTGGAGGGTTTTAACATGTTTTCCACACTGACGCCTAAATCTTTTTCCTGGGTGGTGGTTCCCAATGTGGAAACTTGCATCATGTAACCATAGTAATGGTTGTTCTTTCCTAGGTGCATAACTTTGCACTTGTCCACATTAAATTTCATCTGCCATTTGGATGACAAGTCTTCCAATTTATCCAGGTCCTCCTGCAGTTTTCCGCAATCCCCTTGGGTTATAACAGCTTTAACAGTTTTGTGTCATTTGCAAATTTGCTAACCTCACTAATTATTCCCTTTTCCAGGTCATTTATGAATATGTCAAAAAGCAGCGGACCCAGCACAGATCCCTGGGGTACTCCACTATTCACCTTTTTCCATTGGGAAAATTGGCCATTTAGCCCTACCCTCTGCTTTCTATCTTTTAACCAGTTCCCGATCCACAATAGTACACTGCCTCCTATCCCATGACTTTTTAGTTTTGCCAAAAGTCTCTGATGAGGGACCTTGTCAAAGGCTTTCTGAAAGTCCAGATACACTATATCAACCGACTCACCTTTGTCCACCTGTTTATTCACACTTTCAAAAAAACATAACAGATTAGTAAGACAAGATCTTCCTTGACTAAAGCCATGTTGGCTGTCTCCCATTAGGCCATGACTATCTACATGCTGAGTAATTTTGTTTTTTATGATGGTTTCTACCATTTTTCCCAGTACTGACTTCAGGCTCACTGGTCTGTAGTTTCCCGGATCACCCCTGGAACCCTTTTTAAAAATTGGCGTTACACTGGCGATCCTCCAGTCTTCAGGTATTACAGATGATTTTAATGAAAGTTCACAGATTACTAATCTTTATAAAATCTTTTAAATCGGCATTCTGCAATTTTGCTTCCTAAAGCTCTGTGGTTGGTCAGATTATAGTCTATAATATTCTATAGAAAAATATATCAAGTGGTGATCTGACCATGGAATAGCTTGTATTTGTACAGGAACATTCTGGGATATCATATGTAATTCATTAGATAAGAATATGAGATCTCCAGGAACAAGCAGGAATGTAGTCTTCACATATGGGTATCGTCGGTACCAACGGAGCCTGCACGGGAACGCTCCCCAGCGTCCAATAGGAAAGCTTTTTGGAGCATCCTACAGCACCTGCGTGCTACCTTCCCGCCTTTCCCAATTGTCCCTCTCCAGTTCTTCATTTTCCATGGAGCCGACAGGTCACACATCCTGTCACCACAGAAGATAATTCCCTTCTATTCTTCTTTTTTGTGGTCGCGTCTGCCTTCCTTCGACACTACACCGGTACCGCCGGTTCTTCTTTCTTTTTTTCCAAAAAAACCCCCCAACAACTTTTCTTCTGGAGTCTTTTCCAGGTTTTTTCTCCTCAGGTGCCACGCGCCATTTTGGGCACTAGGCCCAAATTTTCCTTTAAACTGGAAAAATCCGCTTCGGGTTTTAAAAAGTGTTTGTGGTGGTACCATTTCCGTCACCGACACCCATGAGTGGTGCCTCAAATGTTTAGCTCCTGACCACTCTATTTCGGAGTGTGTTGCCTGTGGGATGATGTCAAAGAGGGGCCGGCAGAACCGAGCTGCCAAACTTAGCACCCTTTTTCCATCCGATGCAGCCTCTGTGGCATTGACATCTTCTAGGGCTTCATCTTCTTCCCATGGATCTCAGGTAACTAAACATAAATCTAGCCGGTTCTCAATGGGTAGATCTCCCTCTAAGCATCGAGATGCCTCTGGCGTTGCCCTTGAGGGACTTTCACCGGCAAAATTGCCCAGGCGGGAGGCTTCGGCTTCCAAAGCATTAATGGGGCTCCAGGATGTTCTCGAGGCCTCAACCTCAGCAGAACTACTGGTGCCATGCTTTGGGGTACCAGCTGTTTCATCCGGTACTGATACCCAAGCATCGGTAGTGTTGATAGACCAGAGATTCTTGGCTATTGAATGCAGTCTGGCGGCTCTTCTCACGGCCTCGATGCCCTTGAAACCGCTTCAGACAATTCAACCGGTACCGGCACCAACTCCGGTACCGGTATCGACGGCATCGACATCGGCAGGTATTCTACCGGGACCGAGTCATGCTTATCCATCCGGTATCGACAAGTTGGTACTGGACCCCTCCGATGCCGACTTCGATCGGTACCGGTACCGTGCCTTGCACGATCACCCGGATCGGAGGTACTTTGAATCCTCAGATGAGTCTGAAGACTCTGAAAGCTCTGCCGATACCAGAGTACTTCTTCCTGAGGATTCTTCTTCTCCTCAGCATAGGATGTCTCCACCAGAGGATATGTCCTTTCAGGATTTTATCCGAGATGTGGCTCGAGGTCTTTCCATCACAGTGGCTCCTGAAAAAGAGCCTAGGGCAAAAGGAATTAGAAATCCTACAATACCCTAAAGATCCCAAGGAGGCAGCTACCTTACCTATTCATGAGATCTTGCATGATCTCATGTTAAGGATGTGGGAAACACCTCTAACCACATCTCCTCACTCTTGAAGACTCAACACCATGTATAGAGTTCCTCCCTGTCCTGGGTTTCAGAAGACTCAGCTACCACACCATTCCATGGTGGTGGAATCAGCTATGAGAAGGATCAAGAGTGCAAAAAGGCATGCATCTAATCCTCCAGGACGTGAGTGTAGGACTCTTGACGCCTTTGGATGTCGAAACTTCCAGGCTTCCATGCTTTCTGCTAGGATCAGTTCCTATATTTTATATATGGGAATGTTCCTTAAGGAGATCACAGGAGATTTAGAGCTTATGAGCCCTCTCCTTCCTGATGATAAGAGGCAGGATTACCTCACCCTTGTCAAACATGCTCAGGATGTTTCCAAGTTTGTCAATCATGCAGCCTTTGACTGCTTTGAGTGGATAAGCAGAACCTCTGCTATTGCCATAGGTGCACATAGGATTGCCTGGCTCCAGGCATCTGACTTGGAACTTTGGGTACAGGATAAACTAGGAAATATTCCTTGCACAGGAGAGAATCTCTGGCAAGAATTGGCAGGAAAAAGCTAATGAGATAGATGTTGACAATATCACCTTGGATAGATTGTCTAAATCTACGGCTGATCCTGCAAGGAAAAAATCCTACAAGAAACCATTCTTCAGTAAGAAGAAGAAGTTTTATCCCTCCTATACCCAACAGGGACATCGTTTGGGTCAGTCTGCCCAAAATGGACAGCAGCAACAACCTAGGCAAAGAAAAACAAAAACTGCTAAGCCTCAACCGGCTCAGCAGACTCAGCCTCCACAGAGGCTTTGACTCCTATCTAGAGAACTTTGCCTTCCTGACCCTGAACAGTCCAGAATCCTCCACCATTCCAGGAAAGTTATGTCATTTTGCCCCCAGATGGGGTCAGATAACAGCAGAAAATTGGACTCTGTCTATTGTAAGTGAGGGGTACAAGCTTCATTTCCTCAGCATGCCCCCTCCTACAATGGTAACAGTTCAATTCTCAGACCTCTCTCAACAACCAGTTAGGTCAAGAGGTCACTGTGCTTCTTGCCCAAGGGGCAATAGAAGAGGTACCCATTCTACAACAGGGTATGGGGTTCTACTCCCCCTATTTCCTTATTCCAAAGAAAACAGGAGGACATAGACCCATTTTAGACCTCAGTGAATTGAACAAATTCCTGTTCAAAGAGAAGTTCAAAATGATTTATCTAGGAACTATGCTGCCATACCTTCAGAGTCAGGATTGGCTTTGTTCTCTAGATCTCAAGGATGAGTACACTCATGTTCTCATCCATCCAACTCATCAAAAGTTCCTTCACTTTCTATTTCAAGGGAAGCACTACCAATACAGGATTCTTCCTTTTGGCCTGGCCTCGTCACCAAGGGTGTTCACAAAATGCATGGCTGTGGTGGCAGCATTTCTTCACACCCTAGGAATATTCGCCTTCCCTTACTTAGACGACTGGCTCATTCGAGCCCCTTCAGAGCCAGAGGCCAGGGTTGCTCTCTCTCTCGCACAATGCGCATCCTTCAGTATTTGGGACTTGTCATAAACTTCCCAAAATCCAACTTGCCCCCACTCAATCTCTAGAGTTTATAGGAGCTCTGCTGTATACCAGACAGATAAGGGCCTACCTTCCACAGGCCCGCTGCCTTCGCATTGTGCAGTTGGCTTCCCAAGCAGTGTTAAAAACTCACCTCACTGCTCGAGAAATGTTACAGTTGCTAGGCCACATGGCATCCACTGTGCATGTGGTTCCTTATGCTCGCCTCCATATGAAGGCAGCCCAGTGGACTTTATCCACTCAGTGGGCTCAGGCGTCAGGTTGCCTGTCAGACAAAATAGCAAACTCAGATTTTCTTATTTTGTCCCTCCAATGATGGCAGTCACCCCAGAACCTTTTGGTGGGGTCTCCTTTTCAGCAACCCCCACCCCAAGCCACTCTAACAACAGATGCTTCACAGGTGGGTTGGGGAGCCCACCTGCAAGGCCTCTCTACCCAGGGTACCTGGACTCCACAGGAGGCCTATCTATACATCAATCTCCTGGAACTCAGAGCAATCTTCCTTGTTCTTCGAGTATTCCATACCCAACTCAGCTACAAGACAGTCCTAGTTCAAATGGACAATCAAGTAGCCATGTTCTATGTGAACAAGCAGAGCAGAGCAGGCTCTCTGTAGCTATGCAACAAAGCTTTGCGACTATGGGCCCTCACCAGAGAGCATCAGATTCATCTCCTTGCGGTGTATCTTACAGGCATTCAAAACTCTTGGGCAGACAGACTCAGTCGAGTTCTGCTTCCACACGATTGGTCTCTCCATGCAGACCAGGTGGCCAAAATTTTCAAAATTTGGGGAACCCCGGACATAGGCCTCTTTGCAAGTCCGCTGAATGTTAAACTTCCCCGGTTCTGTTCCAGAATTCCGGCTCAGGGTTGTCAGGCCAGGGATACTTTCCTCCTCCATTGGGGCCAGGACTTCCTGTATGCTTTTCCACCCATTCCCTTAATTCCCAAAACCCTGTTCAAGCTTCAGAGAGACAGAGGTCATATGATTCTCATAGCTCCACATTGGCCATGGCAAATGTGGTACCCTCTGCTCCTACATCTCTCTCAAGCTCCGTCTCTGGAGTTAGGATCTGCTCCAGATCTCCTTTCTCAGGAGGATGGGATGCTGTGGCATCCCAATCTCCAGCTCTGCATCTCAGGGCCTGATTGCTGAAAGCCTAGAACTTCACGGTCTTAACCTTTCTCAACAGGTAAAGTATATCCTTTATGCTTCCAGGAATCCTTCCACAAGACACTCTTATGCTTTCAAGTGGAAAAGGTTTACCATATGGTGCTCGCAGAAGGGTCTTATCCCTCTTGCGATACCTCTAGAATCATTACTGGAGTATCTCCTTCATTTGTCTAATGCAGGGCTTAAGACCAATTCAGTGAGAGTTCATTTGAGTGCTATTGCAGCTTCTTTCAAGCCTCTAAATGGGCAACCTATTTCCTCTCATCCTCTCATAGCGAGATTTATGAGAGGCCTTCTTTTAACTAAGCCTCCCATTAAGCCACCACTGGTGGCATGGGACTTAAATTTGGTTCTTGGGCAGCTTATGAAACCACCTTTTGAACCATTAGCCACTACCTTTTTGAAATTCCTTTCCTGGAAGGTCATCTTTCTTATTGCAATCACATCAGCGCGTCGCATCAGTGAATTGCAAGCATTGGTGGCTGATCCTCCTTATACAAGGTTCCATCACGATAAGGTAGTCCTTAGGACTCATCCACATTTTATGCCAGCGGTTTACCTTCCTGTATTCTTCCCAAGGCCTCATGTCTCAAATGCAGAAAGGTTTCTTCATACTTTGGATTCTAAAAGGGCTCTAGCCTTTTACTTACAAAGGGTAAAGCAATCTTACAAAAATAACTATTACTCTACATCAAATATACCCAAAGCAAAAATAGAGTAGACCTGAAAAAAGTGAGCAAACGTGTGTGTAAGTATGTTAATGTCGGAAGATATGCTGTGAGGATACAACTACCTCTTGAGGCTAAACTTCCATTTTACTCAAATTAAAAAGCCACAATCAGAGCTTTCAAAACGTAGGCAAAAACACCATAAATTAGTGAGACCTACACCATAATGTATAAAAAATCTTACTTCCCCTTATATTCCATGTTTAATGACGAGATCCAAACAGAAAGACCGCCAAAAAGCCGCTTATCTTGTCTGTTGTCCTGACAACTCTGAGTCTTGATAATTTTCAAACTCAGATTTAACCCACTGGAGTTGGCAACTTTTAACCTAAACTCACAGGAGTCCAGCAGCAGTTTTTTGAAGACACAGCACTGCGTTTCGGGCAAATAAAATTGTAATGCCCTGTTTCAACGCTCAATTCTACTGCAAACAAATATTTGGCTTCCCCATCTTTCTTCTTTCAGAGACGCCAGCGCATGCTCATTGTCAATCTAATAGAAAACAGTGCAAGGACGTAGGCAGTATTTAAAACTCACAACTCACTACGTCCTTGTACTGTTTTCTGCACGATTCACGTGGCAGTGTGCTGTTTGCTCCCTGGTACATTGTCAATCTAATGCCACCATAGAGATTCATGAATTAAATGTTGGAACTGGCCAATCACAGCTTTTGTCGTCATGAAATTGTGAAGTACAATGATTACAACCACTATAGTGTCTCAAAGAATATTGATCCAATCCAATTCTTTATTGAGTCCCGCTGGTTCTACCATGGAAAGTTTAAATATCCAAGTTTGTTTGAGCGTCTGAAGACACTGCTCACGATTACCTCCCCAAGGATTTTCTGGTACATGATCAAGAATTCTCCAAAACATGTCCTAAAATAAATGATGGTAATCGAGACAATGTTGGACAATGGGTGCAGATATAGTTTTATTTTTAATTCGAGATGCATGTTCACCAAATCGAGTTCGTATGGGGCGAATTGTCCTGCCTATGTACAAAAGATCACAAGGACAAACCAAAACATATACTACAAAAGAAGTACAACAAGTAGTATACCATTTTGCCACATGAATAAAATTTGAATTAGGCACATGCCAGTTCTTGCCTTCAATAGACTGTGAACAATAATTACAAGTAGTACACACAAAGTGACCAGAATTGGAATGTTGCTTCAACATCAATCTATCTGAAGGAGAAAAGGTGACACCCACAAAATCCCGAAGATTAGGGCCTCTTATATGGGCTATTTGCAATCTCTTCTGAAAACATGGATGTAATTGTATAATGTGCTAATGCTTGGAAAGAATCTTCCTGATTATCAACATGCGACATATATGGTAATATGCCCACAAACACATCAGATTGAGAAGATGGTTGATGACTGCTGGTTTGTGTTTCATTTGTCGAAGGAAACAACCATTCATGATGAGTATATTTAGCTCTCAAAAACGCTTGTTTAATAATTTTCTTAGGGTATCCCCTTTGCACTAAACGGCATGGCAATTCATGTGCATGATTCAAAAAATCTTCAAAATTAGAACAAATCCGCCGTAATCTCAGAAATTGTCCAAATGGAAGACCTTTTTTCAAAGACATAGGGTGAAAACTAGAAAAAGTTAATAACGTATTTCTCTGCATGGGCTTTCTGAATAAAGTAGTATGAAGTGTATTGTTACATTTCAAAACTAAAACATCCAAAAATTCCAATTGAGTAAAATGATAAATGCATAGTGAAAGACAAATTAGGTCTCAAATTGTTTAACCATTGTACAAACAAATGTAAATTTGCTTCTGATCCCTTCCATAAGAAAAATATGTCATCTAAAAATCTAACCCATAAAACCACTTCTTTAAACCATGGAGATGTATACACATGAGATGATTCAAATTCCGCCATATATAATGTAGCTATGGATGGAGCCACCGTTGCTCCCATAGCAATGCCCTGAATTTGATGGTAAAATTGCCGTTCAAACTGAAAATAATTCTTGGTGAGCACTAAATCTAGGAGCTGTAGAAAAAAAAAGAGAGTGAGGAATCCTATTTGGTAGAGGAAGATTTAGTTGAGAAATTACTGTTAAAGCTTGATCCTGATCTATATTTGTATACATTGCTGCTACATCTAGCGAGACCAGTCATAAAGTATGAACCCTATCTGTAACTTGTTGGAGGTTTGTGATAAAATGAGTAGTGTCCTTTAAAAAAGATGGCACATTTTGAGCACATGGTTGTAAAAATATATCACAAAACTTGGAGAGAGGTTCCAAAACCGATCCTCGACAAGATACAATGGGCCTGCCCAGAGGCTGTGTCAAAGATTTGTGAATTTTTGGAACTGTATATATAATAAAGTTTTCACCCTATGTAAAATTTTACAAAGGACACAGCAACATAGGAAGTCCTCTCAACTCTTTGTTGCTTTTGATCCTAGTCATTTGGGACTTCCAGTCTCGAAAAGAACACTGTCCAACTGGATTGCACAGTATATATCTTTTGCCTATGAGAGTAAAAACCTTCCTCTGGAAGGCCATGTCACAGCTCACAATATGAGAGCCATGGCAGCCTCTATGGCTCATCTTCACGCTGTGTCTATCGACGACATCTGCTGAGCAGTTACTTGGGCTTCAGTTCATACCTTCACAGCCCATTACTGCTTAGACAAGGACTCCCGCCGGGATGCCTTGTTTGGTCAGGCTTTTCTTCAACACCTGTTCCATACTTAATCAACTCCTACCCACCATCCCTGGTAGGATGCCAGAGATCCATGGGGGGAAGTGGAGCCCTTTCACAAGGGCACACAACTCCTGGGGTCTTCTCCCTGGCATCTGCAGCTAGGGAGTCCCCATATGTGAAGATTACATTCCTGCTTGTTCCTGGAGATAGCATAATTACTCACCTGTAACAGGTGATCTCCAGGAACAGCAGAAATTTAGTCTTCACAACCCACCCACCTCCCCTAGGAGTTGTATCTCTCTATCTCTTTCTCTCTTTCCCTCTCTCTTTTGCCTCAGCTATAAACTCAACTGGAGAGGGACAGTTGGGAAAGGTGGGAAGGCAGCACACAGGCGCTGTGGGATGCTCCCAAAAGCTTTCCTATTGGACGCTGGGGAGCATTCCCGCGCAGGCTCTGTCAGTACCGACAAAACCCATATGTGAAGACTAAATTCCTGCTGTTCCCGGAGATCACCTGTTACAGGTGAGTAACTATGCTGTCTAGTTTATTTCCCTTAATATGTGTGGGTGCATGAATGATCTGTTGAAAGTCCAGCTCATCCATGGCGTTCAGGAATGACCTAGAGTTGACTCATGAATATGGTGCATAGATGGTAGGTTACAATCACCTAGCAGGATAAGATGTTTGTTAATTGGTTTGTCTGAACAGGTTGATTCCAGGAATTGTGGAGAGGCTATTTGGATCTGAAGCTTGGGATCTTTGGAGTAAATGGAATGCTAGATGCTTTTTCTCGGTTGATGAGAGAGTTACATTCAATTTGTCCTTATTTATTTATTTATTTAACTGGTTTTATATACCGTTTTTCTATGAGGCAAAACGGTTTACAATGAACAGGAAATGAATGTTTACATAAAATGGTTGAAACTATGTATAAGTCAACTTTGATACAAAGTAAGCAAACAAATTAACCTAAGAATATTTACATACAACTATTTACAAGGAGCTTAGATATTGTGAGATATGACATTTCGTTCATCATCTGGAAGGGTGGGAGGGAAGGGTGTGATGGTTAGAGGGGTGGGTCATGGGAGCGGTGAGATTGCAAAACCTCGCCTATCTTTAAGGTGCAGAGGGCTAGGCAGCTAGCACAAACATTGCTGCTACCCATGTAGCCCCTTCCTCCACCTCTGCTCCACCCCAGAAGGCCCCTAATATGTCCCAATTCTATGCAGATAGCATTTGGGCATGTTAGGAATTTAGCCAGGATTTTCAAAGGGCATTTTTATAATTAAATTCTATACATATCTAATCCTTAGATAATAAACTTCCTTTCCTTCTTGTTTGCCTTCTTTTTTTACTTGTTTTTTTCCCTTCAGCAAGTATTCACGCTTGAACGGCTAAAGTTAGCTCCAGGTCATCCAATGATCAAGGACTTTAAGGGCTGTTGGTCTCAAGTTGCTTTAATGTTTTCCAACTCATTTCCTGCCTTTCCTGTTGAAAAACATTTGTCAAAATTGTTTTTGTTCTGTTCAGCAGCAAAAATAATTCCAATAAAATAGTTACACTACATTAAAGATCTGAATTGGAAAAACAAATATGTGTATATTAATGTTAAACATTTTTGTCTGATAAAGGTTGAACAGAAAAAAGTGGAAGAAAAATAAGACATTGTGCAGCGCCATTATCAATTAGGACCGAGCAGGCAAAAAGCTTGTATTGTTTCCTTTTCTAATGAAAGTGCTAAAGATGTCAGCTCGCTTTGTCTTTTTCCATTATTTTTCATCACTGTTGGCCAATAGTGCTCCCCTGTTATGTAAGCATGTGCCCTATTCACACATATATGACTAGCACACACTATTGTGTAGTAGTGTAGACTTTTGCTTGATAGTGTTCACATTTGCCAAACGTGCATACTATTGTGCATCCAAACCCCAGACGTGACCACATTTCCATTTCCTCTACCATTTTTATTTGAAACCAATATGAAATGAAATGAGTAACATTGCTGACATTTCCCATTTCATTTCAAACAAATGCACAGTCTTATTATTAATTATCTTTGTAGCAGGACCCCTGGTGAATCCCTTTTTGAGTAGCAGAATAAAAATGTATTGATTTAAGTCCTGAGGGCTGCAGGAAAATAGTGTTTGCAAAGCACTGATTCAGAGCACTTTACCTTATCCACTCACTTTCTCCAGTCAATAATCCTTCCTCGTTTGTGCGGCACCACTTCTATGGGAGAATAATACTCTCAAGCTTCTCACCGCTCACTTTGCATACCTACTTCACCCTGGTAGCTTGGGTTCAAAAAGTATACTGGGTGAGAATTTCTAATAACTCACAATTCATCTGTTGATTCACAGTCCACAACAAAATTCAGGATAGTACATGTTTCTGAACTCCTCTCTTTTCAGGACTCTCAGGATGCAGACTTCTCAAGTTGCGGGTGCTCTTCCCTTGCAATCTCTCCTTCCTCTGTTTCTCCCTCTCTTATTGGAATCTGGAATGGATAAGTTCCTGTCCACTGTTTCACTCTCTGACACCCAGTTCAGGGTGAATTCCTCTCTTCTCTAGCTTCTATATTAATAGGGCTCAAATGCCTTGACACTGGCCCAGCTCCTTAGGTCTCTCCATTAGCACCCCTAAATTCTGTTTGGATGCAGCTTCTCCAAACACTTGAGAACTAGTCACATTCATCAGGTGAACTCTCTTGATTCTGTCTGGATCCTATTCTTGACATCCTGCTTCCTTGCATTTGAAGGTCTTTGGCTCTCCGGTTCAGCATAAACCTGGCTCCCACTAAGGTCAACACTTCTCTAAATGACTTATTCTTCCTGGCAGGACCGTTCTTAGCCCTGTGCGAGCAGTGCAACCGCACAGGGCGCAAAGACATGGGGGGGGGGGCGCATTTCGGCTGCCTGCTGTTGTCCTGCCTCCACCACGTTTTCGTCTCTCAATGGTGGCAGGGCAACAGCAGACAGCTGAAATGCACCCCTAAGTCTTTTCATAGCATTTTAAGCAAATCGGTCCCTCCCTCCTCTGATGCAACGTCAGAGCAGGGAGGGACAGATCTACTTAAAGTGCTGGTGACTTGTAAATCAGGCACGTGTCCTCCTCTGCCTCCATCCAGCCCTTTTCTGCTCTTTCTCTGCTGCCGGTGCCACCATGGAGAAAACAGAGAGTGGCAGCAGCAGGGCAAGAGCAGGCAGCGACTGGACGGAGGTATAGGGAGGAGAGGGGGCAAGATCCCAATGTGCAATTCGCATAGGGCATAATTCTAGCTCGGTACGGCCCTGCTTCCTGAGTACTTTAGGAATAAAGTGGTTACCCCACACTCTCTTCATTTCTTCTTGTGTGTGTGTGTTTGTGTGTTGAGGTTGAGGAAACACTTAGGATTCAACTCTTTATTGTTGGTGTGGGCCTTGTTCAGCACTCAACTCCCACTGACATTGGAGCTCAGCCTCTCAGGTGTCAGCTTGGTAGAAAGAGAAGGAAAGAAAGACACTTGTCCTGCCATTTATAACTTCTGGAATCCATCTAGCTCCTCCCCCGATTTTCCTTACAGGGAGTCCAGCTCAAACCTTCTGAGTACATTTTAAGCTATGCTGATGCCAGGGCTCGTAATACTCCTGGGTGGTCAGCAAAGTAAAAAGATCTCCTAGAGCTAGGTCAGTTGGTGACATCTAGGTCACACCTTTAAGAACTCATAGGGAACTAGTAAAGCCCAGAAGGATTCTAATGGCAAGAATTGTATCTGTTAAAAAGATGAATATGCCTGAATTGTTCTCATTAGGAATCAAGTGCTGTGGATGCTCTAGAGGTAGTATTAGCAATCCGAGGGAGGGATCACTAGCAATGCACAGCATAACTCCGACAGACAGGATTCAGGGTGTGCCTATACTGGGTGCCAAAAGAAACTGAGGGCTATAGGACCCTACCAGACTGCGTCAGTGTGATAGTTGGATTACAGAGGGAGGAGGAAGGAACCTTGCTGGTCGTGAATAAAGGCTTTTGTTTTGTCAGATATGAATGGTCTTAAACTCCTGTCATAAATGCCAGTGAACTTGTGAAAGGCAATTTCTGCCTTGGCTGGAGCTAATGTGCATAAAAAGGTGCATTGTGGGGGAAAGAAAAGGAAAAATATGGTCATCAAGGAATTGTATACCAGTTCATTGAAATACGAGAACAGATTTATTTTCATAATTAATTTGCAGTGTTCTTGGTGATAATAAGCTGTTAAGAAACAAACAGGGATCTGTAAAAATGAAAATGCCAAATCAGCCTACTTCTATAACATATTAAAAGTCCTTATAAATGCAGGGATAACAGTTGATATGATGCATCATGATTTCATGAGTTGTGAATCTGTTTCACCTGGCATAGTTAAGTACAAATTAAGACAATTAGTCTTCTACTACTACTACTATTTAGCACTTGTATAGCGCCACGCACGCGGAGCTGTACAGCTACCTACAAGAGGCAGCCAAAATACAGAGACAGTCCCTGCCCGTCAGAGTCATGCTCATCGGAGCTTACAATCTAGTCAGAACAATAGAGAGCATTGGTCAGTTTAGTGCAAGGCACGGTATGGTCTATACAATTGGTCATGAGAAATGACGGGGTTTAAGATAAGAAAGGGATGGAAGTCAGGATCTGAAAGCAACGGTGAAGAGGTGGGTCTTCAACCTGGATTTGAAGAGGGCCAGGGAGGATGCCTGGTGCACAGACGCAGGTAGGTTGTTCCAGGCGTAGGGTGCAGCAAGGAGAAAGGAGCGAAGTCAGGAGTTAGCGGTGCGGGTGAAAGGCATAGATAGAAGTAATTTGTTAGCGGAGCGCAGGTTCCGAGAGGGGATGTAGGAAGAGATAAGAGATGAGAGGTAATGAGGGGAGATAGAGTAAATGCATTTATAGGTCAGTAGGAGAAGCTTGAACTGGATGCGGAATTGGACAGGGAGCCAGTGAAGTGACCTGAAAAGAGGAGTAATGTGGGCATGGCGGAATTGGCGGAAGATTAGTTGAGCAGCATGATTTTGTATAGATTGAAAGGGAAGGAGGTGGCTGACGGGGAGACCAGCAAGGAGCAGGTTGAAATAATCTAGGCGAGAGGAGACTAAGGAGTGGATAAGCATTTTGGTGGTGTGTTCAGAGACGAAGGGGAGGATTGTGCCAATGTTGTAGAGGAAGAAACGGCAGGTCTTAGCTACATGCTGGATATGTGCGGAGAAGGAGAGAGAGGTGTCAAAGATAACCCCTAGGTTGCGGGCCGAGGGAACAGGAAGGATAGTAGCTCCATCCACATAGACTGAGAACGGGGGAAGAGGAGGGGAGGAGTTGGGGGAAAGACAAGGAGTTCAGTCTTGGCCATGTTCAATTTCAATTGGCGATGAGACATCCAGGTAGCGATGTCGGAAAGGCAGGCAGAGATCATGGACTGGGTTGCTGAAGAGATATTAGTCTTCGATTACACCGCTGTGCAGTGAGTAAACAATCAAATCTGATAAAAAGACTCAGCATATTTTTGACTGTGTCAACATATAAGACATTTCAGGGCTAATTTTATAAGGCGGCACCTAATTTTTGTCACTAAACATACATTTAAGTATTGGTATTTTAGTCATTTCTGCACATAAATGACCTCTTATAAACACCAACTAGTATAAAGGTACGTGCCTTGTTTACATGCTGCATACTTTCACTGTGGGTGCTTACAAAGGTGGAGTTTGTGCAAAATATGGGCGGAGTCAACACTTACTGGCAAAGATTGTAAAATTCCAGAATTTACCTGCATACATGCAGCACCTACATGTAAGCAAATTCTCTCACAGTTAAATTACCATTTTATACTTGGCTTTTTAAAATAGGTGTAAAAATAGGCACATTCACTGGGAGCAGCTTTATATAATCACCCTTTTCATATGGTGCATTCGGTCTATTTTTTAATTCATGATTCGATGTTGGATCTTATTACATAGGTAGGTTCAAGCCCCTATCAAAGATAGTATTGGAATCCAAAATGATATTGGCATTTTGGAAAATTGGTAAGATAGAGTGTTAGATCTCATGCTCAGGGCCTCCCTGTATGTGATAAGGAGCAACATTTGAGGGCTGCAGAGTACTGAGAACTCTTTAGTTAGGATTCTTCAGAACTGAGCAGCTTACTACAATTACTACGTATCATTTGTACAGCACTACAAGGCATATACAGTGCAGAGCACATATACTAAGAGACAGCTCCTGTTTCACAAAGCTTATAATCCATTCAAGACAGGCCCCCTTCGTTTAGCTTAGCCTAGCTTAATTTATTAGAATTTGTTATACCACCTTTCAGTGCATTTTTCCTAGCAAAAATAAGGTACAAGTACACACATGCAGGGCTTTCACTAATATATGAGGACTATGGGTCAGTTTTAGCAGGCAATGAATAAGGTGCCGGTACTCAATACGCTCTCTAAAAAAGCTCTTCCGCCTTTCAATCAAATCACTGTAGTTTACAAAAAAATTAGCAAGTTAGCATTATATGATATATAATATATAATACTGATCCCAGTTTAACTAATTTAGACAAGACAACAACAACAGTATGGAAAACAAGCAATCTTATAAACAAATCAATAAACCATAATACAGCTGTAGCAACAACAGGAGAAAGGGAGGAACCATATGCTTTTCAGAAGTAGGTTTTAAGGTCATTTTTAAACTTAACATAAGATGGCCTTGTATGTCAGAAGTAACACTTTACTGTAAACTGCATTGGATAAATGACAGAAAGCCAATGTTCTGCCATTGCGAGCAGAGAGACATGGTCATTCTTCCCTGCCACATGGAGGAACTTAACAGCAACATTCTGTAAATTTTGTAATCATTTTAGACAAATATGTTTAATAAGAACATAAAATATGCCATAATGGGTAAGACCAAGAGTCCATATCCTGTTTCCAACAGCAGCTAATCAAGGTCACAAGTTAGGTTCCCAAAAGGTAGAGATTCCATGTTGCTTATCCCAGGGGTAAGCAGTGGGTTTATGGATTTTTCCTCCAGAAACTTGATCAAACCTTTTTTTTAAATGCAACTATACTAACGGCCTTACTACATCCTCCAGCAATGAATTTCAAAGTTTGATTATTCAGTGAGTTAAAAAGTATTTTCTCAAATTAGTCTTAAATGTGCTACATTGTTTCATTGCATGTACCCTAGTTTTTTCTACTTTTTGAAGGGGTAAACTGCAGAAAAGCACATGACTTTTTAAAATTACCCTCTAAGGCCAGCATTCCAAAACATGAATAGTGGGGATGGACATATGGCCCAGACTTCCAACCCACGCTCAATCCCCAAAGTTGATTCTTTGTTCTCTACTCCTCACATGTACAGAGCATTTGAATGGGGAACACTAAATGGGTCAAGAAGGAGGCAACACTTGGGCGGAGTGGGGGCAGAGCGGGGGCGGGCCAAACTGCTGGAACATACAGGGTTGATTCAGAGCGGGCCTCTGTACGTTCCCAGCACTTGGCTGCCCAAAGGTGGAATAAGCCCTGAGGTTCTCCACTGCACAGCACCATGCATCATGCCGCTGGCCGTGCTGTGCCTCTGCAGCCATAATCTGGACCTTGGGTACCTCTGGTGTCAGCAGGATCGCGGTCTGCAGGAGAAGACATGGGCAATGGAATTCCAAGCTGTCAGATAGACTGCTCGTTGTCATGGTGCCAGAACGCCACAGCTACCACGCCCCAGCCATGATGTTTTGGCCTCAGGATGGGCAGATCCCTGTACGCCAATCTCATCAGCATACAGGGACTTCCCAGACATCTATGTCCCCAATTCTGCAGTCGCAGGTACGTCTGGGCCCTGCAGCGGCAGAATTGGGTCCATCTCCCACACGTCCATTTTTTCCCAATGCGGGCGGGCAGGCGGACGTGCGGGAACTGGAATCTGACTCTATGAATCCAAATCAGTTCTACTTGTGCTATTATATAGGTATATGCACATGCCAGTGATTTGAATGCACTTACAATTTTTATGCCCCCAAACAAATACATATTAGTTCATTAATATGTCCAGGATAGAGCTCCAAGAGACTGCAAAATATCACCTAATTTCTCTGAGAATTCTCCTGCATGCTCCCTTCTTTTTTAACAAGTTTAGTTTAAAATTATTTTTTATTTTTTGAAATCCTCAGTGGACTTTCTCTTGCTTGCTTTTTTGATCTTGTTTATCTATATTGCCCTTATGACTTCTGCTGATCTTCTAACACTTGCTTTTTCCCTTTGAACATATAAACCTAGCCACAGCTGACTGGAAATCTTTTTAAATAGCTATATTCTATCTTTAGCTCACATATGTTTGTCTTATTTAGATCAAGCCTGATGTCAGCTCATGTGCTATATTGTACTCTCTTTTCTATGTATTTATTCGAGTGTGCATAGGTTTGTGATTGTTTGGAAAGAGGAGCCCCTTTACATTGGCTGCAGGAATGTGGGAAGAGGAGGAAGAGCTAGGAGAGTGATTGGACTGGTGAGCAGGCATTGCCACAGACAGCTGCATCTTCCATCTGGGCTCTATAAAATTGGGCCACACAGTTGCAAAAGTGGGAGCCCCTTTACCTTAGCTGCAGGAATGGGGAAGGAGGAGAAAGATCCAGGAAAGTGATCAGACCAGTGAGCAGGCACCTCCATAGACAGCTGCATCTTCCATCTGGGCCTTATAAAATTGGGCTTCGCAACAACACATGGCCATTTGGGCACACAGCTGTGGGCAAGCTTGAAGGGACATGATCTAAGGGGCAGGATATGCCTCTTTGAAGCCACTTCAGAGACCTTGCATGGTGAGTAGTTCCCCTCAGTTCCCTATCTCCCAATAAGTGATACTGGTCAAGGGGAAATCTAAAGGGAAAAGTAGGCATTCCAAAAGTCTACAACAACGGGCCCTATGGACAAACATCTCTAGGTAAAGGATGATATGATGCTTCAGAACTCCTGCTATCTTCCTCAAAGGAACGGGCATCTTCGAGCTCACTTGACTATACCCTAGCTCCTCCACCTCAATCTACTTTGCAAACAAGTTCTCTTATTGGTGGGTTGCATATTGTTTCTTCTGTGGAAGTTCCTGATCCCACAACTTTGTGCCCTAAAGAGGTTATATGTTTAGTACAAGATACATGTCCCAGCTTTCTGGGGATCAAATTTCCTTGATGGATGTGTGGCATGTGGTCGGCACAGAAAAAGCAGGACAAAGGATCAACCATGGAAAAATATCTTTATTCAAACCAACGAGGGCAACCCGACACGTGTTTCGGATGGGAGGCCATCTTCAGGGGTAAATGACCTCTAAAATACATAAAAGAGTAAAACAAACACTATAGCATGCATATTAAAACAAACAAACATATTAAAAAGCAAATAAAAAACATAAAACCCAGTAATGGAGATGAAAGTAGTGATAATACATAATAAATAATAAATGATTAAAACTACAAGATAAAAATTAAACACATATAAAACTACAAGTATAGTGTTCTATAAAACATATTCAGAGAAACATTGCACAATAAATGATATGTATTTTGTATTAGATTGATATCGGGAAACTTCTCTTAGAGAACATTACTCCTTACTGTAGAGCCTTGGTCTATTACACAACTGTAGATGAAACATGTAGTGAAAAGACCAGAGAGTTGCTACTCACCAAATTGTATTAAAGTGAGCAAAAGAATGTTGACCTTGTTGGTTGGAATAAAGATCTCTTTCCATGATTGAGCCTTTGTCCTGCTTTTTTTGTGCTTATGACACTGCAGGAAGGATGCCCCCCTTGCTCAGCGTGGCATGTGGTTACATGGACTGAAAAGTTTCTTACAATTGTGTATCACAGCTTTGTGACTTTACATAGGAGGCCTTTTCTAAGTTTAAAGAGTTGGAGGTCCACTTTAAATCTTTTCAGCAGAAAGTCTCAATATTGGGTTGCCAGGTAACTTCTTTGCATTCAGTTGGCTCATCTGTGATAAAAGATAGTGTAACCCTCCATTACAAAATGGAGGCCTTAGAGAATAAGTCTCGAAGTAGAAATTTGAGGTTTCTAAATTTTCCTATTACAAGGTTGCTTTCTCCTGAGATTCTTTTAAGTAAGTATTTCAAAGAGGTATTACAGCTAGTTAATTTGGATAATATATTGTTATCTAATTGTTACTATAGTCCTATTAAGGTTACATTTGTGTCCAAGGATGATAAATCTATGGTTATGAAAAACTTCTTTAAATATAAGAGTTCTCTTTTTTTGTGGCTGTAATTTACACATTTTCCTGGATGTTGCCAAATCTACTCAAATGTGAAGGAAAGTTTTTCTTTTGCCTAAACCCAGAGTTTTAACCTTTGGGGGTCATCTTCAGGTTTCCTTGTAAATGTATGATTACAATTCAGAATGTTAAATATGTTTTTCTTGAACCTTAGAGACGCTTCTGTCTGATAAGGAAGCCACCACCTCTTAGATGAGACGAGTAGGGAGGGTTAAGTTCAGCTTGTAGCTGACATTTGATGTTAAATAAATTAGGCAAAATGAAGATGGTCAATTCTTTGTTGTGGTTTTCCTTGCTCTTTGCTCTCTGAGATGTGGGATAGTTTCTCATTTCTTACTGTATTGCATAGGATTTTATGTTTACTAATATTGCCTTGTGTTGGGATAGTTTTCCTTGTTTGTTTTTTTTCAATTATAGTTTGAATAATGCTTAAAAAAAAACTTTTTTAGAAATAGTACTCCACAGCAACTTCTCTTATTAGTGTGCTTGCACATAAAGTGAAAGGAGTAAAGGAAGAGAAACGGGGACAAATACGTGTAACTCCAGAGACCTGTGTGATGCAATTGATGTCTATATATGGGAAATTAGAACATAGCTCAAGAGAAGAAAGGCAACAAGGTCACAACTTCATATCTACATTGTATTGCTGTTTTGCTTGCATTTGCCTACATACTGTAGAGTAGAGGAAAAGTGTTCAGCCTTCCTGCCCCTCATTTTAAACTTTCTGTCACTTTGATTTAAACTGTTCACCATCATTGTTAGTTGTTCTAGAGAAGATAAATTGTGTTTCTGCTTTTAGTGCTATTAATTGTGCATTCAACTGGCTAGGAAGTGAAGTGAAATCATGAACTAGTTGCAGTATGGGGGAACCAAAGAGTGAGGTGAAAAAATCTTTGACAACACACCAAGTATAAGTCAAACAGGAGTAGAAACATAGAAACATGACAGCAGAAAAAGACCATATGACCTACTAGTCTGCCCTTCCATATCAACTGCTATAGTCCCCTCTTCTTTAGAGATCTGTGTTTGTCCCATTCTTTCTTGAATTCAGATAGGGTCTGAATCTGTCCCTCACGGCTATCCCCTTTGTACATCTGATCTGAGATGGACGTACAAAGGAGATCGCGATTCTGATCCCGCAGGGCACATCTAACCCAGGATCAGAATCGCGATCAGGCCCTTACATGCATGCCAGGACTGAGATTCAGTCCCAGCCTGCAAGTACAAGTAGTACCTAGATAGCTCAGTCAGGCATTTAAATGGAGCTGCGGTGCCACGGCATCCTGTTGCCATGGCACCGCGGCTCCATTTAAATGCCGTGATGCCGGCCAACAGCAATTAAGGCTTTTTCCCCGCAGTTCGACCCCCGATCCAGCCTTCTAAAGCCAGGGTCGGGCTGCAGGGAAGAAACCCTGCCCCCCCCCCAGCTCCTTCTGTGCCCCGACTTTTGAAAAAAAACATCCAGGGAAGTTATCCCACGTCGGAGGTGGAATAACTTCCCCGGCCATTTTGCCAGCCCTGGACATAAAGGGCCAACATTAGAATTGGCCATGTATGTCCAGGGCAGGCGACCACCCACTGCCCACCCACTCTCTTCCCCTGGGCCGCCTCTTCTCTGCCCCAGCTATCTTCCCCACACAACTGGCGGGAAGTTAGTCGGGGGCTGCCGCCGGCATGAATAGCGGGGATGGACATCCTGTTGGAACATCCATCTCCACTATTCATGTCTCAGAATAATCCCCATACTGTCCTCATCTCTACTATCTCCACTGGAAGACTATTCCATGCATCTACAACTCTTTCCGTAAAGAAATATTTTTGAAAATTACTCCTGAGTCTATCTCCTTTCACTCTCATCTATGTCCCCTTGTTGCAGAACTTGATTTCAATCAAAAGAGGCTCTCCTTGTTGTACATTTATGCCATGGAAATATTTAAACATCTCTATCATATCTCCTCTACCCCACCTTTCCTCCAAAGCATACATATTAAGATCTTTAAGTCTGTCCTCATATGCTTTATAACCACTAACCATTTTAGTAGCCACCATCTGCACTGACTCCAACCTGTTTATATCCTTTTGAAGGTTTGGTCTCCAGAATTGCACATAATACTCCAAATGAGGTTGCACCAGAGACTTATACAGAGGCACTATCACCTCCTTTCTTCTGCTGGCCATTCCTCTCCCTATGCAGCTGAGTAGGTTTATTTCTTGAGAACCAAATTATGTCATTTCACCCTACACGATCATGTTTTATCTAAACAGACTTCTCTGTGGGTGTTAATTGAAGGAAGTGCCCCAAAATCTTTCTTTCACTCCAAAATTCTCACTTGAGCAAACAGTTTCTAGTTAAAAGTTATGTGCCTTTGCAGAACATCCACCTTAATATGTGGAAGTATTTGATTGTCAAGAAATAGATCTACTCCTGTTTGATTTATACTTAATGTGCTGTCAAAGATTTTTTTCACCTTACTCCTTGGTTCCCTCTAGTGCACTGTGGGTGTGCTTGCTGCTCTTACTTGGGATTGTTAGTTGCAGAACAGGCCATAGTGGAAGCCAGTTGGAGTTAGTTGCAAGGAGCAGCAATTATAACAGTGGTATAATCTTTTACATGTGCCTGCTTGTGGCTCTTGGGGTCTGGAAGTAAACATCACTATGTTTCAACATCAGCATGACTGCATCAAGCTTCTAAGAAGTCACTAAGGTAATCATACCATGATTTATTTATTTCAAACCTTTCCAATTGCTGCATATAGGCAGGGTCCAAGTGTCAACCTATTTCTGTCCTGGCCAATGTTGGAGCATGTGATTTGGCATGTAAAGCACCACCTGGGATGGATTGTTCTGGTGGTGCTGGATTGGCTGAGGAAAGCATGATTCGAAGATCTAATGAGGCTCCTACAAGCGCAATCTCTTTGTTTACCGCTGTGTCAGGGCCTATTATGTCAGGGGCTGATTGTCCTGGAAGATCTGGCTACGTTCTCACTTACAGCTTGACTCTTGACAGGAGTAAGCTAGCACAGAAGGGATACTTTCCTGCGTTGGTTTCTACTCTGCTCAGAGCCTGGAAGATGTCTACCAACCTGGTGATGGTATGGCACATAGAAGCTGATTCTTGGGGTGGCCATGGCACCCTCTCTGTTGGCCTTTCTGCAGGAAAATCTGGAAGGAGCCTTTTTGCATGCCCATTCTACCTGAGCGCAAGCATCCTCGTTGTCAGAGCTCATAGCCCCTGCAGACAGTGTTGACAAACTGGGCATCTCTTTCCTCCTTTGTCAAGCACTGCCACTTGGATGTCCATGCTCTTGTGGAACACAGCCTTTGGCTCAAAGGTTTTATGAGCTGCTGTGTCTTCTTCCCACCCAGTGGAGATGTAGCTTTGGTATGTTCCACTTGTCTGGACTGGTCTAGCAGGACTCATCGAGAGGACATTATCTGGTAAGTAAACTGTCACCTTTCATTATCAAAGGAATAGGAGGATACACAGACAGAATACCCTTTCCCCAGTGTAGAGGAAGGCATCTGAGGCCAGTTTGACAAGCGTCCCTACCCTGAAGCAGAACTGAGGTGCTTGCTTGTTCCAAGGAATGGCAAACAAATCTATTGAGGGGATGCCCCACTCTCAAAAGAGGAACAGAGCACTTCCTAATTCAGAGCCCATTTATGTGACTCAGCCTGTCTACCAAGATGTTCTCACCTGGAAGGTATGTGGTTAAGAGCATCATCCCATGAGAGATGGTAAAATTTCATATCCTGACCGTTTACCAACATAGGGGCTATGAGTTGATTACTCCCTGATTGTTTATGTTATACATTACAGCCTGAAAGTTCATCTGGATGATGATAATTCAATTATACAACTGATCTCTGAAAGCCTTTAGAGAATTCATATTGCTCTTAGTTCTAGGATAATAAACCAAGGGAGCTCTTTAACATTGTTCAACAACTCACAAAAGTGAACACTTCATATAGTGACTATCAAATAGATCCCCAACTATTTGCGAACTACCTGATGAACAAAAATTCACTTTCGCCAAACAACTTACCTACATCACAAGACCACCAATTTTGGATGAAACCTTGCATTGAATTCACAAAAGTCTGGAAGGAGTTTTCTATACCAAATTCAAAACAAATTGAAAATATAATCAGCACAATTAATACAACAACTTCCCCAGCTGACCCATGTCCAGTGGAATGGATTAAAAGTACTAAAAAATCAAATTAATTTTCACATTGTAAATATCGTCAACAACTCTTTAAAACAAGGACACTTACCATCTATACTAAAGAAAGCTATAATTTGACCAATCTATAAAGGTAAATCACTAGACATCACTGACCCCAAGTCATGCTGTCCTATTTCAAGTTTACCTTTTATATCAAAAATTATAGAAAAAGTAGTACAAAAACAACTGCAAGATCATATTGACTTACATGCCCCACTGGATATACATCAGCATGGCTTTAAACCAAATCACAATGTGGAAACGCTACTGATTTCTCTCTTTAATAATCTTATAACAGGTCTTGACAAAAACAAATTATTTCTATTAATCTTCATCGATGTCTCAGCAGCATTTGATACTGTGTCTTACTCAATAATGCTGCAACATCTACGAAATATTCGTTTATCCAACAATACAATAAAATGGTTCGCTTCTTACTTAACCGATCGTTCACAACTAGTAAAAAATGGGGACAAAAAATCCTCACAATTCATGATTGTACAAGGTATTCCACAAGGTTCTGCTTTATCATCTATCCTCTTTAATATCTATATTCAACCCATATGTCAAATTATTAAACATCATGAAATGGATTATCATTTATACACTGATGACATTATGATTTATACTTCAGTTGATCAAAATACCTTTGTTATAACAAAAATTAATAGCTGTTTGAATGATATGAATAATTGGCTCAATAACAACAATTTAAAAATAAATTCTGACAAAACGGAAGCATTGTTCATATCGAATTGTCAGTCCTTAAAACTACCATGTGAAATTAACCTATTAAATAAAAAAATAAAAATTAAAGGTGAAGTAAGATATTTAGGTATAACCTTAGATAAATATTTAAACTTAAAATCTCATATAAACAAAATTGCAGCTAAAGCATACCATCGCTTTAAGATTATAAGAAGACTAAAATCAATATTAAATACAAATCACTTTTGCACGGTATGCCAAGCTGTCATAACACCCCTACTTGATTTTGGAAACGTCTTATATCAAGGTCTTCCTAAAAATGCTATCCATCCTCTCCAATTAGTTCAAACCACTACTGCATGTATAATTACTGGCTCTGCAAAATTTGATCACATAACTCCTGTCCTTAAACAGTTACATTTCCTTCCAATTATTGTAAGATCAAAATACAAAAACCTAATGATTATTTTCAAAATCTTTCACCAATCTTCAGCAGATATTCTACAGCATATAATATCCAAAGACAAGAGCCTAAGACCTAGATGATCTCATAACTCCAATAAGCTTACTACACCTTTAAACTTCAATAGATCAAAACAGATGACCTCTAAAAGAGCATTTTCCTTCATGGCACCAGAGGTATGGAATTCTATTACTGAAGAATTAAGAGCTCAGTAAGACATCGAAGACTTTCGCATATCTTTAAAGACTTATTTATTCATAGAATCATTTGGTCAAATAACTTAAATTGATCAACTTGTATATCCAGTTTCACTATGAGATAATATTATAATTTACTGTTTGTACTGTATTTATATTGTAATGTATTTGATCTTCCCGTGCCCTCAACATGTAAGTCCTTTGTTGTCTTGTCAACCACTTTGATTGAAGGATAAGGTGGTATACAAAACTGGTTAAATAAATAAATAAAGACTTTCAGGGTGGACCTCAGGACCTGGGTGTGGAATTCGTTTGCATGAGCTCCCGAGCCCAGTTTGGATGCATATGTTGTCAGCAGCTTTTGGTAGAAGGAAATTTAAAAAGGGAAGACCATTTCACCAGATTGGAATGATCTGTCCACCAGGACAGGGAGCCTTGGAGAGGAGAAGTGAAAGAGATGACATTTGCTGACTGGGTGAGCTTGTTTTGAGGAAGGAAGTCTTTCACCTGAGTCATGTCTAACAGGACTCCAATGAATTCCAATTGGTGGGATGGGCTGAGATTCTACTTGGGATAATTGATGACTAACCCTAGTTTCTATAGCATTTGAGTAGTAAGGCATACAGATTCTTGAATGCTTTCCTGAGTGGTACTCTTCATCAGCCAGTCATCTGATAGGGAAATATGTTCACGCCCAGTCTGTGAAGACATGCTTGACAACCTTGAGGCATTTTGTGTATACATGAGAAGCAGAGACAAGGCCAAAGGATGGTATATGGTGCATAACAAAGTGTGTTCCTGCAATGAATCATAAATACTTCCCGTGATTGGGATGTACCTGTATGTGGGTTTAGGCATCCTTTAAATTCAAAGAACATAGCCAATCTGCTTTTTCAGTAAGGGAATCAAGGTGCCCAGGGAAACCATTCTGAACTTTTTCATGATGAAAAATGTGTTCAGATCCCTTAGATCTAAGATGAGAAGGCATATCTCTGTTTTCTTTGGCACCAGGAAATATCTCAACTAGAATTGCAACCCCTTCATATACTGATAGGATGGGTTTCACCACTCCTTCCTGGGTGTCTACTCTATTGCAGATTTTGGTATCATCTGCAAAGAGGCAAACCTTACCCAACAGCCCATCCACAGATAGAATTCATTACAGAAAGGGCTTTACAATAGTTTTTACTATTTAAAAGCATATTTGTATTTTATTGAGTTTACCTGGAGCAGTTCCTGGAAATGAAAAATAAATTTAAGAAGGTCCCAGTACTGGGATTAGAAATGCTTCCTTTTAGCAAGTGTTTACCTAGATAATACTTACCTGAGATACAGCACCAAAGTTCTAAGTGGATAAAAGATATTGCCTTGGCTGTAAACTGCAAAGGAAGAAAATGTTTGCTAGGGCAATAATATTACCTGTTAACATTGGTTCCTGCTTCTATCACATTTCTATCCAAACTTAGATTTTTATTCTTCCAGCTGCTACCGCTTCCCCAGGAATAGTAAGTTCCTGGATAAGGTTAGCGTCTGTTCTGGGAGTCCCGCTCTTTTGCGATTGTGCAATCAGAGGTATTTACGATGGCCACAGACTATAATAAATTGGTAAATTTCTGTATCTGTTAAGGCTGTGGCCCCTCTAAGAGTTCAGATGGCTCCTTTCTGTTGTTCCTTTCCGGCGTCATCCTTTCTCCTTCTGCATGCACCTTTCTTCTGATGCTAAATCCTAAGACTCCCCTTTCCCTCTCTAGTTCGTTTTCTTCAGAAGCACTCCATTGTTGTAGATGTTAGTCACTCACGTGCTTCTTTACTGTGATCTTTAAAAGTCAGGATCTTAAGTTTCTTTTTGCAGCTTTTCCTATGCAGTATGCCTCTTTCTTCGAGTTTTTGGTGGACTCTCTTTATATATGCTGTCAATTTGGTTGGTAGCATAAAGACAGCAGTACATTTATCTCCTTTTTATCTGCAAGGGTCCCCTTAACTTTTTCATTAACTCCTCTGGTTTATCTCCTGCCAAAAGTGGGTCCATGAACAAGTTTGCCATGATCTTTATTGCAGGGATGCTATCTTCATCTGCAGTATCTGCACTACTGTTACCACCATCTCTAGCCCTAGTGCAGATATTACAGGTGGGCACCTTTTTATCTTGGATGGCGTATGACCAGTATGTACTTTTCTTTTTCTTTCCTGCCGTACTTCAATTTTACTGTTGACTGGCCGGAATCTGGTCTAGATTTTATACAATGGGGTCACCATGTGAAGGTGCTCAGCAAAACTTGGAGGGAACTTTTGTCTATCTAAGAGATGCACAGAGATTCACTAGCTACTGTTGGTGAATTTTAGGTTGCACTCCCTTTTCACCCCCATGCTGTGCTCCTTGTGATCCCTATTGACTTGCCCTCCATTTTCTGTGGCTCAGTTCTGAGTGGAGGTGTGTTGTTGAAGCTTATATGAATTTCTGGTACTAAGCCATTTCAGACCTTAACATTGGGTGAATAATTGGGAATCATACTCTTAAATATTAAACTTTTTTTATGTTTGTGTGCATATATATGCACATATATATGAAGGCACATTTTAGAAAGACTTTGTAGCTGCAGTCTGAGACATCCCAAGTCAAAATGCCTGAAATTCTATGGGAGGGGCAGCAATGAAGGTAGGCACGTATATGGTATTTCTAAAATTGGGCCGTATCTAGCCTAAGAGATAAACATCTCTATCAGACAGAACAGACACAGAGATGTGCAGAATTATACCCCAGATGTGAAAATTTACAGGTGATTTTAGAAACTTGAATATATATGATATGGATGGCTGTGGGCCTGGTCAACGCCGATATCTATGTTATAGCATGTCAGAACAGGCACAGGTATCTCACCAGATACATGTTCCAGCCTGCCATTTTGTAAGTGGAAACGTACAGTGATGTGGTAGCGAAAAATAGGTCTGTTTATTTACCTTTATGCTTTTTAGGAGTAGTGGAAATTATTGGGGTTGTGAGAGGGCTCACTCCTCTTCTCTATACAGGTCTTTGGTTGCTGAAATGAACATCTTGCAGATGTCTGTTTGCGGACATGTCTCCTGATGAGTCCAAATGTGCAGTGCCGCTCTGCAGTTGAGTGCACACGTGTATCTTATTGGGAACGCCCCAGGCACTTCTCCAGCATGACCTCCTGCAATATAGTTGTGATTGCACCAGAAACTTGTAAAATAAAATGTCTCTAGGGATGATGATGTACTTCACATGTCTGAATGAGCATTTTCAAATGTAGGAAGCATGAATGGCTTTCCTAAAATGAACCTCATATTTATAGAAATTGGCCAGTGCAATGTCAGTTTTTTAGGACCAGTGTAACACCAATTTTTTAAAGTGGTTCAAGGGGTGAAACTAGAAAATACAGAGCGGTAAGCCTGACATTAGTGCCAGAGAAAATTAGTAGAAATCATTATAAATAACTAATTTACTGAACATATAGATAGTCAGTCATAGTTTATTGGGACAAAGGCAATATGGATTTAGCAGAGAAGTCTTGCCTCACCAATCTGCTACATTTTTTTGAAGGTGTGAATAAAGAAGTAGATAAAGGTGAGCCTCGGACATAGTATATTTGGATTTTCAGAAAGCCTTTGACAAGGTCCCTCGTGATAGATTCTTGAGGAAATTAAAAAGTCATGGGATAGAAGGCTGTGTCCTATTGTGGACTGGGAATTGGTTGAAAGAGACAGTGCAGGGCTATATATTCAGTATTTTGAATAGAGAAAGGTTATTAGTGGAGTAACCCAGGGATCCTTGCTTGGCCCGATGCTTTTTAACATATTTATAAATATCCTGGAAATGGGAATGAGTGAGCTGATCAAATTTGCAGACTACATAAATAATTCAACATTGTCAAACCACAAGAGGATTGTGAAAAATTTCAAGAGGGCCTTGAGAAATTGGGAGATTGAGTATTCAAATGAAGATGAAATTTAATGTGGACAAGTGCAAAGTTATGCTCTTACAGAAGAACTACTCAAACTATAGCTACATGATGCAAGGTTCCACATTAGGCACTGCCAACCAGGAAAAGGTGTCATTGTGAATAATATTTTAAAATTCTCTGCTCAGTGTGCAGTGACAGCCAAGAAACCTAATGGAATCCCAGGAATGATAAGGAAAGGAATGCAGAAGAAAACAAAGGATATCATAAAATCTCTTTTGCTCCATGGTGTGACTGCACCTTGAATATTATATGCAGTTCTGGTTGCTGCATCTGAAAAAAAGATATAGCTGTACTGGGAAAAGGTTTAAAGGAGGGTGACCAACATGATAAAGGGGATGGAAGGATACCCCTATGAGGAAAAGCTTAAAACATTAGGGCTCTTTAAATAGGAGAAGAGGTGGCTTAGGGGATATATGATAGAGGTCTATAAAATAATGAGCAGAGTAGAGCAAGTAAATGCAAATCAGTTGTATAGTTGTAAAGTATACAGACTAAGGACATATAATGAAGCTACAAAGTAGTATATTTGACTAATCAGAGAAAATATTTTTTTCACTCAATGTAATTAAGCCCTGGAATTTGTTGCCAGAGGATGTACTACTACTACTACTACTACTAATAATAATAATAATAATTGTTTGTACAGCGCTACAAATCATATGCAATGCTGTACAGACATGTGTAAAAGACAGTCCTTGCTTATCAGGGCTTACAGTCTAGTCAAGAGACAACACAAAAGCTGAGGACAAGGATATACATATCTAGGGAATGGTAAGGAAACACATAGGAGACTAAGAGGATCAGGATCCAAAAGCGGTCTCAAAGAGGTACGTTTTCAACCTGCATTTCAAAAAGGCCCAGAGATGAAGCCTGATGTACAGGCTAATAAATTAAGGTACACTAAAAACATTTTTTTTTAAACTGCCTCTAATGTTTCGATTGATTTTTACGTTTTTTGGTGCGCTGAATCCAAATGTGGTAACCAATTTGCTCCATCACGTACAGATTTTTTGCTACATTGGGTTAGCAGTTTGAGGTGAACGTTTTAGATTGAGTGCGATCGAGATAAAAGTTTCTTGGATGAATTCTTTATACTAATTGTTTAGTAGTTATTCAAATAAGAATAAAGAAAATTGTAACAAGGCAGCACATAAGAATAGAGTAATGTCAACAAAACACACTGTGATGGTAGCAAAATTGTCTGCACTTAAAACAGCCACATACATGTGCACAAACATTGAGCATATAAGAGCGAGGTTAGACACAAAGCAAAGCAAAGAAATGTGCAAAAAATGTTGTACAGGTATGTATGTAAGAATAGAAAACGCAAACCGCACCATTGCAATACATGAAGACAAACACCCGATAGTGTGAAAATAAAATTCTAATAAATGAGATCCGACACTGTGGTAATAACTAGCAAATTTTTATTTCAAAGTTTAGTAAAAACACGATATTTGTCAACACAGTTTAGATTTTAAAGTCATTCTTGGGTCAATCAATCTCCTGGTGGGCCTGTTTCCTCTTCCCCCGAATGCTTCTCTTGGTGCACTGCTTGGCGTATTTTTCATCTGGGGTTTCCCGCAGCAGCAACCAGCAGAAATCAGCCATCATAGTGGTGTTCCATCTTCCTTGGTACCTTCTCTCTGCGTCCTTGATGTCCTGGTGAAACCTTTCACCTTGTTCTTCACTGTACGCCCCCAAGTTTTCGGGAAAGTAGTTCACATGGGAGTGCAAGAAATGGACTTTCAGGCTCATGTTACAGCCTTGTTACAGCCTTGTTCTTTGAAGGCATTGAGCATCCTGGCAACAATATCCTTATAGTTCTCATCCCGCCTGTTCCCCAAGAATTTGAGAACAACATCCTTGAAGGAATCCCAGGCTTCTTTTTCCTTCTCAGACATCGTTTCAGCGAATGCTCCATCTGAAATGAGTTTCCTTATATCAGGGCCAACAAACACTCCTTCCTTTAGCTTTGCTTCAGAAAGTCGGGGGAACTTTGAGCAAAGGTACCGAAAGCACTCACCATCTTTTGGAAGGGACTTGATGAATTGCTTAATGAGACCCAACTTAATGTGGAGAGGTGGTAATAGAATTTTATCACGAGGTACCAAGCTCTCATGAAGAACATTTTTCTCACTGGGTCTCAAATACTCCCGAATTGGCCAGTCTTTTTTCCCCCAGTGTAGGTCGCGGGCCCGGCTATCCCACAAGCAAAGAAAGCAGGGATATTTGGTGAAACCGGATTGCTGCCCTAATAGCATGGATAGAATTTTAAAGTCTCCACAAATCATCCACTTATGCTCATCATAACGAATCTTCTGAAGAATCAGGGCCAAATTCTCGTATTTTTCTTGGAGAATAACAGAGTGAGCAATAGGAACTGAAGCGAATGTGTTGCCATTATGAAGAAGAACACCTTTTATGCTGTCTTTTGACGAATCAATGAACAGCCGCCATTCAGCAGGATCATACTTGAGTTTAAACGTTTCCATCACTCCGTATATATCGTTGCAAAATACCAAATCTTCCTCTTTGCTGAAATACTTCAAAAATTGTGTCTCGCGGTTGCGGTACCAATAAAAAGTTGTTCCTGGTGAGAATAGATTTTTCTGTTTAAGCCGAGAACCTAGCAGTTGGGCAGCATCTTTTGGGAGTCCTAAATCCCGGACTAAATCATTCAATTCAGCTTGAGAGAAAAGTTCAGGTTTCGGATCTGGTTCAGTTTCAAACTCGGAAGTACTGGACTCATCGGGAAAAGCCATCTGATGAGTCTCATCATGATCAGAACCGTCCACACAAATATGATCCAAAGATTTTGGTGGTTCAGGCACAGGTACTTCGTTGCTATGAGGCATAGGCCTAATTGCTGAGGGAAGGTTGGGGTAACTTATTACGTTCTTATTTTTTAAGTTGTATCCCTTCACAATGCAAGAGCAAAAATAGCAGTCACTGCTGTGGTCTCTTTGTTCACGCCACATCAGAGGTATTCCAAAACGAAATGCTTGTTTTTTACCTTTCATCCATAAGCGTAGATCTTCCTCACATGTCTTGCACACTTTGTGAGGAGCCCACGGTTTGTCTTGATCGCCTAACTTCAAACCGAAATAGGCGAAATATACTTTTTTAATAAATGCAGAAATGTTCCTCTGCCGCTTTTTCACGGTATATTCCCCACAAATAAAACAAAAACTGTCTGGAGAGTTGACGCAACCTCTGGCTCTGTGAGCCATCACAAATACACAGCACTGCAAACTACAACTGTAGTGAACCACTTCGGAATAAAGCTGGATTACGACTGAGCAAACAAAAGGTAATAATGAACTTGCAAGAAACTGAAATTTGACAGGAACGTTCATGTCGCAACCACCGTGTTTGAGCGAGCGAACGAGGCGAGGCGAACAGGAAAGAACATGCGCCAGCGCGAGTACTGGATTTAGCCCCCCGCCTCCCAATTGTCCTGTTAATGTATAAAATGAATACAAAACACTCTAAAATATCATGAGGGAGTGTTTCTAGTTAGTTAACCATTACAACCTCTATTTTGGGCCAAGAAAATAAACTGCAGTCGGCTAAAAAGAAATTATGTGAACATTCCTTATATGGGTAAGAAATCTAATTTTGCAAGAAAACGTGACGTGATGGAACATTTTGGCTATTTTTCCTGGATTCAGCACCCCAAAATCTATAGGAATCAGTTGCAAAACTGGAGGCAGTTTTTTGGTAGTGTACCTGTGTTGTAGGAGCATATTGAGACTGGTGGAGGATTAGCTGCACAGCTGAGTTTTGAACAGATTGAAGGGGAGAGAAATGATTCAGAGGGAGACCAGCAAGGAAGAGGTTGCAATATTCTAGACAGGAGGCGACTAAAGAGTGGATGTGTCTTAAGTAGTGTGTGTAGAAAGGAAGGGATGAATTTTGCCAATGTTATAGAGAAAAAAATCAACAGGTTTTATCTATCTGTTGGATGTGTGCAGAAAAAGAGAGTGTACAGTCAAAGATGACCCCAAGGTTGTGCGCTGAGGAAACAGGGAGGCATGTAGTGTTATCCACAGAAATAGAGAAGGGAGGAAGTGGGTTTAGGGGAAAAATAAGGAGCTCAGTTTTGGTCATATTCAGTTTCAGACCGTGTGAGACATGCAGGCAGCAATGTCAGATAAGTAGGCAGAGATTTGGGCCTGGATTCCTGGAGTCACAGAAAGCTAGATCTGAGAGTCATCAGCTTAAAGATGGTACTGAAAACCATGGGAGAAAAAAAGTTCAGCAAGGGACTGAATGCACAGAGAGAAAAAGAAAGGTCACAAGACAGAGCCCTAAGGTACACCAACTAAAAGCGGGATGGCAGTAGAGGAGGAACTACCAGAACAGACACTAAAAGTGTGATGGGAGAGATAAGAAGAAAACCAGGACAGAACAGAGTCCCTAAATCCAAGTGAGGACAAGGTATTGAAGAGAAGGTGGTGATCAACAGTGTCAAAGGCAGCAGAAAGGTCAAGAAGGATAAGAATCGAATAGAGGCCTTTGGATTTGGGGAGGAACAAGTTGCTGCTGACTTTGGCAAGAGCCATTTCTGTGGAATGTAGAAAACAAAAGCCAGATTGCAGTGGGTCCAGAAGGTCTTGAGAGGAAAGAGAGTCAAGAATGTGATGGCAAACTGCTCATTCAAGTAGTTTGGAAGCAAAGGGGAGGAGAGAAAGATGCTGATAACTGGAAGGAAAGGTAGATTTAGTGAAAGCTTTTTGAGGAGCAATGTAACCACAGCATGTTTGAAAGCCATAGGAAAGTGATAGGTTAAGGATATGACAGATGAAAGGGATGATGGTGGAAGAGATAGAGCTTAGTAGATGGGTGGGGATGGGATCAGAGGAACAAGTAATCAGTTTGGAGGAAGAGAGAAGATCTGCAGTTTCCTCCTCAGTGATTTCAGAAAAGGAAGAAAGGATGACTGAAGGTGAGGGAAGGATCTGATATTGAAGAGGGGTAAGATGAGGTAGAGCTGAGCCTACAGAGAATTCAAGGCTAATCACTCAAGGTCTGGGCAGACAGTGAAGGAGGGATTGGGGTAGGAGGGACCTTGAGGAAAGAGTTGAGCATAGCAAAGAGATGGAGAGGGTCAGAGGCAAGAGAGTTAGTCAGATTGGCATAGTACTCTTGCTTGGTGAGTGCTATGGCTGACTGGAAAGGTTGGCATGAATTTGAAATGTAGGTGATCAGCCAGGGTATGTAATTTAAGCCAAAGGCACTCAGCTGATTGGGCACAGTAGCAAAGGTAGCAGGTGATCGAGGACAGCCAGGGTTGAGTTACGGTACACCTCACAGGGTATGAAATGGGAGGAGCGAGTACATCCAGAGCAGAGGAGAGTATTGTGTTATAGGAGGATAGTGCCCTATCAATGGACTCAGATAACATAGTAGAAGAAAGAAGTGATAAGATAGCAGTGGAGAGAGCTGAAGAGTGGACAGTGTGAAGACGCCTAAACATGTTGGTAAAGATCGGGCGAGATGAAGATGGGGAGTGGTTAAGAGTGAAGGTTAGCAGGTGATGGTCAGATAAGGGCAGAACTGAGGTTGAGAAGTTGGTGGGTGAGCAATTGATGGAGAAGACAAGGTCAAAGCAGTGTCCATGTTTGTGAGTAGGAGTGGTAGACCACAACTGGAGATTGAATGAGGAAGTTAGGGAAAGGAGCTTTAAGGCATAATGGTCAGAAGGGTCATCAATGTGAATGCTAAAGCCTTCAAGAATAAGGGAAGGGGAAGAAGCATCCAGAAAGGAGGACAGCCAGGAGTCAAAGTCGGTGAGAAAGGTAGAGGTGGATAAATGAGAACTACCTGGAGAGAAAGTAGAGAAAATAGATGGATGGCATGGACTTCAAAGGAAGCAAAGGAATTAGATGGAGGCAGAAGGGGTGGCTGAAATTGGCTGGAATGAGAGAATAGGAACCCAACACCACCACCACAGCCAATGGGCCAAGACATATGAGAAAATAGGCAGCCTCTGTGACAGAGGGCAGTGACTAAAGCTGAGTCTTCAGGGAGAAGCCAAGTTTCAGTAAGAGCCATGAGATGTAGAATATTGGAGATAAAAAGGTCATGGAATGAAGGCAAGTTTTTGAAGACAGAATGTGCATTCCACAATGTGCATCAAAAAGGGAGAGAAGAGGGAGAAAGGAAAGGTATATGAACATGATTAGAAATGTTATGCATTGAACTGCCCTGGGGATGTGAAAAATGACTAGGGGGGCCAGAGTTGGGGTTGACATCTCCAGATGAGAGAAGGAGTAGGAGAGAACAGGGGAGAGAGGAGGCGACACGATGGAAGTGAGGGTGAGATTCCCTCAGTGAGACTAGAGATGGCTGAATGAGAAGAAGAAAATGGTGAAGCTCAAGGACAGATGATACGGTAGAAGACAAAATGGTAGAGGAGGTGGGGACAATAAGGAGTGGGTAATGAGAAGTAGGGACATGGAACTGTGGGAATGAGCGGAAAAGATTAGGGAGAGTTAACATCAAGAACACAAAGTGATGTGGAGCCATAGAAAAGGGGGAGAAGAAGAGAGCGCAAGTCAAAAAGATACAGGTGGAGAGGGGGGAGAAAGTCCTGGTGGCTTCAGATGCACCTGAGTAATTGCATCAATGAGCAAAGAAAGGCTATGAAAGAGTGTTAGGCCAGGGCTGGGGGGTAATAAAGTGTTGAGAAGGGAGACACAGCACTGCAGAGGGCAGGAGCTGGGTAAGATATGTCTATATTTATCTTTGTCAGTATGTTTCCAAACAACAAGCTAGATTCTAAACCAGCACACTGAAAAGAGCATACAAGGTTTGCAAGTTTCAGCTATGAGAGTGTTCTCCCAAGCAGGAACCACCAGCAAATGTAAGATCAGCAGCTTATGTGCTCACAGAGGAAAGCTTCTGAACAAAGCCCAGCAGGGGAGGAGCGGGGCATGTGCTAAATGCAAGTAAGCGAAGCATGCGGATTCTACCAGAAGTGCTCTAGTAAAACTCAAGCAAGGCAAAAAATGTAAGACTTTAAATACCTACAAGACAGGCCTTATAGAGGAATAGGGAGGAGAAAAAAGAAAGAAAGAAAAGCACTCCTAAATGTGCAGTCAGATAGTACTAGTCAGAGGCAATACAGTGTTGAGAAGGGAGACATAGCACTGCAGAGGGCAGGAGCTGGGTAAAGGACAGAGAGAAGATATGTCTATATTTATCTTTGTCAGTGTGTGTCCTAACAAGCTGGATTCTAAACAAAGACAGGAAAACCCTCACTTGATCCCTCCTGTCCTTCTAATTATCATCCCATTTCCCTCCTTCCCTTTATTTCTAAACTGTTAGAGTGTGCGGTTCACCACCGCTGCCTTGACTTCCTTTCCTCTCATGCCCTCCTGGATCCCTTGCAGTCTGGCTTTCGTCCTTTGCACTCTACTGAAACGGCCCTTATCAAAGTCTTGAGTGACTTGTTCCTGGCAAAATCCAAAGGCCTTTACTCGGTCCTTATTCTTCTTGACCTCTCTGCTGCTTTCAACACTGTTGATCATGATCTTCTTCTTGACACTTTATTCTTGCTTGTCTTTAGGGACTCTGTTCTTTCCTGGTTCTCCTCCTGTCTCTCCCATCGCTCATTCAGTGTGCATTCTGGTGGCTCCTCCTCCTCTGCTACTATGCTCCCTGTTGGTGTACCTCAGGGTTCTGTCTCGGGTCTACTTCTCTTCTCGCTTTATACCCAGTCCCTTGGTGCGCTCATCTCCTCCCATGGTTTTCAGTACCATCTCTATGCTGATGATTCCCAGATCTACCTCTCTACTTCTGATCTCTCTTCTTCAATCCAGATCCAGATCTCTAACTGCCTTTCTGCTATTGCTGACTGGATGTTCCATCGCCGCTTAAAATTGAACATGGCCAAGACTGAACTTCTCATTTTTTCCCCTAAAATTTCCCTTCCTCTTCCTCCTTTTTCAGTCTCTGTGAATGGCTCTGTTCTCTATCCTGTTCCCTCAGCTCGCAATTTGGGGGTTATTTTTGACTCTTCGCTTTCATTCTCCACACATATTCACCTTGTCACCAAGACCTGACACTTCTTTCTCTTTAATATTGGCAAAATCCACCCTTTTCTTTCAGAACATACTACTAAAACGCTCATCCATTCACTTATCACCTCTCACCTTGATTACTGTAACCTGCTCCTTGCTGGTCTTCCACTGAGTCATCTTTCACCCCTTCGGTCTATTCAGCATTCTGCTGCTCGTTTGATCTTCAGCCAACCTCGTTTTGCGCATATCACTCCTCTCCTCAGGTCTCTTCACTGGCTCCCTATCCATTTCCACATCCAGTTCAAACTTCTACTGACCTATAAATGCATTCATTCTGCAGCTCCTCTTTACCTTTCTTCTCTCATTTCTCCTTATATCCCCCCTTGTGAACTCCGCTCTTCTAGCCAACTGCTTCTTGCTATGCCTTTGTCCTCTGTTGTTAACTTCAGGCTTCGCTCTTTTCACCTTGCAGTACCCTACGCCTGGAATAGACTTCCTCTATCTATACGTCAGGCATCTTCTCTGACCCTCTTCAAATCCAGGTTGAAAGCTCGCCTCTTTGCTTCTGCCTTTGGTTCATGACTTGCCTGTTCCCCTCCTCTTCCCTTGTCTTGTTCTCACCTGTTCCTTTTCTTTTGCCCTTGTTCTTACCTTTTTCCATTGTCTTGTTTCTCCTGTTATGCTTCCTTTGCCTTTGTTCTTTCCTCATCCTTCACCTTCTTTGTTTTGTCTTTTTAGATTGTAAGCTCTATTGGGCAGGGATTGTCTATTTTTGTCTTTTTCTGTGCAGCGCTGCGTGCATCTGGTAGCGCTTTATAAATGCTCAGTAGTAGTGGTAATAGTAGTAGTAGACACAGCACTGCAGAGGGCAGGAGATGGATAAAGGACAGACATAAGATAGGACACACAGTGACAAAACAGAAATATAGACAGAACAATAAACAAGCTAGATTCTGAAGAGGCACAGAAGAATACCTGAACAGGGAAAGCAAAGTTTGCAAGCCTCTGCTCTGAGGGGGCTCTTCCAAGCAGGGACCACCACAAATGGAGGATCAGCAACTCATGTGCTCATAGAGGAAAGCTTCCGAACAAAGCTACAGCAGGGGGAGGGGTGGGACAAGTACTGAGTGCAAGTAAGTGGAAGCAGACAGTGAACTAAAAACTGCTAGTGTAGCTGGTTTTAAAAAAGTTTGGATACGTTTCTGGAGGAAAAGTCCATAAACTATTATTAAAGTAGACTGGGGGAAATCCACTGCTGATCCCTGGGATAAGCAGTATGGAATTTGTCTACCTTTTGGGATCCTGTAACAGTAGATACTTGTGACATGGATTGGCCACTGTTGGAAACAGGATACTGGGCTTGATGGTCCATTGGGCTAACCTAGTATGGCAAATCTTATGTTTTTTATATTATATTGTTATAAAAGCACACATGTATGAACAAGGACTTTATCCAAAATTCATTTATCCCCAGGTAAAAGGGCTGTTTCAAAATTGCCCGTCTTTGCCTGGAAAAGTACAGGCTGATGGCTTAGGGTTTGTGTGGCGGTCAGGCCCACCTCTTTGAGGCTGCTTTTGGATCCTGATGCTCCTTATTCTCTTGTCCACTACTTATGTGCATCTTGCCATACTCTGGTCCCCAGTTCTGCAATGTTTTTTCATCTTAATTAGATTGTAGGCTCTGATGAGCAGAGACTGTGTCTTACATCTATATGTACAGCACTGCATACATATTGTAGCATTAAACAAATAATTAGTAGTAGTAATAGTAGTCAAGACCTATCATTTTGATTTGGCTGAAACTGTTCTTTACTGCTACCCAGAAGCTGCCACCCTAGGCAACTGCCTTGTCTTGCCAAATTGTTAAGATGGCCCTGCTGACGAAGTCTGATTGGATTTGCCAAATCACCAATTGTAATAGTAAGCCCTAAAGTTTGTTGAGTTGGTATCAGAGGGGTGTGACATTTGGACACAGTTTTGTCATTTGCAATAATATAGTCTTTGTGTCGTTACGTTTAGATTATGGTCAATAAAGCCAAGGTACCTTTTTGCCATCAGTCATTTCTGAATTGACTGTCAGTGAATTGAAGCACTATGATATTGATGAAGCTATCATCTGAAACTACTGATTTCTTTCATCTTTTTATGTGGATGTTTTAATAATTCACTTTCAAGTCTATTAAATAGGAGATACATTCATCAATATTATATAACCGAGGCAGGCGGACCCGGCGCTCCGGGCCTCAACCTTTCGCACCCCCCCCCCCCCACTCCACAACAACCCCGCCCACACCCCACCCCCACAAAAGACATAACACCATAATTTCATGGAACACAATTGGTCGCAGCTTTTATTAGCCATAACAAAACAATAAACTTTCCAACCCCTCAATTAGCGGCACACGGCTGCACCAGCCATACCTCAGCAAAGTGCCTGCCACTGCTAATGCAATAACTCGCCACCCGGCAAGTTACCATACCCCTCTCCCCGACTTCGCCATGCTAAGCAAAAGTCGGCCGAGGGTTTGACCGGGTCAGGGGCACCCCGCCCCCGCCCAAGTGTAGCCTGCTGCTGCGGACCCCGGAAACCTCCGGGATCCTGCCCCCCCCCCAGCTGCAACACCCCAAACACCCACCGCCTAAAATTAGGGAGGGAGGGAGGGACGCCGGCACCCGAACGCAGCCTCTGCCCGACTGGCCACGCGGAGGCTGCTCTGCCCCTACTCCCCCCCCCCCGCTCCCCAACACCCGAGGCTATAATTGGCTCCCGTGCGGCCACGACCCACGGGAGCCAATCAATTTAAAAGACGCATGCGCATGCCCCGCCAGGGCCACGCGCGCGCACCCCGCCCAGGCCGCGCACAGGGTCCCCGCGCCGGGCCGCGCGCCCGGTTAATGTCAGCCACCGGGACCCTGCCTGCGGCCTCGGGATAACCGAGGCAGGTGGACCCGGCGCTCCGGGCCTCAACCTTTCGCACCCCCCCCCACTCCACAACAACCCCGCCCACACCCCACCCCCACAAAAGACATAACACCATAATTTCATGGAACACAACTGGTCACAGCTTTTATTAGCCATAACAATTTAACAAACCAACAATAAACTTTCCAACCCCTCAATTAGCGGCACCCGCCTGCACCAGCCATACCTCAGCAAAGTGCCTGCCACCGCTAATGCAATAACTCGCCACCCGGCAAGTTACCATACCCCTCTCCCCGACTTCGCCATGCTAAGCAAAAGTCGGCCGAGGGTTTGACCGGGTCAGGGGCACCCCGCCCCCGCCCAAGTGCAGCCTGCTGCTCCGGACCCCGGAAACCTCCGGGATCCCGCCACCGGCACATAACACTGTTCATGTGCCGCCCCCCCGCCCCCAAGCTGCGACCAGCGTGCATCATTGCCAGACATATATTCCAAGGCCTCCTGCCAGTCGTTAAGGAGTAGGTCCATGCCAACTGGCGACAAATGGACCCCATCAGCCCGATAGAGTCCCGAACACCCAACATCCACCCAGTCGTGCAGGATCTGATACCCACCCCTCTCACAGACCCAACGACCAATCTGGCGATTGACCTTGGTCAAACCCCTGGACCAACGACGCTGGTCCCGGCAGGCCCTCCTTGGAATGATGTCTGACCACAGTACAATAACACCGGGAAACATCCGCAACACCAGTCCCAGATCATCTTGCACCGCCCGGATCAGCTGCAGGCAGGACCAAGACACCAGGTCATTGCCACCCAGATGCACCAACAGGGCGGCCGGCCTCCGCGACGTCCTCCTGTGGCGCCGTAGCAAAGGCAGCAATTGCGGCCACCGCATGCCTCGCACGCCCAGCCATTGCACAGCAACCGACGACGGGTCCAATCCCAAATTGGCGCCGATAGGGCGGTCCGCCGCACGCTGACCCGCCCAATGGACGAAAGAGTGGCCAGCAACCCAACATCCACCAGGTCCGACACCCCCATCTGAAAAAGAAATAGACAGTTAAAACCCCAACCAACCACATCCCGGCACCTACAGCCGAACGTACCCCTTAAAAACCGAAGAACGCCACCTCCCAATGCCTTGAATGACATGCCCCGGTAATCCCGCTGCTGCCGCACTAGTGGCAGCCCCAATCCGAATGGAGTGCGGAGCAAAACGCAGCGGGTCCTCCCCCACCGCGGACAACACCAGCCGCAACACCGCAGAAACCTGAAAACAGGTTAAAACCCGAGAATTCGCGTGCACGAAAAAACAGACTGCGCCCACCGGACGCACCGCCAAATACTGCCGCACCGCCCGCACCGGGCAAGTCCGCAGCTCCGCGCCCTCGCCCAGACACACCCACAAACCTTTCCCAAGCGGATCTGTTTTGGACTTAGCCAAAAGGATCCACACCCACCCCTCTACCACTCGAACGTGACGCGCCAGCAGCCCCCCAACACCCCCCCCCCGGCCAGAGCCCACAACCAGTTCCCCGATACGAAACGCCACAAAAAAGGCTAGGCAAAAAACCTCCCAGAACAGGGAAGCCTCGTACTCGGACGAAGCCACCTGCCTCAAGGCCCCACAAACCCGCACCAGGAGCCCATGCGTGATCGGCAACCGCGAGTCGCGCGGCGTCGGCTTCACCCGCTCCCAAACCTGCAGAAGCCGTTGCGTTAAACCCCCCCCAGCTGGGGAACCACAACCCACCGCGCTCGCAAAAAAGTTAAACCCCGCCAAATGCGCGCGCACCGCCGACCGAGAAAACCCGGCGCCCTTGGCAGCCACAATATATTGAGCCATCAAGCCCTCCGGGAACCCCCCCCCGCCTGCCACCCACAAGATAATAAAAAGGCGACCACCCGGTCGCACCCCCGCTGGTACGCAGACCAGGTCCCCGCAGACACTGAGTTCCTCAGCAGGTCTAGCATCTCTCGAGGCCAATGCTCCACAAGTTCTCTGGGACCACAGAACCGTCCTTGTCCGCTTTGGGGGCCAGCGCCCGGAACCGCTCCCACTGAAAACGAGAAAGAGCATCAGCAATCTCGTTAGTGCACCCTGGTATATGTCGTGCCCGCACCGCCACATTCAACTGCAAACACGCTAAGACGACTTCCCGCATCAAGCCAGCCACCGTCACGCACCTTGGAGTGTATCGGTTAACCACACTTACGACCGCCGCATTATCACACCACCAAAGCACCCTCCGGTTCCGAAGGCGCTCCAGCCAGAGCGCCAAAATTACACGAATCGGAAAGAGCTCCAAAAAGGTGATATTCCTGGTCAGGCCCGCCGCGCGCCAAGACTCCGGCCACCGATCCGCGCACCAGGCCCGGCCGAAATACACACCCAAGCCCGCCCCCCCCCCCGCCTTATCAGTGTACAACTGCAAGTCATCACTGGATACCTCGGGCTCCAGCAAAACAGAAGTCCCATTGAAGTCCCCCAAAAGACGATCCCACACCCGCAAATCAGCCCGCATCACTGCCGTCACCCGAATCCGGTGATGAGGTTTCCGCACCCCGACCGTCGCACAGGCCAACCTCCTGGAAAACACCTGCCCCATCGGAATCATCCGGCATGCAAAATTTAAGGACCCCAGCAGGGACTGCAACTCCCGCAAGGAAACCTTGCAGGCCGACAACACATTGGCCACCGAAATCCGCAAGCGAGCGACTTTGTCTTGAGGCAAACGGGCCACCATGTCCACCGAATCCAACTCCACACCCAAAAAGGTCAACCGCGTAGTCGGACCCTCGGTCTTCCCGTCCGCCAAGGGGACCCCAAACTCCTGCGCCAGCCACACAAACACAGATAACATCCCTTGACATTCCCCGGAGTTCGCAGCTCCCACAAACAAAAAATCGTCCAGGTAATGCACCACGGAAGACAGGCCAGATGCGCGAACCAGCACCCACTCCAGGAAGGTACTAAACATCTCAAAGTAAGCGCAAGAGATCGAACAGCCCATCGGCATGCACTTGTCGAAATAATACCCCCCTTGAAAGCAGAACCCCAATAAGGGGAAGGAAGACGGGTGGACGGGTAGCAAATGAAAGGCCGATTCAATGTCCACCTTTGCCAGTAAGGCCGACCGACCGGCCCCGCGCACCAGCAAAGCCGCCTTATCGAAGGACGCGTAGCGAACCGTACAAAATTGACACGGGATAGAATCGTTCACGGAAGCCCCAATCGGACAGGACAAATTATGAATCAACCGGAATTTGCCCGGATCCTTCTTGGGCACAATACCCAAAGGCGAAATCACCATGTTAGAAAATGGAGGCTCCAAGAAGGGGCCCGCCACCCTCCCCAACCGCAATTCGCCCAACAATTTGCCCTGGACCACCTCCGCCCAACGACGGACCGAAGGGGAGTTCCTAGCAGACGGCGCCGACACCACATCCCGCACCGGGATAACGAAACCATTCTTAAACCCAAATCCCAGAATCTCCGCCTCACGCCTCCGGGGATAACGACTTAGCCACCCCAAGATGGCCTCCACGCGAACCGGGGAGGGGACGCGCCCACGCCACTCACTGCCCTTTTGGGGCGGGACCGGCCATGCCAGTGGTGCCCTTCTTGATGCACTTGACAGCGGAATGGGGACCCCCGCACAAGGAACAGGCGTGCTGGAATTTGCAATCGGGAAAAGGGCAGGTGGAGCGGTTGAAATGCCAGCACACGTCACCGCTCCCGGCCGAGCCTGCCTTTGAGGGCACCCCGGCCGCCCCCCCTCGAAAGGGCCGTGCCGCCCCCCCCCCCACTGCCCCGACACCACTCTTTCCCCCGCCCACAGCACCGGCGCCGGACCTCGCCGACATCTGGGTCAGCCACAGGTTAATGTCCTGCGTGCCCCACGAAAGCGATCGGCTCTCCTCCATCCTGTCCCTGAACTTTTCGTCGTAGTTCAGCCAAGACCAGCCGTCATGCGTCTGAGACGCCTCCAGGATGGAATCGGCGTACGCTAGCAACATGCCATACTGCGCCAGATCGTGCTGGCCCCACACACTGGCCAACCGCAAAAAGGAAGCGTCCAGTTAACCACATTATGCGCCACCTTCCTAACCCGACCGGCCTTCTCATCGCCCTTTCTCTTCTTCCGACTCTCGCCAGAGCGCTTCCTCCCCTCTAACAAACGGAAGATATCAATGTAGCGCCAATTCCGAATTTCACGCCGCAGCTTACGCGGCACCCCCACCCACAATTCCGGCAAAGAAACCACCGAAGAGGCCCCCCCACCCGCACTGAGGCCCCCCCACAATCCGGAATCTGCCGAACCACCCCCTCTCCCGACTCCCCGGACGAACCACTCGAGGAGGAAGAAGACGAGGACGAGTCCGAGCTGCGACGCCGCTGACACGACCGCCGGTGCTTCTTACGCAAAGCCCCCCCCTTCCCCCTTTGCGACTCACACCCCTCCCCCATTAACTCACCCGGCGCAGCAGCCAGCTCACCAGCCACCGCACGGTCCTCGCCATCAACGCGCGTGACATCCCTTGGGCACCCTTGGGCCGACTCCGCTGCCGCTCCACGCTGCGTCTCTGCCCCAGCCGAAGGACTCATCCAGCTCTCTCCGCCAGCCGCGCCCACAGGCCATGAGGGCTGCGCCATAAACTGCCCCTGCGGAGACAAAAAGGGGAAAACAGGGGGGGAAACCGACACCGGCCAGGCCGGAGACCAAGGACCTCCCCACCCCGCCCTAGATGTACCCTGCCCCCCAGACATCCACTGCTCCCAAGGGGAAGAACCCCCCGGCGTGCCAAAGCCACCGGGACCCGGGAACCACCCTGCAGCCCCGCCACAGCTAGCAACCCACTTTGCCCCATCGGGCCGTAACCCTCCCCCCTGGCCCGGTGCCCCAAAATCACCCCCCGCCCCCCCCCACACCCCCCACAGCCCCCACCCCTACCCCCCCACCACATCCCCCGCCCGTACACGCCCTGCCACTCCAGCCCCGCCCTGCAGCCCCTCCCCCGCCCCCTGGTATCCATCGTGAGGGTGTGAACCCCTACCGCCTTTGCGGCCCCGCACCGCACCTCCCCGGCCCCCTTTGCCCCCCCACCCCCTTCCACAACTCCATCCCCACCCCCATACACAGGCCCAGGCACCCCTCCACCCCTCCCAGTCCCCCCCCGAGACCTAGACCCCCGCCCCCTTGCCCCAGCCCTAGCAGGGGCCAAACCCCCAGCCTTAGCCTTGCCCCGCGAAGACGGCATCCCCTCAGGGCAGCAAGCACAGCCGCAGGACCGGCTGAGTCAAGAAAAGGAATTTGAAGCAGCTAGGCCCCCCCACGAGCTGCCACCCGAACTAACCACAATCCCCCGAAGGGCAGCCAAGCTCCCGGAACGGCGCCGGAAAATGCCCCCCCCCCGAACTCACGCTACCCGAGCAGGCCGACTCTGAAGATTATAGGATCTGGACCCTGCTCGCGTGGTCCCCAAGCCACTGCCGTAACCTGCAGGCTTCTCCTCCAACGCCAGCACCCGAACGCAGCCTCCGCCCGACTGGCCACGCGGAGGCTGCTCTGCCCCTACTCCCCCCCCCCCGCTCCCCAACACCCGAGGCTATAATTGGCTCCCGTGCGGCCGCGACCCACGGGAGCCAATCAATTTAAAAGACGCGTGCGCGCACCCCGCCCAGGCCGCGCACAGGGTCCCCGCGCCGGGCCGCGCGCCCGGTTAATGTCGGCCGCCTGGACCCTGCCCGCGGCCTCGGGATAACATAAATAGATTCCATATATATTCAAATTTAGTTTAACAAAAATACAATATGTTAATGCAAACAGTATAACTGGGAAATATGAAGACGTTCCCATGAAAATGAGAACTTCTGAAAAATGTCCAGAAACAAAGGGCCTCTTACTAAAATGCAACATGTCTTCACAAAAATGTACACTGTTTAAACAATAGTGCAAAAAACCTGGCAATACAAATATGATAAATGTCAAGCATGTAGCACTATGCTTCACATGAAGTGACTTTGCAGAAGCACACTTACAAATAATAAACTTTCATGCAATCCGCTTCACACAAATTGATTTAAATCTTCAATTAATGAGATGAAAATTCATGCAAAGAAGCTTATTCATTTTTTTCTTTAAAACTGGAAATTCTGGATATACTGCCTAATATTATGATGTCAAGGTAGTTTAAAAATTTTTTTAAAAAATAAAGAAGGAAAAGTCAAAGATAAAATACAGCCAGATACCTATCAAAGGAGTCAAGTTAGCGAAAGGAACTAAAGAAGATGGAAGCCACATAACTAGGAGTTTGCATGTTGTATCATTTCCAATGTTGCTTATGAGGGTTTTTTTGGTTTTTATTCTATTTGATTTTGGAGACAATGTCAACACAGTGCACACTATTGCGCAATACAGAACATTATTTGAGCATTAATGTACATTATTGCTTAATAGTGCCTACTATTGCTTAATAGTGTTCACTATTGACAAGATGGGGAAAAGAACTACATTTTGTTTTTTTTCCCTGTTGTTTCAGGTTAAAAACAACATGGGAAATGTCTGACATTTCCTATGCTTCAACTCAACGCATATCACTAATAATAGCCAGCAACGTCTGCTACAATAGTGTTTTTAGAAAAAAACACTCTTAATCCAATCCTTCTTTAAAGGCGAGGCCAAAAGACAGGTTTTAAGACAAGCAAGTAAAATGCAGTTAGGATGATTCAAGCTGTAGGGAGAGGGAATCAAGGTTCAGAGTTAGAATAAAAAAGGCTGACTTGCGGGTCGATTGATAATAGTGCGAAAGAGAGAAGGCTAGCCTGAGAGCATCTAAGGCATCACATAGGTGATTAAGGAGTGACTAGGTTAACAATAAAGATAGGGTCTGATTGATGGATGGCCCAGTGAGTAAGGATCAGAAATTTATTGTGCTTGCTTTCTTTTAATGTTTCTTCTTTGGATCATCGGGTTCTGCATTAGGAGGAAGAGGTGCAGGTGATGAAAGAGCAAATTCCTAAGGTCGAGGAGTGTTTGGTTAAGCTTGGTAGTTCAGTGGAGCTCTTAATAAAGAATAATGTTCTTTTATGATATAAAGTTGAAGTGCTTGAAAATGCTGTTTGGCAGACTAATGTTTGGATAATTAACTTTCCTAAGGTTCCTCTTACTTTTCCATGAGATATGTTTAAAAGATATTTAGTGGAAGTGTTAAAAGTCTCTCCTGATACCATTCCAACTATTTCCAAGATGTATTATTTGCCTTTCGACCAAGCCTGTCAAGAACAGGCTGTGACTATAGATGTTCTGCATATTTCTCTGAGATGACCAGTCCTGCGACCTTGATAGTGACCTTTGTATTATCATCGGATCGGGACTGGCTTATGCGGCTTTTCTTTCGACATAGAGATGAATTATTTTTGGCTCATAAAATTAGGATTTACCCTGATGTTTCTAGGGAAACCCAGAGGTGGAGGAAGGAGTTCCTCCAACTGAGACCTGGGATTCTCTAACTCAGAGCCCTGTTTTTCCTAAAATTTCCCTGTAAGTGTGTAATAAAGTATAAGTCTGGAGATATTATTTACTGACCCTACTCATTTGGTCTCTTTTGTATCGGCTCAGCGTGCCATGTTTAGCTCAGTTTAAATTTCCATCTTGGACCCATGTATTGTAGTTTTTGCCTGCTGTTTCTCTATTTCACCTTATATAACTGAACTTTGTTTCTTTTCCTTGATTTTGGTAGGGATGGCCCTCTTTATTGTGGGCGTGTGTCCTTCTTGATGCATTGTGATTTTCCTATCGTGTATTGTTTATATTGGTTTATTGCCATTCAATATGGACTTTTCTGTTCAAGTATGTATTACTTTTGTTATTGTAAAATTCATTAAAATTAAAATTTAAAAAAAAGAAAAAAAGAAATGAAAGTGTGCATGATAAATTATTGGCAATCAGTGCTGCTGCCTCAGAAGTGGAGTAACATGATCCTGTTTCTTAAAGTTGTAGATTAGTTTAACAGCACTATTTTGAATCAATTGAACATGTTGTATCTGTGATGACTGAAGAGCTATTAGTATGGAATTATAATCATCAAGTTCATTCAAAATTAGTTCGTGAACTGAAGTCTTACATTCATTAGCCTTGACAAAGAGACAAATGGAATGAATTATACAAAGGGCAAAAAAGGAAGATCTAGTCAGAGTAGTAATAAGAGAGTGAAAAGTCATTTCAATATCAGTAAGTACTCCTAGTACTAGGTACTTTAAGTGTAATGGAATTATCCTGGATATGAGGAAGGCAGAATACATGTTCTTTTCTGAAGCTTTATAAATAAAAAGGAGATGGAGACAGCTTGGAAGATGTCAATATCTTTTTTTAGGTGTTTTCAAATCTGGGATTCTTGCCAGGATGATAGGACTGTGTCAGTGGAGGCAAGAGGGCACCGGTGAAGTCATTCTCCAACTTAGAGGGGATTGGGGGGGGGGAGAATTATATAGGTGCAGTTGTGGATTTCAAAGATAACTTTCTCAAGTGATGTTCTAGTAGTAAAGATAAATTGAGAAGCCTACTTGATGTAACTATGGAAGCTCCCAAGTGTGAAGAAGCGGTCTAGCTGGAGACTAATGATGAAACAATGGACATGGAGTGGGATAAAGGGGAAAGTGGTCTAGATGGAGAGAATTTATCTATAAGGTGAAGACAAACAAATCCAAAGTAAGATTAACTTGATCAGTTAAGAGAATCCCTCAGAGCTATGAAGCTATGATTGTCTATATAAATTAGCTTATTGCACTGTTTGATAACAGTGGTGTAAGGTTTTGTAAGCGAGTTTGTAGAAGATCTGTTCCTTCTCCAGCAGCTCTGTTTGGGAAGACTGCCTTTTAAGGTGTTGCAATCCCAGATGATACCAAGGGTGACTCCTGGTCATATAAGATCTAAAACTATGACATGGAGCCACCACATCCAATATTGAGTTCTAGGTAGAAGCTTGGATATCTACACCATTTACATGTGTAAATGTCAGTATTTGTACATTAATTTGTGATTAAGGGTTCTAAAACTTCCTTTATGGGTGGAATGTTAGAAGTATTCCCATGTCTAAAAAGCAGCATCTATACGTGTGGATTAGATGACACGTTTAAATTCCATTTTAGACATGGGCTTTTTCAGATGTGGGACTGCTCACCACATCCAAAGGCCCTGGGGAAGTGCTGAGGACAGGGACAGAGAGTCGCCTGGGTAGGCTTAGACTGGAGATGAGGATTCCCCATTTATATAGAGAACACATGTCTCACTAGCAAGTTTTAGATGCCTGCTAACAGGCGCAGCTTTGAATGCTGAGGTCAACCATCCCCTCAGGAGTCCCTCGATCTGGTCTTTTAAACTCCCTTACATACAAGTTCCCAATCTGGCCATTTGCCCCTCCTCAAAACAAGTTCCCAACCTGGTTTTTGAAACCCTTCTCCCAAACACACCACTTCCCAATCTGGCCATGCACCCCCCCCCCCTCCTCTGCACACACATGTGTCTGATCTGGCAGGGTCCCCCCAACCTGACTCAATCAGTCATCAACATCCCCCACCCCAACCATGCCAGCAGTTCTCCAGCAGTCCCCCAACAGAAATATACCTGCCCCCTCCAATACCCCCTCCAATATCCCCCAGTAGGCCACCTACCCCCTATCCCCCCAATCTCCAACTCCGGCGGTCAGTGGGAGCAGGAACAGTGCCCACTTGCTCCTGCTCAGTATGTGTCAGACTCCAGAATATAGCTGAAAATCCCTAGCGATAAACTTACGATACTGCAAATTATCAGGCCAGATCGGGAAGTGATGTATGGGGAGGGGGTTTCAAATGCCAGACTGGGAACTTGTTTTGGAGAGGGGTGCATGGCCAGACTGGAAACTTGTGTGTGCGAGAGAGGTGCCTGCCAGGTATGCCTGCATCGTGGGAGCAACACTTTTAGAAGGCTGCTCCTATGATGATGTGAGGGAGGTTTCTATATTTTGTTTTCCTCATGCAGCTTCCTAAAATTGCTGTTCCTGCAAGATGTACAGGAGCCTACCCATGAAGTTCTGCACCTATTTTACAAGGGGCACTATGTTTCGGAGATCTACTTGTAAAATACTGAGCTCATTCTTCCCGTCATGAGATGGACATTGGAATTCCCCTCTCCACATCTTAACTAAAATTCCATTTCACATATGGATAACTAATGGATGACCCAGATTTATAGGGGAAAAGTGAGCAAAGCCGATTCTCTGCATGGTGAATAAAAAAAAACAAACAAAGAGCAGAAGAGGGTAAAAACAAATGCAACTTATTGACAAAAATTGTACAGCAAAAAGCTCTAGAATTATATGGTTGCACAATGACTGCACTGTTTCATCTACATAAGAACAAAAGATGTGCCATATTGAGTCAGACCAAGGGTCCTTCAAACCCAGTATCCTGTTTCAAACAGTAGCCACTTCAGGTTCCAAGCTTCCGTCAGGTTCCCAAAGGTATACACATTCCATGATGCTTATCCCAGGGTAAGCAGTGGATCTCCCAAGTCCTATAACGGTTTAAGGACTTTTCTTCCAGAAACTCATCCAAACCTGTTTTGAACCCAACTACATGAACAGCTTTTACTACATCTTCTGGTAATGATTTCCTGAGTTTGATTATATGCTGAGTAAAAAAAAATATTTTCTCCAATTAGTCTTAAATGTGCCACATTGTAGCTTCATTGCATGTCTCCTGGTCTTTCTTCTTTTTGAAGAAGCAAACAACCGATCCATGTTTACCCATTCTACTCCATTCATTATTTTATAGACCTCTAGCATATCTCCCCCTCAGTCATCTCTTTTTCATGTTGAGGAACCAAACCTTTCAAGCCCTTCCTTGTAGGGTTATCCTCCCAACCCCTTTACCATTTTGGTCACTCTTCTCTGTACCCTTTCCAGTTATGCTTTATCTTTTTTAAGATATGGCGACCAGAATTGCAGCAATATTCAAAGTGCATCGCACCATGGAGTGATACAGAGGCATTATAATATCCTTGGTTTTATTTTCTATTCCTTTCCTTATGATTCCTAGCATTCTGTTTGCTTTCCTGGCCGCAGTGCATACTGGGCAGAAGGTTTCAACATACTATCCACAATGTAATCCAGATCCTTTTTCTTGAGTGGTGATTCCTAATGTGGAACCTAATGTACTTCAACTTTTCACTCAATGCTTTTTACAGTTGGGTTGTTTGGGAACTATGTTTTTGGTTTGTGCATCTATGCTGTGTATTGTATCAGACTTGCTTAATACATATTACTTTATTAGGCGTGTTTCGCCTAAGGGATAGTGCTTATTAGGGAGGGCCCATCCATCTGTTGTATCTTTATCTGTCTCTCCTTACACATAGGTTTAATTGTCTTGAGTTACAAAGGGAACTCCTGTAGCTGTGGCCAAAAATGGTGGCAGATGCCAGTGGGTACTCCATCTCTGCTGAAAGAATGGGGCAGGATTATATTATGGTTGCAGCCATGAATGCAGGTGGATGTCAGCAGGGACTCTATCCCCCACCGAGAGTGAATGCTGCGGAGCCACAGCTGTGGTGTGGAAGGCTGAGAATCTCATGGAGGTAATTTTAAAAAACGTTAGAAGCTAGGGGAAGGGAATGGAGGGGACGATGGGCAGTGGACTAGAGTGTAAGGGGTGGGGTAGGGGTAAGGGACAGGAGGAAGGAGCAGAGCAGGAGAGAGAGTGGGGGAGGGGGATAAGAGTGCAAGAAGATATTAGGTTGAGAACTTGAGTGCATGGGGGAAAGAGGACCATAACGAATGAATGGCAAGAGGACCACACTATACACATACAGCACCTACCTCTCCGTCCTCTATGAATGTTTACATGCACTTCCACCAGCCAGGCATGTATGCATACATACACACTCATACCCACCACCTACAATGCACACCCCCCACATGTGCACACACACACATATGTGCACAAGCATACCAACCTCCCCCACATATGCCCATGCATACATACACCAGGCATGTGCATACACATGAGCTCCCTCCCCAAAGGCATATGCAGGTGCACAGACAAACACACCCCATATGCATCAAGGCATGTGCACACACACATCCATCCCTGTGCATATGCACACACATAAATGCTCAATGCAGTCTCCAACCTCTCATGTATACACACATGCACAACCCTTCATCACCATTCCTGAAATACAAACAGACATTCATCACCCCCTCATTCACCACCACCACTCCTCACAGACACACACACATTTCACTGTTACCCCCTCACAAACAGCCCGTTGCCCCTCTCACCTGTCCCCTCCCCCACTACCACCCCTGCCCTCTACAAACACACACAGCCCCTCACCCTTCCCCACTTCCCCATACAGAAAGCACACAGCCCTTCAAAACATTACGAGACCTATTCCAATGAGGACGTCCAGGGCCACAGTGGTAGATGTAATTCTGATCCCTCGGGTACATCTAGCCCCCATGGGATCAGAATTGCATCTAAGCCTGTACATGCAGGCCTGGATCCTATTTCGGTCAGCCTGCACATACAGGTTCCTGCCCGGCCACCAACGACTATATTCATTCCTCCCAGTCCGACCCTCCGATCTGGCCTCCCAAGGCCAAACTTGGGCTGTGAGGAATTTTCTGCACCCCCTCCTACTTCTGCCACTCCCCGGGCCTGGCGTCCCCTGCCGCCTAGGAGAACTTATTGCACCTCAGAGGTGGAATATGTTTCCTGTTCATTCTGCTGGCCCCAGACATACAGGGCCGACATCAGAATCAGCCCTGTACATCCGAAGCTGCGGACCGTCTAAGGCCTGCCCTAACCCCACCTCCGCACTACCCCTTTTCCCCCCTGTCTAGCCTCCCCGTACAAACTCCTTGTTCATATGGGGGGGCTTGGTGGAGACGGGAGATACAGACGAATAGAAGACATGGACATCTCCCGCTATTCGTGTTATAGAATAGACCCCTACCTGTCCCCTTTCCTTTCCCTCCCAAACACACACACAACCCTTCACCCTTCTCACATACCGATACAGCCCTTCAACCCTCCCCAACATATATACTGAAAATAGATGCAAACATATACACAAAACTATACCTTGAGCAGCTGCACAGCCCTTACTATCCTAACAAGAGAGACTTTATCTCTATACACACAGTTACCACTACAGACTTGCGTGAGTTTGCAAATGGACGAAGGGGAAACACCATTGTTTTCGCATTATACAGTAGAGGTGCACTTTTCAGTTAAATATATCTGATGCAGGTTTCATGACGAAACATAGCTATGTAGAGTTAATGTTATCCCTTTTCCATGGTTTAATAGTTTATTTATTATTTTTGCTGACAATTGTGTTGAAAGCTTATTTTCACATGTGTTCTGCATTCATTTTGTTATGTTTATGTCCTTGTAATGATTTGCCACTGAGTCTGCAGTTTCCATGTTTCAGGTTTTTGCCATTAAATTGCCTTTTTTATTTTTCCCCTTGGCTCTTTGGTTTTCTGATGCAAATTTATCCCCAGAAATCAGCGTGATATTTTTCTAAATAGTTTATAACTGAGGCACGGCAGACGCGGTACGCCCCTTCACCCTCTCCTTTCCCTGCCCCCCTCCCCCCCATAATAATCACATAACTACAATGTTGGCATAAACACCGGTCCCAGCTTTATTAATTTAAGCATAACAATAACCATTTCCAAACAATTAACTTATGCCTTCACTTCAGCAGAAATGTCTCACCAGCCATGTGGGTAGCAAAGTAATGTCATTTCTACGCCGCCAGCCTCCCGTGATGCCTCCCACCCATGCAGCTTCACGACCGTAGGCGTCACCGCGCGCCGCCGGCCCAGTTACCCCAGCCTGCAGATTCGCGACCCTGCGGCCTTGACAATTATGGTAAATTCCATTTTTACAGCTGAACTTTTTAATTTTATGCAACACCAACACTTGCTCTGTTTTATGTCTTGGCATAGCAGCTGTGGCACTTTGTTGTGGCTGAATCTGCAAGTACATACTGTAGCTATCTGAAACGGAGGGGAACTTTGCCTTACTGTTGGTAGAATTCCCTATAGCCCAAGGAGATCAGAACATTTTGTTTTGTGGTTAATCAAATGCCTCAAAATATATAAAATTGAAGCCAGCCCTTCAATTTGCCATGACTTATGAATACTGAAGAAAACACGACAAAATGATAGCTTTGAAATACAGACTTGTTTTGCTAGCTGAATTCCTCTTGCATTCTTGGAGCTTATTAACTTTATTCTGTCCTTTGCTTACAGTAATGATTCTAAGGCTGAAATAAGCACTATGAGCTAATGTATTTCTTCTCTTTGTACAGCTGATCTGGTTTTTAGGATATCTACAATTTGTTTGCAAAAAGACAAATTCATATTAAATTTTGACAAATCTGTTCATATTTTCCCTAAATGCATGGAGGAATAAATATATACATTTGGTCTACAGATTAGTTTAATTTGCATATTTTGGTTATGTAAATTACTACTATTGATCATTTGTATAGTGCTACAAGGTGTAGACAGCACTGTACAGAGACATGTAAGAGATGGCCCCTGCTCTTTAGAGCTTACAATCTTGTCAAGACCAGTTCTCTTAGGGATTCTCAAGCATTGGATTGGGGTATCCCAAATTTAGAGGTCAATTCATTCTTTTAGAAGCCAAAACAGAGCCATGCCACATAGTCACAAGGGAATGTTGCCCAAATGTATGCTTGCCTGAGTATCCCGCAAGACCAGAATAGTGATGGACAGGCTGAAAATAAGCACTTAAAGGATTTTATGCAAATCCCTCTCCAAGGCATGGGATGTATTTCTCATTACAAAATCTTTGATGCATAATTTACCATTTTGGATATGCACATCACTTCCATGATGTCAGCAATGTCTGGAATTGGAAAGAGAAAATCTATATAGAATGCTTAGGAACTGATATTGATGTGATCAAAGGATAGTATTTGCATTGGATTTTAGGTTTAACTATTTTCTTTCCAAATCTTAGCTCATCAAGTTATGGTCAGATGCATGCAGTAGGTATTTCCCTGTCCTCTCAAGGCTTATAATCTAATGAATGGATTTACTAGTTTGTGTTAATATGCATCAGTGTGAGTTATGCACTTATGAGATAATTTTATAAAGGCATTAAATACATATGTATATATGTATATGAACATAAAACACCACTCACAAAATCACTCCTGCATGGACAAGTATGGGTGATGACAAGAATGGGCATACTGGTAGGTAACTCTTTAGTCATCGCCGCTGCCCGGTTAGCAACAAGTGCCACCTCCGCTCGGTCCATGACGTGCCCCATTGCTAACCACATAGCATTGGAGCATATAGCGGCGGCACCCGCGGATATCCAGCGGGACTAACCGTGTTAGTGCTGCTGAATATCCCACAAAGCAGCATTTACATGGTTTGCAGGTCTGCAAACCCTGTAAATGCCTTTGAATCCTCCCCCCCCCCCCATTCTTCTTTAGTAAATAGGCCGTTTTGACAACAGGGCTTGCATTGAAGAATATGCACTCAATTGTATTAACAAACATTCATGTGTATTAGCAGTAACACATGTTAGTAAATCTTGCCTTAAGTTTATAGATGAGTCAATAAAGTGTGAAGTGACTTTCCTAAGTTTAAAACAAGAAACAGTGGAAGAAGGGTTAGCAACCAAATCTATTAGGAGTAGGAGGTTTATGTCGATGGTTACATTGGAAATTCATTAGGCATATGCGTTTCAAACTTCTTTGGGCATTCTTTTGGGCACCTACAAATAAAATGTGCCCAATTAGCTTGTGCATGGGCAACAAAGCTGTAGTGCTGTAGGTGGAAGAAACCATACGCAGGATCGGAGTATGTAGGTACAGTAAGTGCTGCATCATGATTTGGGAGCCATTGACACCTCTGCAGGTCCTGGAGAGGTGCAGCAGCTATGGCAATGGAGGGTAGGGGCCAAGGGGCGGCGCAGCAGGATAGACTGGTTTTAGAACTAGGAATCCTGTATTATTGTTATTGTCATTCTTATCCTTTATTGTGTCAATGCATAAGAACATAGGATATACCATGCTGGGTAAGACCAAAGGTCCTTCAAGCCCGATATCCTGCTTCCAACAGTGGTCAATCCAGGTCACAAGTACCTGTCAGGTTCCCAAAAGGTACACGGATTATATGCTGCTTATCCCAGGGGTAAGCAGGGGATTTCCTCAGGCAAATTCAATAATGGTTTATGGAGTTTTCCTCCAGGAACTTGTCCAAACCTTTTAAACTCAGCTACACTAACAGCTTTTACTACATCTTCTGGCAATGAATTCCAGAGTTTAATTATGTGTTGAGTGAAAAAATATTTTCTCCAATTAGTCTTGAATGTGCTACATTGTAACTGCTATTGCATGCTTAAAGCAGCTGGCACAGTAAAAAAAAAATCCAAAGTTAACTGCTTTAGCAAGTCAGGGTGGAATCGAGGCTAAGAGTGAGCATGGCAGCTGGTGACAGCTAGTGCACAGTATATTGTGCCCCACCCAAGCTGTCATGTCTGCTGATAGTTCTACCAAGCAAAAACAGCACACTGCCACGGGAAGCAGCAGGAATAAAACAGTTCTTTTATTTGCATGTATTTTTTATTACATTTTAGTAGATGTTATTTATATAAACATGATTGAACACTTATTTAATGTTGGTTATTTTATAATTGTTGGTATGTTTATAATAATGTTTTATGTTCAATTTTAATTATTCATAATTTATGTTTGTTTTAATCATTTATTATATTTTAATGTATGGCATTTCATTATTTTGATTTGGTGTTTTCATGTTTGTAGTGAGCCACAACACCCCTGAAGAAGTATTATACGAAACACGGCCTGTGTCGGGTTTTTGGCTACCTCTTTTAATTAAGGATTAATAAAGTGTTTTCTGCTCTTTCACTGCCTACGTTTCTGGACTAGTTTTTTTCATGACTGCTGATAGTTCAGGTGCACTTAAGACCTCCTCAATAGACAGTGTTAATTGCAGCCATGCTAGCAGCAGCAGTTGCCCATACATAAAAACCTGCACTGTAACACACCCCTTCTCCGTAAGTCCTGATCCCATGCCCTACCAAGGCCCCCCAGTCTGAGCACCCCACCAATCAGCAACACTTGGTATGAGCCCCCCTCCATGGAAAGCAAACTAACAGCACAAGCCTGCCTCCTAGATCCCCTACTGTGTGCAGGCTTCCCCACAAGGCCCTACCCTGGACCCTTCCCCATCATTCTGAGCCCCTCCAGATCTTACCCAGGGGCTTCCTGGTGGTTTCAGTAGTTGACTGGGCAGGAGTAACCCTTGATTCCCCAGTTATCTCACTGAACTACTGTTAGGGGTTACCAATGACATTTTGAGAGCTGCAAGAGCTAGACAGGAAATGGAGGGGTGCTCCTCTATCTAACTGACCACTAAAACCACCAGGGAGCCCCTGGGTAAGGACTGGGGAGAATCCATGATAGGCTTTGTAGTGGGGATGCTTGGGGTTGCAGGATCTTTTGGAAGGGCTTGAATTGCTGAATTGCTTTCCAAAGAGATGGTTCTGAGGGGGTTGTGTGTTCGATAGGGGGTTTCAGATCAGAGAGGGGATCAGATTAGAAAGGGGCTATCATTGGGGGGGGGGGGCTGGGATATCATGACCACTGACACTGCTACTGTCTTCTTTTCACACGCCTGTGGCTCTGGGAATGCGTTCCCTTTCTCAGCAGGGAACATGGGCCTGTGCTGTTAGGGCCTGCTCTATGTGCTAAGTGCAGGGAAAATGCTTGGCATGCCCCCTGCAATTACTGCACAGGCATGGGCAGCTTTGTCATTAGGTCAAGTGAGGCAGCACATCAAGTAGCAAATTTGGGGGAGGGGGGGCAGTGAAGAAGTGAAGAATGCTCCCAAAATGTCCTTGCAGCTGTGGCCTTACTTGGCTCTGTCTCATTTCTAACTCCACTGGTGCAACATCACTGGCCACTGCTCCTGGTTCTTCTGGTGCAATTCAACCATGGCAATAAAGTTAAGTCATTGGACCTCTGAACTCTGTCCCACCCCCTCCAACATACACTTCCTGTTTCCGAGGGTGGGACCAACAGAGCCTATAGTGTTGGGCATGCTTAGAATTTGGACGTCACATGATGCACTAGCCATGGAAGAAGCAGGAGTGGCAAAGAAGAAAGCAGGGAAAATAGAGACAAAGATGGGAAGAGTAAAGGTGACAGAAGGGAGATGTTGATTTGGATGGAGGAAAAGAGGAGAGGTATATGTTCCAACGGGATGATGGGGAAAGAGAAGAGAGAAGGTGGGCATGGGAGCAATTCTTCTGGCAGCCAGCAGGACAGCAGAGTGAGGAGGGCTACAGTATTACACAAGGCACATGATTCAGGACAGCGCACTCTCAAACAGGTATAGCCATTTAGAAGCCTCTAATGGAGAATGAGGAGTAGCCTAGTGGTTAGAGCACTGGCTTGGTAACCAAGCAACCAGGGTTTGATTCCCACTAGCCCGCCTTGGGCAAGTCACTTAACCCTCCATTGCTTGGAAGAAAGGCTTGGCAATATACTTCCAGTGACATTGACAAGAAAACCCAGGAGCTTCTGGGTTGCCAGGAGTCAGGATTGACTCAAAGGCACACACTGCATTGCAATGGAGAATGAAAACACCCAACCCTGTTCTAACTGAGAGCCAAAACTGGCTCACACATGAAGGGTGGAAAAGAGAGAAGATATGTTGGATGGAAAGGGGGGGGGGGTGTAGAGGAGGTACTGGAGGGAGAGAAGTAGGAGATAAGGGAGAAAAGCTGTTGTGCAGGGGAAAGAGAGAGAGAAGTGTTAGCAAAAGACTGATGAATATGAGGATGGGGAATGGGGAATGGGGGAGGGAGGAGTGGTCTAGTGGTTAGGACAAGGTACTTCAGGCTGGAGGGTTGGGGGTTCAAGTCCCACCTGGGGACAGCAATCTCAGGCCAGAGGGACTGGGATTTCTAGTCCCATAGGCACTCCTTGTGGTCTTGGGCAAGCCACTTAACCCTCCATTGCCCATGTTCCCTGTATGTATTAGTGTGTGTGTCTCATATCCCCCAATTGACCGCCTTGACCCAGTGAAAAGCAGGATATAAATACAGCTAAAATAAAAATAAAATAAATGGGGTGGCTGAGGTGAGGGAAAGAGATTAAAAGCTATAGGTAGATAAAGGGAGATGGAGGACTGACTATTAAGGAGGAGGAGTGAAGAGAGTAGGGGAGGAAAGAAAGGAGTTGAGAAAAGAAGTGGAAGATGGATCGGAGATACTGGAAAAAGAGAACATACAAACATAAAATATGCCATACTGGGTCAAACCAAAGCTCATCAAGCCCAGTATCCTGTTTCCAACAGTGGCCAATCTAGGTTATGAGTACCTGGCAGGATCTCAAAAGGTAGAGAGATTCCATGCTGCCTATCCCAGGGATCATCAGTGGATTTCTCCTAGACTACTTTAATAATGCTTTATGGACTGCCTCCAGGAACTTGTCCAAACCTTTTTTAAACTCAACTACAACGGCATTTACTATATCCTGCTACTATTTTTGCTGAATATAATCAGCAATTGCAAAGGGGGATTTTTTGCTTTTAAATTATGTAGCCTGGGAATATAAGTTACGTACTTTCAAACTAGGCTGGTCTTCTGAGTAAGGGGCACCCCCTGTTCCCTGCATAGGCTCCAACTTTGTGGGTGCTTTGGGGGAGTGTGTGTCATCTCACCCCTCACCTCACGCAGCAGATTGCCTTGAGATTTGTAGTTAAGTTGCAGCACATGTAAACACTTACTGCACTATAGTAAAAGGGCCCCTAAGAGTGTTACAGCTAAAGGGTTTCACTATATTCTAGTGATGTGCTGGTCCATTTCTTAGAGAAAATTTGATATGTATGAATATGGGTGATTGGATGTGAGTCAATATAATTATCAACTAGTACCGATTTATGGATCGTGAATGACTTGCTTGGATAAGAACATAAGAACTGCCATACTAAATCAGACCAAAGGTCCATCAAGCCCAGTATCCTGTTTCCAGCAGTGGCCAATCCAGGTCACAAGCATCTGTCAGGTTCCCAAAAAGATACACAGATTCCACGATGCTTATCCTGGACTAAGCAGTGGATTTCCCTGGTTCTCTTTAATAATGGTTTATGGACTTTTCCTCCAGAAATTTGTCCAAAGCTTTTTTAAACCCAGCTCTACAGTCCCTACTTTTACCTTATCCTCTGGCAATGAGTTCCAAAGCTTAATTTATATGATGAGAGAGAAAATATTTTCTCCTATCTGTTTTAAATATGCTGCTTTGTAGCTTCATGGCATGCCCCCTGATCCTTGCACTTTTAGAAAGAGTAAACAATTGATTTGCATTTACCCGTTCCACCTCTATCAGCTGTCTCTTCTATATTAAAATATTATCTACATTTGTGTGTGTGGTGCAGGATAAGAAAGCATTCACACTCTTTAGTAAATAGGCTCCTCTCTCTTTTTGAGTCCCTTTTACTAAAGCTCACTAAGGATTTGCAAATGTATGCACCAAACATACGCTGATTGCAAAGCCTCTGTGGTAGCTGTAGGTGGTGTGATCAGTATGGTTCTGGCAGCTAATGAGTGATGGGCCAATCACTTAACAACTCCCATAGAGGTGAACTCTTGCTAAGAGCTGCATTGTCATTGAGCACATTGGCAATAGTCCTGATGCTAACAGTAATGCACTCTCGATGCCCACACTCTGCCCATTCCCCACCCCATCCCTCAATCGCCGATTATAATGTGTGTTTTAGCATGCAGTGGCAGACACACTCGGGTGTTAGTGTTCCTGACTGCCAGTGGCTGCGCATTGAAACACACATTAACCGGCCCATGGGATTTAGTAAAAGGGGCCCTAAACGTAATAAAAGAGGCTGCCAAGCTGGCCACTTTTGTGATTTCTGTCATGACATTTTTTTTTCTATGTGAGTGGAATATGAAAGATAAAAAGGGGTAAAGGACAGCACGGCTTGGATCACATCATTTTCCATAGCAGGAACAAATAAATACAGTACATATGATTGCCTCCTGTAGCACTTAATGGTTATTGATAAACAAAAATGGCAAATAGTAGCCAGTATACTCAGGAATGACATGGAAGTCATGAATGGACTTCTGGGGTGGCTCCGCCTCTTCAGTGCACTAAAGTTCCGCCGCGCTGCAGGGCAGGGTCCCAAGGCCGGTGCAGTAACCGGGTCCCTGGGGCCCCAGCCTACCTGGCGAGTTTCTTCAGGCAGCGGGCTAGGCAGAGGGAAGTGGGGGGGGGGGGTCGGCGCCTGGGTCCCTGCAGCCCTGCGTCAGTGACGTGGGGCTCTGGTGATTGGCTCCGGGGCTTGGAGTGGGCGAGCCGGTGGTGGGAGAGGGAGTTCTGCGGCATGGGATCCCTCTCTTTCTGCCGGCTCGCCTGCAAAAAAGGTGTCCCTTCCCACCCTCCCTCGTTCTTGGCGGGAATTGGGTGGGAGTGTCACAGCTGGGGGAGGGGGTCATCCGTTTGCTTGCGGTGGGGGGCTGGGGTAGCGAGCAGGTGCTCACCGACCCGGCGGGGCATCGAGGCGGATGCTGCTTTGCTTGGGAGTGGCGGTGCTCCTAGGTTGGGAGAGACATCATGGCTGGTGTCTCTGCCCGGTGGAAGGCAACTTGAGCCGGCCTTTGCTAATAATATGGCGAGGCGGGCGGTAGGAGAATGGGGGGGGGGGGTGGATGATGCTCCACCTTGCTATAAATGGCTGGTGGGGGGCATCATCCGGAACAGTGGGGGGGGGGGGTCTTGTTGCATTTTGCAAATGTTGAGTTGGCCCGGTTGGGCCGGTGTTTCTATACTGTTTCTATACTGTTAATAAAGCTGCGACGAAGCACTAGTTCACCAAAATGCCAGTGTCTGTGTGCTCTGTGCAGGGAGGGGGCAGGTTCGGGTTCTCATGCCTGGGGGGTGAGTGTGAGGTTGGGGGTTCTGGAGTCGCCAGGGGCGGGCATCCGGATACCTCGGTTATGTCTTAAAATTGTACCAAGTGTTGTTCAACACTAGATAAATGATTTTACACCAATTGCTCGTCAGGAAAACTTGAAAATTCACAGCAGCTTGCCAAAAAGGTCCAAAATGGAAGGGGTAATAATTTTTTCAGAATCCAATGTACCTTTAAATGATATAAAAAATAAAATCTTTCTAAAACTATTTCAAAAAGGGAAAAAAAGGACTTCAGTCTCTACAGGCAATCACATATAACTTTCGTATGTTCAGTGTTATCACAAACATCATTGATCCAGAAAACTCCTTTTTTTTAGGTTATATAATTGAAAAAACTTGCTTGTAGAAAAAATTTTTATTGCTGTTACTTCCCAACACTATATCAAATTTATTATTTTAAATATTTTTTGTTCTCTTTAAAACATACTATAAAAAGTTATAGCAAATCAATATAACTCCCCAGCACAAGGCCAATCAGGGACCCAGAGAACAGTTTTAAAGCACCATTGGGCATGCCCACACCTGGCGGGCCCACACCTGAGAGCCTCCCAGAGGGCCCTTAGGCATGGCAGTTAAGCAAGGCAAGGAGCGAAGTATACACTAGGGCCAATCCGATTGCAACCACCCAAAATCAACTCTAGCGATAGGAACTAGCAACTCCTTACTGGACAAGGCTTGGAAATGCAGGACAGCAGTCCTATGACCATCAGCCCTAGTGGCAGCTAACCTCAGAATGGCTCATAACCAACGCTGGATCCAAATCATCCTACACAGAGATGAGTGAGCATACAACTAACTACCATCTCTATTATAACATCACAATGCCTAGTCCTCAGAGAATTGTTGTCCTCACCATCTGCCTCCTTACTCTAGCCACGCTAGTAAGGAAAACCCTTTGCCTCATCCCAAACTGCAATAATATCCCAGTTATCCATGGACACAACCCAATCTACAGTAAATCTTTCCCATAAAAGCCCTGCCAAAGACACTACACCAGGTTTGTTCATATCTCACCTAGGGAACAAAACAACCTGAAACATATCAATCAATCGTCAAAACCCACAGCCTTCCTGAAATGCACTCTAATAAACTTTTGCTCCACAAGTAAAAGGCACAGTTACTAAACGACTACATCCTGGATAACAACCTGGACATCCTTTGCATAAGATAATCCTGGTTCACCAACTCAGATACTATTTTAATCAACTAGCTAAAACCACCAGGTTACATTTTCAACTGCTCTTGTTCCAGCTGCAGAGACGGTGGCATCTGCATCTTGGCAAAAAGCAACCTACATTTCAAGTTTTCATAATCCATCACCAAAGATGGTCTGGACCTACTATTAGTTTCAAACAAACAGATATCCCTGTGTCTCACTTACTGTGTCCCCACAGTCAAGACTGACGTGTTAGCAACCATCCTCAAATTTGCAAATAGCCACATCCACACATCTAACTACCTCACAATAATGGGTGACCTGAACCATTCATCCATCCCACTCAGCGAATCTACTTCCTTTTTGGAAGCCAATGAACACCTCCAGTTCTCCCAACTGATCCAAGCTCCGACCCACAACAAAGGAAACATTCTAGATCTCATATTCATCCAAAACCAACTCCTTGATACATATGCCATCCCCAACCCTCTGCTCACTGATGTCTCTTGTTGGATCACAGCACCATCACCTGCCACCTACCACAACAATAATTTCGAAAAGCAAATGCTGACCACAGCATCCATCACCACCGCTTCAAGGCCCTCAACAGACAAACCTTCATAGACACAATTCTCCCTTCTCTTGAAGATGAACCCCTGGAACTTGACCTCTCAACAGAAAAATGGATAAATACTATTGAAGCGTTTGCCTCAGCTCCTCCCAATAGAGATGTGAAACCACAACACCACATCCACAGCCCCTGGTATACGTCAAGTCTCAAAGAATTAAAGAGGAAACTACAGAAACTGGAACATAGATGGAGAATCACATTGAACGATCAATTAAAGAATATCTATCTACTCACCCTACAAACATATCATTCCGAAACCAAGAAAGCCAAAAGAGACCAACACACCAAATCAATAATGAAAGCAATAAACAAACCTAGAGAGCTGTATGAGATAGTTAACAGGCTAACAAGAGACAGCAGCCAAATTCTCAACATAAACACCATTGAATCTCAGGAATTTGCTGATTTTCTGAAATCAAAATACCCAACGCCATCACACACATCACCTTCTCCTCTAATCTCAAGCAAACCCAACAAACTATACTGTAATAGTGCACTACCACATTCCTTCAGCCCAATCTCTGCAGGTCAGTTGGAAAACATTATCCATAGCATAAATGCTACAGTGTCTCCTCTTGACCCATGCCCTGCCACCTGGTTAAAGATCACCATCATCTCATCTCAATTCATCTCAACCTCCTTCATCCAAGAATAATTCCCAAAATACTTGAAAACAGCCCCAATCTGCCCAATACTAAAATCCCTAAACTCGACCCTAATGTCCTCAGCTCCTTCAGACCTATTTATAACTTACCATTCATTGCGAAAATAATTGAAAAAGTTGTCTTCCTCCAAGTACAAAATCACATTGATTAAAATGCCCCCTTGGACTGGCAACCAAAGGTACAGAAAACATTCAGCAAGGCTTCGTTCTCGTCTTTCTAGACATTGCCTCGGCATTTGACACTATATGCCATAACATCCTCCTGCAGTGTCTCTGCAATATAGGAATTTGTGGTACTGCACTCGAATGGCTCCGCTCCTATCTTACAAACTGCAGTCAATATGTACAAATTGGCCAAAAACTTCCCACTCATTCTCCCAGACATAGGGAGTCCCTCAGGTCTCAGTCCTCTCTGCCCTACTATTTAACATCTATATTCAGCCATTCTGTAACATCATAAGCACTTTTAATGTTTACCATCACCTGTATGCAGATGATATTATGATTTACGTCCCATTCACCACCACAAGCAAGAACTATGCAAATGCTTTAATGCCATAGACCAATGGCTACCAAATCATAAAGTAAACATCAGCTTCAAGAAAACTGAGGTCCTATTCCTCACTGGAAATTGATTATTTATCCCCCAAAGGTGCTAAAAGTTAAATAAACTAACCTAGAGGTTAAATCTGAGGTAAGATACTTCGGAGTTACCATTGACCAGCATCTAACACTCCAGCAACATTTAAACACAGTAACACAGTGCATCTACAGCAAGCTGTGGTCACTCCACTATTTATGACCCCTACTTGAGCTGCATGATTTCCATACAGTCTACCAGGCAATGATACTACCACACTTTGACTTTTGCAACACCGTCCTTCGAGGCCTCGCAAAAGGCTCCCTATATCCGCTTCAGCTCACGCAACATATAGCTGCATGAATTTTGACACACTTACCTTGAGCTAACCACATCACACCTATTCTAAAGGAGTTGCATTGGTTACATTGAGTCGCATTAGTTATTAAACTCTCATGACAACCTTCAAAGTAATTCATCAGCTATCCCCTACATGTTTACACGCAATTATAACAAGTATCCCGGAAAACCGCCTAAGAAGAAGCAATGCATCAAATCTCCTCAACTTCTCTCCAGCTTTGTCCAAATGTAATCAGTTGACCCGCTCCAGGGCATTCTCTTTGCATGCCCCACACCTATGGAATGCCGTACCACCACAAATCAGAGACACCCATGACCTTGCAACTTTCAGGAAACTGCTGAAACCACATTTATTCAAGGAACATTTTGACTTGATAACATAACTCTGTTATCAAGCTACCCCTTAAAATATCATCAGATGTAAGCAACCTTCTAACTGTACATAGTCACTCCAAGTTGTAAGCAACTCTCGAACTATATATAGCTATTGTTCTGTTTTATATATAGTGCTTGATACATGTTCCATTTAAAACTGTTAACCGTTCCATGTAAATGTGTTTCATGCAATGTTTAGTTATTTTCCTGTAAACCACACTGATCCTTGGAAATGCAGTATATAAAAATAAATAAATAAATAATATTCCACTGTACATTATTACATATCTGAACAAGCTGATTGCCTGACAAAGGCCTTTGTTTCGCATAATCCTGCTGCTTCAGGGGTCAGACTACATTCATAATTGCCTCATAAATTCATCATAATTTTCATCCAAACTCCTGGTCATTACAACTTATCTTCAGTGTCATGCTTCCATTTATCCAGACTTAGCAGAAATTACTTATATCTGCCCACCTCTTTCAAACAAAGCAGATGTAGACACGTATATCAATGGTATACATGTCATTCTTCAATCAGCTGAATTAATGCTGGTTCAAGGAAAATAGCTTTCCATTCATTACAGTTATTCAGCCCATAAGGCTCTAAAGCTTTCAAACTATAAATCTAACATTGTTCTCACTGTAGTGACTTGCCATGGTCTCATCCAGCATATTCGCCACAACTTGATCTATGATCATACACTTCCACATCGAGAACTAATATTGCTTCTGATCACAGTGCAGTGCAAAGGGAGCCTCTTCTCTTTGGTTCCACAAACACGATTTATGCACTTTAAGCTGGCGGGTGGCTTTACCAACATAGTTTATTTTAGGGGCATATTATCACATATGCAACATAAGTTGATAATCATGTTTATCCTCTGCATAAGCTTATATGTACAGATAAGTAATAATGTACACCGCAATATTGATTTGATGTGATAGCGTTTAATAGTATGCTTTAAAAAAAAACAAAAAATATTTAAAAAAATTAATTGATATGGTGCTGGGAAGTAATAGCAATAACATTTTTTTCCCACAAGCAAGTTTTTTCAATTAGATAACTCCTTTTTTTATTTTTTTTTTCTGAATCAACGATGCTTGCGATAATGCCAAACATACATAGAAACATGACGGCAGAAAAAGACCACATGGCTTATCTAGTCTGACCATCCATATTAACTATAATAGTTCCCTTTTTACCTTTAGAGATCCTCTGTGTTTGCCCCATGCTTTTTTGAATTCAGATAATGTCCTTGTCTCTACCACCTTCACTGGGAGACTATTGCAAGCATCTACCACTCCCTTTTAAACCCTGTAATTCTATAGCTTTAATATTATTTTTTAATATATAGTGCTACTCCTCCTCCCCTTCTCCTACCTTGTCCTTTCTGAATAAAGTATAGCCTGGTATAATTACATCCCAGTCATGGTTGTCTGTGAACCATATGAAAATGATATGTGATTGGCTGTTGAAGGGGGTTTTTTTTCTCCTTTTTTGAATAAGTTTTCAAAAAAAATATTTTTGGTATATGATCAGTATCTTTGGAGGACCTTAATTTGTGTGGCATATTAGGCCTTCAAATAATATCTCATGCATAGAGCTATACCAACAGACATGAATATGACTTTTACCAGTCCTTAGAATCCTGTAAGATTTGTTTTCATGGTTATTGCTATAGAGAAAAAGGAAGATCTTTGCCACTTTGAAAACCTAGTTCTGAAAGCCTTGTTAGTGTCAAAGAATGGCCTGTTAGCTCCTTTAAGGTATCTTGCTGCCATTTCTCAATTCAGCACAGTTGGCACTGATTTATGGAGTGTGCAAACAATACTTAAAAGCAGCAGCTTTTCTACTTTGAAATGGATACGTAAGACTTTTATTGAATGCATTTCTCACAGTGGGCAGTTTATTGTGAAGTTTTTTCTTTTTTAAGACAGGCTCATGACACAAAAAAGCAAACAAAAAATTAGGAAGGAAAATTCAGTCTCTTTCCTTAGATTCTCTGTGTGAATCTTTTGTTTCCCAATATTTTAAACACCAGCTCTCTTAAAAAAATAGAGCTGAAAGTGAATTCTGTTTAAGGCAATAGAAATGCAAAAGAAAATGAGATAGAAGGGGGAAGACATTTATGAGATACGGTAATTTTATAAAACTTTTCTATACCTAAGAATACCAATTCATGCACATAAAGGGCCTTTTAGAATATTACATCAGGCATAAAGGGATGTGCAGTGCACTTAGGCATGTTCTTTTACGTGGCTCTAGAGTAGACGTCTTCTGGGAAGAAGTTTGTATGGAGCACTGGTGAAATCACAATTTATATGTGCGCTTTACATGCAAAAATGTATGCCCATTCAAGGGTAGACATAAATGCCCATGCCATAGGGGGTCTATGTGTCTTTATAAAATTAGTGCTTTGCTGTCCAGTTAACCTAGGAGCTCTGTTACAAAATTACCCTCCTCAAGTACTACTATAGTCAAGTAAGATTTAGATCATCATAGCATATTTGTGGATTTTGAACCTTGCAAATGTAACCTGGGGCTGCCCTTTCTGCCCTGTAGTTGCTTGAAACCCACAGGAGACAGGCTCTGAAATTCCTTCAGGAAGCTAGAGGGTTTTTTTGTTATTTATTTAGCAATATTTTTATACCGCTTTTCACCATGTCAAAGCGGTTTACAATTAACAAATTGAACTCGTTTACAAAGAACATTGAACTATATATTTATTTATTTATTTAATGTTTCTTCTATACCGTGCTATTTGAAATCAGTGCGGTTTACATGTAACACATTTGTTCAGTGCAGGCTAGTCTGCAGGGGATTTACAATGAACGGGGTTCTATATACAGGGCTAACAGGGTAACTATGTACATTTTGGCTATAGAGCAGCTAAGCCTTATCTACAGGGTTAACAGCGTAACTATATACCTTTTATCTGGCTGTCACGGGGTGTGTGGACATTTCATTATTATCTACTGTTAGGGTCTCCTATACACAAGGTAGTAAATTTGAGGGAGTGGGGCTCTCAAAGGCAGGGCTGGAGGTGTATGCGGTGTCTATGCTGGGGGCACTGATCTGGGTCATGGGTGTGATTGGCTGTGAGACGTCATCCGGTTCAGTATAATACTGGAGGAACAGATGGTGTTTCAGTGCCTTTCTAAACTGGGCGAGGTCATTGGTGGCCCGTATGGCCGGTGGCAGGGCATTCCAACAGGAGGGTGCATAGAAAGTGAAGGCTCTGTTTCTCGTGGACTGAGAACATTTGGTGATCGCCTTCAGGAGTATAAGAGTATTGGTGGCAGCTGACCTCCTTACTCTGTTAAGGGGGGTGGTCTGGACGAGATTTGTGAGGGAGGTGGAGGAGCACTTGTTGATGGCCTTGTAGGTCATCGTCAAGATCTTAAAGGAGATCCTGCATTGTACCGGCAGCCAGTGCAATTGTTTCAGAACTTGGGTGATATGGTCCTTCCTGGATGCTCCATGCAGGATTCTGGCAGCTGCATTCATTGCAAGCTGTAGGGGGTTAAGCGTGCTTTTTGGGAGGCCGTACAGTATTGCGTTGGCATAGTCGAAGTGTGGCATTATTAGTGCTTGGAAGACTGTCCGGAAGTCTTTTGGCTCTAGCAACTGTCACAGGTGCCGAAGCGTCCAGATTTTGTGGTAGATCGCCTTTACCATGTTGCCTATCTGAGCTTTCATGTTGAGCTGTTGATCCAGCGTGACTCCTAGATATCGTATCGTGGGCTTGCTGAGGAGCTCTGCATTGCGTACCTTTAGAGAGGAGGGTGGAGTGAATGTGAGGTTCCTGGTGATGAAGAGGACCTCTGTCTTCTTGAAGTTTATTTTGAGCTTCTGCATGTGTAGCCAATCTGTGACCACATCGAAGCAGGTGACCAGCGGGGAGAGGTCTGGATGTTCCATCGAGATTGGCATGTATAGCAAGACGTCATCCGCATAGATCAGGCAATTGATGTTGAAGGATCGGATGAGGTCGCAGATGGGTTGCATGTAGACATTGAAAAGTAGGGCTGAGAGCGGGGATCCTTGCGGCACGCCTTTCTCTTGGGGGAAAGGTGTGGAGGTGGCGGGACCGGACCGGACATGCTGCCATCTGTCTGTCAGGTATGATGCATACCAGGACAGTGCCGTGCTGTGTACTCCCTTCTCTCTGAGGCATGACAAAAGTATTTTGTGGCTGACGGAATCGAAGGCAGTGGCAATGTCCATGAAGATTAGGGCAAAGCCCTGTCTAATGTTGTCCAGTCCTATGGTTAGTGTATTGAATAGGGTGGTCATTAGAGTCTCTACGCTGTGAGTCTCCCGGAATCCATGCTGGCAAGGGTCGAGGGGCGCGTTGGTCTCAAGGTGGTGTTGCAGTTGGCATTGGATGATCTTTTCAATAATTTTTGCTAGGAGCGGGATGCTTGAGATCGGCCTATAGGAGTCCATCTTTGCAGGGTCCAGCTTGCTGTTTTTTTAGTAGTGGTCTGATGGCTGTTTGTTTCAGACTTGGGGGAAGGTCCCAGTCGAAAATGATAGACCTATAAGTTTGGTCAGGAATGGGCTGAGGTCAGCACGCAGGGATTTTATCCAAGATGCTGGACAAGGGTCGTTAGGTGCTGTAGTGGTGTTTATGTTTGTGATAACATCCTCAATGCCTTTCTCAGTTGGGGCTGAGAAGGCAGTGATGATATTTTGGGCATCCTCTGAGGTTTGCGTCAGAATGGGTGAAGTGGTCAGCTGAGGTGCATCGTCTGGAGTATGGTGGTTTGTAGATAAGCCGGACTGACTTGCTTTGGCTCGCAAGTTGTCCATGTATTCCTGTGGGTCCGGGTGGCTCGAATGCCCAGGGGAGGGTTCTTTTGCCGGAGTTTTGACAAGGTTGAAAATCTCATGTGGTTTATTTAAGGAGTGTTGTAACCTGTCAGCATGAGATTGCCTCATTCTTGTTGCAACTGCTGAGTGGTGTACTCCTAAATGATCTATATATGCCTTGTGGCTCTCGGTTGATCTTGATCGGCGCCAACGTCTCTCAAGCTGTCTAAGGTGTAGGAGTGACTTCCGTAGCTCATGGGAGTACCAAGGTGCCTGATGCTTTGTTAGTGAGGGGTGGGTGGCTTATAGCATCTAGGCATGCGTTCAATGTGGAGATCATGTCCTCGAGGCTCTGTTCAGGCGGGTCCTGGAGAGGCCGTGCTCTATCCAGGATTTCCTCCTTATTAAATTGACGGAAGTGTCTTGATGATGTCACTGCAGGTTCACATGGTGACCGGGATCTAGTGAATTCGGGTCGCATTGGCATCTGGAATCTTATCAGGTAATGGTCGGACCATGGCACTGGGCTTACAGAAAGGTTGAGCTTGTGCATGGAATTGAGGGCCATCTGTGGTGCGAAGATCAAATCAAGCGTGTTTCCCATCATGTGGGTAGGGGTGTCAACCATCTGGGTGTATCCTAGCTCTTCGAGGGCCTCGATGAAGGCCTTGGTATGGGTGTCTTGGAAGGCAGGGAGGTTGAAGTCACCCATCACCCAGTTTGGGGTGTGGGGGTTCAGGGGGTTGCAGGCGAGGTCGATTATTGTGGATAAATCATCAGGGGAAGGGGAGGGCACTCTGTAGAGCAAGTTGATGGTGCTGTGTTTATTAGCTATGGTGATGGAGTCGAGGTACGAGGTGCTGCTGGAGGCGATCAGCTGGAATTGTAGATCCATCTTGGTAAGGATGAGTGCTCCGCCACCTCATCTGTCGGCTCTATGGCATGCATGGATGGAGAAGTTGGGAGGGACCAGCTGGTGGAGGAGAACAGTGTCCGAGGCGGACAGCCATGTCTTGGTGACGCATAGGATGTCGAGGTCATAGGCGGAGAGCGTGTCGGTCAGGGATGGCCATTTCTTTCAGATAGATTGTGCATTTATGAGGGCGCACTTCTGGGTGCGGGGGTGGGTGTATTGTTCCCGCAGGGGGGGGTTGGGTTTGGGCTGTTGGAGGGCAACATGGATGAGGTAAGGGTGTGGTATGCGCCCCAACTTAGATGATTGGTGGTTGGGAGGCTCATAGCACCTTCTCCATGAGCCATGTAGGATTGGGATGTGGTTGGAAGGGGAGGTGAGAGCTAGGGTATCATGTGCCAAGGCTAAGATAAAGCAGCAGCTAGCAAGGGTACAGGGGTGTGGGGTTACAAAGGGTAGAAACATGGTGGCTAGGTGATTAAGATGCAGATACAGATGCAGAAATACATAACAATATACATTTGAACAATCTGAACATTTGAACTTGGCTTACTAGTCCGTTTCACTTTATACAATGGATTTAGAGCTCTTTGCTATATACATTCTGATTACAGACATGTAGATATGGGGTGGGGAGGGGGTGGTGGGGTTTGCAATGTGGGTAGGGTGAGTTAGAGGTTGGTTAAGTTACATCAGCGAAGTACTTAGCAAAGAGGTTGGTTTTTAACATCTTTCTGAACGAGGTGAGGTCTGTGAGTTTCTGAGGTCATCAGGGAGGGAGTTTCAGAAGGAGGGTAGGTATAATTCAAAGGATCTCTGGCAGGTTCGTTGATTGCTTTTTGTTTTTTCAGGTGGCACTGTGAGGGTGTTTGCAGTCATGGGTCGGGTTGAGGTGTGGAGGTGGAGTAACTTTTGAAGGTGTATTTATGATAGGTTGTTGATGGTTTTAAATGTAAGATATTTTCTCCAGAACCTGGAAATCTAGCATCAGGAACAGTGAGGTTGCTTAAATCTCTAATTGAAATAGTAGGTTAATGTGCCTTGTGATATAGTGTGCTGTGCCCAGAAAGAAAACAGACTGGAACAGGGGGTGTTTTCATGGCAGTGGCCAGCATACTTAAAGTGGCTGGCTGTCCCCGTTTTAAATTATGCCCGGATATTCAATACTGGTCCATATATTCGGCACTAGCATTGAGTATCTAGATACTGATTTTGTAATCCAGTCAATGGTGGATTGCAAAACTGTCTCAGTTAAGACAGCCATTCAGCTGTCCTAACTTTAGTCAGATAAGGTTTACTGGGTAGTAACCTGATTTCTCTAAGCTAGTCATTGCAAGGCCTCACCATGTGGATGGATCATGGCTCAATGATAGCCAGATATATTTTGTTTTTTAGTTCCTTGGAAGTAGAACTGAAATTGGTGTAGATTACCCTTGGATGGCAGTTCACTTGTTGTTTGACAATGCTGGGCTCAACCTTTCTCAAGGAGGTCCTTTGGGTGCAGTGCTGACAGCAATTGCTGGATCTTTGTCTTCTTATCTTTGACCCAGAGCTTGGGCAGATAAATACTTGTTTTAAATTTTAAATCCAAAAGTCTTTGATCTCTGAACGAGAGCTGTAATCCAACTCTCTTGGCTCAAAGTCAGTCAGACAGCAACTAACTGAATTCAAAACAATCAAGAGGTTTCAACCAGTCACAGAAGGCTGATTCAAAGCAAGAGTTAACCCTTCTGTAGCTGACCAGAAGTCAGTTTGGCATCTTTTTTACTTTCACTTTCTCAGCAGATGCTGAAGGCATGTCTGAGAAGCGCTTATTGAACTTTCAGCTACCGGTTTTTGTTACAATGTCCTGACTGCCATTGAAATATACAGGGTGGCCCAAAAAAGTGAGAACATCTCGTAAATTAAAAGTTTAAATAGTTTACTTATTTACCTTTTTTAGCTATATAACATCTTTATTTCGACAATTTCCGGTCGCCATCTTTTTTTTTAAATTTGTCAATCGTTTACATTTGTCTTTTTGAATTTTTAAATAACTTATATGCTACGAGATGTTCTCACTTTTTTTGGGCCACTCTGTATATGCAATTGAATCGTAATCGGTATTGCTGATAGCCAAAACTTGGCCAAGTCGGGTCTGTACCTTTGAAGGTTTTATGAAATAAAAGGCTTCTTTGTTTTTAAGAGGTATGGCCATGTCCTCCCTGCGCTGTACTTGTGACTCCTGTGATTTCCACGGAGGATTGTTCTTCTTCTTTCCCTGGAATTCCCAAAGCTCATAACAAGCATCCATGCCAGGATTTAGTTTTTCAAGGCGGTAACCTCCAGAAGGAGGAAAGTCTTTAACAGTCAATTTTGTATATAAACACAGTGGCTGGAACCTCTGTTTTTTTTGTGAGGTCCTCATATAGGTTTTTCACTCTCTTAAGGTTGCTCTCTGGGCAGATTTACATTATTATGCTAAAAGCCTCATGAAATGAACCTAAGGCTCTAAATAAAGTATACCTTAGAGGAGAGACGGGACCAGGATGCTGTAGTGAAGAGGTCCAAATCTGAAAGGTTCTGTAAATAAGGCAAAAGAATACCCTCAGGAAAAAAATTCCAATATGAAGCCCAGCTAGGGATTAGATTCAGGAGCAACATCAGAAAACCAGAGCTGTCAAGTTACTGAGTTCATTGAGTGAGATTTTAGGCCAGTCCTGGATTTCTGACAAGCTCATGCTGATGTATTATGGGACATGCAGCAGATTCCAATGGTTAAAATCAAGGACCATAAATACCATACTGCATTGTAATGCAAATGTATTTATTTGTTTATTTAACAGCTTTTCTATACTGCTTTATCTGGAAGCCAAAGTAGTTTACAATCCACATGAAGTTGTAGAGCATTACAGAGAACAGTTAATTTGAGGCCATAACACAACCAGATAACTCTTTACATTCTGAACAGTAGGGAGCATTAGCGATAGGAGGGTGGGAGGGGGTGAGGTAGTAGGGCACGTTTAAGAGGGAAAAGGTGGTAGAGGTATGAGCCTGTTGAGTTGCCAGGGTTGTGCATTTACTGCGCTGGGGAGTTCTGCAAGATGTTTGTGCTAGGTGGTGTCTCCAAAGTATTCTAGGAATAAGTGAGTCTTTAGCTTCTTGTGGAATTCATTAATCATATCTAGGGATCTTATCTCCTCCAGGAGAGAATTCCAGATTGCTGGGGCGTAGAGGGAGAATGCATATTTGAATGTGGTTTGTCGACTGTTCACCTTTGGTGTAGGAATGGTGAGGAGGTTCAGGGAGTTGTACCTTCTTGTTCTGTTATCCGAAACTCTTTGTAAAAGTGCCCTTAGGCTTTACGCACATGGGTTGTGAAGAATCTTGAAGATGTTAACAATCATCTTGTACTTTATTCAAGGTATTATGGGGAGCCAGTGCAATTGTTTTAATGTTGGTGTGATATGGTCCTGTCAATGTGTCCCTTTTATCATGCGTGCAGCGGTGTTTTGGACCATCTGAAGTGGGTGTAGTGTGTGCTTTGTAATTCCTTGATATACTGTGTTACAGTAGTTCAGGTACAGAGTTATTAATGCCTGGCATACTGTCCTAAAGTTGTTAGGGTTGAGTAGTGGATGGAGATTTTTCAAGATCTTTATCTTGTGGTATGTGGTTCAAGTAGACCACTTGATGTGTGATTGTAAATTGAGATTTTGATCCAGTGTCATTCCTAGGTATTTGATTTCCAGTTTGACTTGCAGTTCTAATTCTGCAATTTTTAATGTTGGTTGTGAGTGGAAGGTGAAATCTCTCATTACGTACAGCATGTCTGTTTTTTATTGCTGTTTGGACAGGGTTGGTTGTGGTAAGCAGTGCATAAATCATGATATTATCAGCATACACATGGTAAATGACATTGTAACATTGTATCAATGAGCATAGTGGCTGTATGTAAATGTTGAATAGTAAAGGTGAGCATGCAAATCCTTGTGGTAGTCCTTGGTGAAGTCTATGTTAGTGTGCCTATTCTGACCTGCTGTTGGTGGTCCTTGAGATATGATCGAAAACCAGTCTAGGGTAGTGTTTTGTAGGCCAATTTCTTGTAGTCTGCTAATTTAAGTTCTGGAGGTTTACGGAATCAAAGGCTGCTGAGATATCCAGGAAGAGCAAAATGAAGCCTTGTCCTGGCTTTTCTATGCCTCTAAGGATTCTGTGTATGAGAGTTATTAGAGTTTTTACGCCATGATTGGGTCTGAATCCATGCTGTTGAGGACTGAGTGATGCAAAAGTGTCAATGTGTTCTTATAATTGGAACTGGACTACCTTTTCAATTATTTTGGCTATGAATGGTAGCTAGAGATAGGCCTGTAGGAGCTTGAGTTTCTGAGGTCTAGGGATGTGCTCTTTAATAATGGTCTGTCTGAGGCATTTTTTAGGTTGGGGGAATAGTTGAGTGATTTTGAGTAGAACTGGAGTTAGTTCTGACCTAGCTAACTTAATCCATGTGACAGGGTCTAGTGGGGATGTTGCTGTGTAAAGGCTGGTGATTATCCCTTCCAGCTGCTCTGCAGAGATCTGGTTAAAGGTGGATCATTTCTGAGTGGCACTGGCATTGTTGGTTGCTTCTTCCTTTGTGTAGGATTTTTTTGCTTTTGTGTTAAATTTAGTCTAGAGGAAGATGGCCATTTCATGTGGACATACCTTGATGTTGTTTCTTCCTTGGTCAGGATCCCTGGTTAATGATTTTGCAATAGCGAAGAGTTCTCTGGGGCAGTTAAGGGAGCTCATGATGATGTTTGTATGATGGTCTTGTTTACTTTTGTTTTTTAATGTTTGGTATTCATTTTGTTTGTCCAGATAAGCTCTCTGGTGGAGGAGGTCATTGGTGCTTCTCCATTTCCGCTCTAGCTGTCTGAGTTCTCTCTTTAAATTCTTTATGTCCTGGGTGTACCATGGAACGCGGTGTTGCCTTCTAGTACTGTTCTTGTGTTGGAGTGTTGAGGAAATGAGGCTATAGTCATGTTCCAATTGTTAATAAGTAGCTCAGTGTCAGTTGTATCTACATTTTGTCCTAGGATGATTCTCTGTGGAAATTGATTTTTATCGAAGCATTGAAATCTGCATGTATTGTGAAAAGGGCCCTCCAGGTTTGGGGTAATGCCTTGAGATAGTGTGAAAGATATGATGCTATAGTCAGTCCATGGTACTAAGGACACTTGTGGGGATGTTGGGTGTTATAGCTGAGCATATCGTTGTGTACAAAGATGAGGTCTAGTATGCATCCCTTTTCTTAGGTTGAGTCACCAATGATGTTTTTGTATTGCAGTGTGTCCATTGCTTCAATGAAGGAGATGGTCTGTTTTATAGATGTTGATGCCAGGCATAGGTCACTTAACAGTATGAACTATTTGTTCTTGTTTGTGTGTTCACATGCCATTTCGAGAAGAGTGGGTAAGTTGTCAGCTTTTGTGGATAAAGATCTATAGCAAGGAACAGTGTAAAGTGGTTTTTTTTAGATTGTTGGTGGAGATGATTATAATGTAGCTGAATTTTAGGTGATCTTTTGCTAGTATGAAGACCATTCCTCCTCTTCTGGTTGCTTTTGGGCAGTTGTAAAAAGTGTATGGTGCTGTTAGTAGTTGATTAATTAGCACATTGTTGGCTTCTGTGAACCATGATTCTGTGATGCATGTTATGTCTAAGTTATGGTCATTGAGGTAGTCTGAAATTGTGTGGATCTTTTTGCGAGCTGATCGTGCATTAAATAATACACATTTAAGTTCTTGGTTGTTGTTTATTTATTTATTTATTTAGTGTACACTTATATACCGCTACTTCCAGCGATCAGTGGCGGTTTGATTATAAAATTTGGCAGTTGTCAATCAGGACAGAATCATTGGAATAATATATACATAGATTTGAGGGTCTGGCACATCACACAGGATTAGGAACTTCACGGTTAGGTTTTACATATTTACAGTTCTACATAATTACATTTCTACAGTTCAACTTCACGGTTAGGTTATACATATTTACAGTTCTACATAATTACATTTCTACAGTTCAGCTTCATGATTCATTCGCATTATCTGGTGTTCCACTTTGGTTTACATCCGGTTGTAGTAACATTTGAAAAGATGGGTTTTTAGTTTCTTTCTGAAGGCATTAATGTCTTTAATTGCTCGTAGTTCGTATGGTAGTTGATTCCATATTGTTGGGGCAGAGAATGAGAATGCTTTGTTGCTAGTACTGGCTTTTACTGATCTGATGTTATTAGGAACTTGTAGTGTGTCAGAGTTGATAGTTCTCCTGTCTCTGTTGGTTGGTTTCTTGCTGACAAGGGTTGAGAGGAATGATGGTGCTAGGTCATGTATGAGTTTGAACGTGGTTACCAAAGTTTTATATTTTATCCTGGCAGCAACGGGTAGCCAATGTAGCTCGATCAATACAGGTGTAATGTGTTGAGCAATGCTTGTTCGTGTGATGACCCTTGCCGCCACATTTTGGGCCAATTGCAAGATATTTAGCGTTTTCTTTGGCAGACCTTGTAGGATGGCGTTACAGTAGTCTAAGTGAGGCATAATGAGTGCTTGTGCCACAGTCCGGAAATCACAGGATTCGATTAAGTTCCTCAGTGGTTGTAGGACTCTGAGTTTGTGGAAGATGGCCTTGTTGGTTTTTCGCAGGTGTTTTTCCATCTTCAGTTTGCTGAATATTGTCATTCATTGCTTTGCTGAATATTGCTGAATATTGTGATTCATTGCTTTGTTGGCTTTTCAGAGGGTTGGGGCTTAATTCTGATCAGACTGCAGGGCACTCCTTTTCATGGATTGTTTGACAAGTTACATGTAACATGGAGTCTATTTCTGTTTCCATACCTTTAAGTCTGGGATGAGAGTGCATGGTCTCTGAGCACATAAGTAATGCAAGAGCGAATGGTAATGTGAATAGAATATTTATGGAGAGTATGGTTGCTAGTCTATATATGTCTATCTATATGTGCATGAGTGGTATGTCTGTTTGCACAGATTTTGTGTGTATGTATGTGTATGTCCCAATGAACAGTCTGTTGTGTTAGAACTCTGGCTATCTGTAGCTGTTGTGTGGATGAAGCACTTTTGTGCTGCCGAGTGCAAGATTTTCTTTCCTTGTTGGTGTGAGTGTTGTCCACTCTAAGAGCCACACCTAAAGGACCTTTGGCATGGCCCTTAGGCACAGACCCACTAGGCATGGGTGCATCCAAGGCGCTTGTCCCTTTAAGGCTGTTGGTGATGCTGACTGATGCTCATTGCCGTGTAGTTCTGATCAGCACGGTTACATTGCTGCCATGCTCCTCAGAGTTCCCTCAGCTGCTGGAGGTGTTGGCCCACAGGGTTTGTGAGTTGGCTTGGTTGGGCTGCATTTTTACCAAGTGTGTGTACCGGGCTTCTGGAGGGGCTGCGAGTTTGGGACTATGCTGAACTGGCTTAAAATCTCACTCCTCCAACTGGGTAACTTAGTAATTCTGGAAAATGTTTTTCATGAAAAGAACAGCGGATGCATGAAATGGACTGCCAGTAGAGGTTGCAGAGATAAAAATAAAGAGCATGGGATAAGTACAAAGGATCCTTGGTAAGAAGATTTGAGAAGAAGGAGTTGCCAAGTTACCCATTTCCAGGAGTGAGATTTTTTTGCCAGTTCTGGTTTTAAATTTGCATTGCAGTGTGATATGGTATTTGTAGTCCCCGATTTTATCCATCGGAATCAGTGCTGCAGATCGCATAATGCATCTGAATGAGAATGTTAGAAAACCAGGACTGGCTTAAAATCTCACTCCTGGAACTAGGTAACTTGGCAACTCTGCAGAGATCATCTGGGCTTTGAGGTACTGCACTAGGAGTGAAGTTGGGCCTAAAACCTATCTAGACTTCTTATATCATTAACATAATAACAAAGGGGGCAAGGACCCAACCGAGTCACCCAAGCTGATGCGCAGTAACTGCCACATGTTTCTTGCCATCTGTGAGGAAGCATGGTATGCTGAGCCTGCCTTGTCAAGTTGAGCTAGGCCCGTCCCTGTGCCTACTGCCTTGTCTTATGCTCTTATGTGGCCACTCCTTCCTGGACATCTGTCGCTCAGGGGAACTCACCTGGGCATCCTGCCTTGTTGCCAGCTGGTATTCCATGCCCTTAGGCCAGGATTAGTTGTCAGTCTACAATTCAGCTCGGGTAACTCGAGATGAACTGTGACAGATGGGGGGAGACTTTTGTCCTAACTGATGTTGCTATTACTCTGAAACCAACAGCCTGCTCTGCCGGGAGGGTGGGTTGGGTGTGGAGTCGATCAACAAGGGAGACCACACTGCTCCTGCTCCCTTTTATTGGGCTGTGCACCCGCTGAACTCACATGTCATTCCATTGTGACTGAAGTAACGACAGGAGGCTACGAAGGGAAACTTCCTTATTGGCTGCTTCTGGGTCCGGGGAGCTTGGCGGAAGCATAACCCAAGATGCAGGGCTTGCGATGGGTCCACCACTCCATTAAGCAACTGGCCCATTGCAGCTGCTTCAGCTTTTCCATCTTCTGTAACAATGGCAGTAGTAGGGTGTGGCAGGGAGGTTAGAGAGGGGAAACAAAGTTTGGTTGAATTAAATGCCAAGGACCTCCCCGTCACAGCAGTTTCCTTCTTTTCATCAGGAGAGAGGAACTTTTGAACAGGTCTGTGCAGGCAAGTATTCCACTCAAGCTGGGGAGGAGAATCGGCAGCAGCCCCCGAAGCAGGGAAGATCTCTGGAGACCTAGCAACTTGATGGAGTATTTCAGCAGTTTTCTAGGAAACTGGGGAGGTGGTTTGGCAAGGGAACTTTCTCTGCGGCCATATAACCTACAGTTTGCAGCCTAGGAAGGAGGGAGAGAGACCATTACATGAATGCTCTTCCTTACCCAGCCAGCCTGCAGCTGAAAAAGCTATGGATAGAGTTACCAGATTTTTGAGAGCAAAACTGGGACTGAGCTGGACTGGAGGGGGGGGGGGGGGGGGACTGGGTTCCTCCCTCCTCGCATCTTTCCCATATATTTCAAAATGAACAGTCTAGGTAGCATTCAGTAAAAGTCCTTCTCAAGTTGTAAGTAGACATGTGTATATATATATATATATATATATATATATATATATATATATATATATATATATATATATATATATGCTTAAACTTTATTTTTACATATAAACATTCTATGTATTTCTAAAATTCCTTCTCTTTCTTTTTTTTTTCAAAAACAAAAGTTAATTTTACATCTTCTCTTAACAGGATCAAGATGTCTTCATTAAAAGGATATGCAGGAGAAGCAATATCCTTTCCCTCTGTCCCCACTGAAATCGGGGATAGGAGATGGTTAGTTGGGGGCACTTCCTCAAAATTGGGGACATCTGACACCTTACCTGTGGAGAGTATGGAAATAAAAACCTCAGAATAAGCACCTTTTGCTGGCCATGATGAATGCACCATGGAAGTGGTGGAGGCAGATATGGAATGAATATTATTATTATATTAAGGCCTAGTGGCTTGTGGAGACCCAGTGGGAGAAGATTGCCAACTGAAAGGTTATATATCAGGTTGCTGTGATGTAGGGGACTTGCTCTTGCTGTGTCCCAGTAATGTGGGGAGTGATTTTAGAAGAGAAAGCAAGGTTTTAAGGCCTGTTTTACAGTGATAAGGAAGTGAACTTTTAGAAAAGATTCCAGCACAGATTCCCTCTATCAGTTTGGAGTTTTGGTTTTCTAAACCAGTGCCCGACTAGGGCTGGAGGACAGTGAACGTGTGTGATCCTGTAATGGCACGGTGGAACTGTCAGGATTTAAGACACTTTTTTTTCTTTTTGTTTTTTCTTCTAACACTGGCTAGGATGTGCCAGGAGGGGGGTGATTGTTGCCAGAGCCTGAGTCATGGGTGAACCAAAAAGCCTGAAGGCAGTTGTACCTAGCTGGGGACTGCAAGTCAGAGAAAGCCTTAGAAAATACTATTTTTCCTTTGGTATTGGTTATGACCTTTTTCCCCCTAGTGCTTTTGCTGGAGGAGGAAAAGGTACTTGAACTGTGTTGCATTTGATGGGCCAAGAATCTTGAGAAACCTGTGCTGAAGCTCCTCAGTTACACTCAAAGGGACAAGTAGTTGTTTTTTTTTCCATTTCCTGTTTCCCTGCAGTGAAGTAACTGCAGGCAAGGATAATATGCACAATAAAACAACCACTATGCTTTAACACTTTTAAATGTGCCTGAGAATAGTTATTCTCTGCTTTGTAGTTGACAGAGAGAAAATCAGCTTGGAAATGTGTGAGTGCCTTAAGAACTTCCATCGCCTCATGGATCAAATAGAGTGCAACCCATTGCTAGGGGTGACAAGGGTTAGGAGGTTGCACCTTTCACTTCCTCAAGAGCAAATGCAAGGGGAGAAGTGATAAAGACAAAACAAAGGGTGCAGAGGGGAAGAACAGCAAAGTGATATTGCAGTCTGCAGGTTAGTCAGGTCAATACCTACAGGCTGCAACTCCCCAGATATTGGTCAGTTCATCGATGGTAGGCAAGTGGTGATTGGGCACTGTGCACAAGGCTGATATCACCTAGAAGGATGGATCAGCCAGGTAGATTATTAAAAAACTTGATGGTAAGACACTGGGTGAGAGGATATAGAATTAAGTAAAGACTCTTATGTGGTCATCTATATAGGATGATAAAGAACCAATTAGGAATGAAATAAAAACTGATGGTTAGTCAATGATATCCTGCAAGTAGCCTCCATGATGGTAGAATATTTTATCCCAGGATATTTGCCAGCTTGATAGTTCTTTAGCTTCTAGACAACCTGTCTTTTCCAGGAAAATGTTAAGGCACCTGAGTGTGTGGATGTTGTTCCTCTATGGAGAAGATCTACATCAAATTTAGGGAACAATATGGTGTATCGTATAGATATGTATATATATTTGTGTTTACAAAAGAAAGTGTACATCAGAAAGAAGCTATCTTACAACAAGACACATGCTTATAACAAATGCACCTAACCACCAGAGGCATGGCTTACAACTTCTATTTTAGAGGACAATGGATGAGACATATATTATTAGTCAATCTGTCGAGTCTGTTGATAGTCTCCCCTCTTAGCTCAAGAGAGAGACATTTTTCGGAAAAGGCCACTCGTGATGGAGGATGCCATTCACTTCTCACTTATGGCTTGGCTACACTGGAGAGATAGTTGATTCTCTTCTCAAGGCCCACAGGACCTCGACTTCCTTGGTCTATGTGAGAGTTTGGAAGGTTTTTAAGATGTAGTTTTGTCTTTCCTTACAATCTGATTTGGCCCTTGGTTTGGCCCTGAACTCTCTTAAGGTTCAGATAGTGGCCCTAGTCATATGTGGGTCTCCTTTTCCCTTTAGTGATCCTAACTACATTTTATGGTCGTTTCCCAAGTTGTCTTCATTGTTTGACATTTGTCTGCAGCCATTCCCTTTTTGTATACATAATGATCCAGCCAGATCTAGATTTTCAAAATCAAGTCCTTTGATTTTATGGCTGTTATATTTTTCAGCAATATGGCCCATAAAAATATTCTCAGTAGCTTTACAATGTTCAGCAAGACCATATATGGTATGGATACTTATAATTGGTATGTGCATTGCCTTCAGCCTGACCAGGGATCCTGTCAGTGCCATTTGTGTTCTCGGATGACTAATTGAGGAATTTCATGACCATGAAGAGCAAAGAGAGAAGATCCTTGGCAACTAGTCCAGTCCATTGACATATTCAAGATATGTCCCCTTGGCAGCATTTATTTATTTATTTATTTTATTTATTTGGTTGCATTTGTATACCGCTTCTTCCAGCGATCAGTAGCGGTTTACGTGACATTACACTTGGCACAGAAAAACATTTGTTACATAGAGCGAGAATCAAATTATTTACATCTGCATTTCGTGGATTTGCATTTATACAGCTTGGACTATTTACAGTTATAGTTTATACAGAAGTAAGTTCTTAGTACCATAAAGTAATTTTTAATTTTATTTAAGTTTTTCTGAAAATAATCAAGATGGCTTAGTACATGACATAGGAATGCTAGATACTTTTAATGTGTTTCTTCTGGTTGTAACATTTAATTTAAAATGCCAGCAATCCTGGCCAAAAAATAACATCTTGAACAGTTTATGCAAAGTCATAATATGACAAGTCTGTATTCTCCAAGGACAAGCAAGTTTGAAGTCCTCACGTCATTGGTGATGTCACCTGATGGAGCCTACAAAAAAAAGAAGAAAGTCTATCCAGCTCAGAAAAGATCTGAAAGCTTTTGAAAAGTACCACTGTGTATGTACATGACTTCATGGTTTGAAACATCACACAGGACCTTCTCAGTCTTTGGCTTTTTTGCAAAGCTAGTAAGATATCACTGTTCTTCTTTTTGTGAGAATTCTATTTTCTCTAAAGTTTTCCTAGTCATACTCGTATGTGGGTCTCCTTTTCCCTTTAGTGCCCCTAGCTACATTTTATGGTTGTTTTCTAAGTTGTCTTCATTGTTTGACATTTGTCTGCAACCATTCCCTTTTTGTATACAAAATGATACAGCCAGATCTAGATTTTCAAAATTAAGTCCTTTGATTTTGTGGCTGTTATATTTTTCAGCAATATGACCCATAAAAATATTTTCAGTAGCTTTACAATGTGCAGCAAGACCATATCTGGTGTGGATACTTATAATTGGTATGTGCATTGCCTTCAGCCTGATCAGGAATCCTGTCAGTGCCATTGTGTTCTCGGATGACTAAGAGAGGGATTTCATGACCATGAAGAGCAAAAAGAGAAGATCTTTGGCATCTAGTCTGGTCCATTGACATTGGCATCAGAGGTATCAATCCAAAGGAATCCAGGAACATCATAGGATGCTGGGAATCCAGGAACAGCATAGGATGCTTTGAATGTATCAACACTGAGGAATCATTGATCTCCTTCAATGGTGAGCATCAAAAGAGACCATTTGAAATGGGCATCTACTTATTATCACCCCCTACTGAGCTACCAATCCCGCACAACACTCACTCAGACCACGCCATCAAATGTGGCCTGATCTATGCATGTTCTGCCCGCAGTAAAATTCAGACTCTATCCGACCACATCACCAACGACAGAATATGTGTCCCTGAGACATGGTTCGTGGACTCTGAAAATGCCCTGCTCAATCAACTCAACATCAACACAACATCCATAACTGCCCATGTAGCAACAGCAGAGGGGGTGGTATCTGCATCCTCTTGAACAAACGCCCAAGCTTTACCACCACAAGCACAACCTCCTCACAAGGCCTGGATACCCTCATAATAACCAACAAGCAATTCATCATCTGCCTCATATATAGAGCACTGCTTCACAATGCTGATAAACTGGACACCCTGCTCAAGACAGTCTGCTCTACTCCTCACACCACCAACACCTCATTCTTCTTGGTGACTTCAAACTCCCTTCAGTGAACACCAGTCAATGCAATGTTTTCCTCCAAGCAATGAGCGACCTACAATACATGCAGCTCATCACCACCCCAATGCACTTGAAAGGTGGAACCTTTGATCTGCTCTTTCTCCCCACCTACCTACTCACCCTCACCACACCACATTCATCCTACATCCACCCCCGTCCCTTGGTCAGATTACTATGTAATAACTTTAACGTTACCTCAGCTTCTTTTCAGCTACCCTCCTCCTACTGAAACCCCCTCAACAAAAAGATTCCTAGCCTTCAATGAACCCTACTTCATCAAAAAGACCATCCCATCCCTAGAAGACATACCTCAAAGCACAGACCTCGATTCAATGGCTATATGGAACTCCATCATCTCTAATGCCTCCAAGGCTCCCCACAAGTCCCTTCCAAAGCATGTCAACCCCACACACCCTGGTATTCCACACATCTCAGGGAACAGAAGCGTGCACTTTGAAGAATTAAATGGAGATGGAGAAAGTCCAAGGACACTCAACTACAGACCAGCTACTTGGACATGCTTATAGCCTACTGCAACAATACCATCAATGCCAAAAGTGAACACCATAACAACATCCTCCTCTGTGCCTCAACAAACTGAGGAAACTCTTCAATCTGGTCAGAACTCTCTTGAGAGATCTTATCTAGTCTCATAATGACCACATCCTCCACCCCCAAGAGATGGCTGACTTCCTCAAAGCCAAACACAACCAATCTAGCATTACTGTGCTTCTTATACCGATGCCATGTAATACAACCTCAATCACCCAACCATGGAATGTATTTAAAGATGTTCCCCCCAGAAAACCTCCTGTACATCATTTCATTTATCAACACTACCACCTCTCCACTAGACCCCTGTTCAGTTTCCTGGGTTAAATCAACAAAACTGCAGCTCCTACCATTCATTTCGGCCATCCTTCAAACTTCCCTGTCACAAGCCTATCTCCCTCTCTCTCTGAAACAAGCCTCCATCAGACTCCTCCTGAAGAAACCCAACCTAGACCCAAGATCACCCGCCTCATACAGGCCTATAGCCAGTGTTCCATTCCTTGCCGAAATTACCAAGGAGACAGTTCAACTTCAACTCTAGGAGCACATTGATAGGCATGCACCTCAGGACAGAAATCATCATGGTTTCCATCCCTTCTACAGCACCGCAACATTGCTTGCCTCACTCATATCAACACTCATCACCGGAACTGAAAAAGCCACCATTGGTTTCGTGCTGCTCTTCCTAGATATCTCAGCAGCATTTCACAAAGTGTTCCACCAGATGCTACTCAACCAGCTCAATAACATTGGGGTTCAAGGCAAGCCACTTGAAGGGATCCACTCCTACCTCTCCCAATGGACTCAGCAGATATGAATTGGAAACTGTTCCTAATACCTTACTCACTATCTCAAGGAGTTCCCCAGGATTCCGCACTCTCCTCTTTACTCTTTAACATCTACATCAGGCCTCTCTGCTCCACAATTCAGAAGTTCAATTTTGACTACCAACTATACACAGATGATATAATGATATTTACTCCATCCCACACCACTGCTCCTGACTACTCCAACCTAACTGCCTGCTTCAAAGAAATAGTCTGTTGACTGCAAAACCACAATCTTGCAGTTAACTTAAAAAAGACTGAGATCCTCCATGTTACCAAGGATGCCAATTTCACACCACCCTTCTAAATCAAAATTGAAGACACTGAATTACAGATCAAGTCCTAAGTTAAATACCTCGGTGTCATTTTGGATCATCAACTGAACTTCCAACCACATATAAAGAACACTACTAAGAATATCTACTTCAAGCTCAGAACCTTCCACAATTTATTTATTTAGTTATTTAGCGTACATTTGTAGATTAGGGGTAGATTACAAAACGGAGCTGTCTGATCAGGACAGGGATATTTGAAATATATACAAGGTGATTGATAGGAAAAGCACAGTACACAGCAATTATGAAAGAGAGTTTCCTTCCATAAGGAGGGTGGAGTTATTACCTATGTACATTTTTGCAAATATACATTTTCATTTTACATATGTACATTTTTTTATATAATTTACATAATTTTACATAATTTACAGGTTTACATCTTTGGTTTTCTGGGTAGCACGGCTGAAGTCACTTTGATTTACATTATGTTGTAATGAATCTGAAATAGGTGGGTCTTGAGTTTTTTCCTAAAGTCCATTAAGTCTTCGCACGCTCGTAGCTCAGGTGGCAGTTGGTTCCAGAGAGTTGGTGCTGTGAAAGAGAATGCTCTGTTACTTGTACCGGTTTTGACAGATCTTATGTTTTTCGATACGCAGAGGGTATTTAAGTGGGTGGTTCTTCTGCTTCTGTTGGGAGGTTGGGTGCTGATAAGGTTGGAGAGAAAAGATGGTGCTATGTTATGCATGAGTTTGAATGTGGTTGTTAGGGTTTTGTATTTTATGCGAGCTGCAATGGGGAGCCAGTGTAGCTCGATCAACACTGGTGTGATGTGCTCAGCAAAACCTTTTTTCATGATGATTCTGGCCACAACGTTCTGCGCCATTTGGAGTATGTTCAGGGTTTTCTTTGGAAGGCGTTGCAGAATGGCGTTGCAGTAGTCGAGATGAGGCGTGATGAGAGCTTGTGCTATTGTCCTAAAATCATGCGGTTCAATAATGCTTTGGAGTGGTTGTATGACTCTTAGTTTGTGGAAGATAGCCCTGTTTATTGTGCGGAGGTGTTTTTCCATCTTTAGGTCGCTATCAAACATTACCCCCAGATACTTTATTTCCTTCTTCGCGTGGTAGGTATTGTTGCACAGGGTGATTGTTGCGGGCAGGTCGAAGTTTGCCCTGCCTCTCCCCTGAGAGCTTCTGCACAGTTTGTCAGGCTTCCATTACCCCCTCCTCGATTATTGCAATTCCATCCTTCAAGGACTTCCCAAAACTACCACCACTTCACTAGAGCTAGCCCAGAACATAGCAGCACACACCATTGTCGGAGACTCCAGACACACCCATATCATTCCCATATTGAAATCCTTCCATTGGCTTCCCATAGCATCAGGAATCAAACACATAGTTCTCACTATTATCCACAAGGCACGTAACAATACCACATCTGAGCACCTTCAGATACTCATTAGATGCCATAACTCCAATAGACCATACAGACAAAGCACACTCAACCTTCTTCACATCAAGTATGCAAGAGCATACAACGTGCCCACACGAGAGCCTTCAAACTCTATGTTTCCACCCTCTGGAACCCTCTACCTCATACTCTATGGAGCATCCAGTCACACCAAGTCTTCAAAAGACACCTCAAGGCATACCTCTTTGAAGAGCACTATGGCGCATCCCTTCCAACTGTCTCTCAGCAGGAACACCCGCCATTCTCGCAGATCATCCCCCTATCCCCCCTCCCTAATCAACCATTTTCTTTAATACCTTGTGTATTGTATAATAAGTTCTTTAATAATGGCTTGTTCATTGTATAATAGGTTCTAATGTTATAATGATCCTGCATGCTCTCTTGATCCCCCAGTTATACTCTGTTCTACATTCAAGAAGTTTGATGTAACCTGCATGCCCTCTTTTTTGATGTAAACCATTTTGACTGGTAGAAAACCGGTATATTAAAACCAGTTAAATAAATAAATAAGAAGTGGATACCAAGAGCCTTGATGGCAGAGATGAAAGCCACAAAACGTGGTGCTTTTTCAGTGGGGATGCTTAGATGGTACAACAGAGAAGAAAAGGAGACTCCTTCTGCTGCCTGGGCCTGTCATCCCCCGCCATCTAGGAGAACTTATTCCACCTCAGAAGTGGAATAAGTTCCCCATTCATTCTTCCAGCCTCGGACATATAGGGTCAACATCAGAATCAGCCCTGTATGTCCAGTGCTGCAGACCACCCACTGCTTGCCCTAACTCTGCCCCCTTCCCGCCCCCATCTTGTCTCCCTGGACAAACACCTTATTTGTACAGGGAGGTTCGCTGGGGATGCAGAGGGAGCTGAATAGTGGGGATGGACTCGGAATGATCCTGTTTCTGTTTTTCCTCATATGGTTGTCAGGTGTTCCACACAATGAAAATGAAGAAAAAGTGGTATAAGTACTCTTAATAGAGTCTTATTTCTTTTTCCTTTGACTAAGGGGGTCATTTTAGAAGCCCTGTTTGTGCTTTGGATGTCTGGAAATGGGTACAGAGATGTCTCCAGAGCCATTTCAGAAGCCAGGTCAATGGATGCCCAAATCTGAGCAGAAGCATGGTTGGGGTGTTCTAAGGAACCTGGATGTCCCTTGCCTGATCTCAGAAATGCCCTGGTTGTCCAGAATCATCTTTAAGTTTAGACCTGCTCCAAGCATGAACTGGTCTCATTTTGGCTAAAAACCATCCAGAGGGTATAGAGAACAAAGCATTTCATCATCCCCAGTACTCAGCATGACCACAATGATAGTAGCAGTGGGATTTGAACCTTAGCTTCCCTGTTCCTAGCCCGCTACTCTAACCATCAGGCTATTCCTGAATATTGAGGCTTTGAAATACTATTCTTGGGATGTCCTATGTAGGCGCCTCTGCAGACGTCCATATTGGGCATTTCACATTTGTGAAATCATGTCTGCACCTGGACGTGCCTAATTGTTTTGATGATCTTGCTTTGATATCCCAGATTGTACTTGTTTATCCTTGCTAAAATCCCCCTCTACATGATTGCAGGAAAACCTAGAGCTCACACCAGTCCTTGGAACATACCTAGCCAGTCAGGTTTCAGGATAGGCATAATTATTAGGCATCGGAGAGATTTGCATACAATAGAGAGAAATAACAAAACCTGCCACCATACATGTTGGAAGGTGAAGTTTGCATCCTAAGGACAGATTATGCCTGTTAGAGGACAAAATGTTGCACAACTAGTGTTTTGGCATTCTGAATGTAAGTTGTCAGTGTTAATTATTTCTCTTTCTGAATGGGGGAAGCCATCATTCTCCATGTAAAAAAATGAAATTGCAAAGCTCAAAAGTATGCATATCATCTGAACTCAATTATTTCAGTAGTACTTTAGCTAAGAAATATACTCCCTGTCACTTTCATTACAACGCAATGAGTTCTGTCTATAAATCACATTAGCTTGTTGACGTTCTGCTTTTCTCTCTTTAAAAATGTTACTTGCATTGACTGAATTTGGCAGGGATGTTTGTTTAAAATTCTTTTGTATGTGTATACAGTTTTGTTTTTGTTAAATGAAGAGCTGACAGTATCTCTTCCATAATTCATGTTCCAGTTGATCAAAAAAGTCATTTCTATGGGCAAAACAACATTTTGCCCATGGGAAAGAGCTTTTTGATAACTGCCCAGCCTCAGTGCAGGTAAAGTACATGTGTGTTTAACAATATGCATACCTTAATTGCGTTATTTTGAGGCATCCTTGAGAGCAGAGTTGGGTTTAGGGAGGGAAATAGCGTGTGCATTTTAGTGTAATCAAAAGTATATACCTTAAGGTCCATATTAAATTGCATGGAGAACATATAATTTGACACATATATAACTTATATGGTTTCAAATCATATGTATATTCAGGATGCTCTATATACACAATAAGCTGAAATGTACAAATTAAATGTTTCTACTTATACCTGTTATTTGTGCAGCTTACCTAAACATCGAAGAAGGTAATTTTATGAAGTCATTTTGTACGTATGTGATTTAATAAGCATGCAAATAGATAGGCTCTTGTATAACGACCACTGTTAAAGTGTATATGTTAGCATGAAGGTGTATGCTTTGCCAGTAGGTGTAGCTGGGAACATGGTCTGAGTGAAGCACAAGTACAGTTTCCAGTACTCACGTTGATTATGAAATACTTTAACTCACATGCATACTTGCGTACTTTGTGTGTTTTATTTCTACCTACCCTTGAACAAATCTAAATGTCCACACCTTTATGTAAGGCATAATCTCTGCTTCTTACACTAGTCTCGCAACTAAGTAGGTGCTCTCCTGGCTTCTTAACCTAGGCACCCTGTTATAAAATTGCCCTCTTAGAAGATAATGTTGTAACAGGGGACCTAGATATGAAGTCCAAGTAGGTGCTTATTTTGGGTTTACTTTAAAAGGACACATAGAGCCCGATTCCAAGAGGGGCACATCTGGGCTGTCCATATGGCCCCAGGCAAGATGGGCCTGCTGTAGCCAGAACCAGGCCCAAGGATGTCCCAGCATGCCCGTGGACGGCCCGGCGTGTCCCTTCTGCCTGTGGGGACATCCTCCCTGCAGGCACCCCAGACATCTGCAGCTACGGCCCCCATTTCCCCATCACCCGACCCATGGCTGGCCTGCCGCGGACTGGATAGGGTGGCGGGGACCCCCCGCCACCCGGCCCCAGACCTATGAGGGGGGGGGATCCTCGGGCCCAATCAGGCCAAAAGTGCTGCTTATACCACCTTTGAGGTGTGTAAAAGGGGGTGCTTGTTATGAAGGTACCACCATCTTGGCAAGTATGCAAATTAACTGTCTTGCAAAGGATTGTGGTTATTGAAGTCCATTCACACAAAGCTTGCCTTTTTAGAATAATGAAAACTCTTGTAGTTGTTCGAGGGTAGACAAAATTAGAGTTTATTTATGGGGTGATTATCCCACACACAGATATGCTTGGTAACACCTTCCAGATAACTTCTCCAGGGTTTTATTCAATACAAAATAAGGCAACTGAAATATCTTATGCAAATAAGAATCAAAGTCCTTTATAGAACAGAAAGGCTTCTTTCAGCCACTGCTAATAAACTCCTTAGCAGTGCTCGGGAAAAACAAATCAAAGAGGGAAACTTCTTTATACAAAAGCAATGCTCACTTTCTCCATACAGAAAAGAACTTTTTATCCTACATGTGCACAGCTTGTGCTGGGCTCTCCTCCACCAGCAGGTGACAATTAACTGCAATCAGTAGCTTGATTTCAGCACACGTACAAAACCTTCCCAAAAGCTTTTTCATTCAATAAAGCTAATATTCAGAATGTTTCCTTTTGATGTTTGCTCTGATATTTAGGATTTTCCAAAAATAACAACTTACTCAAAGAACAGTCCATATAATTATCCCTTGTATCAGATATTGAACCTTGCTCTTGAAATTGCATTGACTCTGTTTCTCCGTCTGACTCAGAGGGCTTTAGGAACTGACCTCTACACGGAGAGAAACTATTTCCCTGCTGTTTACACTGCTCAAAGCTAGGGAAACGTTCACAGTTCCTACCCGAATCCAGGCAAGCGTCAGGCTGCTTCTTCTGGTATTCTGGCCAGTATGCAATAGAGCTTTTGTGTCCTGTCCTCCAGTTGGTATCTCTGGACCTCAGGATCTTTTCTCCAGATGTCCTCCAAGAGGTATTTGGACTCCTTTCCTCCTCAGCTGCAACATACCTCTTCCAAGGTGTTGCTTGAGGGTCCCTGGCTGTGGATCTACAGACCTCTGGCTTTTTCCAGTCCTCTGAACCTTTCCCCCAGGTATCTCTCCAGGCATAGGTACCTCTCTGAGCTCCTCTCTTGGACCGTCTGCTTCCTTGTCCTTGTTCCTTCAGGTTCCGGTTGTTCTTCCTTCTCTTCTCGGACTTCGTCTTCGTCTCCGTCTCCGTCTCCTCCTCCTTCTCCTTCTGTCTTCCTGAAGATTCCCCTTTAGTTTTAAAGGGCTTAGATTGCAACTCCACCCTTGCATTCTTCAGGTGTTGTGGATTAAGCATTCTTCTAGAGGCTGTTTGATTAGGGATGACATAGTGCTTTCTCTGATTAGACTCATGCTTTTCCACTCTAGCTCCCCTAGGGACTTTCTGCATACAAGTGCATTCTGGATCATGTAGTCTTTTAGGAAAACAAGCTGTCTTAGTTCTATAACCTGCCAGCACAGGTCCCTTGATCAGAGTAAATTCTCCTCTATTGTCATTACTCCCTGAGCTTTGATAAGCTTCCTTATCACAGGTGGTATAAGCAGTATGTCCCCATGGGCCCAGCAGCATGTACATGGCCATGACCTGAATCTCCAGCCCCCGCTCCACCCCCTCCTGTTGTCTGCCAACTCTCCCCATCCTGATGCAAAGGACGTATGGGAAGAGCCAGTGTTGGAATTGGCCCCAGACACCTTTCGGGGCTGCACATCCCGCCGGGTGCAGAACTAAATACTAGCTATAAACATTTGTTATAACATTTTTTTAATTAAATAAAAAGTTTAAATAGGAAAATATAGAGAACATAAATACCCTCAAATCTGCATTAGGGCTCATAAAATAAAGAATGCATCTTTATAACAGTGATTGGAAAGCCTACTGTGCTCAAAACCTCATGCACATTAAATATCTCAAACAATGCATACCATACAATAGCATAAAAATAATATAAAACATAAAAAATAAACATAAGTAATACAATATTAAAATAATGAAAAACAATTTCAAAACAAAATTTTAGAGAAAAAAAAAGGGGGGAAAGAAAAAAGGAGAACTAGAATGATTCCAAAAATCTGTACGATCCAAATCCTGATTCAATCCATTTAAACACACAGGGTCCAATATTCGAAGGGCATTTACATGGTTAACAGCCCTGTAAACCATGTGAATGCCTTAGATGGGAATATTCAAAGACACCTACATGGTTAGTGCCATTGAATATTCCCCTCTATGTCTCCTACATGCCCCCGTGCTATCTGATTAGCACTGGGGCATATTGGGGACATTTCGGGGCGGAGCAGAGGAAGGGAGTCCCAGTAACCATGTAGCCGCGATATTAGACTGCTACCTGCTTAGCCATCCACAGCTAAAACTAGGCAAGCTTTTGGATCTCCTAGTTCTAGCCATGGATGCTAACTGGGTAGTGGTCCAATATCGCCGCTAGCCAGTTAGGCTCTGCAGGTGAATCCCCTTGGCGCCTAATCTGAATATTCAATGTCATTGCCACAGCATTGAATAGCCAGGTTTAGAGGTCAGTGGGCATGGCTATGCACCGATGTGGCGCATAGTCTCCCCAACTGAATATCGGGCCCACAGTATTTCAAGACAATACAGTTTTGTTCTTCCCAAAGCAAGATCTAGTCAATGTCTCCCCCTTGCCAAGACAGTGATATGCACTGGAAAATGCAAAACCGAAGATCTTTAAAATGATGCCTCTTCTCCAAGCAGTCGGAAATTATCAGTGCATCTGTCTTACTATTGCTAAAGTGGCTCCTATATTGTAGGACAGAGGTTCCCAATGTTTTTGGTTTATGAGCTCCTTATTAATCCCAAAAGGTTTAGGGACCCCCTACTTCTTCCCCACCTTGCTTCGTGGACACTCTCCCTTCAGCACCGTGCCTGTTCCTACTAGCCCTTTTTAATTGTCTTCTCCTTCCTGTCTCCACCGCTCTCTCTCTCTCCCTCTCTCTCTCCTGCTACAGTCAGTCCCCTTCCAATGTCAGTCTCTGTCTCTTCTTCCCCCATCCAGTTCCCTCTAGTCACTTTCTTTTACTCCCAGTCAGTTTCTACCGGCTTATGTTTTTTTTTCTCCTTTCTTTGTCTTATGGACTCTCCTGTGATGGTTTAGCAGCCTAACTCGGATCTTTCTCTTGGTTTTGCCTATATACAGTAACTTGCAAGAGCACTGGATGACAGACAACATTAGTCAAATTGTGTTCAGAGGAAATATTCAGCATAAATGAATCTTTTTGACACTGGGTGAACAAACTGATCTATAAATATTGCCTGTGGAGAAAGTGAGAATTTTCCATAACCGTAATGTCCTTTATTCTTTGGCTCAGTGGAGGGAAAGGTGACTGGATTCAGAGCAGATGATACGAGTTTGTCTCTTAAATTCCTGCCACTCATATATGCTACTGTATCTTTCTTGGGCTGAATCGGGTCTGATTCTGCATAATATGCCAGTACTTTCTGATGATATCTTGAGCCCAATAGGAATATCTGAGGGGACAAACAAGCTTAGACAAAACAAGCAACTTTCAGTTTATGAACCTTGCCCATTTATATGCTTCTAACAGACATTTCTCAGGATACTCTTTTTTCAAATTCTCCTCCCCATCTCATAGTGGTACATACTGTAATCTTCTCAATCTGCGAAACTGGCTGACTGGCTGACTGACTCCGCTAGTGAAGTAGTTTATTCTTCTTGGTAGGCTTTCTATAAACTATTTTTAGTTTTCTAGATCAAAATATCCAAAGAGTGAATCTCATTTGGATCACTGGTTATTTGAAACTTCAGCTCTTGCACTGAGCCAAAGGGGGAAAAAAACTCATTCAGTCTCTGTCTTTCACTGCCATCATAACAAAATGTTGTTTATATAGCATCTCCATATTAAGCTATCATTCATAAAACGATGGGACTCTTTTCAAGCATGGTTATGTAGAGAATGGTGATACCTGCGGGGCTGTGCCTTTAATCTCATGGGAATCCTCAAATTGTCTTTTCTCTGACTCAAAGCAGCCTTGATAATATAAATTGCTTTTCTCTGAAGTATATTTGTGTCTAGTGATTCTATGTCAGGTGTAACCAGTATAATATTCAATCCTCTAATATACAGTGATTCTAATAAAGTAATTACTTGTGAAGAGCCTCTGGTAATAGGAGGGGATGTCTGGAATACATGACCTTAGGAAAGCATAGATAAAGACTGCAATAGAGTCTCTCTAAAAGAGAATCTATTGCAGAAATAATAAATAGAAATTCTAGGAGGGTTATGAGAAACTTATGAATTTTGGGTAGGATGCATATTATAGGTATAACAGCACAATCTACATCTAGAGAATCTTTTTGCAGTTAGAAAACCAGCCAATATACAGTGGGGTCTATTCGTGCTGGCTGCAGCCCTCAACTAACTTCCCTGCTGGTTGTGCGGGGAAGTTAGTTGGGGGCGGGGAAGAGGCGGCCCGGAGGCAGAGAGTGGGTGGGCACTGGGCGGTCTCCAGCCCTGGCTTTAAAGGACTGATTCTAATGCTGGCCTTGTATGTCCAGGGCCAGCGAAATGGATGTGTTTTTTCTCACAGCCCTGGAAGAGGAAGAGGCATGTGGGCCAGGGTTTATTCCTCCGACCCTGGCCTTTGGAGACCGTATCGGTGGTCGGGCTGCGGGGAATAAACTTTGTGTGCGGCAATCATCATTGCAGCTTTTAAATGGAGCTGTGGTGCCATGGCAACATGACACCATGGTGCCCCGGCTCCATTTAAATGCCCTGACTGAGTTAGTCGGGCAGGGAATGTATGTGCAGGCCGAGACTGAATCGCAGTCTCGGCCTGCACGCACATGCCTGTTTGCGATTCTCATCCCATGGGGCTTGACGTGCCTCGCTGGATCAGAATCACGATCTCCTTTGTACATCTGGCTCAGCCCGGATGTACAAAAGAGATCTATGTCCGGGACAGAATCGGGCCCACTATGTCCAATAATTTCCTATTCTCAGTTTGAAGTTCAGGGGTAGGGTCACATTTAAAGGGACAGTAGTGAATCTTATCTCATAATTGACTCTCTTTAGCTACCAAGCTGCATATATAAACTTTTTTTTAAAGAAAATGTCTATTTATTTATTATTTATTTATTTAAACTTTCATAAACAAGCATACACTTGTTACTGGTAACTGAAAAAGGAAAATACATAAAGCTAAAGATAAGAAAAAATTTCAGAGGAAAAATAATCTTATCCTTCTCATTAGACCATTAATTCAACAAGGGGGTAGAAGTATATAGGCAAAGCTATCATAAAAATACTAAGTACACTGAATAGCAAGAAATTGATATTAAACATCAGTCTTCTATCACTCATTATCCATCTCCTCCGGACTCAACAGAGAGGGAGTTCAAACAGTTAAACTTCTTAACATCAAGATAAGCGTGCAATTGCTCTGGAAGAAACGACATGTTTCTAAGATTTAACTACTTCACAATATATTTACATGGATATAGGGGAACAAAAAATAATTTCAGCTGTAACAATCTCCTGTCTCATAGTTAGAAAAAGCTTGTATCTCTCTTGAGTTGACCAAGCCAGATCAGGAAAATCCTAATAATCCTAGTCTTGTTCAAAGAAAAAAAATAATAAAATGTCTTTTTCCTTAATCTCAGATATTGAAGAATCTACCAGTGCTGTAATATTAAAAATTTCAATTTCCATACTTCTCTTTTGTCTTCTGAAAAGAAGAAAATATACTTTATTTAATGGAGGTAGATGTCAATGTTTTCAAAATATCCTTTAAATATTTTGCAAAAATGACACCTGTGGATGATTTTAAAATCTTGGGAAAGTTCAAGAACTTGTATATTAACATGTCTTAACTAGTTTCCAATCAGCTCTAATCTCCAGTGAGTCACAGTTTTGTCCTTAACCAAAACCTTCATAATAGATCTAGAGTTTTTAATCTCAGACTTAAACAAGGTAATCTTCACATTTACTTCCTTAATAAAAGAATCTTGCTTCTATGTCAAATGAATACCTGTACGGAGTAAGGAACTTAAATCTTGAGGGTACTGGTAAACTGCTGACTGTAATTTTACATTCACTAGATTACTTGTAAAGTTATCTATGGCGATTCATTCCCAACTGCAAGCCCCTGCCCATCCGGTTTATCTGAAGAGACATAGCAGAAGCATCCATAGATCTTTCGGGGCTTGAGTTCAGCTTTTCTGCCTCAAAGCTCTCTCTCTTCATTGGCTGCAACAATACTGTCAACTTCACAGCAGGCTTAGCTCCACATAGAGCCAATTAAATAAGGAGCACATCTGGGCCGTCTGGACGCCCCTGAACAGGATGGCCCCGTTAGTACCCGATTGTGCACCACAGGTGCAAGATCAGACACTGAGATGACCTGGCATGCCCCTGCAACCCTGCAGGAAATGTCCTCCCTGCTTCATGACCAGCCCACTGCAGTGCCAATCCCTGTTTCTGTAGTAGGGTCCTACCTGCAGCTGATCCCTGACTTGGAGGGGGGGGGGGGGTTCCAGGCCCTATCACTGCCTTTGCTGCTGCTTATTGCACCTCTGAGGTAGAATAAGCAGCATGTCCTTGCCCCACAGGTAGAACTTACAGGGCCATGACCTGAGTTGGCCCTGTATGTCTTGGCGCCTTAACCTACCCCTGCTCCACCCACTCTCCATCCCCATCCAGGGCTCTCCCCAGACTGCGGCTCTATGCGTGCCGGGAGTGTGTGTGGCAGAATACTGTTTGGATGGCTAGCGGGGCTGCACGTCCTACTGTGGGGCAATTTCTCCGAGTCAAACGAGTATGCTCCACTGTACAAGATTTTGAACGGCACGCACAAGAGTTGTCTCAGTGATTTAAGATACGACAATATCCATCCCGTTGCATTGAAGATGCTTACACCAGAGCACGAAGGGAGCCGCGTGACAATTTATTAAAATCACAAAAGGTTAACAAACAATCTACACTGGTTTGCCCCCTTTTATATTCCTTACAGTCGCGTAGGATAGTACATATCCTCAAAAAAGAATGGCATCTTATCCAGTCGCTTCCTGGTTTTCGTGACACCTCTCTCATTGTTGCTCACAAAAGAAATGTTAACCTTAGGAATTTATTGGTCCCGTCGGCTTTCACCGAACGTAAGAGATTATCTAAGTTCAAGGGCCAGTTTCAGTGTGGTCACTGCTCGGTATGTCTCAATGTTTTGCCCGTGAGGGGGGGTTTTATGCATCCAGGTACTCAAAAAAAGTTTTATATCAATGATTTCTCAAACTGCGCAACAGCAAATGTAATATACGTGATACAGTGCCTTTGTAGTAAACTTTATGTAGGTAGGACCAACCGTTGTATACGGACACGTATAGTGGAACATAAAAGTTGCGTACGAAGAAAACTAACTGATAAACCTATTGTGCAACATTGGCTAGACATGGGACATACTTTGGCTGACATAAAATTCTTTGTTTTGAAAAAAATACAATTGAATTGGAGAGGGGGAGATTTAGTTAAAACAACAGCAAGGTTAGAACAAAAATACATTTTTTTGCTTAATTCCATGGTTCCACATGGATTAAACATGGATCAAGATTTATCTGTGTTTCTGTAGTAGGGTTAGGCACAATTTCCTCCCTTTGGTTTTTTGGTATTGTTTCCAATAAACAATGTTTGACAGACCTTCAACAACCAATGGACCCGTTCTTTGGGTTGATTTTTACGTTTTTTATGGAGTAATTTTTATTTTATATAATATAAAAATTTTTTTTTATATAATACAATTTTTGAATATTATTCATATTTTAATTAGTTCATATTTTAAGTATTTATTTTGTTTAGTTGTTTTTAGGGTTCTATAATATTACTATTTATATTTTTATTTACTTGTCACCCCCTGTTTCAGAAATTATAATTATTTTTGTGGCAGCACAAATTTTTTTAAACAGCTCACAACTGACAGGTTGGGTTTTAGATCCCTTTTTCCCGCCAAAAATGGCGCTTTAAAAGAAGTACGCATGTGCAGCTTACTGCAATGTTATAATCAGTGCGGGATGCCTGGTTTCATGGTGGTATCGAGTGGTCTTTAAATTTGGATCATCTATTATATACGGTATGATTTTAGGGTTTATGGGGATGTCTCACATTTTTTAATACATTATGGGTTTTAGTTGGTCTCTCAAAAGCGATTTGCACACTGGTCTCTCACGTGCCTCAGTTTACATCTACATCTATGCTAGTGCGCGGCGCTCAGTCGGTCACTGTCTTCTGTATAAAGAATGACCTTTGCATTTCTAATCATGTTAGGTTTTATTTATTGTCACTTTCATTATTCATATGCCATTCTCATTTTTTATAAAAACATTTCAAAGGAATTTAAAATACGGTGTGGTGTAGAAATTTTTCAATAGCACTCCTAATGTGGTGAGAGTTCGGGGTCTGTGTGCCTCCGGTTTCCCGCCATAATACAGCGTTTTAAAAGAAGTACGTATGTGCAGTGGACGGTGCCGTCATGATCAGCACGGTTTGCCCGGTTCACGGCGGTATCGAGTATATCTCGGGGAGGACATTTTATTAGATGTGGCATTTGTATGGGCCACAGGGGCATCCTCACATTTGTTCACGAGTGTTTTTTGATTTTCACTGTGGGTTTACAGGATTAGTAAATATTTGCATTAATATTTATAATATAGGTTATAAGTAGATGGCGGTCAGTCGCTTACTGTCTCCGGTACACAAAAGGTTTTTCATTTTTTCTTCTTATCGTAAGAATAATGATTCTATAAGATTGAGCAGGTTTAATATTTTATTTGGCTTGAATATTTGAGACATGTATGGGAGCAATCGGTTTCTGACATTTATCTGTTTTTTGCCGCGCTCCACCGGTGGTTTCATGGTCCTGCACTCTTTACAGCAGAAGTTTGTTTTTATATATATTTATATGCTTGTTTTTATTCTAGTAGCACTTAGTTGGAAGAATAACGACTCTACATGATTGAGCAGGTTTATTTGGTTTGCCTGCACATTTGAGAACATGCATGAGAGCGATTGACTTCTGGCAATTATTTGTTTTTAATGTACCCCGTTTTTTGGTTTCACGGTCCTGTATTTTTCATCGCAAAGGTCAATTCACATACATATTTTCATTCTAGTACTACTCAGTATCATCATAGGTTAGCCCTTAATAAATATAGAGTTAGGATGATGTAATCTTTTTCCCTCCCCTTAATGGGTTTTAAAGTGTTGGCAACATGCCAATAGTGGTTTAAGGGATTTAAGATATCTATTCTTGTAGTTCATTTTTAAAAAATCAATACAGCATTTAATTAGGATACATTTTATACCCTTTGTTTCACAAGTCTCTTTAAGGAGAGCAATATAAAGGATTTTGAATCACGGCATGCAATGGGTTTAGCCAGTGGAATTTTGGCTTTCCCCAAATCTAGATGCCCCTCATGTTTACGATTCCTCTGAAAGTTCATTTTCACTCTATGTTGTCTTTGCCAATGTTTAAATCATTTATTGATTTTGTTTGTTTATTTATTCGTTTAGTTTTTTCATATACAATCATAAATTGCATCGCGCACTAGAGGCAGGTGGGATCCGTGCCTCTGCTCAGCAAAAGGTTTCTCTGAATTTGGCTTGGTGCAGTGGTAGGTTGTATTATTATTTTTAACTTTTTTAATTATTTATTTTTTAATTATTATATTTTTTTATGGTTATGTAAAATTCTATTTTTATAAAATCTATAAATATATATATTATTATTTTCATGTTACACAATTTTTTTATTGTGTTTTTTATGGTTTTTGAATAATATGTTTTTTATTTATTGTATAGATGTGCAATGTATGTGCAATTTTAAATTATTTTTTTATTATTTTATTATATGATCATATTATTATTTTATTTCATTAATATTTTATATATATATATACATATTTTTTTATATTTGATAATACATTCATTATTTTAATATAATTTTTTAATTTTTTTTAAATTATATTTTAATTTTATTTTTTATTTATATTTTTTATTTATTATTTATTATTATTTTTTATTTTTTATTTTTATACCATTGTTTAATATATGTTTTATTTTTATTATTTATTATTTATTTTTTATTTTTATTTTCATTTATTTTCATTTTGTTTTAATTTAGACATTGGCATTAACAATTCACATTAATTTGTTTTTTCTAGTCCTCCTCCTTTTTTCCGTTATTTCTTCATTTCTCTCCTGTTCTTGTGGTTATATTTTAAAAGAGTTTTTTTATATATATATATATATATACACAGTTGACACGTCCTGGTTTTTAATATTATATAATAATTTTTTCATTTTTATTGTTGTTATTATTGTTATTATTAATACCATCTTTTATATTTTTAATGTGACGTAATTTTTATAGTTTTATCATGTGAGTTATCGCATTATGAGTGTTTACATGTTTTCAATTGTTTTTTGTTTATTATTAAAGTTTTTTAATTATTTATTATTTATTTTTTATAATTAGTTTATTTTAAGATATTTTTTATGACTTATCTTAGTTATTTATTTATTTAGTGTGGTATAAAATGATTTGTCTTTTTGTATTCATGTTTACACAAGTATTTCTGTTTGCTGTTGGTTTCACATGTATGTATATTTTGTAGTGAGCCTATAACCCCTGAGGAAGTGGTGTACGAAACACGGCCTGTGTTGGGTTTGGCGCACCTTATCCGTGGATCAATAAAGGTCAATTTTGAACCTCCTGCCACGTTTTCTGACTGGTTCCTGTTACCCACGTGGTAATTTGCTGTTTCTTGGTGGACCCCGTCCTACTGAGTCATGCAGCCCCGCTATTCACCTCACAGAACTGGGCCCATAATGTTTGAACAGAGAATTCCAAAGAAAGTTTAAAATCTTTTAGATGCAGTAATTCTGCAGATTTCTCCTACACCTGTGCTGAAGTTTAAGTGCTACATCAGGTCTTGAGTTGTCACACACCCAAGTGAGGCCACTTCGCCATCAGTAGACCTGGTAGCAGGGGATTCTTACAGCTATCACCTTCCTGGAGGAAACTTCAAGATGTTTATTGATCCACTGCTGTTGGGGGTTCAACAAATGGTCTTTGGAACTTTTAGCTGTCACCTTCTGTTTAGGAGTCATAGGTAAAAAGTAAAAAGTACTAAGAAAATATTAGCAGCATTCATGAAAACAGCTACAGGTGCAACATCTTCTTGATTCTACCCATGCTGCATATTTAACCTTTGATTCTATAGCACTGCGTCCGTTGCCAACAGCTCTGGCATTGATTGTGATCACAAGTGAGATGTATTCTGTTAGACAGATTTCTGAAATGATTTTATAGCTTAGTTATCTACAGTAATTGGTATTAAAGTTAGCAGGGTAGGGATAAAAGGAAAGACGCCATCAGTTGATATGTCCATTGGAGCATACTGACAGACTTTCGCAGAAGAAATTGCCTTTATTTCGTCTACTTTCCATGAGAATTTTAATAAAGCTCCTGTAGGCCAAGTATTTACAGTGAGAAGGATAATTTGCAAGATGCAGCCCTTAGCAATAACAGGGCTTAATTTGCACCAGAATGAGGTAGAATGGCACGTCTTAAGCTTAGAAAGTGATGTCTCTCAGATTCTACCCCAAAGAGGCAGAGCCAGCTGCCAGTTTACCTGCTTGTCTCCAGTTGAATGACAGCAGCTGCATGGCCATGTGGTTGTTTAGCCCCTCCCACTCTCCTCTGCATGACTCTGGATTATGACTGGATGCAGCAACTCGAAGGCACTTCTGCTGCATGTACTGCAGCTCTGTGCTGTGCTGTGTCCCTCTGCGCTGCCTCAAGTCCTTTCTCTAGGTGCCAGATTCAGTTGTTAAAAATTGTGCTGCAGCAGCTTCTGCTAGGGCTTGGGAACAGGGAAGCTAATCCAAGAGTTTTCGGCCCATAGCAGGGCTAAGGTAAGGGTAGAGGGATGAGGAAGAAATAAAGAGAAAATGATCGTGTTGGGAGCAAGAATTGTCCCTGTAAGCTCTGTTATGCAGAGACTGTTTTTTATATGTATGTGTACAGCGCTGCATATGTCTAGTGTCTCTACAGAAATAAGTAGCTAGTCATAGGTGCAGGGAAGCATTGTGTGTGTCCAAGAATGAGGTCAATTCTGTCTCTGGCCCCTCTCACAGGTCCACTTCCTTTCTAATTAAGTCCTTTCTCAAGGAGTTCACTATATGGCCTCCTCTTTCCAGTGAATTTCTGATACATTTGCCTTTTGCAGAAGAAAATATCTTGTCAATTCAAATTCTACTCTATGGTAGTTCCCTGTAGCGTACGTTCCAGCAGCTTAAGGCCCCTTTTAGTAAAGTGCAGTAAATTCTTGCACTTCGAGCACTTTTATTGACAAAGTTAAGGTACGGTAAGTGAAAATCCTGTGAAGTAAATTCAGGGGGTGTGCCCAACATCGTCCTTCATTTACCATGCACTGGGCACATTCACTACACATGTGAGCCACATTGCTTACCTCTGCAGGTAATGCAGGAGCTCTAGGGCTACCTGCCTAGGCAAGCAACATGGTCCCGGCAGCACAGTAGCAGTAACTGTGTTCTTTGCATCCCTCTTTATTCTTTTAGTCTTAATTTGCAGAGTTTGATATACCGCCCATGGCAAGCCATCAGGGCGGTGTACAATAAAACAATGAGTTGGCTATAAGGACACAGAAAGTAAAGGAACGCCAATGGAGGCTAGGAAAGAAGAGAAATAGAGAAAGAGTAGTAAATAGTTGAGAAAGAGAGTTTTCCGAGGGTGGGAGTTGCTAAGTAGCAGACGGGGGGGGGGGGGGCAGACGAGGGGAGACCAGAGCCATCGGTGGGGAGAGGGAGGTTAAAAGCCTGGCAGGAAAGGTACGTTTTAAGGAGAGCTTTAAAGCGCGGAGAGGAGAGAAGCTTTAAAGCACGGAGGGAGTGAGGGAGCGAGTTTCATAAGGCAGGGCCAAGAAAGAAGAAGGCAGAGTGTCGGGTACTTTCGAGGTGGGCCTGGGAGGGAGAGGGAAGGAAAAGACGGTTACCGTGTGTGGAGCGGAGAAGGCGGGGGGCAGGCTGAAGATGAATAGTGTCGGCCAGGTATTGCGGGGTGCTGGTAAAGAGGACCTTATGGGTGATAGTGAGGAGTTTATAGATGAACCGGACTTTGATTGGAAGCCAATAGAGAGAGAGAAGAGAAGGAGTGATGTGGGCGGAAACAGGGGAAAAGGTGATCCCCCCTCCTCTTACGACAAACTTCCACCAAGCATCCACCAATCACCCCCTCCATGAGCATCCCCACCCCAAAGATCACAAACCTCCCAATCTTTACACCCCACCATAGCAAGCTCCCCCTTCTCAACCTCCTCCCTCAAAAAGGCCATACCATGTCTAATCAAAGCCCCTTCAAAACTCCTCACAACCCCCCCCCCCCCACAACTCCTCTGCACTAAAGACCTTACCCTAGACCCTCTTCCTTCGAGCCTCCTGGGTCTTATTGGGGCCAATCCCTGGTGTCTGGTGGACCTTAGGGCTTGAGCAACCCCACCTCCACTCCTGCCCCAGCTAGAAAGGATTCTAATATGGTGGTCTTCATCCTAGTGATAGTCTCACAGTACTACAACTAAGATCGACCCCTAGCTTGCAATGAGAGTGTTGAGTGCAGCTGGGCTCTCGGCATTTGTGATTGCTAGTGTGCAGCAACATCCCACATGTTAGTTGTCACCAGCTGGAACACCCTCTCTGTCACAATCCTGCCCCAATCACACACTAAAGTACTAAGGGCAGTTAGTGCAGGACTTTTACCATTCAGGCCGCTCTGTGTGAGGTAGTGGTTAGTGCATGCTCAACCCCTTAGTAACTGTTACCATAGCTTAGTATAAGGACTTTGTAAGGAAATGGCTTTTGCAGTGACTAATATAGGCAAAGTAAAACTTAAGTGAACTTCATAAATATCAGCTTAATAGCTATTCATTATTCTTCTGTCTGAATAATGCTATTTTTCAGTTTTAGTTAAGCAGTGAAGCATATTGTCCGCTACACAAAGTTTCTCTGCCATTTGTACTCTATTGCCTCTAGGATGATGAAAAAAAAAACATAAAATGTTTGGGGATAGTTGAACTCAATGAAGCTACAATGTAGCCCATTTAGAATTAATAAGATAAAATATGTTTTCACTGAACGAGTAATCAAAAAAAGCTGTTAGTGTAGCTGGGTTTAAAAAAGATTTGGACAAGTTCCTGGAGGAAAGGTCCATAAACCATTTTTAAAGAGGACCCGGGAAACCCACTGCTTACCCTGGGACAAGCACTATGGAACCTATGGCCTTCATTCACATATGCGAATTCCGGAGCTGCACATCCCTGCGGGATGTGCAAACCTGCAATCCACCTAGTCACTATTCCACCACCGGCTCTCCCTATATGCCCTGTGCTTCAGGACAGGGAGAGCTGGTGGGAAGGTTCGGAGTGGGGCGGGCCACACAGCAGCACATATAGAGCCGTTTCAGGTCATGGGCCTGTATGTCCTTTCAAGCCTGCTGGGATGTGCTGCTTATACCACCTCAAAGGTGGTATAAGCAGCCTAAGTTGGCAGATTGGGGCAGGTGAGTCACCCCTGGGGCCGGGGCCGGGTGTGGGGGGGTCCCTACCACCCGATCCAGGCTGCGGGAGGGCAGCTGTGGGTCGGGCGGTGGAGTTTTGGGGGGCTGGAGCTGCGGATGCCAGGGACGCCTGTGGGGAGGCCATCCCCGCAGGCAGAGGAACAAGTTAAAAGTTAGGAAAACAAATAATAGGACTAAATGCACAATTTTCTCAATGGAGAAAGGTAAATAGTAGACTACTCCAGGGATCTGTGCTGGGTCCACAAGAGGACCTTGAAAAATTGGGAGACTAGGCATCCAAATGGCAGAGGAAATTTAATGTGCAAAGTTATGCACTTAGAAAAGAACAACCCAAAATACAGTTACATAGTACAAGGTTCCATATTAGGAATCACCACTCAGGAAAAGGATCTGGGCGTCATTGTGGATAGTATGTTGCAACCCTCTGCCCATTGTGCAGCCATGGCCAAGAAAGCAAATAGAATGCTAGGAATCAAAGGGAAAAGATTAGAAAATAAAAACAAGGATATTATAATGCCTCTGTATCGCTCCATGGTGCGACCGTACGGTGAATATTGTGTGCAATTCTGGTCACCATATCTTAAAAAGGATATAGCAGAATTAGAAAAGGTACAGAGAAGAGCCACCAAAATGGTAAAGGGGATGGAAGGATATCCTTATGAGAAAAGGCTTAAAAGGTTAGGGTTCTGAAACTTGGAAAAGAGACGGCTGAGGGGATTTATGATAGAGATCTATAAAATAATAATTGGAATGGATAAATGTAGATCGATAGTTTACTCCTTCAAAAAGTAGTAAGACTAGGGGATATGCAGTAAAACTACAATGTGACACATTTAAGATTAATTGGAGAAAATATTTTTTCACTCAGCATGTAATCAAACTCTGGAATTCATTATTGGAAGATGTAGTAAAAGCTGTTAGTGTATCTGGGTTCAAACCAAGTCTGGAGAAGTTCCTGGAGGAAAAGTCCATAAAGCATTCTTAAAGAGGACTAGGAAATCCAGTGCTTACCGCTGGGACAAGCAACATGGAGAGCGTATATCTTGGGAACCTGATAGGTACTTGAGACCTGGAATGGCCACTGCTGAAAATAGGATACTTGGCTCAATCAATCCTTGGTTTGGTCCAGTATGGCATATGTGATGTTCTTAATGACAGCTAGGACATCAATGCATGATGAAGAACTGGAGGATAATGGGAGATGTCTAGAAAAGACAGTGTCCACAACTTTGATGGATTATGTTTCAACTATGGATAATAGGGTGATCACTACATAAAGACACTGATTCAAAGTGGTGAGAGATAAGGGATAGGTGGGTGGCATCAAGCAAAAAAATAAATAAATTGAGTTTCATCTGCATACATGGACATACTCAAACAACACAATGGGCCAGTAAAAGAACAATTAAATCCCACTATATGGTACAAACAATCCTATACTCTTAACATATGCTCCTTTCAGTATAATTTAGTCAGACTATAATTCAAGGTCGCTACATAAAGCTTCCCCCGTTTAAATCCTTTTATTCTTTTTTAATTGATCATGCATCTCCAAACATAATAATAATAAAAAGAACTATCACAATCTTGCCAATGCATTTCAAACTGCTAAGTATACAGGTTTTGTTTCAGGGCATAAGACAGTACTTATTTGAACATTTTTTCCAAATTCCAACAATCCTGGGAGATTCTTCAAAACAGGTGGAGATATGCAGGCATTTCTTAGAAAAAAAATGTCCACAATGTTCTTTTATCCTACTATAACTCTGCTCCCTACTCACTTTTAAAGGGCCTCAATCTCATACTACCATGTGCCAATCTATCTACTGATTTAACCCTTAGGGCTGAACTGCATCCAAGTTAAAAATCCAAAACTGCTCCTTCAAATTCAAAATAGCTTCTCGATTCCCTCCTCTCCAAATTTGTTGTTCCATTTGCAATATTCACCATTTTAGTAGGTCAAAAGTTTGTTTCATTTTTAAGCAATGATCAACTATTGGTGCTGATTGGGTTGCTGTATTAATACAAGATTTATGTTCCCTTAGTCTGGCTACAATACTCCTTTGGGTACTCCCCACACAAATCTTACTGGAAGGGCATATCAACATATATACAATATAAGTAGAGTGACATGTTGTGAATCCCCAATGCTCCCTTGTCACCGGATTAATCCATGAGGCACCTTCAATAGCAGAGTCATAAAAGTCACACATGCCACATTTACAATGTCCAATTCTTTCTACAACAGGTTTACCAGAGGTCCAGGTTACAGACGGACTCGCATAATTCGCTACGAAAAGCAACTATGAGGCATTCTAAAAAACAGGTGTGTAATAGTAACACTTGCCAATATTTATAAATCAGCGAGGCCAGCTGTGAAGCTCAAACTGAAAAGGGTAACATACAGACCAAGGTATCCTCAGTTGATACACAATTCATACCAACAATAAATCTCTCTCAGCAGAGAGTAAATCTCTCTGAGCAAAGAGACCATGTAAAAATACGTTTTTAATAAAGTCAAAAGGATATTCACGATCCAAATATTACTGGCAAAGCTCTTTTGACTCTGCAATATAGTCTTGTTTCAATGAGCAGATTCTCTGAATCCGAAGGAATAGACTAATGGGTAGTGCATTTTTTAATTTCAATGGATGATGGCTAGTGTACTTAAGCAAATTATTATGAGAAATGGGTGTCTGATATAAAGTAGTATGTAACACAGTTCCATCCCTTAGTACTATTATATCCAAAATTGCAATACGTCACCTGATAGGTGCTTTCAAATTGGAGATTTGATTTTTGAGAATTTAACCAACTAGTAAAGTTCCTTAAAGATTCAAAATCACCTTGTCATAAACAAAAAATATCGTCAAGATGTTTGGAGATGCATGATCACTTAAAAAGAATAAAAGGACTTTAACGGGGGAAGCTTTATGTCGTGACCTTGAATGATAGTCTGACAAATATATATTGGAAGAAGCATATGAGTATAGGATTGTTTGTATCACATACATGGACATAGTAATACCCGGGGACTCAGGGCCATAGCAACTACTGGCCAAACTAAATAGACACCTAGAGTGCCAGTGGTCTGGGAGTAGTTCATTGCCACCACTGCCATCCCTCTCCAGGACTTGCAGCAGCAGCAATGGCCTCAAACAACCCTACAGTACTTACCTTAAATCTCTGACACAACAAGGCTGTTTGATGTCTGCCCCCACCGATGCCCTAGACTGACTTCCTGTTTGCATGGAGGGAGAAGTAGGACTGTTTGAGGCCATTACCACTACTTGAGGTCCTGAATAGGGGCAGCAGCAGTGACAGTGGTGTCTGGGGAGGGGGGCACAAGGAATGAGATTCATTTATGGTGTCTCATCTCCCAGTATTGGCCCTGCAGGGGCTGAGACAAGGCTGCCAGTAGAGCATGGGTGAGAGAATGGAGCACTGTTATACCCCAAAGAGAGTGTGAGGTGCTGATGCCACATCAAGCCACTGGACCCCAAATGATCTATTGAAAAGATATGAAAGGAAATACTAAAGAACACAGCACCCACACCCATATATCTGAGATGGGAGAGCAATAATGAGTGATCCCTCCCACTATCAAGACTGGTGTAGTTGAAATTCACTATGCAAAGTAGGACTTTCTCATTGCTATGGAATGGTCTAGAATCTACCTGTTTGGGTTGCAGAGCATGTCTTGCTAATGAAATGTATTATTTAACTTGTGTTACACTTAAACAATGCATTAAGGACAACTAGGGGGTGATTTTATGAAGTCATTTCTGTGCAGATGTGGCCACATATGCAAGTAAATGACCTCTCACAAAATTCTAGCCATCCTAAAACTAGATGTTTGGAAGAGCTTGGGTGAGGCTTGGGCAAGGTGTGATTTACATGTCGTCAAGTCGGTACTGACTCATGGCGGCCATCTGGATAGTTGTCCAAAACTGTGTTCTGTCTTCAGTCAGGCAACTCATAAGAACATAAGAACATAAGATATGCCATACTGGGTCAGACCAAGGTCCATCAAGCCCAGTATTCTGTTTCCAAAAGTGGCCAATCTAGGTCATATGTACCTAGCAGTTTCCCCAAGAGACACATAACTCATTGTTAATAGAGTGACACCTATAGCTGCTGTTATTGTATCGATCCATCTCATTGTTGGCCTTCCTCTTTTGCATTGACTTTCTACCTTGCCAAGTATGCTGTCTTTCTCTAACAATCTCTTTCTTCACATGATGTGTCCAAAGAATGAAAGTCGAAGTCTTGTCATCTGAGCTTCTAAAGAAAGCTTAGGTTTATTCTCCTTTACCCTTGTTCCCTGTTTGTTATATTTGTCTGTCTTGGTTAGACTGTGAGCTCTTTTGAGCAGGGACCATCCATTACATATATATATTTATATATATATATATATATATATATATATATATATATATAATGCTGTACATGCCTTGTAGCATAGACAAATGATTAGTAATAGCAGTAGTAGTAACTTCAGTCTAGTCACTATTTCTGTCAAATTTGAGTTAGAATTTTATATAGACACATAGGCACCTATGTGGGCTTTACACATAGGCAATGGGGGTCATTCACAAACACGGGTTGTGGGGCTTCACGTCTTGGCGTGATGTGCAACCCCGCAAGACATCCATGCCCTATTCCCCCTCCAGCTTACATAAGAACATAAGAACATAAGATATGCCATACTGGGTCAGACCAAGGTCTATCAAGCCCAGTATCCTGTTTCCAACAGTAGCCAATCTAGGTCATAAGTACCTAGCAGTTTCCCTAAAAGACACAGGTTCCACAATGATAGTATTGGGTCAAACAGTGATATCCTGGGTCCCTTTTAATAATGGTTTATGTAGCTTTCCTCCATATGTTCTAGTGGATCCTCTTGTACTGTCATCACACTTTCAGTTGGTATACCCCAGGGCTCTGTCTTGGGACCTCTCCTTCTCTCTCTCTCTCTATACTCAGTCCCTTGGTGTACATCTTCTTCCATGGATTTCACTACCATCTTTACACTGATGACTCTCAGATCTACTTCTCTGCACCTGAAATCTCTCCAGGAATCCACTTCAAGCAATGAGATGGATCGATACAATAACAGCAGGTATCAACAATGAGCCGCCTGACTGAAGACCGAACACAGTTTAGGACAACTATCCAGAGGGTCACCATGAATCAACACTGACTCGATGGCAGTTAACAACAACAACAACAATCAATCAGCACCACCACCAATGAATAAATAAATGCTTTTGAATATTGATCTGCAAAGAATAAAAACAATATTATATGCTCCCGCCCTTTGGAACGCCCTGCCTGACTCACTCCGATCCAACTCTGATCTCTCCAGCTTCCATAGGTTTCTAAAGACATATTTATTCTGGCTTTATTATGGCAACATCCCATAAAAGAAAGAGTCCTACCTCTCTGAATTGCTTAAGAGCTCAACCACATAGTTATCCTCACCTCTTAATCCCTCATAAAATTACTTGTTAATACATAGCTTATCTGTTAAGTTCTCCAAGTTGCTAGCCCTATTTTATGTAAACAATCTTAATGTTCAATGTTGTATGTAAACCACTCTGACTGCAAAATAGAGTGGTATATAAAAACAATCAAAGAAAGAAAATAAATTAATATTGAATATTGATCTACAGAGAAAGAGCCAACTCTCCCTGTGTAAAAGTGCATGTGAATGGTTCTTAAAGTTTGTTTTACTCAGCACCTCCAGAAGCTGCTACCCTAGATGGCTATCTAGTCTCCTTTATGGCTAAGCCAGCCCTATACCCACTGCATAATTTACTATTCCCACTACAACTTTGTTGAATTTCTCAGACTGGAATAATTGCTGCTTGTTTTCATTTTGAGGTGTTGGTTTTGGCATTCTTTCATGTAGCTCGCTTCCTCAGTTCTCCAGCAACTCCAGGGTCTGCAATTCTGGCAATCCATGACTAATAAGTATAAGATATATCTGTTTAGATTTTTGGAGCTGTTGCATGTTGTGACAACTTTGGATTTAGCTCATGCCTTTTTATGTAGTATCTCAAAGGCGAGTTGCCTGTCTCCACTGGACTTACAATCTAAGTTTGTACCTGAAGCAATGGAGGGTTAAGTGACTTATCCATGTTCACAAGAAGCGGTTGTGAACCCTGGCTTTCCTGGTTTGGAGCCCAGTGCTCTCACCATAAGCTTTCTCTATACGTCCTGTGCATCAAGACGAGGAGAGCTGGTGGGGAGCAGGAAGGGGTGGGAATGGAGCGGAGCAGGGGTGTGCCAGCTCGGCAGCAAGTACAAAGCCAATTCAGGTCATAGCCCTGTATGTGCTTCCGGGCTCATGGGGACGTGCTGCTTATACCACCTCAAAGGTGGTATAAGCAGCACATTTGGCCCAATCAGGCCTGAGGATCCCTTCCCAGGGCTGGGGCCGGGTGTGGAGGCACCTGCCACCCAATCCAGGCTGCAGCAGGCCAGCTGTGAGTTGGGCAGTGGGGAAATGGAGGGGCCAGAGCTGCAGATGTCGGGGGTGCCTGCGGGGAGGACATCCATGCATGCAGAAGGGAGATGCCGGGCCGTTCTCGGGCCTGATTCTGGCTACCATGGGAACATTTTGTTGCCGCAGACCAGAATCGGGTCCACACAGCCCATCTTCATTGGGGACATCCAGACAGCCTGGATGTCCCTCTCCATGAATCAGGCTCAATGTGTTTTACAATTACATGTGTTATTCTCTTAATGGTAATATGGCCCCAAGAGTGTATGCCCTGCTTGAAAACTGGCCCCCATAAAGTGACTGAAAGTATGCATGGATGTTCACAATGTTTATACGTTTAGATGAATTAAAAGATGGGAAGAGGGGACTCAAAAACACGTGTGCATTTTTGAATGTACGTGTGCTATTTTCCCACCTGCAGAAAGAGGAAGTGTACTGTAAATTTATTTATTTATTTAATGGTATTTATATACCGCCTTATCATTCAGTCAAAGCGGTTTCCACGGCAAAAAATCAAGGGGGCAAATATTTTCATGCAGTGCACAGAGTGGTGTGTATGTGTTGGCGGGGATGTGATTTGTTGTTGTTAAGTGCCGTCGAGTCGGAGTCGACTCATGGCGACCCTCTGGATAGCTATCCTAAATTGTGTTCGGTCTTCAGTCAGACGGCTCATTGTTGACAGACTGGTACCTGTAGCTGCTGTTATTGTATCGATCCATCTCATTGCTGGCCTTCCTCTTTTGCGTTGACCTTCTATCTTGCCAAGCATAATGTCTTTCTCTAATGATCTCTCTCTTCGCATGATGTGTCCAAAGTATGAAAGTCAAAGTCTTGTCATCTGAGCTTCTAAAGAAAGCTTAGGTTTGATCTCCTCTAGTACCGACTGGTTTGTTCTTCGGGCAGTCCATGGTATACACAGTATTCGCCGCCAGCACCATAATTCAAAGGCATCAATTTTCTTTCTGTCTATCTTTTTCACTGTCCAGCTTTCACATCCATATGATGTTATTGAAAATACCATGGCTTGAACAAGTCGAATCTTTGTATGGAGAGAGACATCTCTGCTCTTGAGAATCTTATCTAGGTCTTTCATAGCCATTCTGCCAAGAGCAATGCGTCGTCTGATTTCTTGACTGCTTGTTGCTTCTTTATTGATAGTTGATCCAAGTAGGTTAAAGTTGTTCACAATTTCAATTTCTTCTCCTTCAACGATGAACCTGTTGATTATGCCAGTTGTTATGATCTTTGTCTTCTTTACATTAAGGTGCAGGCCCATTTTGAGACTATGTTCTTTGATTGTGAGAAGCAAATGTTTCAGATCATCTTCACTTTCAGCCAGTAATGTGGTATCATCAGCATAGCGAAGGTTGTTGATGAGTCTTCCACCAATCTTCACACCTCTGTTGTCTTCATACAATCCTGCTTCTCTGATGATTTGTTCTGCATATAAATTAAACAGGTAGGGGGAAAGTATGCAGCCTTGTCTTACACCTTTGCTTATTTTAAACCATTCTGTTTCTCCTTGTTCCGTTCGAACTGTTGCTTCTTGATCAATGTACAGATTGCGCAAGAGAACGATCAGGTGTTTTGGTATACCCATGCTTCTTAATGTGGCCCAGAGTTTCTCATGGTTTACACAGTCAAAAGCCTTGCTATAGTCGATAAAGCACAAATAGATATCCTTTTGGTATTCTTTAGTCTTTTCAAGGATCCATCTCACATCTGCAATGATGTTTCTCGTTCCTCGCCCTTTCCTGAACCCTGCTTGCACTTCAGGTAGTTCTTGTTCCAGGTATGGTTGTAGTCTCTTTTGAATAATCTTCAGTAGAATCTTGCTGGCATGTGGGATCAGAGTGATTGTGCGATAATTTCCACAGTCAGTTGGATCACCTTTCTTTAGTATTGGTATAAACACAGATCTTTTCCAGTCAGTTGGCCATGATGTTGTCTTCCATATTTCTTGGCAGAGCCTTGTGAGTACAGTAACAGCTGCATCAGATTGCTGCAATACTTCTATGGGAATGCTATCAATGCCTGGTGCTTTGTTCTTTGATTAGATTTGGTTTATCTACATAGTGCTCTATTATACATCATAAGCTATTATACAGTCTTATATACAGTCTTGGGGTGGTGGGGGGGGGATGATGATTAGACTTGTATGCTGGTTCAGGGGGTATGTCCATAGTAATCGATGAACAGGGTTGTCTTCAGCTGTTTTCAGAAGTCCTTAATTTCTGTGGTTAGTCTCAGATCATCTGGGAGGGAGTTCCATATGGATGGAGCAGCCAGGGAGATTGCTCGTTGTGCGGTGTCTTTGCGGGTCTTGGTGAAGTCTTTTGGGGTGTTAACCCGATTGGAGGTGCCTCTTCTTCTTGGCCGTGTGCTTGTGTCGGGTTGTATGAGTGTGTGTAGGCTTATGGCGGAGGAGTGTTGTTTGATCTTGAATATGTTTATGATAGTCTTGTATTTGATGCGTGAGATGATTGGGAGCCAGTGCAGTTCTTTCAGTATGGGTGTGATGTGATCATGTCTTGTAGTACCGGCTATTATGCGAGCAGCTGTGTTTTGGGCCAGTTGTAGTGGTCTGAGGGTCTGCTTTGGTAGCCCGGTGTATATTGGATTGCAGAAGTCTAGTAGAGGGGTTATCAGCGCCTGGCAAACGGTGCGAAAGTGCTCTGGGTCGAGGAGGGGCTTGAGTCTTCTGATGAGTCACATTCTTTGGTATGCACTTTTGGTTGCTCTGCCTATGTGTGCTTGGAGGTTAAGTTCTTTGTCAGTTTCTTTGTCAATTACACAGGCATCTTTGTGCTCACATAGCTTGTAGGCAACTTTCAAAGTAAAACAACCTGCATGGTTTCCCTTTTAATTCAGTGGGTACAAAAATACTTGTATTAGTGGTAAACAAGACTATTGAAATTTGCTCCATTATTTTCCAAGGGGGATATTCAGCGGCAGCAGTTAGTGCTTATACTGTAACGCGACTAGCCATTGCCATTGAATTCTAAGCCTGGATAGTCAAGGCGAGGGCCATATCCAGCCACCAGCATTGAAGATCTGGGTTCACCGCAGGACCAGGAAGCTAATGGGACAGTGGCAATATTGAGCCGCTGCCCGATTAGCATCTGTGGGTAAAGTAAGACCAGCATTTTCCACACCTTACTTTACCCACATGGCACTGAGGAGTGGCTCAATATCGCCGCCACCCAGTTAGCAACGGGTGTTGCCCTACTCTGCCCCGGAACTTCCCTGTGCTATTGGCTTAACATAGAGGCATGTAGCGGTGGCACCCACAGATATTCAGTGCCACAGAATATTCAGCTCTGTGGCATTTACAAGGTTGACAGGTATGCAAACCATATAAATGCCTTTGAATATTTTTCCACATTATCTTTGCTAGGGGGTAAATAAGCAATGCAAGGAGTCATAAGTAGAAGCACAGCTTTGTATATTTCTATGCAAAGAATTTTTCCTATCTTGCGCCTATTGAAAAAAATCCATACTGAATGAGATCAAATATGTCTTTTCCATCCATGTATGAAAATGTGCATGCTGTTACCCATGAATTCAAGCTGTTAAAGGTTTCTCATGACACCACATCAGGGATACACGGCCTGCTCTCTTTCCTTCCTTCTTCAAACAAATCGCCATATAGAAAATATGACTTGTCTGGATAAGATCATTAATATCTAGATTCTTGGGGAGGGATAGAGCACTTACTAAAATTGAGAATTTTCCTATGATCAAACATACATGTACATGGAAAATGAAGAATCTAGCAGTGAATCCAAAATAAGTGATTTATGACTTATTTTATCTACCCATCAAGGGCTAACCATAGCTACTGAAATAACGGGGAATACAAAGATGTATGTAAAATTCTTTACTGCATCTTTCAATTACTTTTCTTATATTGCTGTTGTGTCATTCGCTATCATCTGTCTTGCTTTTTGGTATTTGATTTCTTTTCCCTGGTGTGAGAAAGAAGTGCCAGAGAGTCAAATTTTTCAGTACTAAATTCCAGGAATATAATAAGTCCTCACCGCCTCACATTTCTCACATCTAAAGATATGCTAAGATTATCATGTGGTCTACAGTATTTTAGAGATGCTGCTTAATGCATCGGAAAAAAAAATACCACAGCTGTGGCATTTGTCAAGAATTCCACCTACTTTCAATATAATCTTCCCCAAATGCTAGATGTACCTATTTGAAGGCTAGTTACGAAGGAGGTTTCCCCTCAAATTGGTTTGAAATGCAGTCCTTCACTCACATGACTTTTTTCCTTTGGTTTTTTTTGTTTGTTTTGTTTTTTAGCTCATGTCTTTTCAGTAGTAGTTTGATTTAAGCTGGATCTCTGACAGAAGTGCATTTCTGACTCGTGGTACCATTAATATCAAAAGCATTTCCAAATCATTTGGGGTAAAATCAATTGCAATGCATTTTAAAATCATCAAAGGAAAAGTGAGATAAGGTCTGTGCTACGATTTTGCAGGCTGAGTATGTTTGTCACGTGCACATATATATTTTTGATTTTATTTGATGGGTATCGGGGTGGGGGAGGAGTGAAAGAGAAATATGCTTTAGGAAATAACTTTAAAATTGTGGGATTCAGTGGTAATTTTCAAGGGAAAAAAAAAAAAATAACTACGGCAGGGACCATGGTGGCTTCCACTTTTCACTTCACTTGCAATGGAGAAAAACAAGTTTAAAAAGGTTCCAGGTTTTGTACATTGCATGTTTTCTGTTCCTCTGGTTATAGAACTAAAATAAAATAAAAAAAAAGAAAACGTTCCTGGTCAATAAACTGGCAGAAAATCACCATTGATGGAATGATATTTATAAAGCCTCAGGAATTCCACAGGAACCTGCTAGAGATAGTCCTAGGGGTATTTTTACTAAACCATCTTAATGTTACCGGCGTTAGTTGCAGTCTTACTGTGACGAATGCCATATAAGGTAGTGGGCATTCCAGTCTTAAGATAGCATTTCGGGTTATCGCGTGATAAAGTCCATTATCGCTCGATAGAGGGAGCTGTGGCACCTTAACGCACGTTAGCCTTAATTAGGCACGCTGACCTACAAGCACAGCAACAGAGGTATAGCACACTGGTTAATACATCACCTGCTGATACAGTATTCATGAGTTTGATCCCCCAGTGAGCTCAGTTAAAAGGCTGTCTGAGGCAATCCCTTTTCCTGCTTGTAACAGTCAGACACATCCCAACAATTTGCACTGCCAGCCAAAAAAGCCTCACCCCAGTGCGGCAACCTAATGCACCTTTTAGGGCGCACCATAAGGCACATCATAAAGCACAACTTCATCCAAGGCAGGTCATAATGTGCCCCAGAGGGCGTCAGGAACGGTTGGCACCCTCCAAGGCAGCATATAAGGCACCCCATAAGCTGGCCAAACCTAAGGTGCTGTGAAAGATGCCCCAGGGGTGCCAAGGTGACACAGGAGATGGTGCCCAGGGGCACAAAGGTGCCCCAAAGTCAGAAGCATGAAATATATGGCTCAAACATATGTAACCATAACACTACACAGAGCACCAAAGAAAGGCAATGAACAAGTGATGGAAGGAAGTAGATGACGGAGCTCATGGACCAGCCAAATCTGCATGCAGCCCATGGGGATACGTGTCCACCAGAGGAGGTAGAAGTGGCAGGATAAGTGCAATGACAGGAGGATAGAGGAGAGCAGTGCCATGCAGAGCAGACACAGGAGAGGCAAACATAAAGAGCCGCAATGCAGAAAAGTGTGCCAGTGCAGGACATGGGGTAGCAGCCTGCACATTAGGGAAGGTGTCACACAGCTGGCACACACACATAGATGGACAGAAGGATGGATGGCAACCGTGATGGGGGTATAATGTGGCAGCAGCACAGATATGACTCTTACACGAATGAAATGTAGTTGGGTAGGACAGCCATAAAAAAGAGAACAGAGAGGAATTAAACCCATGATCTCTACTACTGAAGTTATTGTATTAACCATTGTGCTACATCACTATGGGAGCTAGCATACTAATGGCTGGCTACAGAAAGAGTGCACGTCACCATAAACCTGTCTGCTGTGGCTACCAGGATAGGATAGAATCAACAGTACCCATAATGCAGTTCACATGCAGAACAGCAGTCTACATCTACATTTGCTCACAAGACGGGGTATGCACCTTTACAGCATGTCAGCTCGGTAGGGGGGGAATGACCATGCGTGTTACTGGCACAGAGTACCCACAGGCCATGCCAATGTGCATGTTCTGTGCTCATCCTTAGGGTGAGGTGGAGTGGCCAGCACCAGGTCCGCAGTACACGGGTTGGTTGAGGTGGGCTGTGCTGCAGGTCTCCATCAGTGCTAGTGTGTGACAGGTATTTGTTGCAGATACCTTTAGGAGGTCTCTGTGTCCATTTGTAATTGCCAGTCATGTGATGCACACAACATAGTGCATATCCACTGTGCTTGCTATGATCACCTGTTTAGGGAGCAGGGGTGTGTCAGGGCTCACATGGTGTACCACACAAACAAAAAATCGGTCAGTTTTAACAAAGCGATAATTTGTCAATAGTTTTCTAAATGACTCTGAATTAATGTATGAAAGTGCAATGTATCATGCAATATGACTCTAGGTAGTTTTTTTATTTATATTTCAAGCTCTTGCTTATAGTGACTAGCAGGGTCTCAGACTCAGGGCAACCAAAACTTCAATATATCATTGGATTAAGCCCCTATTACATCAACGACCCTTTTTTTCCCCAGGGCTCACATGGTAACAATGTACTTAGCAAACCGCCCTCTCTGGGTCAGGGTGGGGGACATGATCTGCCCCCAACAGACCCGCACTCTCACCCTTTGCAAGGGGGGCAGTAGAGGTACATGAGGACAAGCTGTGGGAACAAGCAACCCCAGTCCGGGTGGCGAATAGACAGCTGCTGAAGATCTGCACATGGGACAAGGCCACTGGCAGATAGGTAGTGGGCCCAGTCAGCTCAGCTGCCACCCCACTACGCTCTGACATTCACCAGCAGAGAGCAGTCAGTGTGCACTTGCTGCACCCTGCAAGGTGGTGCAGCCATACAGATGCTAACTGCAAACAGTCTGCTAGCTAGTACATAGTGCATGTCCCTGGAAGAACTGTGTGCACCCAAAACTGGGAAGTCAACACACACAACCACACAGGTGCATCAGTAACTGGGCCCCAGAAAAAAGAACCCATAAAGATCACTTAAGAAAAATACTGCATAGCACTATGGGGGAACCTAGCCATGCCGTGGTCACTGCTCAGTCAAGGTGAGAGAGACCTTCCAGCATGACATGCTGTGGCTACCCTGTCTGTGCAGGTGGTAGTCGGGCACTATGATGTCCCAGCCATTGCCCTATACCCTGTGCAAATGCATCCTGTCCATGCCACCCTGTCTGGGCCATACCCACAGTACCTTGCTCCTCATTATGCACATTGGCAGGCTAACACTGGAAACAGTGCAAGCAATGTGGGCTCAGTAAGGTGTAGGCAGCCACAACACACTGAATAGACAGACACACACTCCCACACCTATGCCAGCATTGTGCAAATATAGAGGTTTGTGGCAGCCCTGGCCGCCACACCAGTCCTTGGCACAGTGCGAGCATTGCTATGGTACTCAATACTGTTAGGGTCACTCCCCGGGGTGGTAAACACTGTCAGAATCACTAACTGAAACACACTCCACAGATATCAGAAAGGTTGCTATGATGAATCTCTATCAACAAATTGTGTTTTGCTTAGGATTTGTTAGCTGACATTAATTATAGCAACCTTTTGATATATGTGGAAGGTGTTCCCAAGTTTAGGACGGCATTGCTAAGGTATGCAGATGCCAGTATTGGGAGATGCTGCTCCGCGCAGGGCCCAACAGCCTGACTCTCCATGAGGCTTTGGATATTGGAGCCTGTGAGTGTGGGTGATTATGACCCTGTTGGCCGCTGCTCTAGGGCAGAGGTTCCCAACTCTGGTCCTGGTGGGCCAAACACTGTTCAGGTTTTCATGCTGTCCCTAATGAATATGCATGAGATACATTTGCATACAATGGGGGTGGCTCATACAAATGCAGCACAGGCATATTTATTAGGAACAGCATGAAACCTGAATGGTGTTTGGCCCTCCAGGACTGCAGTTGGGAAACTGCTTTAGGGATTGCACATGTTTATGGTGTCTGTGCTCTGTATGGTAAAATACAGGCATTTATCTGCAATAAAGGTTCCGTCTTTATTACAACTATTTAGTACTGGGTAAAGTATGGGGACAGGATTGGCAGGAGCAACAGCTGAGACTTGAACTTGTGACCTCCTGCTCTTGAACACACTGGCTGTGTGTACTGCACCACAGGGGCAGATCATTCCCTGGGGCTACCACGGGACCCACCTAAACGGGGCTTGGCCATGGTCTGCTGTTGGCAGATGCCACTTCCCCCTCCGCCACCAGCACCCCTCCACCACCATGCTGCCATGCCATTATGCCGATGGTGCTGGTGGTGCACAGTCCCAGGCCATCCAGTGTGCCGGTAGGCAGCTGCCTATGTTGTGGGTTCTTGGGTAGGGGTGCCTACATGGACATGCGCACTTTCCCCCGGCACCGCCTGCAAATGTTATGTGCCCTTGGGGGTACCTGCTGGGTAATATCCCCTATGATACTGTGGGACACACACTCGTGCCCATATGGGACCCTTGTCAGTTGCTGTCTTGCTGCTTTACAGTTTTGGCATTCCTATGTGCCATCTAGGCATCTGCCTAGTCCGCACTGTGCCCCAGCTGGACCACAGCATGTGCTGCCTGCAGCCCCCTGTATCCCATTTACAGCATCAGTACAGTTGCCCTTTCCTACGGGCCCACTCTGCTGTTGCTGCTCATGTGCATGCCATAACAAACCTGCCCAATCTAAACGACAGAAACCCTGATCAGCGCTATTTCAATGTGGGATCATTCACTTTGTAGGGGGATGGAGCATAGACCCTTCCAAACATGATATCTTAAATTTTTACACTTTGTCAGTAGTGTTGCTTTATGTTTATCATTAATATCACTATTGGCCAACTTGGTTATTGGGATTTTAAATGTGGTTCTGGTCATTTTATATGTTTATTTGCCTTTTTGGTTCTTGCACATGTATCACAAGTATCACTTTTTCTGGGTTTCCCTGCCTTTGCTGCACATTGCTGACTGAAATCGTTTCTCTTTCCTGCAAATGTGCCTAATGCGAGGGTTTCACTGGCGTTAGTGTTCAGGCCTGGATTTCACAGTGTTAGTGTGCCTGGAGCCTCTCCCCGCCCACTCTCTGCCCATTGACCCCTTTTCTCCACCCTCTGGGAAGCCTTATTCCACCCTTCAGACCCGGATTTCACAGCGTTAGTGTGCCTTAATGCCGCCGCCACGTTATCGCGCGATAAGTGACGTTATCACGCGATAATGTTACATTATCACGCAATAACATCACTTATCGCATGATAACATCACTTATCGTGTGATAATACCACCGCTGTGACGTTAAGACGGCTTAGTAAATGTACCCCCTAGTATCACTTACAAGAGGTGATAGAATCAGTGTGAAGTCCCCTATGCACATCTCTTCCTCCTCATACTAGTTCCCCATTTGTCTTTACAACCCCCCCCCCCCCGCCCTTCCCTGGAGTATACCCTATTCCTCCCAGTGTCCTATATCTCTGCCCTATTGCTACACCAAGCTCAATTGTTCTTCCCCTTCCCTTTCTCTTGCTTTCCCCTCTGCCATGGCTCGTTCCCTTTCTTTCTCCTCTACAACTTCCCACCCTCTAGAAGCCTTCTCTTCAGCAAGCCTAGTGGCAAGGCAAAGGGGCCTTAATGGCACCATTACAAGAGCAGCCCAGCATTGATGGTGATAATGGCTGCTTTACTTCAGTGACCAGATGACTGCCACCTGCACAAGTTTTCAACAGCAGTGGCACCTCCCTCTTTGCCATCCTACATTTTTTTGCTTGCAAAGCCACTAAGGCTGCTCAGAAAGAAAGTTTGTGATCATGATTCTCGAAGGTTGATAGAAAACATCATTTTTAGGATATAAATAATTGCTGAGAAAACTTGACATGCATTATAACAATAATTCTTCAAAGTGTACTTATAGTTATTTCTAAAGTGAAAATAAGAGGCCCTTTCACTAAGTGCAGTAAGTACTTACAGTAACAGCTATATGATGTTTGTGCAGTAAAAATCCCATGCATGCTAGCTAGTGACATTTAGAGGGTCTTTTATTAATGGGCGCTAGATGGAAGCATGCACTGAAGGTGCTGTGGAATGTGCGTTGCTAGACAGCACAGGATGAGTCCCGTGCTAACTGTGCAACCCACATTAGGGTTGCAAATGGGCAGGTTAGGAGCAGAGAGTGGGCCTGATGAGCTCAGCACAGTTAGCACTGTGTTCACACCATTTGCTGACTGCATTAGCATGTGTTAGGGGACAGGGCTCCCCGTTAACTGCTGAGGAAATGCTTTCCATGCAATGCACCATTGTTTTGCCACTATTGGTACATTACACGCAAAATCTTAGCGCCTGTTAGTAAAAGACCCCCCTTTAGTGGTGGGATGTTGCCATGTGCCAGCTAACATAAACTGCTGATACTTTAGTAAAAGGATTCCTAACAGTTTTGCTACTGTAAAATCACTGCAGGACAACAGTTAAAGGAATAAAGAAAAGAGAGAATATGATGGCAGTACAGTCTGTCTAGTTTTATTTATGCTGCAGTTATCCTTTGGCATTCAGTCTCCTTCCCCCTATAGCAGTAGTGTGGTCGTTTTAGTCCACTTGAATGCACAGAACGGATGGTTAACAAAAAAGAGTTGGAAAGTACAAATATAGGGAGTAATATCATAACTGTATATCTAAAAAATTTCCAGAAAGCACCTAGTTTATGCTCCAGAATTATCTGCAGTAGTGTGAAAATGCTCATGCATAAATTTACACTTGCTCCAACTGAGGTATGTATGTGTGCATTTGTGTATATTTTATGCTTGTGCTCATTTATTTTATACAGTGTGTGCAGACCTCATAACTGCACCCCTGCCCCACTCAAACAAAGCTCCAAGGAACACCTAGATGTACAGTATGTACTATGCATGATCTTGTTGGTGAGTGAAAACATGATTAACATGAAGAAAGTGCTTTACAGAATTACCCCCTTCACTACACTGTTATATAATGGGGTGCTTCCTCTTCCTCTGTGGGCACATTTAGGTTCATCTATTGGAGGAAATCTGGGGGGAGGCTTGTGATAAACCCTGTCTCATTAGGTTGGCAATGAGTGTGTGTATTGTGAGACTATGCCGGTCTTAGGCGGTTGCCTAGACCTGGGCATAGCCTGAAGTTGTGGAAATAAAGACACTGCAGTCGTGTCCAGAGTGAAAATTAAGGTTGGGTTTTATTCCCTTTCGCTTGAGGATGTCTTCAAATAAGGACAACACAAAAGAAACGGTTGCTTCACCGGTGCAAAGGATTCTTAAATAATAATTATGCTTCTTTCCAGCAAATAAAGTCCATCACATTCAAAATGTGTAAAACACAATTCTTTTCTTTCTCCTTTCTTAACAGAGAGACTCTATGGGGCATGTTTAATAAAAACCGCACAATAGCGCATTAAAAGCAGCACTGAAGTGCTCTTAAGCGCCCCGCACACGTGCAATGAACCCCTGCGCAGGTGCGCGACACACTAACGGCCCCGCACAAGTACGGGCCCGCAAATTTCCGATAGAGGAGTGGAAAGGCTAACGGAGGGCGGAGGAAGGCTCCCGAGGGGCGGAGAGACGGGGTTAATGGGCGGGGAAGGGGAGGGGAGAGGCTCCCCGCACATTATCGGGGCCGAATTTCAAAGCAAAAATACCACGAGTGAAACACTCGCGGTAGAGGGCATTTAAAGGGAAGAGAAACCATTTCCGTCAGCAATGTACAGCAAAACCGGGGAAACCTACAAAACGTGAGCAGTGTGATACATGTGCACAGAACAAAAGTGCAAATAAAACCCAAAATGACCACCACGAAAATGTTTAAAAATTATAATTCAGCTGGGCAATAGTGCTAGCAATGAGCAAAAATAAAAACACACCCAGGAAAGCTACAAAAAAAAGAAATGAATTTTGGAAGGGTCTACGTAGCGGAGACCCTTCCAAAAATCATTTCCTTTCTGTGGAGCTTTCCTGGGTCTGTCTTTTTATGTGTGCCCATTAATATCACTGTTGGCCAGCTTGGTTATATTTTTCCCCCGTTTTCCGCGGTCATTTGCGGGTTTTATTTGCACTTTTGTCGCCAGACACGGTGAATGAGCCCACAGTAAAAATGTGCAGAGCAGGGCTCCCTACTCTTTTGGTCAGGTTTCCTATCTCCAGGAACTGCACTGTCTCTGTGGCCACAGTGTGGTGCAGCAGACAGAGCCAGTACCTATAGGACCAGAGAGTCACAGGTTCAAATCCCAGCTGTGGCACCTACCAGCCCAGTCCCCACATTTTACCCACCACTAAACAGAGATAGTAACAACACCCCTATATTGCAGAGTACAGAAGCATGGTGCAAACACCCATATTTTACCCTACACCGCTCACACACCATGACAATGGGCATTACCTACAGCCAAGTCCCCCAAATGAAGTCCGGGAGTGCCACAACTCAATCAGGCCATATGCTTTTACCAAGATAAGGACATGCCAGCATGTTGGCGTAAGGGGACAGGTGGTGGTGGGGGGGCAGTGGCTGCTAGCCACCGAAGACAGCGGCCTATCCATGTGCAGGCTGGCACTATCCACTGCAACAGACAGGCCCTGTCGGATGTACAGTCATGGACTTCCCATGGAATCCAGTCAATCTGTGGCAACATGGTGGTGCAGTGCATACAAACAGTGTATGCAACAACAGAAGGTCACAGGTTCAAAGCCCAGCTGGGGCTACTGCCAATCCTGTCCACGTATTTTTAACACAACTAAACCGTGATAGTACGGACAAACCAGGATTGCTGGGGACATATGCATTGGGATTACTCCTATCTTTTTGCACACCGATCACAGACACCATGAACAGGGGCATTACCTAGAGCAGAGTCTCCCAAATGCAGTCCTGGAGGACCACACACCATTCAGGCTCCTTGCTGCCGCTAATACAAATGCCTGTGCTGCATATCTATGCACCACCCCCATGGCATGTAGATGTAGCTCATGCATACTCATGAGGGACAGCAGGGAAACCCGAACAGTGGTAGGTACACCAGGACTGGAGTTGGGAAACTCTGACGTAAAGCAACATCCAACAGAGGCGAACATACCCACACCCCCAGGCCCCATTGGCCAATGCCTCCTGGAGAGGCAGGACATTGGGCCCTGCGTGCATCTCCCAATACTAGCACCTGCATACCTTAGCAATGCCACCCTACACCTGGGTATGCGGTGGACAGCTCTCAAACGTTTGCTATGTGTACTGGCAGGTAGACTGTCCTACTTAAAGCACATTTGGCTCTTTGATCTCCAACATAAAAATCTATCTGATGTCTGCGGTGCGTGCTTCAGGTCTGGTCTCTGACAGTGTTTACCACCCTGGGGAGTGACCCCCAACAGTACTGCGTAGCATATCCATGCCTGTACTGTGCCCAGGACTGGTGTGGTGGGCAAGGCTGATAAACCCCTCTATAGTGGCACAATGCTGGCATACGTGTGGGAGTGTGTGTGTCTATACAGTGTGTGTTGGCTGCAAATACCTTCCACAGCCCACACTGCCAGCACTGTTGCCAGTATTGGCCTGACAATGTGCATAATAAGCAGCAAAGTACCATGGGTATAGCTCAGACAGGGTGTGCTGGCCAGGATGCATCTGCACAGGGCATAGGGCACTGGCAGGGACATTGTAGTGGCCAGACACCACCTACACAGACAGGGTGACCTCTGTATGTGCTGCTGGGTGTACACTCCACCCTGACTGTGCAGTGATGCCAGCATGGCTAGGCACCCCCATAGTGCTATATAGTATTTCTCTCATGTGATATGTATGGGTTTCCTTGTGGGGCCCAGTCACTGACTTATCTGCTTGTGTGTGCTGCCATCCCAGTTCTGGGTGCATGCATTTCCACCAGGACTAACTAGCAGACTGTTCTCAGCTGGTATGTGTCTTGATGGAGTGCCTTGCAGGGTGCAGAGGCTGAAGGCCTGCTGCAGGAGAATATCAGATAGTGGTGGGGTGCAGCTTAGCATATCCTGGCCTAATGTCTGTCTGATATTGTGTTATGGATGTGTATAGGGCTGCTTTGGATGCCCTGTAGGGTGTCTGTTCACCAGCAGGACAGGGGTTGATGGTCCACTCTACTGCCACCATTGCAGGGTGGTAGAATGTGGATCTGTTGATAGGGAACCCTGTTTTTCACCTGCAGCTGGGGGGGGGAAAGAATGGTGGTACATAGACCACCTAGGGGTCCATAAGGCGTTCCACTGACTGACGCAGACAGAGTAATCCAGGGTGTTTCTGCAGGAACTACCTATCTCTCAGATTACTACTGCTTGGGAGCTCCGGAATGGCCTCTGTCAGCCTTGGCAGGTGTTGTGGACCTGGTCCTGGGCGCATCACCGCACCCTCAGGGTGAGCACTGTACCCGCACGATGTGACGGTGTGTAGCTACTCTGTGCCAGTAACACACCCGGTCAGTACCCCCCAACCAGGCCGAGGTGCTGTGTGGGTGCACACGGACACTTCCCCCTAACAGGTCGGGGAGCTGTTGGGGTGCATTCCCCATCTTGTGTTCATCTGTGGTCAGCTGCTTTGCATGTGCAGTGCATCATGGGTACGGGTGGCCTAACCCTATCCTGGTTCCCACAGAAGACTGTCTGTGTGGTGACGTGACGGCTCTCTGCAGCCAGCCAGGGGCTTGCTGGCAGCTGTAGAGCTGTAGCCCAATGGTTACCTCACTGCTTGTGAATCCAGAGGTCATGGGTTCAAACCCACAGTGGGGCTCTTTTAGAGGGTTGTCCAATGTTTTTTTTAACTGTCATGTACATATGTTGTTGCCAGCAAAAACACCCTCTGCGTACTGTACCCATAAGGTGCCTCTGAGGGTGCTTTATAGGGCGCCCTATAGGGCACCTTATGGTTGCCTTCCATATAAGGTGCACTATACATTACCCTGTACCGCAACATATATGGGGCCCTATAGGGGACATTCTAGGGTGCCTTGCTGGACAGTGAACGTTAACATGTGCCTTATGGGCCGCCTTATGTTAACACGCTTTGTGAGTGCGTTTGCTAGTAGTGTTAACAGAGATAAAAAAATTAACCTGCCCCCTACAGCACTCATCCCCATAATACATAATGCCTCTGTGAGCCTTCTTCATTGAGCACCTTGGGGATTGAACCCATGGCCCCTGCACCATTGTGCTGTGGCTCTGTTCCTGTGCTTGCACATAGGCGTGCCGCCTTCTGCCGCACAAAATTAGGCTCCCTCCTAAAACAATCCTCCCCATAATAGGTACTGCCTAAGCCAGCCTTGTTCATTGCACCCAGTGGGGGTTTGAACCCATGACCCCTGCACCATTGCACAGTGTCTTCACCGTTGTACTACAGCTCTGTTTGTTTGTGTGCCCAGCAGCGCGACGCTTAGCCTTACCACGCGCTAATACGGACCCCGCACAGTTGCGCGACTTGCACAAGTACGGTCGCTTTCTCCTGTTTTTTTTTTCTTTTTTCTGCCTGAACCGCCCACTCCTTATATGGCACAGGCACACTAACGGGGCCCCGCACAATTTTAGAGTTTAGTAAACATGCCCCTATGTCATCAGTTATACCTAAAGCACATTCCATGGGCTCAGGGATGTTTTCTGGGCTATAGCTTTCCCACTGCATAGGGCCAGGACCTGGTCCTGTGTACGGGCACTGAGCCCCTGTGAAGCTGCTCTCCGAGCCTTGCCTTTGGGAAACTTCAGCTGCTGTGAGTTGGAGCTGCTTTTGGGTGTCACAGATAGCAGGGGCTGTGCTGGGGATTGCCTCCCACGTTTTCTGCCAGTAGGGATTCTCTAGCCTGTTGTAAGCCTGGCTTCTCCCATGGGGACCCACTTCTCTCCCTTTACCAAAGACAGGGTACTTATCTCTTTCCGTGGAGAAGATGGTTTCAAGCCCTTCTGCTTCCAGCCAAGGCTTTCTCTCTGCCTTGCACACTGCTTTCCTCTGTGAACACCGGTTACTGTGTTTAGCTGAATAAAACTCACTTCCTGCCTTCAGTGAGCAACCCTGGATGTGACCTTTGCTCTCTGTTGGCTTGGCTGTTTGCCTCAGTACGAGGACCCCTCTGGCTGGGAAGACTTTGTCACTGTCTTTCTTAGCTCTCCCGGGTTTATCAGCCTGCCTTTCTTCAGCCCTGGTTCTCCAAAGCAACGTGTCTTTCTGTAACTGCTTTGGAGTTCTTGTCTCACCTTCTCTCTGAGACTGACCTCTCAAACTCCTGGGCTGCACTTCAGTCCTAGCTCTCCAAGCCTGCCTGGAACTGCAGTCAGACTTCCTTTGGTCTCTGCTTTCCTCCTCAAACTCAAACTCCTGCTCCAGCCCTAGTCCAGGCTCCTGCTTAAGCTCTCCGTCTCTCTCAAGTTCCAGCTTGAGCTCTCGCTCAATTTCCAGCCTGAGCTCTTGCTCGGTTTCCAGCCTGCTCTGTGGGCTTTCCCACCTGTTTTTATCTCTCTGCTCATCAAACGTAGAACGTGAGTCTGGCTCCAGGTGAGCCTGATTGGAACCCTGAATTCTTACTGCGTCACTAAAGCCATGAGGAAAGTTTGTTTCCCTTTTCCCTGCCTCTCTGCATTGTGAATGCTGCCACTGCCCACGTGGCTTTAAGGTAAGCTCTTCTTTTATATTACTCTCTAATATTTCAGGGTCCGTGCTGTCTACCTCATGACAGTATGTGTCGTGAGTGGTGTATATGAGATGTCTGTGTGTGGTCAGGTGTGGATGTATGTTTGTGTTTATGGAGAGGGTGTGGCTGTGTACTTGCGGATATATTTTTCTCTTGGTGGTGTTTCTGTGGAGTGGAATTGGAGCATTGGGAGTAGAGGGAGATACGAGTTGGGAGAATAGAAGGGATGGGGTATAGTATATGGGGGTGTGGCTACTGTGTGCGTGTGTGGGGGGGGGGGCAGGTTTAAACAAGCACACTTTTTCCTCTCCTTGCCTTCATTCCCTCACCTATATCCTTCCCCTTCCTATTCTAAACTTTCTAGTATTACTCTGCCACTTTTGGCCTTTTACTTTATCATCCTGTCAGCTGGGGAATAGGAGGAAGAGGAGACTTCAGACTCTGATGACAGGCTGTTGCTCATTGGGTGGAAGGGCTTGATCGCCTTGCAATCCCACCTCTTTATTCTCCTGCTGGGGTGCCATGTCTTCAGATGGTAAGGCCTGGCCTCTTCATCACCTCACTATTTTTCCTCTACTGGGTTGCTTCTTCAGGTGGTAAGACCTGGCCTCTTCGCCACCTCACTGTTTTTCCTCTATTGGGTTGCTTCTTCAGGTGGTAAGGCCTGGCCTTTCCAACACCAATGAGTCCCCAACTCCTATTTTCTCTGTTTCTGTGTGTATATCTCTGTTGGTACATCCACAAACATACATGTGAATAGACAGATAGGCAAACAGACATTAAAAGGCTCAGTACAGGCACTCTCACTTCATACAAAATACAGTTACTAAAATAAATACATTAAATAAATACATTTATTGACTACTTTTGAGAGAAAACACTCCTTTTGTCAGGTCAGAGCAGAATGCAGTGTAGTTAAGTTACCCAGTTCCAGGAGGAAAACCTTTTGGAATAATCCTTGTTTTGAACTGCCATCTCACAGCACTAATCACTACTAACCAGAAACAAAAATCTCTCTCACCTTCTCACAGCAAAACAATACCTTTTAGCAAACTATTTCACCTAAAATACTTTTCAGCACCCATTTAAATATGCCATCTTTCTCCCTCTTTTAAAGTCAATTTGTCTTGCTCACCCACTGGTAGAAACATCTTGTGCTATTAGCTGTCTCCCAGGAAGGAGTTGTCAAAAATCCAAGACTAGCTTAAAATGGCACTCTTGCAACTGTGCAACTAAGACTCTAAGAGGCATGTTGACTATAAAATGCTGCTAGTGCAGGTGCAACTACCATCTGCCTCTGACCAGGCGGTAGTTGCACCCGCATTGCTAGAGTGTCACAAAAGCACGATCTGTACATGAGTCTTACTGAAGGAAACAGGAAGGGCAACTACACTGGAAGATAGAAAGACAGACACAAAAGACAGCAGAATATCTGGGCACCTGCCTAGGCCACCAGGGAGAAGGGCCCCAGATGGTGCAGCTGGCATGGCAGCATCCCACATCAGCCTGAAAACCCCCAAATCAGGGCCTGCAGCTCAGGAGTGTACTCAGCTGGGGCAGCAGGAAAATATCCACAGACACATCATGTCTGCATATGAATGGATATTTGTCAGAGGGCTGCTGGTGTTCTGTGCTGTGGAGGTATTGGGAGATGAGGCCTGTGTGCTTCAGCAGAGGACAGTGGGGGTGGGACATGCAAATTAAACATTGCACATACTGGGAACATGACAATGTGGGAACAAAAGGTGTTGTCCAATCCTGCCTTTCCTGCATGGGGGGGGGGGGGGGCATCTAGCAGTGTATATATGCACCTGGGTGTGGGGTGGGCATGCCACAGCCATTGACTAGATTCCTGTGGACAGAGGAGCCCTCACCCTGACTAATGGAGGATGTGGCTGATGCCTACCAGCTCTGAGCAGCTTCTTAATATTTCTAGTACTGAATATGGACCTTTTGTGTATGAGCACAATGATTAGTGCTCCTTCTCTGGTTCCTGTGCCCAGGGACTGAGGCTTTCCATGGACTTGGGGAGCTCTTGCAGTCTTCTCTGGCCAGTGAGCCTTTGGTTCCCTGACCACTGAGGTGTTTAGTATCAGGGATATTTGGGATTTGCTACCTCCATGTGGGAGCATGGGGCCCTTTGTGAGTGGATGGGCCTAGTTAATTCTCCTCTCAGTTGATATGACAGGGAACTCCAAAGGAGTGGGTGATAATAAAAGAAGGCATTGGGGTGTCACAATAGTAGTTATAGATGGTTAGGAGGGCTAGCTGATTAATATGCTGAGAGTGAGTGGGATGGGTGAATTGTATGGGATTAACAGGTCAAATAATTAAAGAGGAAAACCTGTGTGCAGAACTTTGTATATGATAGAGCAGGCTTTGAATTGGATACTGAAAGATCAGGGAAGCCAGTGAAGACTTCCTAGAACAGGAGAGATATGCACAAATGAGAGCAGTATGACTGTGGCAGTGCTCTAGACTTACACTATGCTCTAGGACAAGTAAATATTTGAGTTTGATAGCCTCCAAAGATGAATGAAAGGAGCTACTGCACGTGAATAAATGTTTGTAGGCATGTCTGGGAACGGAGTGGTAGGCATTATTGGAGTAACACTGGTGGTTAGTGTCTGTTGAATGTTCAGAATAATTTCTTAATAAATAATAAATAATAATAATAATAATAATAAAGTGTGTGACAAATATATTTCATATTTATTTTTGCGAAAAAATCTCCTAATTATCTGCTTCTACAGCAGCTGCTATTTCTGATCACCCTCCCATATTTAGCCTGCAGAGGCCACAAATATTTTTGGATAATTGGAGCCGTGAAGGCACATTTTACAATGGGATGTCCAAGTGCAATCTGGGATGTCAAAGCCAGAACTTCTGAAAAAAAAAGCAAGCACGGTTCCAGAAAGATGGATGTGCCTGATAGGGATGTCTATAGAAACATTTACTTAGACATCCCCAGAACAGCATCAAAGAACATAGATATATAACACCATAGTGGTGAAAGATGTAAGCTAAAAGCAGGGTGGCCAGGGCTCAAATACCAGTGTAGGTCTTTGCTCTTAGACTAGTTACTGAACTTTCCATCTTCTCTACTCATTGGATGTTCTAAGGCCAAAAGAAGCACTTTCCTGATACCTATTCATGCCTGCAGCAGGTCTAAATGTATAAGTGTCTGCAGACATCCCTGTTGTTCCTGAATTTGAACCCCCTTACCTATTTGGATGTCTCTGCACCAGAGATATCTGTAAATCTTGTTTGGGAGAAGTCTCTGTGATTTTGACATCCACGTGCACATCTTCAGACCTCCTAAATCACGAGTAAGCCTTTTAAAATGACCTCCATAGTTAACTAGAAGAGAGTTTTACCTAGAGAATGAAAAACAAAAGACCAAAATACGTTCAGAAAACTTTATGTAGTGTAATTATCATTCTATTTAATATTTATACCTATGACTGAGATATCACTAAGAGCCCTGAAACTAAGGGGGATGTTTACTAAAAGCCGCAAATGTGCGCGCCGCAAAATAGCGCACGGAAACGCGGCACTGAAACGCGAATAAACGCGTTTAAACGCCCCGCAAACGTGCGTGTCACCCCCGCACAGGTACGCGGCTCACTAACGGGCCCCGTACAAGTGCGGGCCCGCAAATGTGCGATAGAGGCGTGGAACGGCGAAAGGAGGGCGGAGGAAGGCTCCGGAGGGGCGGAGGGATGGGGTCAATGGGTGGAGAGTGGGAGGGGAGAGGCTCCCCGCACAGTAGCGGGCCCGAATTTGCATGTAAAAACTACCGCGAGTGAAACACTCGCGGTAGAAAGCATTTAAAGGGAAGAGAAACCATTTCCGTCAGCAATGTACAGGAAAACCGGGGAAACCAGCAAAACGTGAGCAGTGTGATACATGTGCACAGCACAAAAGTGAAAATAAAAATAGAAAATGACCACAACAGAACTATTACAAATAGTAACTCAGCTGGGGAACAGTTATAGTGATGGGCAAATACAGAAATCACACCCAGCAAAGCTCCAGAAAAAAGAAATGAAGTTTGGAAGGGTCTACTGAGAGGAGACTCTTCCAAAAACCATTTCCACGTTATGGAGCTTTCCTGGGAGTGTTTGCTATGGTTGCCCATTAATATCACTGTTGCCCAGCGTGGTGATATTTTGTCCCACATTTCCCGTGGTCATTTCCGGGGGTTATGTGCACGTTTGTCACCAGACAGGGTGCATATGCCCACAGTAGAATTGCGTAGAGCAGGGTTTGTGACTCCATCCTGCCAGGCTTACTGCCTCCAGGGGCTGCACTGTCTCTGTGGCCAAAGTGTGGTACAGCGGACAGAGTTATTACCTCTAGGACCAGAGGGCAGAGGTTCAAAACCCAGCTGGGGCACCTGCCAGCCCCGTCCCTATATTTTACCCACCACTAAATAAAGATAGCGCAGACACCCCTGTATGCATGGGGAAAACACCCATATTTTACCCAACACCGCACACACCCCACAACAATGGGCATTACCTACAGCCAAGTCCCCCAAATGCAGTCCCATACTGCCACATTGCAATCAGGTCAACTGCTTTTTCTGAGAGAAGTTCATGCCAGCATGTTGGCGGACAAGTACATGTGGTGCAGGGGGCAGTGGCTGCTAACCACAGAAGACAGAGGCCTAGCCATGTGCAGGCTGGCACAGTCCACTGCAACAGACAGGGCCTGCCGGATCCACAGTCATGGACAGTCCAGGGAATCCAACCAATCTGTGGCTACACAGTGGTGCAGTGCACACAGACAGTGCATACAAGAACAGAAGGTCACAGGTTCAAAGCCCAGCTGGGGCTACTGCCAATCCTGCCCACATATTTTTCCCACAACTAAACAGTGATAGTAAGGACACACCTTTCATGGCGGGGACATATGCAATGGTAAGACATCTATCTTTTACCCCACTGAGCACAGAAACCATGAACAGGGGCAGTACCTAGAGCAGAATCACCCAAATGCAGTCCTGGTGGGCCACACACCAGTCAGGTTCCATGCTGACACTCATACAAATGCCTGTGCTGTATATCTATGCACCACCCCCATGGCATGTAGATGTAGCCCATGCATATTCATGAGGGATAGCAGGAAAACCCGAACAGTGTGATGCAAACCTGGACTGGAGTTGGGAATCTGTGCCGTAAAGCAGCAGCCATCAAGGGCAGACACACCCACACCCACAGGCCCCATTGGCCAATGTCTCCTGGAAAGGCAGAACATTGGACCGTGCATGCAGCACCCACAACGAGCACTTGCATAACTTACCAATGTCACCCTACACCTGAGGTATACGGTACACAGCTCGGAGACGTTTGCTAGGAGCACAGGCAGGCAGTTATCCATACGTTACGTACATACTGCTAGTTGACCCCATCCAAACAATCTGTTAGGTGTTTGCGGGGCATGCTCCAGCCCTGGCCTCTGCCGGTGCTTACCACCCTGGGGAGTGACCACCAGCTGTAATGCGTACCATATCCATGCCATGCCGTGCTCAGGACCGGTTTGGTGGGCAAGGCTACTTACCCCCTCAATCGTAGCACCATGATGGCAGAGGTGTGGAAGTGTGTGTCTGTCTATACAGTGGGTGTTGGCTGCAAGCCCCTTCAACAGCCCGCACTGCCAGCACTGTTGCCAGTATTGGCCAGTCAATGTGCATAATGAGGTGCAAGGTACCATGGGTATAGCCAGGGCAGGGTGACGTGGCCAGGATGCATCTGCACTGGGCATAGGGCCCTGGCAGGGACATTGGCTGGGATATTGTAGTGTCCGGCCACCACCTACACAGACAGGGTGGCCAAAGCATGTCCTTCTGGGGGATCACGCTCACCCTGACTGTGCAGTGACCACAGCATGGCTAGGCCCCCCCCCCCCCCATAGTGCTGTATAGTAGTTCTCTCATGTGATAGATATGGGTTTCTCTTTGGGGCCCAGTCACTGATCTATCTGCTTGCTGTGTATGCAGACAGCCCAGTTCTGGGTGCATGCATCTCCATTGGGAACATGCACTATGGACTAACCAGCAGACTGTTTGTAGCTGGTAAATGTCTTGCTATTATGGCTTGCATGGTGCAGTGGCTGTTGGCTTGCTGCAGGGGAATATCTGGTGGTGGAGTGCAGCTTACCATACCCTGGGCTTATGTCTGTCTGCTATTGTGTTATGGCTGTGTATGGAGCTGCCTGCCTGGGGGGGTGGTGGTGTTCCTCAGCAGGACTGGGGTTGATGTTGCCCTCTACTGCCACCTTTGCAGGGAGGTAGAGTGTGGATCCCTTGATGGAGACCATGTTTGCCACGGGGGGTGCCTGATGGCGGCAGACAGGGATATCCATGGTGTTTGTGCAGAAACTAGCTATCTTAACACTGCTTTGGAACGCCCGCTTGGCCTCCATCAGCCATGGCAGGTGTTGTTGACCTGGTCCTGGCCACCTCATTGCACACTCAGGGTGAGCACAGTACCCGCACGATGTAACGGTGTGTGGCTACTCTGTGCCAGTAAAACACCCGGTCAGTGCCCCCTACTAGGCCAAGGTGCTGTGTGGGTGCACCCGGTCACTTCCCCCAACAGGGCCGAGGTGCTGTGGGGGTGCATTCCCCATCTTGTGTCCATCTGCGGACAGCTAATTTGCATGTGCAGTGCATCATGGGTACGGGTGGCCTAACCCTATTCTGTTGCCACCAGCAGACTGTCTGTGCGGTGACGTGTGTAGGCTATCTGCAGCCAGCCAGGGGCCTGCTTACAGCTATGGAGCTGTAGCGCAATGGTTACATCACTGCCTGTGCAGCCAGAGGTCATGGGTTCAAACCCACAGTGGGGCCCTTTGGTAGGGCTGTCCATAGCTTTATTTTTATTTACTGTACATATGTCTATGCCGGCAAGACCACCCTCAGCTTACTATACCCATTAGGTGCCTCTGAGGGTGCTTCATAGGGCGCCCTGTAGGCCACCTTATGGTTGCCATCCCTATAGGGTGCACTATACATTATCCTGTGTCGCAACATACATGCTGCCCTATAGGGGTCATTCAAGGGTGCCTTGGCGAACAGTGCACTGTAACATGTGCCTTATGGGCCGCCGTATGGTAACATGCTGGGAGAGTGCGTTTGCTAGTAGTGATAACAAAATATAATTATACAGCCTCCTACAGCACTCCTCAACATAATACATACTGCCTCAGCAGGCATTTTTCACTGGGCATTGTGAGGAGTTGAACCCCTGATCCCTGCACCATTGGTCAGTGTTTTAACCATTGTGCTGTGGCTCTGTTCCTGTGCTTGTGCATCAGCGCGCCGCCTTGTGCCTATCAGCGCGCCGCCTTCTGCCGCCCAAGGGGACCAGTGCGCCGCCTTCTGCTGCCCAGAAATAACTGTGCGCCGCCTTATGCCGCCCAAAAAGCACTGTGCGCCGCCTTCTGCCGCCCAAAAGTAACTGTGCGCCGCCTTATGCCGTTCCAAATTAATTTGCCTCCTAAAACAATGTTAATCATTACAGTTACTGCCTCAGCTGACCTTTGTCGTTGCACACACTGGGGGATTGAACCCATGGCCCCTGCACCATTGGTCAGTGTCTTCACTGTTGTACCACGGCTCTGTTGTTTTGTATACTCAGCAGCGCGCCACTTTGCCTTTCCACGCGGTAATGTCGACCCCCGCACATTAGCGCGACGCACACACGTCCGGTTGCTTACTACCGTTTTTTTTCTATTTTCTGCCTGAACCGCCCACTCCTTATAAGGCACACGCTCACTAGCGCGGCCCCGCACGTTAGGAATGTTTAGTAAACATGCCCCTAAGGGTGCCACTTTGTTGCTCTTTTGGTGCCATTTTGGGCCAAGAAATCTTGGCTAATTTGCTGGAGAAAATAAACCTAAAGAAAAGGATGAAACGGTAGGATAAAGATGGCATCCATTTCCGCCTCAACTCTATCCATAGGACGACTTTGAGCCCCGCCCTAATAGCAGAAATAGATTAGCAGGGGTTGGCTCTCAGGTAGATATGCCTACTATGCTAAACAAAATCAGATTCAGAAAACTGCAATTTAGTCAATGCCTGTGAGGGCAATGTTGCAAGATGTTTGGAAAAGAATGACTTATACAGATTATCTCATTAAGGGAGCGATGAGTCAAAGGGATATTTTTTTCTAAAGAGACAGCGCAGAAGCTACAAAGTCAGGAGTTAAAAATTCAACAGATGGATCAGAAAATAGGGAAGAAAAGCTATCATTAATATTAGAAACAGCCGTAGCTTGCAAAGATGCTAATTGATAGCATATCAATACATAGTTCTAGAACATTTGGAAAATATTCTTCAGAGTAAGAATTTGAGGGCTTTGAACTTTCCTAAAATGCACCAACTCCAAGTATCTTTAGAGAATAATTGAAAGAAATATTAATATTATATATTGCTGAACATTTGCCAGTTATAAATTGTTATTATGTATCTAATAGAGTTCCCTTAAATGTTTCTGCTGATTTGGCCCTTGATGTGGTGGAATCACCCTTAAGTGTGGATCTTTCCCAATTCTTGGAGTCTTCCCAGAAGGAGATTTCCTCTAGGGCCACTTTAGTGGTAATATTTGCAGTGCAACTTGATGAAGGATCCCATTTATAGAAGTGCCCTATGCAGTCAGCTTGGGTTTGGGCGCATGTTAACTGCATAGCCTGTAGCCTGTGGTAATTGTTATGAGTGACATAGCACGTTGATTTCCATGCTAACTGTGCCTCACACATTAGAACATGAAATTGCTGGGTTAGGGGTGGAGAGTGGGGGTGGTGAGCAGGGGACAGTCAACATGCGGGTAAACACCATGCGCTGTGACTCTTGCAATTAGTGTGGGTGCAACTACCTCCACCTCAATAGGTGAAGTTAAGTGCACCCTGTAGTACTGAACTGCACCATGCATTAACTGCCTGGAAAATGCTGTACACAACCCCAACAGTGATCATGGTGGCTTTGCACTTCACGCACCTTGATTTTGCTCATCATTGGCGCATTCGGTGAAAAACGTTGATTTTGAAAGTATATTTTCAGAAAAAGCAGGATTTGTTTTATGGTCAGAAGGTGACTGTTTCCTGGTACTTCACATGTGACCCAACTACATAGAAAGTTCTCTCTTATTTATTATTTATTTATTTATTGAACAGTTTTATATACCGCCTTTCCGAAAAATCGAAGCGGTTTACATAGAACAAAACTTGAACATTACATTGAAACTTATCCAAACAATTGAAATTACAGTGAACATTAAATTGTATATAATAAAGATGGTAATTTGAGGGTTACAATGCTGAGTAAATGCTGATTAGGTATATAGATCGTTTAAACATATATACAGATTTAAATATTCACAAATTTCAAAAATCTTATCACCTTATCTGAGCAAGGAAAAATGTATTGTAGTTCACTAGAATTATTAGTGTAAAGAGTGTGATAATGTGGAGAATTGGGTATTGTAAGATAGAGTAAGAAAAAGGAAAAAGTAAGTTGTGAATTAATGAATATGAGTATACATGAGTTTAAGTGGGAAATATTTCATCTATTGGGAATGAGTCTCCAAAGTACTCTATAAATTGGTGAGTTTTAAGATCTTTTCAAAATGCTGAAAGATCTGTGGTATCTGAGTTTATCTGGCAGAGCGTTCCATATTAAAGGAGCATTGAAGCTGAATGCTCTATTTGTTGTAGTTTCATTGAGTTTTGAAAAGTTGTTTGGAACAAGTAGTGTGTTCAGGTTCCTTTGTCTCACTGTTCTGGTCCTTGAATGAAATGTCAGTAGATCAGTTAGATATGATGGGGCTATATCTCTTATCAGTTGGTGTAAAGCATGTTTTGGAATACCTTGAAGAATTATGTTACTAAAATCTAAGTGAGGCAGGATCAGGGCTTGAAGGACTGATCTGAAGTCCAGATTTGATAATAATGGTTTTAGATTTTAAGATATCTTAATTTATTATATATTGTGTTTGTTGTATTCCTGATGTGTGTTGTTAGACTTAGCTCCGCGTCCGCCTTACCCGGTTACGGGAAGGCTGCGGGGCCATGTGCCCGCCAACCACGTTTAACCGGGGGGTGGGGCGGTGTGATGCATGGCCCCCGCCTCGGTGATTGAGGGGGAGAGGCAAGGAGAGGGGTTAGGTGCATTTTTTGAAGGCATTGGCTCCCGCGGGTGAGTGACGGTGCGGGAGCCAATGGCCGCAGAGCAGGTGGGTGGGGGCGCCGGAAGGAAACAGGAGCGTGCCGGGGAGCCCGACAGTCCGGCGAGGCGGAGGACGAGGACGGGCGTCCCCACACTCCCACCCACTGTTCCCTCTAAGCTGTGCACGTGTGCGCGCGCACACACCTCGCCAAGCGAGCGCACATGCTTTACGACAGAGCGCACAAAAATTGCACTTCTGATTCTGATAGAAAACAACACAGACGTCTTAAAATTTAAAAGTTGTTAGGTATTTACGGTTTTCACAAGTTCTACAATGTTTTCGAGTGCAATCAATGTGGTGTACATACTGTTTTCTGATGTGTAGTCAAAATTTAAAGTATATAGAGGGAGGAGTAGCCTAGTGGTTGGGGCAAGGTACTTCAGGCCGGACGGTCAGGGGTTCAAATCCCACTAGAGGACAGCAACCTTGGGCCGGAAGGACTGGGGTTTCTAGTCCCACAGATGCTCCTTGTGGTCTTGGGCAAGCCACGTAACCCTCCATTGCCCATGTTCCCTGTAAGTATTAGTGTATGTGTCTCACATCCCCGCGTGTTAAATGTATCCCCCAATTGTGTTGTGACCGCTTTGATTGAAGGATAAGGCGGTATACAAAACTGTCTAAATAAATAAATAAATATAACTCCGAGTGTCGTTATGTGGCGCACAAAAATTTAACCTTCCTTCAAAAGCTGCACAGCTGATATTTTATGCGCACACAGCCTACAGAAAATTAGAGGGAACATTGCTCCCACCCTTATGTTGGGGGGAATTCGAGAGGGGGGGGGTTGCAACTGGTTGGGTAGGGGGTTGAGGGCGGGATCCCGGAGGTGTCCAGGGTCCGGAGTATTGGCACTCTGCAGGGCGGGGGTGGGGTACCCCTGACCCGGAGAACCCCTCGGGGCTTTTGCTAGTAATATGGCGAAGCCGGAGGAGGGGGATGAGGGAGTTGCCGGGGGACGGTTCCCGGCAGAAGCGGGATGGAACTCACTTTGCTACTCACATGGCTGGTGAGGGGTCGTCCCGCTGCTGGAACCGGTATGGTGAAAGATGGTTGTTGTTAGATGGTGTGTATAATGTTATGTTAATAAAAGCTGCGACCAGTTAGAATGCCAACAACTTGTAGTTATGATTATTTCGGGGGTGTGGGCGGGTGAGGGGGTGGGGGGTGCGGTGGTGCAGGGGGGGGGCGTGATAGGGGCCTGAGCTCCGTGTCCGCCTTACCCGGTTAATTGTGTTTGTTGTATTCCTGATGTGTGTTGTTAGACTTAACGTTCTGTCTATGATAACGCCAAGGTATCTTATTTCATCTTTTATGGGGATGCTTATGTTTTCAATTTTTATTTCTGTTGGAGGGGTAAATTTTTGATTTCTAGAAACAAATAATGCTTCTGTTTTCCTGAAGTTAATGTGTAGATTGTGTTCATTTAGCCATTGCGTTATTTTAGTGAAGCATGATTTGATATTGGAGAAGTCCAGGGAGTCTATGTCCATAGGGAGATAAATCATAACATCATCAGCATAAATTGCATATTTTAATTTGCACTGTTGAATGATGTGGCATATAGGTTGTAAATATATGTTAAAGAGTAGAGCTGACAATGCAGAACCTTGTGGGATTCCTTGTTTTTGCATATAGGTTTTAGATGTATGGTTTCCTATTTTTACCTGTTGCGATCGATCAGTTAGACATGATTGGAACCATGCAAGAATAGTGCCATGTATAACAATCTGTTTGAGTCTTTCAAAAAGGATACGATGGTTAATTGAATCAAAGGCAGCCGATATATCCAAAAATATGAGTAATACTGCTTGTTTTGATTTGTCAATGTATTTTAGAATATCATCAGAGATAACTGCAAGAAGTGTTTCTACACTATGGTATGGTCTAAAGCCGTATTGGTGTGAATCTAAGGGGGCATGAAGTTCAATGTGATCCTGACTTTGATTATATACTATTTTTTCTATAATCTTTGCCATAAATGGAAGGCTAGAAATAGGTCTATATGAAGAGGGATCAAGATTGTCTAGTTTTTTGTTTTTCAGAATAGGTCTAATCGAGGCTCTCTTTAGGATGGTTGGCATAGTACCATGTGTGAGAGAAAAATTTGCTATATTTAGAATGTAGGGCACTAGGAGTGGTTTAGTGTTTTTGATCTTCAATTTAAAACCACAGGTTTTAGCTCTGGGAGCTAATTTTTTGATAGAGCTTCACAGAAATAAATATGTTTTTGCGGATTCATTACATTTAGAAGAGTTTTTGAAGGGGAAAGTGCATAATACTCTATTCTAGTGTTTATGCTTTATGACAGTTGAAGCAGATTGTTGCTTTTTATTGATTTGACAAATGTTACATTTACTTTGCTTGTGTTGTGATTATTTATTTATTTAATTTGATTAACCTCACACCTTTCCAGTATATGTTTTATGTGACGATTTCTGAGATATTATCCTGAATTTAGCTTTATTGTAAAAGAAAAGGCCTAGAATTACTAAAGTTTGCTACCACGTTTGCATGTACTAATGCCGATAACGTATGTTATTAGCAGCTAGGTCCCAGGCCTTGACAAACTTTCTTGGAATCTAGGAGCCATCTTAAAGATTTAAGAGTCGGCCACAGAGACCTCTGCCACAATGCCCCCCCCCCCCCCAAAAAAAAAAGGTATATCATAGCTCCTTTTTTAAGGTCCTCATTTACTATTTTCCATGGGAAAATAAAGTCTAATAAATCAGGCCTTTAACATGCCATTACACTATGCCAATATAAGGCAGCGACTCTTCTCCTCCTCCTCCAATGTGTAGAGTGCCAGCAGCATATCGGTGACCCTTTAGAGCTGCACTTGAGGCAACTTCCTTTTTTCTTTCATATTTCACCATGGCCTGGTAATAAGTGAAGCAAAACAAATTGTTCATAGCCCCCCAACCATCATCCAGTCTCTCTCTCTCTCTTTCACACAAACTCCTCCCCTGGCCTTCCGCAAGCATCTCTCTCTCTCTCACCCATAGGCCCCCCCAAGCCTTCACCCAGTGCCTCTCACCTGCTGCATTGTTGTTTGCTGTTGCTTTCTCACCGCGACCTCCTCTCTGAGAAGAGCTTGAGCTGCGCGGTGGTAGAAGTTCCAGCTGATCTTGCAGTTTCAAGTCTCTCAAGACTTCCACTATACATTCAATACAACAATCCAAGGGTAATGCCATGCACTCCAAGTGACCTGCAAATTTCCCTTCTCCACAACTAGAAATCCCCTGTAAGATGTGTAGGTTATTGTAAGTGTCAAAGAGAATGTCCTAGGGTAGTTTTTCTTTTTTGAAGGTAAGTATAAAGTCCAAGCATTAAAAGGCTACATGCTTTGTGCCAGCTACTGTATCTTCTGCAGGCAGTCAAGAGGAGTAAAATAATATGGGCATTTTTTTCAAAATGATATTTTCCTCTCCTAGCCTAAATACGTGTCCAAGAACACCTCCTCACAATCTAGCTAATTATATGTATGCAGTGAAAACCCTCACACACTTTCAGCTGATCAAATTTCTCAACTATCTAATTTCTCAACAAACTGGGATGTCCTACATGGAGCGGTGGGTTCACCCCTAAACAAAGACATGGGGAGGGGTGACCTGCACGGAGCGGCAGGTGCACCTACTCTTGCCATCTTACTGGGCAGACTAGATGGACCATACTTGTCTTTATCTGCTGTCATTTACTATGTTACTATGTAATTTTCAGACCTGGCAATCTAGATGTATTACTCCATTTTAACAAACCTTGAGGATTACAAGCTAACAAGTGCTAAAATTCACAACTGGCATTTCATATGCTAAAAATGGCAGATGTTATTTGCTGTTGTACACACTATTTGGGAGCAGTTTTACTAAAGAGCACACCGTTAGTGCATGTTTGAGCCACCATACTAGCACAGAGGCCTGCACTAACCTTTGGGGGTATATGCACCCATCCTTCTGCAGTTAGCACATTGGTAACATCTTGCGGTGCATTTACCGCCATCCCTTGAGGTCATGCCAAATGTACCCAGGCTAACTGCAACATTTTCCATAAGCACATGTCTATAAGACCTGCACTAACACCAATGAGCTGTCAATACCACATTACATCCCTAACCCGCCCAGTCCCCACATGATCGCTAACAGCAAGGCACACCATAAAGCCCATAGTAATGCTTATCACAGTTTAAAAAACATGCCACTTGGTGTTTTAGCACAAAGAATTTTATAAATTCTTTTGTACTTGCACACTTGCAATGAATACAATTTTATGCATAAAGGTCCATTTTGCATAGGGTGCCGGGGGAGGAATTGAGATGTCCAGGTCAGGAGATGAACAATTCCCCCTGTATTTAGCAAAAGATGATGCTGTATGCTAAAACCTTTGTAAAATATATAGAATAACACCCAGGAGTACATCTCCATATCCCATCACCTTCAGCAAGAACACAGAATTTAAAAAAAGACACTAAAGTCTATCCAATGCTCTGTCATTTGAATTGCTGCAACCAGGAATATCAAAAGTGTCCGGATGTAACAACAGGATAGCATAGCCCAAGTCAGGCCAGCTATTTGTTAAGGGGATGATGGGAGAGGGGGTGGGAGAGATCAAGTCTCCCTCTCTTATACAAGCAAAGCCCCCTCCTTCCTTTCATACATCTTCTTTGAACATTAGCATAGCTCCCATGCTGCCATTTACACCTCTAGACATTTCTAAAATGACCCCAATAGCATTTGCATTAATAATTGTGTTAGTGCAATACAAAATGCAAAATATCTCATAATTACTACATTTAATAAAATGTGCAAAATTGGCTTTGCCAAGCTTTTGCCCCCAAAAAATCATACTTCAATGAAGTGTAGTTGATGGTTTAGTCAGTCATCTCCTCTACTGAATAAATTCTATCCACCACTCCTTAGGATAACCATAACGAACATGCATGATAATGCATGCCTAAGTTAGCTGAATTTCTACCAAGCTCAACTATGCAGATTCCACTCAAAAACAATATTTTACAGAAAAATAGAAATAGGGGCATGTTTACTAAAAACCGCCAATGTGCGCAGCCGCACAATAGCGCACTAAAAGCGTATTTAAGAGCGCTTAAGCACCCCGCAAACATGCGATGAAGCCCCGCACCCTTGCGCGTCACAGTAACGGGTGCCGCAGAAGTACGCGCCCGCAAATGTCCGATAGAGGCGTGGAAAGGCTAACGGAGGGCGGAGGAAGGCCCCGGAGGGGCGGAGAGAAGGGGTTAATGGGCAGGTAAGGGGAGGGGACAGGCCCCTCGCACAGTTGCGTTGCCGAATTTACAAGGGAAAAATAGCGCGAGTGAAACACTCGCGGTAGAGGGCATTTAAAGGGAAGAGAAACCATTTCCGTCAGCAATGTACAGCAAAACCGGGGAAAACTGTAAAACGTGAGCAGTGTGATACATCTGCACAGCCCAAAAGTGGAATTAAAAATAGAAAAGGACCACAACAAAAATTGTAAACATAGTAAGTCAGCTGGGGAACAGTTATAGTAATGGGCAAAACTAAAAAACACACCCAGGAAAGCTCCAGCAAAAAGAAATGATTTTTGGAAAGGTGTACGGAGCGGAGACTCTTCCAAAAAAATTTCCTTTTTCTTGGAGCTTTCCTGGGAGTGTTTGCTATGGTTGCCCATTAATATCACTGTTGCCCAGCATGGTGATATTGTGTCCCCCATTTTCCGTGGTCATTTCCGGGGTTTATGTGCACGTTTGTCACCAGACAGTGTGCATGTGCCCACAGTAAAAATGCGTAGAGCAGGGTTTGCGACTCCATCCTGCCAGGTTTACTACCTCCAGGGGCTGCACTGTCTCTGTGGCCATAGTGTGGTGCAGCAGACAGAGCCAGTACCTCTAGGACCAGAGGGTCAGAGGTTCAAATCCCGGCTGGGGCACTTGCCAGCCCAGTCCCTATATCTTACCCACCACTAAACAAAGATAGCGCAGAATCCCTTGTATTGCAGGGAACATAAGCATGGGGAAAACACCCATATTTTACCCAACACCGCACACACACCACAACAATGGGCATTACCTACAGCCACGTCCCCCAAATGCAGTCCCGTACTGCCACATTGCAATCAGGTCATCTGCTTTTTCTGAGAGAGGCTCATGCCAGCATGTTGGCGGACGAGTACATGTGGTGCAGGGGGCAGTGGCTGCTAGCCACAGAAGACAGAGGCCCAGCCATGTGCAGGCTGGCACAGTCCACTGCAACAGACAGGCCCTGCCGGATCCACAGTCATGGATGTTCCAGGGAATCCAGCCAATCTGTGGCTACACGGTGGCACAGTGCACACAGACAATGCATGTTAAAACAGAAGGTCACAGGTTCAAAGCCCAGCTGGGGCTACCACCAATCCTGCCCACATATTTTTCCCACAACTAAACAGTGATAGTAAGGACACACCTTTCGTGGCGAGGACATATGCAATGGTACTACGTCTATCTTTTACCCCACTGAGCACAGACACCATGAACAGGGGCAGTACCTAGAGCAGAAGTTCCCAAATGCAGTCCTGGTGGGCCACACACCAGTCAGGTTCCATGCTGCCACTCATACAAATGCCTGTGCTGTATATCTATGCACCACCCCCATGGCATGTAGATGTAGCTCATGCATATTCATGAGGGACAGCAGGAAAACCCGAACAGTGTGATGCAAACCTGGACTGGAGTTGGGAATCTCTGCCGTAAAGCAGCAGCCAACAGGGCCAGACACACCCACACCCACACCCACAAGCCCCATTGGCCAATGTCTCCTGGAGAGGCAGAACATTGGACCCTGCGTGCATCTCCCAATACTAGCACCTGCATACCTTAGCAATGTCACCCTACACCTGAGGTATACGGTACACAGCTCTGAGACGTTTGCTAGGAGTACTGGCAGATAGATATCCATACGTTACGCACATACTGCTAGTTGACCCCATCAGAACAATCTGTTAGGTGTTTGCGGTGCGTGCTCCAGGCCTGGCCTCTGACGGTGTTTACCACCCTGGGGAGTGACCCCCAGCAGTACTGCGTACCATATCCATGCCTTGCCGTGCCCAGGACCGGTTTGGTGGGCAAGGCTAATTACCCCCTCAATAGTAGCACCATGATGGCATAGGTGTGGAAGTGTGTGTCTGTCTATACAGGGGGTGTTGGCTGCAAGCCCCTTCCACAGCCCACACTGCCAGCACTGTTGCCAGTATTGGCCTGCCAATGTGCATAATGAGTAGCAAGGGACCATGGGTACATCTCAGACAGGGTGGGCTGACCAGGATGCAGCTGCACAGGGCATAGGGCATTGACAGGGACATGGTAGTGCCCGGCCACCACCTACACAGACAGGGTGACCTCTGTATGTGCTGCTGGGGGATCACTCTCACCCTGAGTGTGCAGTGATGGCAGCATGGCTAGGCACACCCATAGTGCTGTATTATGTTTCTCTCCTGTGATATATATGGGTTTCCTGTTGGGGCCTCTTCACTGACTTATCTGCTTGTGTGTGCTGTCACCCCAGTTGTGGGTGCATGCATTTCCATCAGGACCAACCAGCAGACTGCACAGATGGTATGTGTCTTGTTGGAGTGCTGTGCAGTGGCTGATGGCTTGCTGCAGGAGAATATCAGATGGTGGTGGGGTGCATCTGTGAATATCCAGGCCTAATGTCTGTCTGTTGTGTTATGGATGTGTGTGGAGCTGCTTGGACTGCCCTGTGGGGTGTCTGTTCCCCAGCAGGGCTGGTGTTGATGGTCCACTCTGCTGCCATCAGAGGGGGGGGGGGGGGGTGCGTTCCACTAACTGAGGCAGACAGAGATCTCCAAGACGGAGAATACTATGGGCAAAATATTTAATGCAATTAACGTGGTTAGCAGACATACTAACTGCATTAGTCATGGTGACGGGGATATTCAGCAGCACTAACAGACAGATGTCACTGCTGAACACCCCAGTGTTAGCCGGTAAGCATCGGGACATTCTGAGGGGGTGGGGGGGGGGGGGTGGAGAAGAGGCGGCACTCAGTGATAATCAGGCAATAATGAAATTCAGCCACTACCTGGTTATCTCTAGGCAGCAAAAGATAGGCATCTTAAAGGGTGGTCTAATTTTCACCACTTTAGCTTATGTTAAAGAGAAAGCAGATGTTGCAGAATCGTTTACATCTAACTATAAATGCCCTTTTGTTTTCTTAATGCTAGCTCTCCCATTTAAATTATGTTATATTGAGAAAGTGATGTAATTTTGACAAATGCACTCTTAATTTCTAATACTTTACTACAAATTCTAAGGGTTTTAAGACAGAGGACTGTAACTAAAGCATGTATCTCCATACAGTGATCTTATATTTCCAGTTGAATGCACTCCATTTTCTTTACAGTTTTACAAAACATATTTTAAAACTCACACTTAAAACTGACTACTGCAAATATTTCTGTAAGTCTTTTTTTAAGTCTTAAATTGCAAGTAAATACAGACATTAAGGGCCCAATATTCTTCTGGGCAGGCTACGCACCTCGTCATATGTGGCACTGTCATTCAATATCCGGGTATCGCTGCACAATCCGGAAGCTGCCAAAGCTAACCAGGGAGCAGTGATTTTGCATGCTGCCCGGTTAGTGCCTGGTTTTCCTCGTCTATCTTTTCAGCGCAGAGCACTAACCGGGCAGCATGCGAAATCACTGCTGCCCAGTTATCTCATGTCCCTGCCACTGCTCTGCCCCGGAACGCCCCCCATATGCCCCGAGACTAGCTGGATAGCATCTGAAAGCGTAGGGGACATATATGGGGATATTCAACGGCATTACCCATGTAAGTGCCATCGAATATCCCCATCTAAGGCATTTACATGGTTTACTAGGCTGTAAACTGTGTAAATGTCCTTTGAATATCGAGCCCTAAGATAGTTAAATTTCAGCTTAATAACCCATTCTCTACGATATGCCAGAGGGTTAGAACTAGAACCAGAGCTCAAGGGTTATAGCACTAAACAGCTAAGTTTCGTATATTTGAAAATAAAGAGCCTCATTTTCTAAATTGCACTATGGTGTTAGGGCGTGGTAACACCATTAATGCATGTTAATTTAGTGCAGGTCCCATTTTATTCAATGGGGAATTTTAGAAGGGATGCCCAAGTGCAGTCTGGGAATTCTAAGCCAGAATGTCTGAAAAAAAAAGCAAGCAGGCACATCTAGGTGCAGACACGATTTCAGAAATGTGGGTTTGCCTGATATGGACATCTGTGGGGGCATCTACATAGATATGCCCAGAGCCATATTTCAGAAGCTAGATGACTAGGATAGCTCAATGGTTTGAGTAGTGGGCTAGTAACAGGGCAGCTAGGGTTCATATTCCCTTGCTGACATTGTGCTGAGTACTGGGGATGATTTTCAGATGCCCTTTTGTGCCTGGAGCAGGTCTAAACTTTGACGCGACACTGGATGTCCATGATGTTTCTGAGATCAGGCGGGGATGTCCAGGTATCTGGGAATACCACAGTCATGTCACCACCATGCCTCTATTCAGACCTGGACATTGTCATGGTGGGGACCCCCCAGAGTCGGCTTCTAAAATGACTCTGGAGATGTCTCTGTGCCCGTTTTCGGATGCCCAAAGGATGACTAGGGCTTCCAAAGATCCCCTAAGTGCATGTTAATGGTATGAACACACATTTGCATAGTTCAGAGTGCACTTTAGTGAATAAGGTCCTAACTCATGCTATAAAAGTTGTGCTATTATGTTCATGAGAATATTTTAATATTTTAGGAATAAAAAAAAGTTAGCTACCTACAACTCATGAGTCCAGTGTGATTAATATCTTATTTTATGCTATGTCTTTTGGAGAGGATAAATGCAATAGGTTGATCTCAGTGATTATACATTGAAGCAGGGTTTTTATTTATTTATTTTATTTATTTATTTATATGAATGCTTTTTATAGACCGGTCCTTCCATCAATCAGGGGTGGTTTACATAGAACTGATTAGTTAATATAAAGGTCCCGATATTCAGCATTGACATGTCCCTTTGGTCACGTGTCCCCTTCGACCATGTGCCTGAGGCTGCATAAGAGTTCAGTAGTTTTTATATACAGGGTGGCCCAAAAAAAGTGAGAACATCTCGTAGCATATAAGTTATTTAAAAATTCAAAAAGACAGATGTAAACGATTGACACATTAAAAAAAAAAAGATGGTGACCGGAAATTGTCAAAATCAAGACGTCATATAGCTAAAAAAGGTAAATAAACTATTTAAGCTTTTAATTGACAAGATGTTCTCACGTTGTTTTGGGCCACCCTGTATACTGCAGGCTGCAATAGATGACAAACTCACCGGCACCACCATTAACAGTTTTAACACACCGGGAGCCCCCTTCTTGCCATTCACGCTGCCTTGCCCAGTTACAAGGAACCTTCCCTTTCCCATATCTAGTGATTTTGTGGGTTGTAATCTGCACTGTTTCTTCAAGCCCTGGACTATTTCAGATTGAGGATTATTTTATTGTAAGGCAGATAAGCAACCTTATCTCGACTTCGGTAACAATCCTGTGCCAGGTTTCTTTATGTCCTGCAGTTTGGAGCTGTTAAATTATCCTATTCTATGAGTGATGGAGTGGAGACTGAAATTTGTGAAAATGCCCCAAGAGTTTATTTTTCTTTCGTATTTTTACAATATGTTGCTTTTTGTAATGAATACACATCACTTTCTTTTTTTTTAATGTTTATAAAAGTTGTCTCTTCTATCCCGGGAGTAAAAATTTTCTATTTTTGTGTTAATTTACTTTTCTTCTTGAGCAGGGAAATTAGTTTATTTTATAAACCATACTCATGTGTAAAACATTGATTAACATGTATAAATGCACTATTTTAAGTAGCTCAAACCTAAAAGTATAGACAATGCAAGCTAGAATTTGGACAAAGCTTAGGTAGAGGCGTGATTTATATGCATATAAAATAGCAAGCATATAGGTGCCTATGTACCTTTATAACATAGGCTAAAAATAGGCAGCTTCCTGCCCTGTTATAAAATGAATGCTTTGCAAATTATGTAGAGGTTGAAGTATGGGCAAACGTATTTGGTTTCTTGCTTTTAGCTGAAGCTGGCGTAATGGCAGAAGGTGTGCTTAACATGCTTCCTCCATCTAATTCCAGATGTTGATGGTAGTAGAGTGACTTTGCATATTCAAAAAGTAATAATGCAGACCTTGTACATTATAAAGAAGCTGATGATATATTTCACAATTCTGAACAGCATCTAGCTGTTCAACTTTTTCTTGATACTCAGAACTGAATGGTTACAGTTTTATGCAGGATTTCTACCCCCCCCCCTCCCCCCCATCCCAAGCTGATAGTGCCTTCATTCTTCTTTCTACTTTTCTCAGTCAGAACAGGGCTGGCATCTGGTGCCATGAATTTTCAATCAGAACTACCTAGGGGATTTTCCCTTATTTTATTTCTATATTTGTCCAGCATCCCAAGGCTGTTGTACTACTAAGGTGACATTTTGCTGCCTGTGTATGCAGTGCATGAGAAAAGACAGACATACAAATGCCCCAAACAGACAAAACATTTTTTTTGTACATTACCCCTTTTAAAAAAAATTTTAAATGTTGAACCTTCTCTATAATAAACTCCCATATAACCCCCACTGTACAAAGGTTTATTTAGATTCATAAATAATGATCTGCTCTGACAAAAAAGAATACAGACTGGAATGGCAAGACTCAAGGAAAAAAATCAGATAAAGGTAACGGAAACTTCTTTTTAAGAAAGAAAAAAGCAGGAGAGGCAGATTCCAGTGGGAAGTTGGAACAACAGATGTCTGCTGCAATCTGCAAAGATAGGTGAAAGACGACAGAGGCAGTGGAGGGCGGCAGCAGCAGTGGTAATGCAGGAAGGCAGCAGGTAAAGCCAGCAGAACGGAGTAACAGGCACACCCTAGTCCTACTTAAGAGGTTTATACAGCAGGTTTTGGAACATACTGATTCAGATGAATCATCATGTGAGGAATTTTGAGAATTGGAGCATATGAATATTTTATTTTAGTAATTGAGGAGGGTTTGGATAAGCTAGTTGCTATTGAAATAAGTTCTGAAAAGCTATGGAAAGAAGGGCGAGATACTGACAAGGCCAAGGGTACCCCCAAGGAGGTGAAAGTAGAGGAGAGTGTAAGCAATAAACATACTGGGTCAGAAAAAGTCCATCAAGCCCAGTATCCTGTTTCCAACAGTGGCCAATCTAGGTCACAAGTACCTAGCAGTTTCCCTAGAAGACACACAGGTTCCACAATGCTTGTATTGGGACAAGCAGTGGATTTCCCGGGTCCCCTTTAATAATGGTTTATGGATCTTTCCTCCAGGAACTTGTCCAAATCTTTTTTAAACCCAGTTACACTAGCAGCTTTTACTACATCCTCCGGTACCAAATTCCAGAGTTTGTGCATTAAGTGAAAAAATATTTTCTCTTATTACTCTTAAATGGGTTACATTGTAGCTTCATTGCATGTCCCCTAATCTTTCTACTTTTTAATGGAGTAAACAACCTATCTATGTTTACCTGTCCTACTCCATTGATTTATAGACCTCTATCATATCTCCCCTCAGCTATCTCGTTTCCAAGTTGAAGAGTCCTAACCTTTTAAGCCTCTCCTCATAGGGGTATTCTTCCATCTCCTTTACCATGTTTGTGGCTCTTCTCTGTACCTTTTCTAATTCTGCTATATCCTTTTTAAAATATGGCGATCAGAATTGCACATAATATTCAAGGTGAGGTCGCATCATGGAACGATACAGAGACATTATAATATCCTTGATTTTATTTTCCATTCCTTTCTTTATGATTCCTAGCATTCTATTTGCTTTTTTTGGGCACTGCTGTACACTGGATGGATGTCCCTGAACTCTCACCTTATGGTCTACCTTCAGTCCCAATTCCAGCAGTAGCAGTCCCCAAGGATGCAGAGAGGTATACTTTTAAAATTAAGAGCTGTGGAGGTATTTTATGGTCTGAAGGATCAGAAGGTTTGTAGAATGTACTCACAGTCATACAGTGGGTACTTGCAGCCCATCTCACCTTCGTGAAGTTGGATGCAAAATCCCGCCCTTAAAGTGTTCTGTCACTTTAAAGCTATTTTTTCCTAAAAATCCTTTGTTTTCCCTTTTTACTATTTCAGTGAATTCTAGATTTTCTTTTCTATTTCTTCCTTTCTTCCTGTTCGGTCTGCATTCATTCCTTTTGACCTGTTGACCTTTTGTATGCCCATGTCTGCAACTATCGGCCTGGGACTTGCCAGATTTATTCCTTGTTATCTGACCTCTATCCCACTTATTCAGTTAGAACATAAGAACATAAGAAATGCCATACTGGGTCAGACCGAGGTCCATCAAGCCCAGTATCCTGTTTCCAACAGTGGCCAATCTAGGTCATACGTACCTAGCAGTTTCCACAAAAGACACAGGTTCTACAGTGCTTGTACTAGGCCAAGCATTGATATCCTGGGTCCCTTTTTAATAGTGGTTTATGGACCTTTCCTCCAGGAACTTGTCCAAACCTTTTTTAAACCCAGCTATACTAACAGCCCTTACTACATCCTCCGGTAACAGATTCCAGAGTTTGATTACACGTTGAGTGAAGAAATATTTTCTCCTATTTGTCTTAAATAGTTTACCCTGTAGCTTCATTACATGTCCCCTAGTCCTTCTATATTCTGATAGCGTAAACAATTGATCCATGTTTATCCGTTCCACTCCATTCATTAATTTATACACCTCTATCATATCTCCCCTCAGCCGTCTCTTTTCTAGGTTAAAGAGCCCTAACCTTTTTAGCCTCTCTTCATAGGAGTAGCCTTCCATCCCCTTCACCAATTTGGTGGCTCTTCTCTGTACTTTTTCTAAAAAATCTATGTCCTTTTTAAGATACGGTGACCAGAATTGCACACAATATTCAAGGTGCGGTCGTACCATGGAGCGATACAGAGGCATTATAATATCTTTTGTTTTATTCTCCATCCCTTTCCTTATGATACCTAGCATTCTATTTGCTTTCTTGGCCGCCGCTGCACACTGGGCGGAGGGTTTTAACATGTTATCCACGATGACTCCTAAATCTTTTTCCTGGGTGGTGGTTTCTAATGTGGAGCCTTGCATCGTGTAACTATAGTGTGGGTTGTTCTTTCCTAGGTGCATAACTTTGCACTTGTCCACATTAAATTTCATCTGCCATTTGGATGCCCAGTCTTCCAATTTATCCAGATCCTCCTGCAGTTTTCCACAATCCTCTTGGGTTTTAACAACTTTAAACAGTTTTGTGTCATCTGCAAATTTGATAACCTCACTAGTTATTCCCTTTTCCAGGTCATTTATGAATATGTCAAAAAGTAGCGGACCCAGTACAGATCCCTGGGGTACTCCACTATTCACCTTTTTCCATTGGGAATATTGGCCATTTAGCCCTACCCTCTGCTTTCTATCTTTTAACCAGTTCCCGATCCACAATAGTACACTGCCTCCTATCCCATGACTTTTTAGCTTCGCCAAAAGTCTCTGATGGGGGACCTTGTCAAAAGCTTTCTGAAAGTCCAGATACACTATATCAACCGACTCACCTTTGTCTACCTGTTTATGCACACCTTCAAAAAAACAGATCAGATTAGTAAGACAAGATCTTCCTTGTCTAAAGCCATGTTGGCTGTCTCCCATTAGGCCATGACTATCTACATGCTGTGTAATTTTGTTCTTTATGATGGTTTCTAACATTTTCCCTGGTACTGACGTCAGGCTCACCGGTCTGTAATTTCCCGGGTCACCCCTGGAACCCTTTTTAAAAATTGGTGTTACGTTGGCGACCCTCCAATCTTCAGGTATTACAGATGATTTAAATGAAAGTTCACAGATTACCAATAACAGGTCTGCAATCTCATATTTCAGTTCTTTCAACACTCTGGGATGTATACCATCCGGTCCAGGTGATTTGCTACTATTCAGTTTATCAAATAGTTGTAATATATCTTCTCGGTGTAGCGATATTTCTCTCAATTCCTCTGCAGTATCACCTTTAAATACTGTCTTGGGTAACATCCCTACATCTTCCTCAGTAAAGACCGAAGCAAAGAATTCATTCAGTCTCTCTGCTATAGCCTTGTCTCCTCTTACTGCCCCTTTTACCCCTCTATCATCTAATGGTCCAATTGACTCTCTCACAGGCCTTTTGCTATGAATGTACTTGAAAAAGTCTTTATTTCGTGTTTTTGCTTCCGTAGCAAGTTTCTTCTCAAATTCCCGCTTTGCCTGCCTTATCAATGCTTTGCATTTAACTTGCCAGTGCTTGTGCTGTTTCCAGTTTTCATCATTTGGCTCTTTTTTCCATTTCCTGAAGGTTGCTCTTTTGGCAGCAACAGCCTCTCTGACCTCACCTTTAAACCATGCTGGCAGTTTTTTGGACTTTCTTCCACTTTTCTTAATGCGTGGAATACAGCTGGTCTGGGCTTCGAGGATAGTATTTTTAAATAACACCCAAGCTTGCTGTAAGTCTTTAACCTTTGGAACCGCTCCTTTTAGTTTTTTCCGAACTATATTCCTCATTCTATCATAGTCTCCCTTTTGAAAGTTAAAAGGTAGTACTGTGGATTCCTTTACTATCTGTCCTCCACTGATTAAATCAAACATGATCATACTATGATCACTATTGCCAAGTGGTCCCAACACCCTTATTTCTTGCACCAGATCTGGCGTTCCACTAAGGACTAGGTCCAGTATGGCTTCCCCTCTGGTCGGTTCATGAATCAGCTGCTCCAAGAAGCAGTCATTTATTTCATCTAGAAACTTTATCTCTTTAGCTTGTCCTGCTGTGACACTGTCCCAGTCGATACCGGGGTAATTGAAATCACCCATTATTACTACTCTGTTGTGGCTTTTGTTAGCTTCCTTGATTTCTTTGAGCATTTCATCATCCATTTGTTCATTCTGGCCAGGTGGTCGATAGTATACTCCCACTGCCATCACCTTCCCCTTCATAAATGGAATTTCAATCCATAGAGATTCTACAGCAAATTTTGTTCCCTGCAAAACTTTAATCCTTTCTGACTCAATGCCCTCTCTAACATAGAGCGCAACCCCTCCACCAATTTGTTCAGCTCTATCATTACGATATAGTTTGTATCCAGGTATCACAGTATCCCACTGGTTATCCTCCTTCCACCATGTCTCTGAGAGTGCAATCATATCTAACCTCTCATTTAGTGCTATATATTCTAATTCTCCCATCTTATTGTTTAGACTTCTAGCATTGGCATACAAGCATTTTAGAGACTGTATTTTATTAATATTAATCTGGCTATTGGTAGGCATGGGTAATTGGGAATCCTTATGCTCTGTCTGCTCCTTACTCAAGGGCATTTGGGCTACTATACTCCCTTTTGGTACCTCACTGCTTTTGGTAGTATCCTTCAAGGATACCTTTGTCCGAACCATGCGCTCCTGGGTGACTGTCGGCTTTCCCCTATTTTCTAGTTTAAAAGCTTCTCTATCTCTTTTTTAAAGGTTAATGCCAGCAGTCTGGTCCCATCCTGATTAAGGTGAAGCCCATCCCTTCGGAAGAGCCCCCCCTTTCCCCAGAATGTTCCCCAGTTCCTAACAAATCCAAAACCCTCATCCTTGCACCATTGTCTCATCCACGCATTGAGACTCCGGAGCTCTGCCTGTCTTTTGGGTCCTGCACGTGGAACAGGAAGCATTTCGGAGAACGCTATCCTGGAAGTTCTGGATTTCAACTTCCTACCTAAAAGCTTAAATTTAGCCTCCAGAACTTCCCTACCACATTTTCCTATGTCATTGGTACCAACATGTACCAAGACAGCAGACTCCCCCCCAGCACTATCTATGATCCTATCTAGGCGGTGCGTGAGATCTGCTACCTTCGCACCAGGCAGGCATGTTACCAGGCGATCCTCACGTCCACCAGCCACCCAGCTATCTACATTCCTAATGATTGAATCACCAACTATAACAGCTGTCCTGACCCTCCCCTCATGGGGACATGGCCCTGGAGAAACTTCCTCGGTGCGAGAGGGTTTTACATCACCTGGAGGACAGGTCCTAGTTACAGGATCACTTCCTGCCACACCAGGGTGATGCTCTCCTGTCACGTGACCTCTCTCCTCCATGGCAACAGGGATGCTGCCAGACTGGAGGTGGGACTTCAGGACTATATCCCTGTAGGTCTCGTCCATGTACTTCTCTGTCTTTCTTATGTCTTCCAGGTCTGCTGCTCTAGCCTCTAGAGAACGGACTCGTTCCCTGAGAGCAAAGAGCTCCCTGCACTTAGTGCATATGTAGGACCTCTCACCAACTGGGAGAAAATCATACATGTGACACTCAATGCAAAAGACTGGAGAACCCCCATCTCGTTGCTGGACCTCTGTCTGCATCTTAGTTTAAAGCTTGTGTTTAGGTCTTTTAAATTCGGTATATAATAAGGATTGGTGTAGATGCTTATACTAATAAAAGTGTATCTAATACCCCTAATACACCCTGTGTACCTGAAGCTTAATTAATCTCAGGTCCTCTGTGTATGACTGATTTGGATTAAGAGCTGCACCTGAGAGCAGCCCCTTTCCTCTAAGATGTGCAAGTACCTATAAAACTACAAGTTCTTTACCTGTTTTGTTTCCCCACCCCTCATTTTCAAGAAATATAAGACATATATATTGTTAGCTCTCCGTGTCTGCTGACAATTTACACTGGGCCCCATGCTAAGCTGGCATATTTACCTCTTGTTATGTCCTCTCTCTATATACTCTGCTGATAAATGTGTTTTCTCTCGCATTTCTTCCATCTGATGTCATCTAATACCTCTGGCAACTCACTAGCACCTCATTACAATTGCCAGCATTTAGATAGCATTCTTTTCTATTAATCCTTTTTCTTCTGGCCCCCACGCTAGTCCTCTTTCTGACAGTGGCATGCTTCATCATTTGCAAAAACATCTCTTAAAGCTGGTTTCCATCAGAAGGTACTGGTGGATTTCATCCTCCATTCCAGGTAACAGCAGTAGGAAACCTACAGCAAAGAAGAAGTCAATTTTCCAGGTTGAGACCCTGCTTCCTCCCCCAGCGAGGTGACAAGTGATCAGCCCTGATGGGGTGGTGTGTGGCATCACTCTTCCAGGGAAAGAGATAGGCAGCATTGATGTTGGTGACATGGTGCATCCAAGAAATGATTGTCCTTAGAAGACCAGTCTCAGCATGTAATTGAGAATGCAGGGGTCAAATGGTGGCTGCTCCTCTCAGCCCCCAAATATCAGATGCCCTCCAGGAGAACATTTTGTAGACAAAATGATTTGCAGGAGACCTTGAAGCATTGATGTCACGAATGCTGATCTGCCCAATAAATCTCAATGCCTAATCTTGGCATTACCCCTCCCAACACCAGTGCCGACTCTTCTCCTCTTCATTGGCAGAAACCCTCCAAGGCAATGTTGCTGCTGTTTGACCATCTCATGTTATTTTGGGGTCTTCATGCCATTTTTTGGGCTCCTTTGATACTCTTGTCATTGCTTTAAAGTATCCATGCTATATCAGAGTGGTCATTTGCCCCTTTTTAGGTGCCTTTAGGTGCTTAATCCACTGTGCATGCTGCTTTTGCCTGTCTCATGGTGGCTTGGGCTATTCATGCTCCTGTAAGTGCGCTTTGTCCCTCTTTTTTGTGTCATGAAGTGTTCATGGTATCTTAGGGTGCTGATGCCTCTGCCTGCAGATACCTGCCAGCATGCCTCATAAAAACTGTATGAAAATCCCACTGTTGGCGCCAAAGTTACTTTCCCCATTGATTTTTTTTCTCTTTTAATATATTTATTGAGTATACAAATACATTCAAGAAAAGATGAATGAAAGCAAAATGGCAAACAAGTAACATTAATAACAACAAGCATAAGCTATTAACAAGGAAAAATGAACATTAGCCTAAATTGGCCTACAATTATTTAAAAAGAGGAGGCACCAGGAAAAGTTACATTAACTTAGGAAAAATAAGCATATCATAGAGGTGCGAGACTTATGTGTCAGAACAACCACAAGATCCTCCCTAGCCACAAGAAATTCCAGCAGCTGGCGGGGCTCAAAAAACAAATATAATTTCTCTTTATAGGAAACATGACATCTAGCGGGAAATTTCAACAAAAAAAGTCCCACCAAGGGAAAGTACCCTGGGCTTAAAACCCAGGAATTCCTTTCTCCTCAGCTGGGTATTCCTAGCAAGATCAGGAAAAATGCAGACATGAAAGCCCATAAACTGCTCACTGAAATTTTTAAAATAGGATCGAAGAATTAATGATTTATCAGATTCAAGAGCCAAAGTAATAAGGAGAGTGGTACAAGCTGTGATCAACTTCACAGAACTCTCCAGAAACCCTTTAAGGTCTCCGGGCTCTACAGGAGTCTCACAGCTAACTCTCTGGCCCACAGAAAGGTATTGAGCCCTTGTTAATGGTGGCAGGTCATCCCGGTAGATCTTCAAGACCTCTCGGAAATACCTGCGAACCATCTCCATGGGCAACTGCAACAGAGACCAAGGAAAATTAATGGCTCAAATTGTTCTTCCGGACTTGATTCTCAAGATATTCCATTCTCCTAGAAGTCACACTCCGGTTCTTAATGTGGGTACCATGTAAATCTTGGAGTTGTTCAAGTTCTCCTTCCAACTGAACCAGCTTCCCCTCCTGCTTCTTTTGGACTCTGGAAAGTTCTTGAAATTGTATATGTAAAGAATCAGTTTCAGAACTTACAGATGCTGCAATAGACACAAGGGAGGAATTCATAGTTGAAATAGCGTCCTACAGCACTTCCAAAGTGACTTTTGGGGGCCTCTCCAACACACCAGCACCTGCAATGGTCAACGGACTAGAAACATCCTGGGGTGGGCTACCCTCCAGCAAAGAAGCCGCCTCAGCTCTCACTCCTTCCCCAGATGTTCCAAATGGGTGGGCAGGACCAGCCAAGGAGCCCTCTTCACCTCCCTGCACCAGCATGCTAGTCTTCACGCCAGAGGGAAGCACTCCGCTGGTGGCCACAACCTTTTCTCCTCTGCCTTCAACCTCCCCCCAATCTCCTGATTCTCCTCTCCTTTTCATTACTGACGTTTTCTGTCTTTTTATTTTTTCTTTCTCATTCTCTTCCTCTTTCCTTGTCTATATTGATTGTAATTTCCTTTTCTTTCAGATTTTTTTTTTGTATTGTAAACCGCCTCGATGTAATGGGGCGGTATATCAAGTATCTAATAAACAAACAATAAACAAAACCCCTGATGTGCTCAAATCAGGCAAGAACGCCGAACCCGCCGAAGATGCCGCTCCCAATCCAGGGATAACAAAGCCACACATCGACAACATTTTCTGCACAGCAAAAGTGGTAAAAGCCTCTCCCGAGGGTAGGGAGGCTTGTTTGCGCTTCCTCCTCCCCATACCATCTACAGAAGCCGCAAAACCGCTGAAGCAGTACATCCCCGAGAGAGCCAGCTCACCCGGAGCAGATCGCCACCACCATCTTGCCTCCTTACTTAATTTCAGAACCCCCCCCCCCATTGATTTTAACAGAAACAAATGGATCAGATAAAAAACAATCACTTCTGGTCCCCCAAACACTAATGTACCAAATGAAAGCTGCTTTGAAAACAAATTGAAACAAAAGTCTCAATATTCAAATGATTTTATGCTCCTAACTTTGAGAGTTATGTTCTTAAACTGGCCTCTTTGAAAATTTGCCAAGATGATTGCCTACAGTAAATATTTTCTTATAATTTGTCTAAACTCCTAAATTTAGATGCATAAAACATGGGTGGCAATGGGGGTAGATTTAGGGCAGAGAAAAACAGCTTAACACTGATTTTCAGCACTAGGCATCTAAATTATGCTCATAAATCTAGGCAAATGAATGGCAGACCTACATTTAGGAGCATACATTTTAATCTCCTAAATTAGAGTAAATTTTCAGTTGAAAACTTGGCCTCCTAAGTTGTTAAAAATAGGGCACAAATTTAGGAGCTTAACTTAGAGCTGGAATTTAAGAGCTTAGCTTTTATTTGAATATTGGGCCCAAAAGGTTTTGTTTTCTTTTTCAGGGCACATCCCTACTTTTAGAAGAATGTTGTAAAAACATCTAATTGGCAATGAGAAGGATAACTTTCAAAAGATATTTCTGGGTAAAAGGGCTATTTGAAAATTATCCACCCTAAATACAGGCTGCCCTAACCATCAGGCAAAAACTAGGTGCTTGTCTAAGTCAACGACTTCTGGGGATGGCAAAGAGCAGCTGCAGTCAAAGTAAAAATAAGTCCTGGCAACCTCACACATTGCTGAGCTGTTGGCTTGTATATTTATCCACGTGGAGGATTTGCAATTTTCAGATTAGCCCTTTGTGGACGTCCATGTCGGCATCAATATAAATGTCCTCACTATGAAACCATGGGGCAAGGACGTCCATCTCAAACAAGGTGGTATATGTGGATATCCAGTGGCAAAATGAAAACATGAACCACCATTACCTGTAAGTTTCCATTGACAAATTGTAAAATATTGTAAAGGGAATGTAAGTGTACCTCCTCTCCCTCACCCTTCACACTTTTGCCTGACAAAAAGAACATTTTTCAGATGCCTATTTATGCTTGGAGCAGGTATGACATTTGAAGCAGCTCAGGACGTCCAGAATATTTCTGAAATTGGACAAGGATGTTCACATTCTTGGGAATGCCCGAGCCACACCTCCACCATGTTCCCATTATAACTTGGACATCCTTGATTGGGGACTTCTCTGTGCTTTGGACATCTCTAAGCCTGTGTTCAGATGTCCAAAGGCAAATAGAACTTCTGAAATAACCTCCCATTATCTTCAGATACAAAAGGATTGAGCCTTCTTAGCATTCACAATTTAAACAGCATGGGCCCGATATTCAAAAGGCATTTAGATGGTTAATAGCCAGTTAACCATGTAAATGCCTGCTAACTGGATATTCAACAGCATGTGCACAGGTAGTGCCGTCGAAAATCCCCAACTATGTCCCCTATGCACCCCGATGCTAGCCAGACAGCCAGCATCGGGGTATGCGGGGGGTGTTCCAGGGCAGAGCGGAAGCAGGGACCGTCACTAACCGTGCAACGCCGATATTGGAAGCTGCATGGTTAGCGCTCAGCACCTATAAGATAGGCGAGGGAAAACCTCACCTATCTTAAAGGCACCGAGGCTAACCGTGCAGCATCCAATATCGATGCTGCACAGTTAGCCTCGGCAGCTTCCATGCAGCGTGGCCAGACCCAGATATTAACTTCCATTGCCGCGGAAGTGAATATCTGGAGTTTTGGGGGTCGGCGGCAGGGCTAAGCAGCTATGGCACTTAGCCCTGCCCAGTTGAATATTGGGCCCCATAGTCTTAAATACTTTCTGTTTCTGAGGATTCATGATTAGTGAGGAGTTCAAAATAACATTTAAATTCCTAAATTGTGTGGAAATTTGAATGACCCAGTCATCTATCAAGAGCTGAATAGGCATGGCAGGTGGAATAGCCCAAGATAGGAATAAAATCTGTTTTTTGAACATTGAGAACAAGTCTATTATGAGTCATTCATGTCTTTACAGTTTTGAAACAGAGTAAAACATAATCAAAAGTATGTGAAATGGAGCTTGTTACTGAAAGAAAAAACTGAATATCATCCTATAGTGAAGATAAATAAATTAGATATTGGGGCAATGTAAATTTTGAATAACAGGGAGGAAAGTGCAGACCCCTGAGGAACTCCACTCAACAAGGAGAATGACTAGGCTTGTTTACAAGTTATTTTGACCTGCCCCTTCCAGTCTGCTAAGAAAGACTGAAACCAGCCGTATGCTAACCGGAGATGTCATTTTCATTAGTCGCTGCAGTAGGATGGAATGATTGACTGTATCAGAGATTGCTGAAATGTCAAGCAGGACCAGGATGAATGATTTTCTTTGCTCAAATGCCTGTAAATAACATTCCATAGAGGAGAGTAGCAAGGTCTTTGTGCCCTTGTGAGGCTGGAACCCAAACTGGAAAGGGTTTAAAATGGAGCGAGTATCCATGAATTCCTGCAGTTGAACCTGCACTATGTTTTCAAGAACTTTTGCCAAAAAAGATAGGGCCTGAATTCAAAAGGCATTTACATGGTTTACAGCCCAGTAAGCCATGTAAATTCCTTAGATGGGGATATTCAACGGCACTTATACAGTTTATGCCATTGAATATCCCCATCTAAGTCCCCTACGCATGCCCATTTAGCATCGGAGCATGTTGGGGGCGTTCCGGGGCAGAGCGGACAAGGGGAATGACACTAACTGTGTAGCCCTCACCTATCTTTAAGGCGCCGATCGCTTCTCGCCTATCTTTAAGGCGCTGATCGTTAACTGGGCAGTAGCCAATATCACTGCTGCACAGTTAGCTTTGGCAGCTTCTGACTTTGGCGGTATCAACAGATATTCAATGCCATCGCTGCAGCACTGAATATCCAGTTTGGAGGTCGGTGGGGAGGGCTGTGTGCCTGTCGGTGCATAGTCCTTTAAAGATCCGGGCAAATGAATATCGGGCCGGTAGTGGTAAGACTGATCAATAGTTAAGCTTGGCAATGTGCAAGGATGGTTGCTTCAGTATGGGAGAACTACTTGCTTATTTCAGAGATTTTGAGAGTATGTCCCCCATGAAAGAATGATCGACAGTCATTGAGACAGCCGTACAGATGCTGCCATTCAAGGCTTTGATGGTCTCTACAAGGCAGGGATCTGACTCTGCCCTTTACTTTAAGAACATCTGTGTTACATTTGCCTTTATTGCAGCCTCTCTGTTGGGATGCTCGAATTTCCTTGTTATGATAATATCATTCAAAGATACTTCACTCTGATCCTGAGCGACTGTCAGCTTGCCTCCAGGTTCTAATTTAAAAATTGCTCTATCTCCCTTTTAAACCTTAGTGCCAGCAGCCTGGTTCCATCCTGGTTTAGATGGAGCCCATCTTTTCAGAATAGACTCCCCCTTCTCCAGAAAGCAGCCCAGTTCCTAGTGATTTGAAATCCCTCCTCACTGCACTATTATCTCATCCATGCATTGAGACTCCAGGGTTCTGCCTGCCTTGAGTCCTGCACGTGGAATGGGGAGCATCTCTAATAATGCTACCCTGGAGCTCCTGGATTTCAACTTTCTACCTGCAAGTGTAAACTTGGCTTCCAGAACCTTGCTCTCACTTTCTCCTATGTCATTGGTACCAACAATAACCACGACAGCCAGTACTGTGGTGCATGGGAACTACCATCTTCACACCATGCAGGTGAGTTAGTCAGTGATCCTCATGTCCACCAGCCACCCAGCTACTCACCTAATGACTGAATCACCAGCTACAACAACCATCTTAACCCTTCCGTCTTGGGCACATATTCGGCGAGACACATCCTCAATGTGAGGCATCCTCCTTGCACACACAGGTCCTAACAGTCCAGAGTCTGAAGGTTGTGTCTTTTTGATCTCTGGTTGACTACTATATTCCAGCCAAGCACACAGTTCTGACCACTCTCCCTGTTCATAAGTTGACTTCCAACTGCAGGCTTCAACCATACACCTGCACTTAGCTTCACACAGGCTTGCCCAATTTGACAAGTTTATTCCTGCTGCATCCAGTGTCTCCCCTCCTCTCCCCCCTTCAAGTCTTACAGAATCCTTATCTTTAAGTCTAACTCACAGTATGCATTTCTCTCAGGCACATACTTAATTCTTCCCAGCCCTTCATGGCCGGTCGTAGAGACTGATCGCTCATTCAAACTAACACTTTCAGCCCTTCTCTGCACACTCAAAGCTCCACCGCCACAGCCACCCTCCTTGTTGTCTTGCTTCTTCTCTTCCTCTGCTTTTCCTGCAGATGTCTCATTTCCTGCCCCGCTTCTGATTTCTGTTTTTCATTCTTCTTAAAGGGGCAGTGCACTGAGCCTATCTTACTGTCTAGAATACTTATAGTTTAAAACATAGTTTTCCCTTCTTTTAGTCTGCCTATGTTTTAACCACTTATTGCAGTAAACTAACATATAGCTAATGGAAATAATCCAAGTGAGCCACACTACAACCATCATTTCTTCTTTCCCCAAACCTATGCACATGCAATGAGTGTTCCAGATATAGATTACCCAGAGGGGCTACACAGACATCAGCAGAGCAACGTGTGAGTTAAAAAGAAAAATGAACTTTGCGAATAACCAGGCTGATAAAAAGGGCATGGCTAGAACCTCACATAGAAGGTTCTTAAAGTATCTCTGCAAATTCTGTTTTTGTTTTGCTAAATTGTATCATGTGGAAATTAATCCAATAAGCTCTGGGTAGCATATGTGACTCAGATGCCCTGTACTGTTAAACATTCATATTGCTTTAGAAGATATACACAGTGCCTCAGAGAAAGTCCCAGCTCAGTGGAGCCTACAGTCTAGTTAACAGATGGAAACCGAAGACAGATGAAGAATAAGGAGGAAATCATGGATCATGGCATGCAGTAAGAATGCGAGGCCAACTTTTCCTCTCATTCTTTTCTTTCAAGCAGTAACAGATGATAAGGCCAGCGTAGCTAGTCTCCAAAAGGAAATTGTATTAGAGAGGAAAACAGAGCAAAACAGCTGCAGTAGTGGAAAGGCAAAGACTGTAGAGAAACGCAGAAAGAGGAGATAATCAAATGGCGGAGTAGCCTAGTGGTTAGGGCAATAGCCTGGGATCAAAAAGATCAGGGTTCATATTCCACTGCTACTCCTAATGACCTGGAGCAAATCATTTAACCCTCCACTGCTTCTGGGTCAAACTTAGATTGTAAGTTTGACAGGGAAATAGCTGCTATACCTGAATGTAGCTTGTCTTGATCTACTATTGGAAAGGTGTGAAATAAATAAAATAAAATAAAAAATCTTCAATCAGTACTGAACATAGGGATGGCTGTAAGTGAGAAAGGAGTCTCTAGTCTCCAGTAAGAATGTGTGCAGGCACAAAACATGTTTGTTTGGTTTTTTTCAAAGATTTTCCTGAGTTTTGAGTGCTTTATCAGTTCATTTCACACATTAACTTTGATAAGATTTTTTTAACGTGTGCTATAGCATTTTAACATGCGCTTGTCAAGTGAATGTGTGTTAGTTCAGAAGTTAATGAAAGTTAAATTGATTTATTGTATATTAAATTTTATAAGGCAGACTAAGGAATGCACATCCCTACCTTCCTCTAAATTCTGGAGGAGGCTGGAGAGCATGGATGAATCTTCTGTTAAGACACCCACATACCCAATAATATTTGCATACTTCCAAAATATGATTACACAAGCGCCCCCAATTTAAAAAGCTTAAAACCAGAAGTGATGTTTGATAAAAGATGATTTATTGGAAGGTAGGAAAATTAATATAACGCTCTTAACCTTATATTAATTAACCTTATTTTGCCTTCCTACATAATAATATTAACACAATGATGTTGACAGACAGACTTCAGGGTAACAGGAAATATCTGAAAGGTATAGACCCATCAAACTGAACTATATAAAATTAAAATGATTACTGTTCAAATAGTTCATTTTCTGCAATGAGGAACAGAAATAACAGAAAATGATAAACTCAGTCTGGTTATTGTGTCAGCTTGTTGTACAGTCACAGGGCTTTAGTTTCTGTTTTTCTTCCTTCCTTCACAAGGAAGGTCTCTAAAGTTTCAAAACAATCTAGCCATCTAAGTCAAGACTTAGGGTCCTTTAAAACCCATTAAGGGTTTGTACTTAACACGTGTTTAGTGCAAAAAACAACATACATCAAGTGTAAAGCCTCCACCAGTAACTGTCGGGGGCGTGGGCAGCATATTCCCAGCAGTTGCTGTATGGACACATACACTAATTCATGGCGCAGTTAATGCTGTGCACCTAGCACTAACCATCGGTGCACCAGCACCAATCGCCAATTGACAGCACGTGATTTGTATCCCATGCTCACTGCAATGTGCTCTTCATGCCCACACTCTGCCCCCCCCCCTTCGAGTGATGGGTGTTAGTAGCCAGTCACTGCCATGCCTAAATGTTAGCTTGAGTGTTAACTACTTAGCAGGCTGTAATAAAAGGACCTCTTAGTTGGCCAAATCAAAGCTTTGAAAATTAACTGGACTATCCAGTTATATTTAGTCACCTGAGAGTGAGGGAAGCCCCATTCCCAGAGGTGTTTTATTTTTCTTTTTTGTCAGTTCAGCAGAGTAAAAGAAACCATCTCCGTTTCCCTGTAATGTTTTTTTTTTTTTTTTTAAATTTGAAAGCCAAGAGACTGTATGAGGCAGCACTGGGCTGTGAGGATTTTATTTCTATTCAACATCCAGAGGGAGGGAAGATTCAAGGAGGAATCATCAGACTACTTTGGTGGGGAGTGTTTTAGATGACTTAGCCAACTAATACTGATTTTAAGCTCTAACTGGCAAAGTTTAGAAGGATAAACTTGAGTGGCCTAAATATTTCTAGTAAATTCTATTTAGGAAGATTTTCCATCAGTTTAGGTACTATGGTATTTTTAAATGTTAATCTCCTTGGAGGTAATTTCAGAACAGGTCAGCTATGTGTGAAGGCCAGATTGGCACTTATTTTTAGCCTATTTTATAAAGACAAATAGGTGCCCTTGAGTTATAAGATACTAGGGGTACACCGGAAGGAATGGGGCTAGATTGAAGTTGCCCAGGAGAAAGTGTAAATATTACCATGCATTTTATAAAATATACATGTAGATTGTGACTCCATCCATGCTCTGCTGAGAACATACTAACATGCAGGTCACATAGAAGTACATGCCTGTTATGCACATAACATCTAGGGCAATTTTATAAAATCCCTTTTATTCACATAAAAAGGCCTTTATGTACAAAGAATCATTTAAACAATTATTTGCTCTCTCTCTCTCTCTCTCTCTCTCTCTCTTTATATATATATATATATATATATATATATATCTCTTTCATTTATGTTTGAATTTTGCCACTGTTTTCGCTCCAATAACCTCCAGTGATAGTCTGTTCCAGGTGACTCCCACCCTCTCAGAGAAAAAAAAGTATTTATATACTGCAATTTAAACATGGAAGTGCTTCCCAAATATCCTCCATAGCATCCACAGAGGATGCAAGTACTACACCGAGCATAAGCAGTGAATTTGAGAGACTGAGATCATAGTCCACATACCCTGGCTTAGAAGTGAGGTTCATGGCTGTCATGGTATGTGTATAACTAACCCTTTTGGAGACCCTTTTGGGTCTCTAGTCCCATGGCCACTCCTTGTGGCCTTGGGAAAGCCACTTAACCCTCCATTGCCTCAGGTACGCTTAGATTGTGAGCCCTTTGGGGACGAGGGAATAAAAAAGTGCCTGTTAGCATATATCTGTAAACCGATTTGACCCGGTGAAAAGCGGTATATATAAGCACAGCTAAATAACTAAATAAATTGCCCTTGAAGAATGTTCCAAAAGAGGGTCTTACTGTAGCAATGAAAGTTAAATATTTAACAACATTAGAGGTATGAAAATTTTTCAAAACATTCTCACAAATGCATCTAATAAGTTCATCAAAATCTTTCATTTTTGGTCAGAATCCAGTGTGGATTTCTGCATATCTGCAACTACTTTTGAATCTTTCCCAAATTTGATGGGCACTGAACCTCTCTTTATCTGGGAGAAATGAACTTGTATGAGGATGAACTTCACCTAGTTCAAGTTCTCCTTTGAATTATTTGTATTATTCAACATTTCTACTTAAAGCACATTCTACAGAATCAAACATGTTTGAAGATTATTTTTCTACTGCACAAATAAATTGGAACATTATCATATCTCTCATGGGTACTTGCCTGAAGGCCTAAAACAAGCAATCATTTGTCCCATATTAAAATAAAAAAAAATTGGATAAATCATGCCCTGCATCTTACAGACCGATATCCAGCCTCCCATTTCTTGCTAAAATAATTGAAAAGATTGTTCATAACCAACTTCAAGATCATATTGATACGCATGCACCCCTAGATGATCACTGATATGGATTCAGACCACACCACAGTGTTGAGCCCTTTTTAGCATGCTGGCAAAAAGGAATAAATACAGTAATTCCAAACAAACATTCATCCTCATTTTTGTGGATATTGCCGCAGCCTTTGACTCTATCAATCATCATATTCTCCTAGATAGATTATAGCAAATTGGGATATATGACACTATGCTTTGTTGGTTCAAATCCTACCTATCTGATTGCTCAAAACAGGTTAAAATTGACCAACAAGTATCATTTACAAACAGCTATAAGGTTTACTCCAAGGTTCAGACTTCTCTGCCTTATTATTCAGTATCTACATTTAACACCTATGCCATATTATTCAAAAATTTCAAGTTGTATACTCCATCTATGCAGATGACATTATGCTATACCTCCCTTTTGATATAACAAACCCGAGCTTTGAATGCATGATATCGTGCTTCAATGAAATATCCATAACATAAACATAAACTATAAAAAAACAGAGGTACTATTCATTGCTAGAAACCAAATTTTCATTCCACCCCTCAATTCAAAGTTAAAGAGGCTATCCTGGAAGTAAAAAATTAAGTAAAATATTTAGGTATCACCATTGATCAAACTCTCAGCTTAACATCTCACATAAAATTTACCACTAGAACTATTTACAACAAATTGAGAATGATTCAACAGCTGTGCCCATTACTATCAAATCATGACTTCAGAACCGTACTCCAGGCAATGATATTCCCACACATTGATTATTGCAACAGCATACTTCAGGGACTTCCCAAACAAGCCTTGCATAACCTTCAGATTGCACAACATATGGCAGTACGCATAACTCACGATGCACATAGATCTGAACAACATAACTCCAATACTATTCAATCTCCACTGGCTAACAATCCAAAGTAGAATTAAATATAAATTACTGATGACCATCTTCAAAATTGTCAGAAACATAACCCCCTCACACCTATCCAATCTTATAAAAATGACTCCAAATGATTGCCAAAGAAGAGATTGCACACAAAATACCTTAATTGTGCCTCCAGAGTATCGCAAAATTAACCATGGCATCAGTAATAGAGCCTTTTCATACATCGCCCCAATTTTATGAAACATGTTTCCATAGAAACTGAGATCTTCCACTGATCTGTCCACATTTCAGAAAGACCTCAAAACACACCTCTTTACATTTTGGTATTCCTTATGAACCTGAAAAAATACCCATCCTAGACCTCTAAACTAACCCCTTCCAAACAATAGCCAAGCTCTGATAACCACACTAATAGTCACTATTATATATCAAATGAATCACCTTGATCACCATTATTTTGTATATAAGTTAAACCAAGCATGGATATAAATTAAACCAACCATGTACCAGCTATGTAACCGAGGCAGGTTGGACTCGATGCTCACCCTCTCCAACCTCCTCCCTTATCCCCCTCCCCCATTCACAAATCACACAGAAACCGTTCTTTGGGAAAACATCTGGTCGCAGCTTTATTAACCATTAACAGATCAAACATTAATTCCAACAGAAATCCTTTAAACATACAATAGCAGAAAGATGCCTCACCGGACATGTCACTAGCAAAGTGAGCTCGCCTCTGCTTCTGCCACGGTCAGGCCAGTGGCAATCTTGGCCCCAACTTCGCCACGTAATTAGCAAACGTTAGCCAGGGGTTGACCATGTCGGGGGTGCCCCACCCCCGGCCCAAGCTTAGCCTCAGGCTCCGGACCCCGGAAACCTCCTGGATCCTGCCTACCCCCCAAATGCTGTGACACCCCTTCACCCTAACCCATTCCCATAAAGGGCGGGAGGGTGGGACACAGGCCGCCGGACCTCTCAACATGCCGGTGATCGGCAAACTGATGTGTTGGTCCGGCCCCGCCCCCTTCTCAGCCCGCCACACCATCAGACTCATTGGCTCCCCCGTGCTCGTGCACGCGGGGGCGCCCATGAGTTCAAAGGATGCGCCCCCACGTCACACACCCCTGAACCAACCCCTGCCGACAGGACGACCGCCGGGATCCGCATCGGGCCACCCACCCGGTTACGGGCAGCTGACTTGGACTCTGCCACACAGCCTTACTTTAACCGAGGCAGGTCAGACTCGATGCTCATCCTCTCCAACCTCCTCCCTTATCCCCCCCTCCCCTGATCACAAATCACACAGAAACCATTCTTTGGGAAGACATCTGGTGGAAGCTTTATTAACCATTAACAGATCAAACATTAAATCCAAGAGAAATCCTTTAAACCTACAATAGCAGAAAGATGCCTCACCAGCCATGTCACTAGCAAGGTGAGCTCGCCTCCACTTCTGCTGCGGTCAGGCCAGCGGCAATCTTCTCTACCCCTCTTGGCCCCGACTTCGCCATGTAATTAGCAAATGTCAGCCAGGGGTTGACCGGGTCAGGGGTACCCCACCTCCGGCCCAAGCTTAGCCTAGGCTCCGGACCCCGGAAACCTCCAGGATCCCGCCACCGGCACAGGTCACATTACTGTCTCTGAGCGGCCCCACCAACAGAAAGCTGTGACCAGCAAGAGTCCCTCAGAGCTACCCATTCCAAGGCCTCCTGCCAGTCATTCAAAAGCAAATCCAAATCAACCAGGGATAATTGCACCCCATCCCTACCGTACAATCCGGCACAACCCACCTCCGCCCATGAATGCAGGATTTGATAGCCTCCCTGCTCGCAAACCCAACGGATGATCTGGCGATTGATTTTGGTCAATCCCCTCGACCAACGCCGCTGATCCCAACAGGCAGGCCTTGGAATAATATCAGACCACATTAGCACTACCCCCCGGAAAAAGCACAGCACTTCCCCAAGATCCTTCTTCACCGCTCGGATCAATTGCTTGCAAGTCCATGAAGATATGTTGTTGCCTCCCAAATGTAGCAATATCAATGCAGGCTGCCTCCATAGGTGCCCATGGTGTTGAAGCAAAGGCAGCAGCTGTGTCCATCAGAGACCTCGCTCACCCAGCCATAACACGGACGCCAAAGCAGGATCCAATCCAAGATTAGGCCCCACAGGCTGCACTGCTGCTCGCTGACCCACCCAATAAATGAAAGAATGGCTAATTAGCCAACAGCTACGGGGACCCTACCCCCTATCTGCAAAAGAAAACCAACAGTTATTCTCCTGTGATTACCCCTTTTCCCTTCACAAACGAACATAGCCTAAGAACACCCTAGAATGCCATCTCCCGATGCACTGCACAGCATGGTCAGGCAAGCCCGCCGCCACTGCACTAGTTGTGGCGTCAATGTGGAACGAGTGAGCCGCAAACTGTCGCGGATCCTCACCTATCCGCCGCAGCACCATTCGTAGCACTGCTGTAACCTGAAAACGCGTCAGCAAACATGCATCCACATGTATAAAAAGTGATCCCCCTACAGAAGAGCGTAACCACACATACTCCCTCAATGCAGCCACCATGCATGTTGACCCCCCCCCATCTCCTTCAGCACTATCCACATTCCTTTTCCTTGCTGATCAGTCTTGGATATAGGAAGAAAAACCCGTACACACCCCTTCTCAACGTGTACATGCTGCAGCTGTATACCACCCCTTGCGCCCAGCTTACCCGCGTTAGCTACTAACTCCCCAATACGGAATGCACCAAAAAATGACAAACAAAAAAACACCCTGAATAATACTGCTTCATACTGTGACACCGCCACTGCAGGTAGGGCCGCACAGAGTCTCGTCAACAATTCATGCGTGATCGGCTGCCTGTAATCCAGAGATGTTGGCCTCACACACTCCCACCCCTGCAGCAATCTGCAGGCTAAGAACCCCCGCTGAGGGACCCCATCCCACAGCCCTAGCGAAAACGGCAAAACAGGCTAAGTGGGAATGTACCGACGCTTTGGAGACACCTTTTTTCTTTAGCGACCACTACGTATTGTCCTATCATCTGATCGGACACCAGGCCCGGCTGCCATCCACCAGCCACCAAAAACTCCACCACCTTATCACAGCTCCACAGATAGGCCGACCATGTTACCGCCGAGACTGAGCTCCGCAGTAACTTCAACATCCCGCTTGGCCAATCTTCCATAAGTGCTCGGGGACCACTGAACCTTCTGTGTCCGCTTCTGGTGCCAATGTCCGAAACTGGTCCCACTGGAAACGAGAGAGCATTAGCAATCTTGTTAGTACATCCCGGAATATGCCGCGCCTTTACCGACACATTCAACCGTAAACATGCCAGCACCACCTCCCTCATTAACGCCGCCACTTGAACGCATTGCGGTGTATAATGATTGATGATACTGACCACCGCTGCATTATCATACCACCACAATACCCTGTGGTTACGAAACTGATCGGTCCACAATTCCAATGCCATTATCATGGGAAACAACTCCAAGAAGGCTATATTGTTGACTAAACTAGCATCTTGCCAAGACTGCGGCCATCGATCAGCACACCACGCCCCAGCAAAGTAAATGCCCAGACCGCCCCCTCCCCCCCGCTGCATCCGTATGTAGCTGAAGATCCACCGAGGCGATCTTTCTCTCCATCTACACTGACGTTCCATTAAATTCCTTCAAAAAGATATCCCAAATCCGCAAATCCGCTCTCATAACCTTTGACACCTTAATACGGTGATGCGACTTTCACACTCCTGCTGTTGCCTTCGCCAGCCGTAGCAGAAACACCAGACCCATCGGAATGACTCTGCATGTGAAATTCAGAGATCCTATCAATGCTTCCAACTCCCACAAATTTAACTTGCTGGAAGCCAAAGCGTTAGCCACAAGCACCCTCAAACTCGCCACCTTCACTGGCGGAAGATGGACTACCATCTCCTTCAAATCTAGCTCAACTCCCAAAAATGTAATCCTCCTTGCCGGGCCTTCTGTCTTTTCCATGGCCAATGGCTCGCCTAATTCTTGAGACAATTCCACAAAACCGCTTAACAGCTTCTGGCACTCCTCCGACTGTGCAGTTCCAACAAACAAAAAATCATCTAGGTAATGCACCACCTTCGCAGAGCCTACCTTTTGGACCAACGTCCAATGCAGGAAAGTACTGAATTTTTCAAAGTAGGCGCAAGAAACTGAACATCCCATAGGCATGCATTTATCAAAATAAAATTGATCCTCAAAACGGAAACCCAGCAATGGCAACGCTGCCGGGTGCACCGGCAGGAAATGAAAAGCTGACTCAATATCAACCTTCGCCATCAAAGCCTTGTGACCCAATTGCCTCACCAATTCTACAGCATGATTGAACGACACATACCGAACGACACTCCACTCCCGAGGAATATGACCGTTTACTGATGCTCCTGCCAGAAAAGACAAATTATGAATTAACCGGAACTTCCCCTGCTCTTTTTTAGGTATTATTCCCAAAGGGGACACCACCAAAATCTGGAAAGGCTGATCAATAAATGGCCCCACGATTCTACCTAACTCAAGTTCCCTCGCCAATTTATCCCTCACAATAGATTCAAAGCGCCGCAAGGAGGGCAAATTTTGCGACTTACACCCTAAAACCTTACCATACACAGGTATGATGAAATCCTCCCAAAACCTCCTGTCCAATACCTCCCTATTCCCCCGCTTTGGGTATCGCTGAAGCTATGACCGCAAAGCCTCCAACCGTATAGGTGTAGGGGCCAGGCTGCCTAACTCATTATGGCTTAGGAACCAGCACTGCAGCCGGTGAGGCCCCTTTTTTAATGCATTTTGCAGCTGTATGTCCTCCCCCACAAACTGAATAGACGTGACGGAATTTGCAGTCTGGAAATGGGCACAAGGACTTATTAAACCTCCAACACACGTCACCCGCCCCAATTCCCCCCGCTCTCAGTAACGAGGTGACCGCCGCTGCTCGTAAGGACCGCCCCGGAGCTGAGATCACCGAACTTCCCTCTTTCCCCCCCCCCCCCACACCCCCAGAACTCCTCTGGGCTGACATCTGCATAAGCCAAAGATTAATATCCTGTGTGCCCCACGACAATAACTTGTTTTCTTCCATGTTGTCCCCGAACTTCTCATCGTAGTTCAACCATGCCCATCCTTCATGTGTCTGTAATGCCTCTAGAATTGGATCAGCATACGCCAACAACATCCCATATTGCTCAGGAGAATGATATCCCCATACACTTGCCAACCGCAGAAAGGCTCTTGTCCAGTTTGCCACGTTACGAGACACCTTTTTTATTCATCCTGCCTTTTCGTCTTCTTTTCTCTTTTTCCTGCTGTCCCCGGACCACCGCCTACCTTCTAACAGTCGGAAGATATCTATATATCTCCGTTTTTGAATCTTCCGCCGCAGATTCTTAGGCATGCCCTCCCATAACTCCGAAAAAACAGCTAAGTAAGGCGCTCCCCCACTGGCCTTCACCTCCCCCGCCACCTTGACGCCTATATCCTGCCCTATGCCCTCCGCTTCCGAGGAGGTTAACGAAGATACGGATGATGATGAAGAGGAGGACTCTGAACCATGCCTTCTCCGACAAACATGTTTCCTTTTCTTCCGCGCTTTACCCCCAAATCCCGTCGGCTCGCTACTCTACACAAAACCCTCAACCTGCTCAGCTGGTAACTCACCTGTGGCCTCTATCTCATTGGCAAGTGCAGAAGTTGAACTTGTTGTATCCTGGTGCGCGTCGACCCTTTGCTGCTGCTGCTTCTCGGGCCTTGCATCAACCTGCACACCCGACCAACTCTGTCCAGCTGTTCTTCCAACATCCAGCCCCCTGCTCCGCCTTGGTCTCCAAATCCATGCCTTGCCGGGTAATGACTCATTGCAGCCACTTGTGGAGACATAAAAGAAACAACAGGGGAGGGAACCACCGCAGGCCATGAAGGTTGCCAAGCCCCTAGCCACTCCACCCCTGATGGACCTTGTCCCCCCTCCCCTATCCAATGCTGCCAAGATGCAGATCCCCCTACAGGGCGATAACCTCCTTGAAAGGATGGCCAAACCAAAGAGGGGTGAACTCCTTGCCCCTCGAAACTGTGCGTCGCTTGTACAGGCATGCCCTTACCACCCCGACCCGCATCACCCTCCACACCAGCATACCTCAGTCCCAGATGACTCTCCACAGCCCCCTCCAACCCAGAGTTGTCTGCTGACACCTCCCCTCCACCAAAGCCAACCCCCCCTGTGCACAGCACTAACCTCATCCATTCCCTCCCATGGCCTTCCTGTCGGGTCACTGATCCCCAGATCACCCGTAGGGGGAGCATGCTCACTTCCCCTTGGCCTACCAAGCCCTTTGGTTCGAGCACATGACCCCCGAGCACCAGCACGTGCCCCCGGGCTTTCACTCCACCCCTCCCCGTCCCTTGCACACTCCTTGCCCCCTTATGCCCTACTCCATACCGCATAGCCCTACCGGAGACCCAAGGCATTGCCGGATCCCTCCCTTGACCAGTCCCCCCTACCAAACTCCCCAACTCTGATGCAGTAGCCCCTCCAGGTACTTGAGCAGATCACTGGTCGGTGGCCTTACCTGCCCTACCAGGCCCCCTAACACCACCTTGCTATCGCCTACGTGAAGGCATCAGGCCCAACAGAAATCCTATTCCCCGTTTTCTCACTAGAGCTTAGTAGTATTGTTTAGTTCTGCCTTTCTTTATATAGTATGTTCCTCTGCTTTGTTTTATTCTTTCTTCCTCTTTTTTTTTTTTTATTATTAGCCCTGTTCTCCGCAGCACTTGCCTTATACTCCTTCCGTCTGGACCATGTGCAGGCTAACATGGGAAGGAGCCTGCCCCCAGTAGAGCGAAGCACTCTGCACTTGACCGCTCCTCAGCCTCCACGGCCTCCCGCTGCCAATGACCGCTTACCTCCGCTACCCAAAACCACACTCAGACCTGCCGTCCGTTCACCGTGATCCGCCTGCCTCTTTCTCTCACCCTCCTCCTTGGCTCCGCACAAAGGCCGCCGGACCTCCCAACACGCCAGTGATCCGCGAACCGTTGTGTTGGTCTGGCCCTGCCCCTTCCCAGCAGCCGCATCATCAAACTCATTGGCTCCCCACGCTCATGCATTCAGGGGTCGCCAATGAGTTCAAAGGACGCGCCCCCACATCACACGCCCAGGACCAACCCCCGCCGACAGGACGACTACCGGGATCTGCATCGGGCCGCCCACCTGGTTTATTAATTTATTTATTTAACAGCTCTTCTATACCGCGCTCTTTATTATCAGTGCGGTTTACGGGCAGCTGACTTGGACTCCGCCGCACGGCCTTACTTTTATTCTGTTCATACCTTTATCCAAATCCTACCTGCAAATATGTATCAGATATGCTATATTTATTTCATCTTTACATATATTCTCCTAACATGTTACAATGCAATGGTTCCTCTTCTCATGTTATAATGTAATGTTGTTGCTATGCTGTAAACCACTTTGTTTACCTGAAAAGGCGGTATAGAAATCCCTTAAATAAAAAAATATCAACATATAGGATTTCAATCAAGGCACAGAGACTAATGATAACATCGTTGATTAAAAAATAGGATTATCAAGCAAATAATTTTGTAAGAGATACCATAGGTTGAGCATTTCTTTTTCAACTATCTTCTAAAAAGAAATTCATAGTGCAGTACATTTCCAGTTACAGTAGAAAATAGTTTAATAAGGTTTTGATTTACCAGACACTGAAATTTGCACTGCACGTGCTTTAACTCTCATGCACTATGCCCTGTTGGAGTGTTTTGCTTTATCCTGAAAGGTCCAGCAATCCCATCCTTCTAGGGGCTCTTTGCCTCCTGTAAATAAGGGATATAACTGAATCGCTCTGCAGATTGCAACTGTGCTTACCATCACAGTGTTTTTGATAAATTACTGCCACTGGGAGCCAAATAATTAAAGATGGCCATTAACCTTTGATGGAAATTCATTGCTTTCTGTCCTGTGGTTGATTGATTTCTCAGATATGACACTAATTTATTTCATTTAGTTCTTCATTTTTATTTTTGTATTTTATGGTCGTTGACGATAGGACTTTGATCAGAGTGCTGACATCAAAAATATTCAAATAGAACCTTCTTTGTAAGCTGACATTACCCTTTGCATTCAGTAAGGTTCTTCTCTTTTCTATTAAAAATCAATTTTCTATTCTATGTATGATATAACCATGCAAGATTGAAATTGCAAATCTACTTAAATGTGCATTGCATTACAAATATCTCTTTTAAATCAGATATGAAGCAGATAAAGACATTTCTATTATAGGTTAATAGTAGGGGATGTGCAGGTGAAAAAGTTTAATTTCTTTAGTTTCCTGTGTAATTTACAGAATTTTTCATTTTATGTGTTTTTATTTTTCCTTTCCATTTTGGGGTAATATTATCAGTGATGCACCCAAATAATGAGCCTTACTGGGTAGTATTGCTCAGTTGTACAGTATGTACACTATCGTAATAATTTTGTGTTGAACTGAAATAAGTCGTAACTTTTATTAGTCAGCTGTGTTGAAAGTATGTCTCTCTCTGTGCAGCTTATATTGATTGTCTCAACTTTGTCAACATGCTTTGAGGTATGATAGTTGGGAGTGTTGCCAGACTCGCAACTCAGTATGAAAACTCAGATAAAGTTGATTTTAGAGTGCTTTTTCTTGTTTATTTATGTTAAGGAGATCAACACATTATTTAACCAATTGAGACTTTCATAAGGCTGTACACACAATTATAATCTCATATTTCTATTATTGTAATCATGGTTTATCATGGAAATATTTTAAGAAATTACAATCTGTACAAATTTCTGCTGCTAGACTGATATTTGGGCTGTGCAAAAATGAACAGATAACTCCATACTTAAGAAAGTTTTCACAGATTACCAGTCAAAGAACAAATTACTTTTAAGCGTGGACTGCAAACATTCCTAGAACATGCTAATGCAAAGGGGTCCAACACAACAAGCACGGGTCCACGTGCTTGTTGTGTTGGACCCTAAATTACTTTTAAGCATGGACTGCAAACATTCCTAGAACATGCTAATGCAAAGGGGTCCAACACAACAAGTACGGGTCCACGTGCTTGTTGTGTTGGACCCCAAATTACTTTTAAGGTCATAACAATGACTTTTAAGGCATTAAGGGGCCCTTTTACTGAAGGGTAGCACTTACTGTATGATTAGTGGAAAAACAAATGTGCAGTAAATGCAGCTGTCGTGCACTAACTGTTGGAAGTATGCCTGGCAAGATCCCAGCAGATGACGCACAATCGAGCACCAGATCATATGGCACAATTGACATGGGTGTATCTACAGTAACGACACCCATAGAAGTATCATGAAGTAGAATCACACTAATTCTGACATTGCCGCTGAACATGCAGCAGTTGCCCTTGCACTAATGGCAGTGTGCTCCCCCCACCACACTCTACCATAGCCCGCCCGCTTTCCTCCCCTGTGCACAATGGCCACTTGCCATGAATTATAGCATCCAGAAGCTGGTATGCATGTGTTAGCATTCGTGGCTGCCAGTGACGACATGCTGAAATGCCCACCGTATCATAGATTTGGAATGATGAGTTTTGTTTTCAGGCTTTTTCTGTTTCAGCACCTATATTGTGGAACAAGTTGTCTGTTGTTCTTAAGATGGAAAAAATATTTTTTTGAATTTAGGAATACAGTCAAAGCAATTTCATTTGAAGATGTATATGTCCCAGTACTGAAAAGTAATTTATGTATTATTTATTATGGCCCTGATTCCATAACACAGATAGTGGGGTAACGCATCCCACTGGGATGTGCTACCCCGCTATCCACCATGCCGATATTTCGCCTCCGCCCCTGCTGCTTGCACAGAACTGCTCTGCATGCAGCGGAGGATGAGGGCATGCCAGGGGTGGAGAGAGGGAGGGACATGGGCAGGACCGACCCCATTGGGCCGATTCCACTCATGGTCCTGTACATCCAGGAGTCACTGGGGGGACAGCCTGTTTATTCCATCTCAGAGATGGAATAAGTGCCGGCCTCCCCCACCGATCTTTCCTGGCATCCTCCCTTGGAGATCACCAGCATCCCCTGCAGCGGGGGATGAGGGCATGCCAGGGGTGGAGAGGGAAGGACATGGGCAGGACCGACCCCTGGACATACAGGGCCTATTCCGCTCATGATTTTGTACATCCAGGAGTGACAGGACAAGGTGAGTCCCCGTTGCCCATTCGGAGCACTGGCCACCCCCATCGGGGTTGGGTGGCAGGGTATCGAGGTCTGGGCAGCCATATGGCAGGTTGTGCCGTGGAGAGGATTTTATTTATTTATTTGTGTACAATTTGTATCCCGCTGCTTCCAGCGATCAGCAGCGGTTGCTATACATGGAAAGGTTGGTTGTACAGGCCAGTGATTAGGAGTATGTACAGTGCGATTAGGGAGGGGGGTAGCACACAGCAAGCAGGATTACAGATTTACAGTTGATTGATGTTAGATTTTATACAAAGTGCTGCTGTGGTGGCCAGGCCATCTCCAAGACCCCTATCCTGACCCGTGGGAGCATCTTGCTCCCACGGTGCAGAATCAGGTGCTGATGGCACCGATGTGCCCCATATTGGATCTGGCTCCACGCGTTTAGAGTTTGTTTTTGTATATGTTGTATGTTAACACTGTATGCTATATATACTGTAGAGAAATATATGATATGCAGCATATAAATATCCTTTAATAAATAAATAATATGCCTATGGATAAATGCTATGCACCGTTGAGCAATAATGCACATTACCAACGACAAAAGAGAAAATATCACGTTATGTTCTTTTTTCTTGTCATTTCAGGTTAAAAATAACTGAAATGATATGGGAAATGTTAGCAACAATTCCCATGTGATGTCAAATGAGTGTAATCCCTCATTAATAGTCAGGGCAGAAATTTGGAGGCCCCAAAACCTACCAGCAGATTGCGCTTCCTTCAGTTTTGAGCAGGCTTGGGGGCCTCCTGTAACATTGGGGTCCAGGGCAATTGCCATGATTGCACCCGCCCTTAATGCCAGTCCTGCTAAAATTCAACTTTAAAGTGATTTATATTTAATAAAATATGATGGGGAGTCTGTCTGTGAGGTTAGAGCAAGGGGGTACTTGTCATAAACATTTCTATGCATGAAGCAGTGTTTTACATGAAGAAATAGACTTTCATAAACTTGCATGTCTGATATGTGCAGCCTGTAAATGTATAAGTTTATCAGGATTGGGGAGAGACATTCCAGAGGTAGAGCTGGAAAATGTTTTTATTGACACAAATTCCTTTGAAAGTATGCAGGGATGTACACACTACTGCTACTACTATTTATTATTATTATTTGTATAGTGCCACGAGAGACATACACAGAGCTGCACGCTTAAATCAATTAACCTTGAAAATTTGAATGTGGCAAATTGTATAGGGTAAATTTCAAAGCAGATATAGATGCATACTTTTTCTTTGAAAACTTATTTAAACGTGCACAAGGAAATGCACTTTTTCTGTATGCGCTCAGTTATAAAGCAACCCCTTCGTGTATGACGCTGAATAGTGATGACAATAGCGGCTTTGGGTGTGCAAAAATGACATGTCTAGAAGTCGTGAATCTCCAATAAAAACCTAAGCCTCTGATGTTAAGCAGTATTATAATAAGTAAAGGGGCTTCTCAATTAAGATTTCAATTGCTGTCCATTGCTGCGTTACCTGAAGGGGGAGGTTATTTGACACATTCTGGGGCTAGTGAACGCCTCCTTTCCTATCCGAGGTTAAAGAAGGCCTAATAGGCTTTAAAATTTAATATCCAACATTTAAACAGAAGGTACATCATTTCACTTTTAAGGCTGATTTACAGACCTTCTAGCCCATTCATAATTGGGAAGTTGCAGTGATATGCCATATGTGACTATAAGAAGGATCATTACCCTTAACAGATGGGAAATCTTCAGAAGGGTAAAGTGTGCATTGTTCAAGGTCAATGCTTTTCCTTAATTCTCATTTCTACTTTGTTCATATAGATCATATGTTTGATGATAATAGTGATGACCAATGCAGAAATGAAGCTTTTCAGAGAAGGGGGGAGGGGAGTTCATTTTTCTTCCAAATGGAAAGTGATGTAGAAGGAACAAAACACTGTTCAGGTTTAAAAAGATCAGATTACAAAATGATTAAATTATAAGCCACTTAAAGACTGCGGGGAGGATTTTCAAAGCGATTAATGCAGTTAGCAGCCCTTCTAATCATGTTAATCGCAGCGAACAGGATAGTCAGCAGCATCCATGCTGTCAGTGCCGCTGAATATCCCTGGGTGCCGACACTGATCACCTTGATGCTAGCGTCATGGGTATTCTGAGGGCAGCGTGGAGATGGCACCTGGGGATAGCCAGCACCTGAAAGTCTGGCCTAACGTTTGCCTCTGAAACTAACTAGGTAGCAGCTGAATATCGCCGCTGCCCAGTTAGCGTCTGTGCGATCTGACCGACCTGGGTATGCAATGATGGTAGCCTGATATGGCCCGAGCATAGTAGATCCAGGTTTTGATTTTAGTGGCGATGGCTAGCTGCTAGCTGCCACCTCTGAATGTCTCTCCCTCCCTCCCCCCCCCCCCCCAGTTATAAGTGGTATATGAAGTTGGCTGAATAAAGACATTTTGAAAAAAGGAACTTTAAGAATATTGGGGGTGTGGATATTTGAAAGGGTTTAGACAGTTAGAGACAAATTCTATTCTGTCCGTCCATCCAGCTCCTTGTGCAGCTGGGCAGAATTGGACCCTACAGCGGTAGCACCCAATTCTGATCCCATGGGGGCTGGATGTGTCCGTGGGATCAGAATTGGTTCTAACAGCCTGGACATGCAGGCCGGCCCCATTTCTAAGCGGCTGCATGCTCAGCCACATACCTAACTAATTCAGTCAGACTCTTGGATGGAGCCGCAGTGTCATGGCATCCTGTCACCATGCCACTGTAGCTCCATTCGGGAGCTGTGATATCTGGCCACAGAAAACCAGCCTTGTTCCCCACCACCCGACCCCCTGCTGTTGGGAACCCCCTGCGCCCCTCACCTGCTCCTCTGGTTCTTGCACCATGATTCTCCACCGTCCAGGGGAACTTATTCTACCTTTGAGGTGGAATAAGTCCCCTGTCTACATTGAAGGCCCCAAATGTACAGGGCTGACCTCAGAATCAGCCCTGTACATCTGGGGTCATAGTCCGCCCATACCCTGCCCTTGGTCTGCCTCCAAATCGCCCCCTCCTGCCCCTGTCTAAGACTGTTCATAGGGGGAGACGTAGTGCCAGGAGCAGCAGTGGGATGAACAGTGGGAATGTATGCCCTGCTCGGACGTACATCCCCACAGTTCGTGGCACAGAATGACCCCCTTAGCGAGACCTCCTAACCACTGAACCTCAGTGATCCCAATATTCAATGGCACTATCCAGATAGTGCCACTGAATATCCTCACAGACCACAGGAAAGGCACTCAGTTATTCATTTAACAGGTTTTTTATACCGTTTTATCATTTCAGTCAAAGCGGTTTACATTGTAACTTAAACTTGGTGATGTACACTAAACAGGAACATTGATAACGTGATTCTTCTAAGGCAATGGAGGGTTAAGTGATTTGTTCAAGGCCACAAGGAGTGCTTGTGGGAACTGAACCCTGGTCAGGGCCGGTCCGTCCATTGAGCAAGAATGTTTTTTGCACAGGGCCCTGTGTTTCAGGGGGCCCCGCGCAAAAAACATCTTGCATCAGCCCAGCTAGGTTTAAAAAATACAAACCGGCTGCTGCCTCTTCCGCCATGGCCGCCCCTGACCCTGGTCTCTTGGTTCCCAAGCCAATGTGGCTAACCATTAGGAAGTTGTAGGCAGAATGGGGATGGGCCTGGCAGCTGTCTAGTTAGCGGCCATATTCAGCCACTATCTGAATATCTAAACAGCATAAAGTTAGGACTGGTTTATGACTGTTCCAACTTTATCCGTTTTTTTTTTAAATCCGGTTAGAGGCTGAATATCACCACTAAGCAGATAGCAGGCATTCTGGCTTGCAAAACCAAATATTCAGTGTTGGATGTCAGATAAGTTCCAGCACTGAATGTCCGGTTTCATTTATTTTATTTATTTATTTATTTACATTCTCTTATATACCGCGCTATTCTGCATCAGTGCGGTTTACATTGAACAAACTGAAATTACATTGAACAGGGCATTATAACTTGGAGATAACTATTTTACAGGGAACATGGGCTATGGAGGGTTAAGTGGCTTGCCCAAGACCACAAGGAGCACCTGTGGGACTAGAAACCCCACATTTAAATTGACAGCAGCCAGGCACTTCGAAGGCACTGACTGCTGCCGCTGAAAATCAGCCCCACTGTTCTAAGGATCTAAATTCCAATCAAAATTATCTCCATCTTGCTGCAGCTGTATCTGCATAGGGTCCCTATCCACTAGTAGTCAATGGCATTATATGGATAGTGCCGCAGAAAATTTCCTCTGACTGCTCAATCACCTAGGTTAAGGCAGTCATCAACAACCTTCGCCAACAACCTTCGCTATGCTGATGATACCACCTTACTGGCTGAAAGTGAAGATGATCTGAAACATTTGCTTCTCACAATCAAAGAACATAGTCTCAAAATGGGCCTGCACCTTAATGTAAAGAAGACAAAGATCATGACAACTGGCATAATCAACAGGTTCATCATTGAAGGAGAAGAAATTGAAATTGTGAACAACTTTAACCTACTTGGATCAACTATCAATAAAGAAGCAACAAGCAGTCAAGAAATCAGACGACGCATTGCTCTTGGCAGAATGGCTATGAAAGACCTAGATAAGATTCTCAAGAGCAGAGATGTCTCTCTCCATACAAAGATTCGACTTGTTCAGGCCTAAGCTTTCTTTAGAAGCTCAGATGACAAGACTTTGACTTTCATACTTTGGACACATCATGCGAAGAGAGAGATCATTAGAGAAAGACATTATGCTTGGCAAGTTAGAAGGTCAACGCAAAAGAGGAAGGCCAGCAATGAGATGGATCGATACAATAACAACAGCTACAGGTACCAGTCTGTCAACAATGAGCTGCCTGACTGAAGACCGAACACAATTTAGGATAGCTATCCAGAGGGTCGCCATGAGTCAAATCCGACTCAACGGCACTTAACAACAACAACAACAACAAGGCAGTCAAGGTGCACCTATGTTAAACTGGTATCATAAAAACAAATAGATGCGGATCTTTCTTTAAAAGATGCTGGCATGTGTGGCAGAGATGATGCCTTATTTAAGTTCAGGCACCGGCATGCACACCAGCTCTGTAGTGTAAATGAACGTACTGTAACCTGTTGCCACTTTCTCCAAAGTCTCAGACCAGTGGAGTCTCTTTTTAAAAAAATCACAATAGCCTAGCCTGGCGTTGGTCTAAATCTGAAACAAATGGAGAGTAATGTACAGTCCAACAAAAATACTAAGCTTCCTCAGGAATCTCTCTTCCCTGAAGAAAATGAAGTGAAGGAACACTGGTGGAAAATTAAATTACGCTAAGGAACGGGCCTTTAAAAATTATGTTGTTATTGATTTGGAAAGATTGTGACACTGTTTCAATAAACACCACTTAATAATACATGGATAAGTAAATTTATATTATATAAGTCAACATATAAAAATTTAACTGAATAAAATTAAGTACTACAATTTTTGTTTCAGGTCAGTCTTTTACAGATTCATTTCTGAGTTATTTAATTGTCTTTCTGGTCTTTAAACCCACTTTTAAAGAACTTCCAAAGTCCAAAAACGTAGTTGAGCTCAAATATACTTAGGTGTTTTCTGATAAGTACAGCATTTATCCTCAGGATTCGTTGAGGCCCATACGAAATCTTCTTTGATGTCTGTCTGTGTCTTTGCAGGAACTCAGGAAGGCATCTTCAGTCTCCAGCTGGATTAACATGTTCCTTTAATAATTAAAAGAACCCCCTACTTACATTTTCTTTTTCCCCCAAAGTTATCTTTTTTTTTTTAAATGTTCAAAAATATAAGGTGGGCAAGTTTACAGCAGGCAGGGGAGGGTTCATTCAGACAGCCACTGTTCAACTCACCATGCACAATCCCCAAATACACTTTTCTCATTACTTCCTAGATATCATACTGGTCCGCTCACTCTACAGCCTCACCACCTTACTTTTCCCCTCAGTCTCCCAGTTACTCAAACTCTCTCTTTGCTAGGCTAATAACTCTTTTGTTTTACTCTCTAAACCTTCTCCTATTTGGACCCCCTCCACCTCACCTACTTCCTCCACTTGTCTTTCTCACATACCCTTCTAGAGATTGTCCTGGAGGATAAGCTCTTAATTTATTATAATTCTTAAAGGTACAGTCCCATTACTCACTCCCTATACTTATTTGTGCTCGGGGAAACCTCTTTTACCCTTCCTTAACTCAGTACCTTTGGCTCTTTCACTAAATTTTGTTAAAAAGAATGAATATATTTCTTTTTATCCACCCTGTTTTCCTACCACTCTTATCTACCACTTCTCTAACACTCTAACTTCTTTCCTCTTCTTCTTCCTTCAAAAGAGACCGTTGGTACACCATTCCCAAAAACTCACAAACCAAGTTTCAACCCACTCACTTCATTCAGACCTCATTCACAACAACTCAAAATCACTCAAAACCTTTCAGACTTCTTAAAATTCAGTCATTCTGAGGTCTCTTCACTCATGCTCAGCCATGTACATCCATTCACATACAAGTCCACACAGCAACTGCCAACTAAAACCAGACTCACCAATGTTCTGTTCTCTGAGGGAATTTGCTACTACACCTGCTGATCTAGTTAATGAGTTCCATTCTATTCCTTATAACTTTGGTTTTCCATTTCTTTTATTCTACTGAACCCTTTCACAATTTGTTTTACAGTCTTCTTCCCTCTCTAGTCACAGTATGAAGAGAACGAGAAAGTACAGTCAGCTAGAGCAGTCAGTTACAGCTGGCCAAAGTGCAATAATGTAACTTTTCATATCCCTCCTCAGCCTACCTTAGAAATGCATTAAAACATAAGAAAAACAAAGTTTGTATAACTTAAAATACCAAATTTGAACTTTTTTCATAGAATTCATTTATCCCCATCCTCAGCAGTACTATTGTGTGGTCTTTAAAACTTAAATCATCCTAAAAATGAACCTTTTACAAAGTCCATGTTCTCTCTTTTACAACCTTATCATTCCAAAACAAACCCTTTCCCCAATTCCTGGCAGTTTCCCAACCTTTATTCTCTACATTAAACCTATTTAAATCTTTAAACAATATGATTTTTAAAACAAATGTAAACCCCTCCCCCTCCCATTAATGATTCAAAATTTAGCTGAAATATCCAATTTAAAATTTAAATTTACATTTCTCAAACTGGCAGCTCTCCCTCTTCTAATTCCAATTATCAAAATTTCAGAAAAATGCTTAATATCACCATTTTTATTATAGTTTAAATAAGCCCAATATATTTAATATAGTCACCAATACACATGCCTTTATGCAGGCAGACTGGGGTTTTTCTAGGTTTTAGGGCTTTCTAGCCCGTATTTATTTAAATATACTTATTTAATATAATTGGGCCATTCAGGTACACACCCAGCCCTCACATGGCATGGCCCTTTCTTTTTTATTTATTTATTTGCGGCACCTCAGGCAGCACTCTATACCCTCGGGGCTTCTCCCTAGACCCGAGGTGTCCTTCCAAGGCCCCTTGGGATTTTTATATTGGGCCTCCCAACAGCCCACCTTCTTTCTTGGGGCCATCAGCTCCCCCTCCCCAGGGCTCATTGGCTGACATTCCAAAGCCCCTTGCCCTCTTTTAATCACTCCGGGCTTTGCCCAAGGGCCCCAGAGTGCTTGCCACCACAACCACTGAAATTTGGGCCAGCCCCAAGCTCCATGGCCCTTCCCGATGCCAAGAAGACATCCTCCTGGTCCTCCCCTCCTGCATCAGGGAAGAACATGGGCCCCCCTGACCCCCCGCAACAATCATCGGGGAGCCACGGGCCTTTGCAATCCCCCTCTCGATACCTCAGACTGCCTCCAGAGATGATTGGGAATAGCTGCCAAACCCATAGCCGCCAATCCCATGGCTGCCCCCAATCATCCCCTGTCTGCCCCAGCTGTCTCCTGAGCCCCTGAATGGCCCCAAAGCAGGCCTTTCAAATGTGGCCTGCCCAGGCCCTCTCCCATGGTTCTCCTGGCTCTTTTCTTTAAAAAAAAACAAAACAAAACTGTGCAATTGCCGGCCCAAAAAAAACCAACAGGACTACACCCTTCATGTCAAGGCATGTGCTTTTGCACTAGTTGTTTTATAAGAGACTATTAACATGTATGTTAATGACTTTATGAAGTGACCACCAATGTGCCAGGGAGGAGCAAGGGAGCTTTTGCCCCATGTACAGATAGTGATGATGTTCAGCTACTCTCTGTATAACTCTTCAGTTTAAGTCGGTGTTGACTCATGGTGACCCTCTGGATAGTTGTTCTAAACTGTGTTCGGTCTTCAGTCAGGCAGCTCATTGTTGACAGAGTGGCACCCATAGCTGCTGTTATTGTATCAATCCATCTCATTGCTGGCTTCCTCTTTTGTGTTGACCTGCTACCATGCCAAGCATGATGTCTTTCTCTAATGAGCTCTCTCTTCGCATGGTGTTCCCAAAGTATGAAAGTCGAAGTCTTGTCACCTGAGCTTCTAAAGAAAGTTTAGGTTTGATCTCCTCTAGTACTAACTGTTTTGTTCTTCGGACAGTCCATGGAATGCACAGTATTCCTCGCCGGCACCATAATTCAAAGGCATCAATTTTCTTCCTATCTTTTTCACTGTCCAACTTTCACATCCATATGATGTTATTGAAAATACCATGGCTTGCACAAGTTGAATCTTTGTATGGAGAGAGACATCTCTGCTCTTGAGAATCTTGTCTAGGTCTTTCATAGCCATTCTGCCAAGAGCAATACGTTGCCTGATTTTTTGACTTCTTGTTGTTTGTTGATAGTTAAAGTTGTCCACTATTTCGATTTCTTCTCCGTCAATGATGAACTTATTGATTTTGCCAGTTGTCAGTCTCTTTGCCTTCTTTACATTAAAGTGCAGACCTATTTTAAGACTACGTATGTTCCTTGATCTTGAGAAGCAAAAGTAGCACTGACTGCTGTATATGTGGTTTTCATTTAAATGCTACGACAAGCGTTTTAAACAAATGCTCAAGGTGTTTAATTTTTGACCCAAATATTTTCCTAATTCATTTTTAGTTTTCATAGTTTAATTTTCATCAGTGTTACATTTTTCCTTATTGTATTTCTTTATTCATGAGCACTGTACATTCTCTTCAGTTCCATTCCTACCTTTTCTTACTCTGACCCATATTTCACTTTATTGACACCTCATATTTTAATTCTATGACTCTTTCCACTCTGTTATCTTTCAGTCAGAACCATCTTCAGCTGCAGCTATGATACACTGATCCTTTTCCCTATTGCTTGAAGTTTTTCTCTTTTAATCATCTTGTCCTTCCAATTAACACCTGGGACAGACAGGGACATGTTTACTAAAGGTTAAAAAGTTAACAAAAGCCAACATGTTCAAAGTCGCAGTAGAAACACTTTAATATGAAATTAAGTGAATAGTGTTGTAAGAGGCCTAGAGTGTGCTTGTTAATTCTCTGTTCAGCTGCGAGCCTCGCGGAGTCCATGTCTGGAATAGCTGACAAGGTATTAGTGGCCTCAGATATAGCACAGCTAAAACCTTTGTCCCTAGCTAGGCCAGGCACAGAGTCTGCTGTCTATACTCTGGTGGTCCTGGACACTGGCCTGAGGTACAGCAATCCAGGAGACATCGATCTGTGCAACGCCATTAGCTGATGAGAGCATGCCCTCATAAAGCACGGGAAACCCTTCAAACCCTCAGCTACTGGAGAAATAAATTGGCAGAGTTTTCCTCTGTAGAACCCAGCAGAGGTCACAGTCAGGAAGCAGCTAACTTTTGTTGGAACAGATGTCCTTGGTAACCCAAAATAGGAGAACTGGTAAAAGCTGAAAATGATTACAGACCATCCTGACAAAGCGAGGCTAGAGCATGGGGGTTCCACATACTGTAGCTATATGGAGAGTGCCTGAAATTATCCAGATAACTATTTGGATAGTGGACTGAATATCGCCATGCTCTATATGATAGCAGCACTTTCCACTCTCTACATATGTACATTCAGTACTGTTGCTTCTGTTAATAGTGGCACTGAATATATGGGGGGGGGAGGGGGACATATTCAAAGCATTTTAGCTAGTTAGCAGACCTCTTAACCGGATAAACTTAAGTGATCCCGATAGTCAGCGGCACTATCTGAATAGTGCAGTGTTGCTGAATATCACCACAGACCACAAAACAGATGCTTGGTTAAAATGTTAAAACTGGGATGGTCTGCGGGTGGAGCGGTAGCAATCCCAGTCACTATATGGTTAGCAGTGATATTCACTTACTAATGGAATAGCTAACCGGTTAAGATTAAAACAGGTCAATGGTTGTCCTAACGTTAACCGGTTGTTGCTATCCTGTTTGCAGCTGAATATTACAGTTGGCTGGATAGCAATGACGCTGTCTGGTGAAACCGAATATGCAGCATGGGGCCCAGATAGGTTCTCATGCTGAATATCTGGTTTAGATAATGTAGCAGTTGCTAGGTGCTTTAAAAGTGTTAAAAACACCTAAGCGCTACCACTGAATATCAACCACATAAATTAATTTAATGACCACATCTGGCATTCAAAACAATGCCGACTAAGGTGTTTCAAAATGGACCTGTTTGAGCTACTTTATTTTCATGTATTAATATTTTAGCCTGGCAGTTTCATCTTCCTTCTGTGGAATTACATTCTGAGTAGATCTGCCCCTACTGGCTGTTTGGTGCCATTAGCTTTCATTCTTAATGACCCAAAGGGTTTTCCATATTTTGGCCCCTCTTTTTATTTTATTTTATTTATTTAAACTTACTCTTATACCAAATTTCTACCATTCAAGGTGGTTTCCAATTAAATAAAGATGAAACAGGGTCGTGATTGACACACTGTTGTACAAGGAACTAGAACAATGTAGCAATGTAACACTGGAACAGTATAAAGAATGCAGAGCACTCTTAACTATATACAATGCACTCTTAAGTATTTACAGAGCTGGTCTAGGCAGTGGTTGTTCAAGTTACCATTTGTGCATTTATACAAGTCTCCATTGTACTGAGACTACGAGAATTTTGATTGTTTGCTTCTAGTGAGGTTGGTACTGTGGATACAGGTGTGTATTATATTCTTTTTGGAAGAGAAATGTTTTTAGTTTTTTCCTGAATTCCACTGTGTCAGAGTATCCTCTTAGGTTTGGGGGTAAGGAGTTCCATAAGATGGGAGCATATAGAGGAATGCTCGTTTGCAAATGGATTGTTTACTTTTAATCTTCTGGGTGGGGATCGCTAAACGATTGATAGTGGTGCTTCTTCGTGATCTGTTATTCCTGGGGCTTGAAATAAGAATCTGTAGGCTGTTAGCAGATTCCTTGTGCAGGATTTTAAATATAGTGGTGAGGACTTTGTATTTGATTCTGGTGGCGATGGAAAGCCAGTGTAACTGTATTAGTATGGGGGTGATGTGAGATCTGTGAGGGACTCCAGAAATTTTTCATGCTACTGTGGTCTGGGCCATCTGTAGAGGGTGGAGAGTAGTATTTGGGAGGCCCTGGTAGATGATATTAGAGTAGTCAAGTACAGGTGTGATCATAGCCGAGCAGACGGTTCAAAATAATTCTGAAGTGAGTAGGGGGCAGAGGTGTTTTAGTGTTCTTAATTTGTGTTAGGCAGAGATGGTTGTTCTTTTTATGTGGGAAAGGAAGTTCAGCTGTTGGCCTATTGTTATGCCTAGGTATCTTAGTTCAGTTTTGACTTTGATTATGACATCATCGAGTGTGAGTGTTGATGGTGGAGAGGTTGGGTCAGTGGTGACATACAAAGCTTCCGTCTTCTCTTTATTGATGAACAGGTTGTGGAGACTGAGCCAACTGTTGACTTCAGTAAAGCACTTCTGTAGGCATGTGAAATCAGGGGAGAGGAGGTTGATGGGGGTGAAGAACCTTATGTTGTCTACATAAATTAGATATTGCATTTAGTGTGTTCTGAATATTTGGCATAGTAGTTGGATAAAGATGTCAAAAAGGAGGGCTGAGAGGCTTGATCCTTGGAGTACTCCTGTTTGCTGAGTGAAGGGGTTAGAAATCTTGATGCCAATTCTTAATTGTTGTTTTCATGAATCCAAGTAGGACCTGAACCAGTTACTACTACTACTACTTTTGTTTAGCACTACAAAATGTACGCAGCGCTACGTAGACACAAGTAAAAGATGGTCCCTGCTCATCAGAGCTTACAATCTAGTCAAGACAGACAACACAGTTGCTGTAGATATGGGAAACATCTAAGGCAGAGGTTCCCAACTCCAGTCCTGGAGGGCCAAACATCATTCAAGTTTTCAGGCTGTCCCTAATAAATATGCATGAGATGCATTTGCATGCACTGCCCCCATTGTATTCAAATATATCTCATGCATATTCATTAGGGGCAGCCTGACAACCCAAATGGTGTTTGGCCCTCCAGGACTGGAGTTGGGAACCTCTGATCTAGGGGGAATAGTAAGGAAACACAAAGGTGGGTGTAGTGTCTTGAGGTCCAATCTCTGACAGTCTTTGTAGCAGTTGATGGTGTGGGATAGAATCGAAAACAGAGGAAAGGTCGAGGAATATTAGAATAAAGCCATTGTTTGTGTTTTGTAGGGAAGTTATGAGCATATTTAGTAGGGAGGTGAGGAGAGTTTCTACTCCGTGGTACTGTCTGAACCCATGTTGGTGGGGGTCTAGGAGTGCATGTCGGTGAGGTGATCCTGGAGTTGTGTAAGAACAATCTTCTCTATTATCTTCACAATAAATAGAATGCTTGAAATAGTTCTGTAGGATTTAGGGGAGGTTGGGTCAAGCTTCATATTTTTTAGGAGAGGTCAGATTGAGGTCAGTTTCAGAAAGTTGGGCATTAGGCCTAAGGACAGAGATGTGTGTAGTATGCACAATAGGTAGCTGCTGAAGTGAGATCTTGTGAACTTTACCCAGGACACTGGGCAAGGGTCCAGTGGGAAGGTAGTAGTGTTAAGGTTCTGGATTGTGTCTTTAAATTATTGAGCAATGGGAGCTGAAATTGAGACCATGACTTCTGGGGTGTCGCTTTATCGTGGGATGTCATTGGGAGTTGGTGTGTTGGTGGGGGGCGTTCATCTGTTTGGTGAGTAGATAGGAGGCGATCTTCTGAGGGCATATTTGTTCCTGTGGATTTCCTTGGTTTGGTTTGGTTCTTTTATGAGTGATTTTGCTACGGAGAAGAGCTCTCTTGGTTTATTTATTGCCCTGTTGATGAGATTGGTGTCATACTCCTTTTTATATCTTAGTGTTTCTTCATTTTATAATTTAAACTTTTCCATGTATGAAGTTTGGAAGAGTTTGTCTCTAGTGCTTCTCCATTTATGCTCAATCCGGTGTTATTCACTTTTTTTGATTCTGGAGGATGGAGGATAACCATGGGGCTCTGTTTCTAAGTTTTGTTGTTAGCTGTTTTGGAGGGGAAAGAGTGGTTGTGGATAGGGTGTTGTTCCAACTTTGCATCAACTCATTGAGGTCCACCTTGGTAGCTTTGATGATGTCTAGTTGAGGGATGATTGTTTCAAGGAAGTGTTCATTCTTGAACTCTCGAAATTTACAGGTTTTGAGTACAATGGGTGTCAGGGTTGTTTGATTTGGCGTGAGGTGCATGGTGAAGAGTATGGCGACATGATCTGACCAAGGTACTGGGAGGATAGTGTGAGATATATGATTTGGGTCAGGAAGGAGATCTGAAGGCATGAATATGAGGTTGAGGATGTTTCCTTTATTGTGTGTCGGTTTGGTGAGGATCTATGTGTATCCAAGTGTTTGCATATCTTTGCAGAATGCACTCGATTGGGAAGTGGGGGAGGAGACTAGGTTGAGGTCTTCAGGGATTATTAGAGGCTGGTGCCTCGTTGGGGTGAAGCAGGCAGTTTCAAGAGGAGTTGCGAGTTCAGATGCATTACCTTTAGGGGTTCTATATGTGAGGAGTTACAGTATTTACTACAGTTAGGATGTGAATTTCCGTGCTTGTGCTGGAGTTAGTGACTTTGAGATTCAGGTCTTTTGAGATTACACAGATTCCTTCCCCTCTGCTGTTTGCTCTGTTAGAGGAGAATATTGTGTATGAAGGGGGCATAGCTGGTTTAATAGGACTGTGTCAGAGTCAGAGAACCATGTTTCAGTGATGCATAAAATGTCAAGGTTGTGTTCCTTGATGGTCTGGATTTTGTTCCAGGCAGAGTGTGCGTTGGTAATAGCACAGTTTAGAGAGAGCATCACCTTGCTTTAGTCCAGAGATCCCGTATCTTTACTAGCAGAGAGTGGGATCTTTAATAAGGAACAGGAGGGGTCATTCTGTCCTGCGAATAGCGGGGATGGACCTCCATTCCTGCTTTGTGTCCCCCTGCCGGCCATAGTTTTATCCTCCCCGCATGGCGAGATCTAGACAGGGGCAGGAGGGGACGTTTTGGAGGTGGATTGAGGGCTGAGCATGGGTGAGCTGTGACCCCGGATGTACAGGGCCGATTCAGAGGTCAGCCCTGTACATCTGGACCTCCAATTTAGACAGGAGACAAATTCCATCTCAAAGATGGAAAATGTCCCCCTGGACAGAGAAGAATCACAGCGTGGGACCCGGGGATGCAGGTGAGGGGGTGCAGGGCATTCCCTGCAGCCCAACCCAGACTTTGGAAGACCAGGTCAGGGGTCAGGCTGGGGGAAAAAAGAGCTTGGTCAGTGGATGGGGATTGGGGCTCCTGAATGGAGCCACAGTGCCATGGTGATGGGATGCCATGGTGCTGCGGCTCCATTCAGAAGCCTAGCTGAGTTAGATGGGTATGTGACTGGGCGTGCAGGCCAATCAGAATTGGGGCCCACCCTGTACATCCAGGCCATAGACCCAATTCTGATCCCGCGGGCACGTCTAGCCCCTGTGGGATCAGAATCAGGTCTACCTCTGTACACCCCACTTCTGATTGGCCACACAGGGGTTGCACAGTCTGAATGGAATTGGCCTCAGTGTCTTTTCTGAGACTGTGAATACATCTGTTGTGTTAGGGCTCTATCTAGTGGATGTCTGTGGTGAATTATGGGGATCTGTGACTTAATCTAGTTGTCTTTGTTAATAGGGTAGTTATCAGTAGAAGAGCAGGGGTAGGGTGAAGGTAGCATACCTCTGCTTTGTTGCTGCCATTTTGTGCTGTGTGAAGTATTTTTTTGGTTGTATTTCGCTGAAAGGTAGTCTGAAAGGTGACGTTGAGAGTCTAAGTGGAGGGAGAATGTGATTTGCTGTGGTCTACTTGCTGTGTTTCGTTATTCTGATGGCCACTCTAAGGGCCACGCCGGCTGCTTCCCTTCTGTGCCGGCTGAAGGGGGCTGCAGCCTGGCTTGTTGGAGCCAGTGAGCGGGAATTGAGTGGAGCACTGGTGGTGTTGATCGGAGTACAGCACTGTGCGGGCCACTCTAAGGGTCGTGCCTAAGGGCCCTCTGGCGAGAACATCAGGTGTGGGCATACCTGAGTGCACCCTTGTAGAGGCTGCAGTGGTCTAATTGGTGCCCGCTCCCTTATGCTGCTGTCGATTGGGCCAATCAGGCTGGTGCAGTGCTGGGGCATGGCGCTTGAGCGCATCCTTTTCTATCCCAACTATCACAACACAAGTGTGTCCTAAAGCCTTAGTCATGATTTGGATGTCCAAATCATCGAGAGAAGTCTCCGGAGTGATTTCACAAATGGCCAATTAGGCAGGGGTATGGATTAGGCTTGTCTGGGTTGATGCAATTGATTTAGACATCCCCAATTGATTTCAAAAGAAGTCTGTGACCCAGTCCAAGTTTAGATCTGCTCCAGGAACAAATATGTATTGGGAAAGTGCTTGTTTTGACTCTAAAGAATCAGGAGGGTTTAGAAAAGAGGGCTTACAATCTAAGTTTGCACCTAAGACTATGAAGAGTTAAGTGACTTTTCCAAGAAGCAGCCTTGGGTTTTGAACCCTGATCTCAATCCAGGTCTCTAACCATTAGGCTATTCTTAGATACCTCTACTCTTAAATGCTATTCTGGGTACATCTTCATAGACGCCCCTGCAGATATTCATATCAGCAAGTTCATATTTGTGAAATCCTTGCCTGAACTTAGAAGTGCCTGCTTTTTTTTCAGATGTTCTGGCTTGGACATCCCAGATTGCATTTGTAAAAGGTGCCTTCCCAGCTACAGTTCACCTTGATTTTAATTTAGCTAAATGTCTGTTCAGTTTCTTTCCTCTTAAACTTTGACATATAAACAGTGCTGAGACTGTACTTTCCAGGAACATATCAAACTAGTAATTCAGTTTTAACAAGATAAATCTGATTTACCATTCAGTATTCATTTTTATTTATTTATTTTATTTTATTTAACTGCATTTATATCCCGCTTTTCACCGGGTCAAAGCGGTGTAACATGTAACATCGGGGGGGGGGGGTAATTTTTTTAGGGTGGGGCCATCACCAGGGTCAACATTTAATGATTTGGGTAGACATGGACATGTTTACTTCTAAGTGTTTAGGTCATGGTGTTGTTTCCGTTCAGAGATGTTCACGGAATAGGATTGTCTTTAGCTGTTTCTTAAAAGATGTGATGTCAGCGTTGCTCCTGATGTGTTTTGGTAGAGAGTTCCAGAGGGATGGAGCATAGAGTTCGAATGCTCTGTTGCAGGTCCGTTGTGTGGATTTGGTTCTTTTGTAAGGGACAACGATAGAGTTATTGCAGGAATGTCTGGTTGATCTGTTGTGGGATGGTCGAGGCAGTAATGAGTGTAGGGAGGTGATCTGTTTTTGGTGGATAGTTTTGTGGGTGAGTAAGATAGCTTTGTACTTGATTCTTGCTTGCACTGGAAGGAGGTGAAGGTTTCTTAGGATTGGAGTTATGTGGTCCCGTTTTTTTGCATTCTGAATGATCCTTGCTGTAGTGTTTAAGGCAGTACGGAGGGAGCTGGTGTGCGAGGCAGGAAGTCCATGATAGATTATGTTGCAGAAATCCAGATGAGGGAGTGTCACAGCTTGCATCACGGTCCTGAAGTCGTGAGGTTCTAGGAGGGGCCGGAGGTGTTGAATAGTTTTGGCTTTGTGGAATATCATCCCAGCAGTTTTGCTGATTTGTTGTTTGAGGGTGAGAGCTTGGTCGATGATGACCCCTAGATATCTTATTTGAGGCTGGACTTGGATTTGTGTGGTTCCCATGTTGAGGTGGGTAGGTGGTTTGAAATCAGGTTCTTTTGTTACTATTATGGCTTCGGTTTTCTTTATGTTGATGGATAGATTATTCTCCTGCAGCCAGTTGGCTACGTCATTGAAGCAGGCAGACAGCTGTTCGTTTTTCGGGTTGGTGGTTGTAATTGGTGCGTAGAGCATTATGTCGTCCGCGTAGATGTGGAAGTTGATGTCGTGGGTGCGTATGATTGAGCATAGTGGACGGAGATATATGTTGAACAACATGGCGGATAGGGTGGATCCTTGGGGTACTCCTTGTAGTTGTTGGTAGGGGGGCGAAGTTGTGGAGAGGGTGCGGATCCGTTGCTGTCTGTTAGTTAAGTAGGATCTGAACCATTGGAGTACAGTGTCTTTGATTCCAATTGCTTGTAGTCTGTGTATGAGGATTTCGTGTGAGATTGTGTCGAAGGCCGCTGATATGTCTAGGAAGATCAGGATGTATCCAGAGTTTTTCTCTTGGGTTCCGATGATGAGTGTGTTCATTAGGATGGTCATGAGGGTCTCAACTCCATGTAGTGGTCGGAAACCGTGTTGCTGCGGGTCAAGTATGTCGTTGGTGTCTAGATGATCTTGAAGCTGGTGTTGGACTATCTTTTCTATTATCTTGGTGGCGAGGGGGAGGCTTGCCACTGGTCTGTATGAGGTGGGGTCCGTGGGGTCCAGGTTGTTCTTCTTTATGGTTGGTCGAATGGTTGATGTTTTGAGGGCATCAGGTATGTATCCTTGTTGAAAGGATTCGTTTAGAATGTGAGTCAGTGGGACACTTAGTTCTTCCTTGGTTTTCTTTATCCATTCGGTGGGGCAGGGGTCTAGTGGGGAGGTGGTGGTGTTCAGACAGGAGATGGTGGAGGATATCTCTTCCTTTGAGGTTTCATTGAATGTGTTCCAGTCAGTATTTATGGCGATTCCGAAGTTTGTTCTTGTGGTTGTAGCGCATCGGTGAGGTTGTTGAGGTTGCTGGAATTGTTTGTATTGTCGAGCCAAGATATCTGCGGGGATATTTGGGAGTTGATCGGAGGTGGTTGGTGCCTTTGTCAGCTTTTTGGCAATTTGGAAGAGTTCTCGAGGTTTGTTCGCAGCGGTCGTGATGATTTTGGTGTGATAGTTTCTCTTTGCATTGTCGGTTTCTGAGTGGAAGGCAGTGAGTTCATGTAGGTATTGCTTTTTGTCTTCGTCATTTTTGGTCTTCCTCCATTTTCTTTCTGCTCTTCTAAGTTTTGTTTTCAGTTTTCGGAGGACGGGGGTGAACCAGCGGGCCCTTGATGAGATGGGTTTGTTGCCGGTTTTGTTTATAGTTGCTCTGGATGCCGAGGATATTGTGGCGTTCCAGTTGTCCATGAGGTCATCAAGGTTGTTTGAACTCTTAAGTAGATTAGGTAGGGTCAGTGTCAGGAAGTCTTCTTTGTTGAATGCTTTGAATCTCCGTGTGTGTGGCGTGATTCCTCTGTTTGTATTCAGTTGATATGTGTGGGAGAGGTGTATGAGGTAGTGATCTGACCATGGGACTGGTGAGATTGTTGGACTGCTGCATGGGGTGGATGTCTGGGAGTTCAGAAATATGAGGTCCAGTGTGTTTCCTTTTTCGTGTGTCGGTTCAGTTATGATCTGCGATAGGTTCATTGCTGTCATGGCGTTGAGGAATGTTTCCGTTTGTGCGTCCTGGAGGGATGGGAGATTGAAGTCTCCCAGTATAATTGGTTCCTTTGATGGATTGATGCTCTCGGAGATCAGGTGCAGTATCCTTGGTAAGTCAGAGTTTGTAGCGGGTGTTCTGTAGACCAGGCATATTGTGATGTTTTTGTTAGTGAGGGTGAGGATGTCTGCTTCGTCGGAGGTTTCAGAGGTGTGGGTCCGCAGGTGGAGGTTGTTCTTTGCAATGATGGCTACTCCTCCGCCTTTCGTATGCGTTCGGGAACAGTGATGGAAACTGTATCCGGTTGGTGTCAGCTGGTTCATTATTACTGTGTCCGTTTCTGTTAGCCAGGTTTCCGTTATGCACAGGATGTCAGTCTTTGTAGATATGATCAGGTCTTGGAGCATGTGGAATTTGTTTCTTGTTGAGCGTGCATTTATGAGTGTGATGGAGAGGCTGGTGTGATTGGTGTTTTTGGGTGGTGTGTGGTGTGTGTGTGTTGGGTGATTCGTGTTGTTGGAGATGTTTGTGGGTTGCGGTTCTGTGGTTTCTGTGTATGGGAGGTCATTAGGTGCGGTGGGGTGAGGGTGCAGTGTCTGTGCAGAAGAGGTTGTGCTTGTCAGTGTGTTTGCATAGAAATGATTGCTGGGTGTGCTTGGGTGGGGGTATAGTGATAGGAGAGGAGTGAGAACGTAGATGGGGGTTAGGAAGGGCGGCATGTTGTTTATAGAGTACCTGGAGCTTTTTGAGTATCCGGTGTCTGCTCTGTTGAGGTGTTTGCTGCGCTGGGTCTCTTGATGGAGTTATAGTTGCTGATGTTGCTAGTGTCGGCGAGCTCTGACCCGATCAGGGGAGCTCGAGCCTCGGGCGTTGTGGAGATGTGGGATGGGCCACGCTAAAGGCCACCGCCTAAGGGCCACGCCAAAGGGCCCTCTGGCGAGGCCCTCAGACGCGGGCCCGCCAGGCGCGGGCGCGCCCGTAGGGACGCCGAGCTTTATCGGGCCGTTTGCCTCCTCTCCCACCGCCCGGATTGGGCGGGAGCAGCTCCCACTGTCCCGATTGGACAGGAGTGGAGGATATGGGTTGTCGGGTGCTGGCGGTGCTACGGCTCCCTCGGGGTAGGGACGCCGAGCTTTATCGGGCCGTTTGCCTCCTCTCCCACCGCCCGGATTGGGCGGGAGCAGCTCCCACTGTCCCGATTGGACAGGAGTGGAGGATATGGGTTGTCGGGTGCTGGCGGTGCTACGGCTCCCTCGGGGTAGGGACGCCGAGCTTTATCGGGCCGTTTGCCTCCTCTCCCACCGCCCGGATTGGGCGGGAGCAGCTCCCACTGTCCCGATTGGACAGGAGTGGAGGATATGGGTTGTCGGGTGCTGGCGGTGCTACGGCTCCCTCGGGGTAGGGACGCCGAGCTTTATCGGGCCGTTTGCCTCCTCTCCCACCGCCCGGATTGGGCGGGAGCAGCTCCCACTGTCCCGATTGGACAGGAGTGGAGGATATGGGTTGTCGGGTGCTGGCGGTGCTACGGCTCCCTCGGGGTAGGGACGCCGAGCTTTATCGGGCCGTTTGCCTCCTCTCCCACCGCCCGGATTGGGCGGGAGCAGCTCCCACTGTCCCGATTGGACAGGAGTGGAGGATATGGGTTGTCGGGTGCTGGCGGTGCTACGGCTCCCTCGGGGTAGGGACGCCGAGCTTTATCGGGCCGTTTGCCTCCTCTCCCACCGCCCGGATTGGGCGGGAGCAGCTCCCACTGTCCCGATTGGACAGGAGTGGAGGATATGGGTTGTCGGGTGCTGGCGGTGCTACGGCTCCCTCGGGGTAGGGACGCCGAGCTTTATCGGGCCGTTTGCCTCCTCTCCCACCGCCCGGATTGGGCGGGAGCAGCTCCCACTGTCCCGATTGGACAGGAGTGGAGGATATGGGTTGTCGGGTGCTGGCGGTGCTACGGCTCCCACGGGGTAGGGACGCCGAGCTTTATCGGGCCGTTTGCCTCCTCTCCCACCGCCCGGATTGGGCGGGAGCAGCTCCCACTGTCCCGATTGGACAGGAGTGGAGGATATGGGTTGTCGGGTGCTGGCGGTGCTACGGCTCCCTCGGGGTAGGGACGCCGAGCTTTATCGGGCCGTTTGCCTCCTCTCCCACCGCCCGGATTGGGCGGGAGCAGCTCCCACTGTCCCGATTGGACAGGAGTGGAGGATATGGGTTGTCGGGTGCTGGCGGTGCTACGGCTCCCTCGGGGTAGGGACGCCGAGCTTTATCGGGCCGTTTGCCTCCTCTCCCACCGCCCGGATTGGGCGGGAGCAGCTCCCACTGTCCCGATTGGACAGGAGTGGAGGATATGGGTTGTCGGGTGCTGGCGGTGCTACGGCTCCCTCGGGGTAGGGACGCCGAGCTTTATCGGGCCGTTTGCCTCCTCTCCCACCGCCCGGATTGGGCGGGAGCAGCTCCCACTGTCCCGATTGGACAGGAGTGGAGGATATGGGTTGTCGGGTGCTGGCGGTGCTACGGCTCCCTCGGGGTAGGGACGCCGAGCTTTATCGGGCCGTTTGCCTCCTCTCCCACCGCCCGGATTGGGCGGGAGCAGCTCCCACTGTCCCGATTGGACAGGAGTGGAGGATATGGGTTGTCGGGTGCTGGCGGTGCTACGGCTCCCTCGGGGTAGGGACGCCGAGCTTTATCGGGCCGTTTGCCTCCTCTCCCACCGTCCGGATTGGGCGGGATCAGCTCCCACTGTCCCGATTGGACAGGAGTGGAGGATATGGGTTGTCGGGTGCTGGCGGTGCTACGGCTCCCTCGGGGTAGGGACGCCGAGCTTTATCGGGCCGTTTGCCTCCTCTCCCACCGCCCGGATTGGGCGGGAGCAGCTCCCACTGTCCCGATTGGACAGGAGTGGAGGATATGGGTTGTCGGGTGCTGGCGGTGCTACGGCTCCCTCGGGGTAGGGACGCCGAGCTTTATCGGGCCGTTTGCCTCCTCTCCCACCGCCCGGATTGCACTCCTTGTTGCTGACAGCAGTGATCTCTAGATTGATCTATAATCCTAGAAACACCAGAACAATCTTCTCCAACTGGCAAGCTTGAATGTATGGCATACTTTGCTAGAATACTGTTTGCAGTTTCAGAAGGCAAAGAGGAAGAAAGGATATGCCATGAATATTAGAAGGATTAGGAATGTACATCCAGGTTTGGTGTAAAAGTTCAAATTCACAACATCGACATTTGTTTTTGTAGTTTGCGTGACTTCCATATTTACAGTTTTGTTACAGCAAAGATATCGCCAAGCCCTCCTTATACTGTGTAAGTGACTCAGGTTGCGTTGCTGGAGTCCGAGATCTGGGAAAACACAGCAGAAGTATTTTCGCGGAAAGATTGTGAGAGGAAATGTCTGCTTCTTAGGCAAATAAGCATCTGACCTGAGAATTGGGGGCGGATTCCATTTATGAAGCTATATTAGAGCTCTGATGAAGATGAATATCTTATATGCAACATCCCCAGGACCTTTTGAATGGGGGCACCGCCAGCTCATTTTACTGACCGCCTGGCTAATTTAATTTGATGAAGTGCCTCTGCAAAATAATGAGCAGAGATGGGAAAATGATTTAAATGATTTTTGAATGAAAACTTGGAAATCCTAACAGTATATGTAAATATAATATAAATGGATTAGACAATTAAATGAGTTTGAAATAGCGACAAACATAATGTATATGAAGCTTCCTGAAAAATAACTAGTTATGTTGTCTGCTGCCGGCTGCTCTATAGTGCAGCCTAACCGGCTATTTCTTCATACTGCCGGCTGGCAAAAATTTCTGGAGAAAACTGCTTCTGTGTACTGTACCTAGCTTCATTCCCATTCAGTAGTCAAAGCAGTTGTGAATGACTTTTAAATCTTATTCAACTCCCCTTCTGCTTTCATCTTTACATTGACTCCAAGATGATAGATTATGGTATATTACTTCAGTTAAAGCAAAATAAGAGAATTGTATGGTATGTGTGTGTGCATGTATAGAAAGGATTCTTTTATATTTATGAAAATAACCTTTGTGTCACTTTCAACCAAGCATTCACTCACCCTCAATTTAAAAATTAATTAGACTCATGGTCAGTTAATTCCAGAGACACAGCAAAGTGCTGTGAGGACATTTGTCAAAGAATTTACCAAGCTAAGTAGTTTGGTAAAAGCAAGAACTGGAAACGGCTTTGTACTTCTGAGGGTATTGTTCCACAGCACAGATACTTTTACCCATGCAGCAAAGCAGACAACATGTGAGGGATTTCATTTTAAAATGCCCAAAAGTTGTTTATGGTCTGGACTTTGAACCTACAAAATTGTGCACTGTCAAGTCCAGGCTGACTCCTGGCAAACTTGTCCCTGGGTTGTCTTGACAAGGTGCTACTGGAAGTAGTCTGTGCATTGCACCCCTTCTCTAGCGCTATTCAAATCCAGGCTAAAAACCCACCTCTTTGAATCCACTTTTAGATCCTGATGCTCCTCATTGTCTTGTCTTACCATACTGTAGTTCCCAGTTTCACTATGTGGGTCATTCTGATCAGCGGAAAGCAGGGATGTACATCTGGTTTGGACATACAACCCCCACTATTCGCTGTGAGACTATTCTGCCTCAATAGCTCCCCACACAAACAGGGCCTTTGTGCGGGGAGCTCCAGATATGGGTGAGGGGGGCAGCAACAGGGTGAATAGTGGGGAGAGCAGGGGTGGGCCACACAACCCAGACCTACAGGGCCTATTCAGGTCACTGCCCTGTGCGTCCAACACATGGTGGTAACTAGGCCAGGACCCCACAACACACGGCGCAGAGGCAGAGAAGCACCACCACCTGATCCCGCCCCTGGCTTCTCCCACTGAGGGTTAGGCGGTTGGGTAAATATATTTTCCCGCTGTTGGGCATTGTGCACTGCTGCTTGGCGTCCTGGTGCCATGGCGATGAGATACCATGGCACCAGCACACCAGCAAGAGCCTAGGGAGGTCTAGCTGGGCAGATGCTTAGACGTCCTGTACTGCAGAATCAGGGCCCATCCAGCTCGTCTAAGTGCCCGATGCTGCACCCGCTGGAAAGTCTAGCTCTGGCGGGTGCAGAATCTGGTACACTTTTTAGCAACCTACCAAAAAAAACCTTAGTAATCACCAATATTGCGTTAATTTATAAGTATCAATAAAAATACACATAACCTACTCACAATCACTCAATATAGCTCAAAAGGACCTCAGGTTTTGCTCACCCCTACATCTGGCAAATTTCATCACCATAGGGAAATGGCAGACACTCACATCATGGGTCCCGCAGCTTTTATATCTCCCTTCATATTATAGTGAACATTAACTTATTCAAATAACTATAACTATCCCAATCCAAAAAAGTACTTTTTGAGATTCATGCCACATATAAAACATATAAAACAATACACCACATTCCAATTTAATAACTACTATAAAGGAAGAGCGTCTACTCTACTTTATTATTCAGTAGTGCCCAAACTGCTTCAACGCAAGTGAACATACATGTAGTATTATTTTCTTCATCAACGCAAACAGGATAGTTTCACACTCCAAATGCACATGCAGATGCAACTGCTAAACATCACACATCAGTTTTCAAACTCCTGTAAAAAAAAAATTACACTCTCAAAAGCAAGTAGCACCGCATAACATTCAAAGAGAGCAATCAGACATCGACACATCCAGACAGCTAATGGCAGCCTGCTATTGTACCAAATACAATAGTCATCGTCCAACAAAAGCTTTTGTTTCGCCTTCAGGCTTCATCTGGGAACAAGACTATACGTGATACAACACACGCAGAAGATTTTAGCCAGACATCCACGATGAGCAGGGTATGTGCATTTTTCATTGATACTTATAAATTAACGCGATATTGGTGATTACTAAGGATTTTTTTGGTAGATTGTGTTAGTTTCCTCTTAGGCGGTTATTGTTTTTGAGTTTACACTTTTTAGCAACCCATTTTTTGGACATCCAGACAGCCTGGACGTGCTCCGATCAGAATCGGCCTCCATGTGTTTTGTCTTGATTAGATTGTAAACTCTGATGAGCAGGGACTGTGTCTTACATCTATATGTACAATGTTGTGTATTATCTATTATTTATTTTTTAATTTGCTTTTATATACCGTGCTTTTTTAAATCAGTGCGGTTTACATATAACATGAACAATCAAAACATTTTAGATAGAACTGGAGATATCAAAACAAAACAGTTGAATGGTTACATTGAATAAATTTTGTATAGAATAGAATAAAGAACTTTAACTAAAACAGCGGAACAGTAATACAATAAAATCTAGCCGATTGTACACCTTGTAGCACTATACAAATGTACACAATTTGTACACCTTCTAGCAGTGTACAAATGATTAGTAGTAGTAGTAGTGGTATGTGCAGTAAGTCTGCAGTACCTGGTATTGCAAGGTGACTACCCATCCAACCCTGCTTAATTTCAGAGATTAGCATAAATCAGACTCATTCAGGGCAGCAAAGTCAAGCAGGTGCAATGTGCACAAATACTCAAATACCTAAAGCAATGCTGGGAGTTTCCCATTGAAAATGTGCTCAGAGGCACACAGGTGAAATATCCATGGGTTTTCAAGTATCGTTTGGGGGTGCAGCCAGATGGGCAGCAGATCTGGCTGTTTCTCTCAGAGTGGACCCATATCACATCAGACCAATGGGTCCTCAAGATCCTCAGACAGAGTTTGCAGATTTCTATGGGACACTTTTGTGGACTTTCCCTGCAACTCACCGCTCAAGCAGATGACAATTGAGGGATCTCTACAATGCCTCCTGCAGTTGCAGGCTCTTCTACCCATGCCATCTGTAGAGCAGGGCCCAAGGGTGTTATTGCATGTACTTTGGGGTGCCCAAGAAGGGAGATTCATTCTGGCATATTCTGGACCTGATGGTGGTTCACACCAAACTCCAAGTCACTCATTTCCACATGTAGACCCTCAGGTTGGTGATTGTGTCAGTCTGGAAAGGTAAGTCTGGATCTTGCCAAGGCATACTTTCATGCTCCCATCCAGGAGCAACAGCAGCCACTTCTCTGCCTCTGTGTCAGGGGCTGCAATTTCCAATTCCGGCCACTAACCTTTGGCCTGGCCATGACTCCTCACACCTTTTCAAAACAGTGTTCTGGCATAAGCAAAGAATCCAGGTTCACTCATACCTGAACGACTGGCTGATTCAATCAGGTTCCCCAGAGAAGTCCGTGTGCGACACAACCCATGTGATTTACTAGCTATAAAGGCTGGGGTTGCTGATTAACTTTATCAAGAGCAGTCTGATTCCTTTCCAGAACTTAGAGTACCTTGGGACGCAATTCAGCTCTCTCTTAGGTCAAGTTTTCCTCATACCGGAGTGGTCACTGAAGCTACAGGCCAATTCAGGGAGTTTTGTGTTCAGTCAGCTCCCCAGGCCTAGGACAAACTTAAACTTCTAGGGTCCATTTCATCAACCATGTAACAGATCTCTTTGACCTGCTGTTCCTACTGTCTCTCTGGGCTCCCTGCACTCAGTTAATTGGCCAGACCCTTCCTGTCCTATAAGAGAGCAAGAAGCAGTTAGTGTGGTGCTTGCAGTCTCATTATCTCATGGATGGGATGCCTCTGGAAGTACCATATTGGTTGATAGTCATCATGGATGACAACCTGAAGATCTCATAGTCTAGGTCAGTTTGTCCAGGGATTCTGCTCCCCTCAAGAGGCCTCCTGGTCAATCATACGGTTGGAGGCTAGAGCAATCTGCTTTGCTATGGAACAGGTTCAGACTCTCCTAGTGGGAAGAACTGTATGTGTGTTCTAGGAAAATGCACAGCTGTGGCACACATCAAAAAGCAAGGTGAAACTCATATTGCTGGTGTAGCTGTTGATATGGCAAGCTGTATCACTGGGATGAGGATTATTTGATTGCCTTTTCTGCAGCCCTCATGGCAGGCATCAAAAATGTATAGACTGTCTGAAGTCAGAATACGGTGGATCCTGGTGAGAGGGGTTAATTCCTCACATGTTCAATCTTATAGTGCAGAGGTAGGCCTTCCAGTATTTGACTTGATAGCTACTCAGGAAAATGCCAAAGTAGAGAACCTTTTAACTGTAGGAAGGATCTGTGGTCAGTGAACCTGAATTCCCTGCTCCAGGAATGGCCCCAGGAGGGGCATCTGTATGTCTTCCCATTGTGTCCCTTACTGAGCCATCTTTTGCATAATATTTGATCCTACCCAGGCTTGGTGATCTTAGGGGTATGTTTACTAAACCGTCTTAGGGGTAAGTTTACTAAACTGTGGTAACGTTACATACCGCGCGTTATGTAACGTTAACGATCGTTAACATTACATACCGCGCGTTATGTAACGTTAACGATCGTTAACATTACATAACGAGTGGTATGTAACGTTAACGTGCGTTAATGTTACTTGACGATCGTTAATGTCCCCGGCCGCAGAATGTGGAGAGAGGGCAGAGAGAAGGGGTCAATGGGCGGAGAGTGGGTGGGGAGAGGCCCCTTTCACAATAACATGCTGAACTGAAGGGCTGAATCCTACCGCGAATGAAAACCTGCCGTTAAATGCACATTTGCAGGAGAGAGAAACAATTTAAGTGTCAGCAATGTACAGCCTAGGCAGGGAGCCTAAGAAATGTGATAGTAGTGCTCCATTTTCAGCAACACCATAGTGCCAAAGTATGAATGGCTACTATGGCGATGGTGCAAATGGGGCATAGGGGGCCGCAGGCGGGACATGTAACATGGGCAGCTGGGGCACAGGGTGGACCAGGCAGGCGCCTAGGTGGCACATAGGAACATAGAAACTGGAAATCAGCAAGACAGCAGCTGACCAAGGCCAAACACAATCCAGCTATATCTACCTGGTTCACCCTAGCCAATAGTTGCTAGGGCACTGACCTGGCATCACCCCCGCTCCATTTAAAAGCCCTGACTGAGTTAGCTGGGCTGTGCATGTACGTGCAAGCTGGACTGAATCGCAGTTCCAGCCTGCACGTACATGCCTGTTTGCGATTCTGGTCCCGTGGGGCTAGACGTGCCCCTCAAGATCAGAATCACGATCCCCTCTGTACGTCCGGTTCAGACCGGACATACAGAGGGGATCTACTTCCTGATCAAAATGAGCCTCTAAGCATCTTATATTTAATTTTCATCTCTAATGGCGACCAGTGCAACTGACTTAATAATGGAGTCACCCTATCTGTAAATGAACTATGTGTAACAACCTTTTCTGCTAAACTCTGTACATGTTGAAGACTTTTGTATGAGTTTCAGTGATCCAAAATAGATGCGGTTACAATAGTCCAGGTGACTTAAGACTGTCAGCTGGACCACTGCATGAAAATTTTGTGCACGTAAGGACAACCTAATTGGCCTGAATAATCACGTTTATATCAGGCTTTTTTCACCACATAGTTGACATGTACTTCCAACGGTAGCTGTGAATCTAAAATTACACCTAAGGTGTGAACATCTCATGATTAAGATATTGTGTGAACTAGCATCACTATTGATTTCTGAATTACCGCTTCTGGAAAATTGCCCGCTCGGAGAAGCTCCATTTTGGCCGTATTTAATTTCAGTTTCTTATCAAAAACACAGAGCACTATATTCTTCATAATATCATTCAGCTGATCTACTACAGTAGATTCTGAAAAGTACCATTCATGGGGACAAAAATTGTGCATTGTCTCTATAAACATATGATTTATGTTCAAATTTGTTTATTCAAATTTTCAGATCCACACCAGAACAGTACAACACCAAAACAGTACTTAGGGTTTTCCTTTTTTGCTGATTTGCGCCTTTATGTTGTAAACATATGATTTAAAATCTAACTTCCTAATCTGCTCTGCAAAAGGACTAAACTACAAATTAAGAACATAAGAACATAAGATATGCCATACTGGGTCAGACCAAGGTCCATCAAGCCCAGTATTCTGTTTCCAACAGTGGCCAATCTAGGTCATATGTACCTAGCAGTTTCCCCAAGAGACACAAGTTCCACAATGCTTGTACTGGGTCAAGCATTGATATCTTCGGTCACTTCTTAATAATGGTTTATGGACCTTTCCTCCAGGAACTTGTCCAAATCTTTTTTAAACCCAGCTACACTAACAGCCTTTACTACATCCTCCGGTAACAAATTCCAGAGTTTGATTACACGTCGAGTGAAAAAATATTTTCTTTTATTAGTCTTAAATAGTTTACCCTGTAGCTTCAATGCATGTCCCCTAGTCTTTCTATATTCTGATATACGGTGACCAGAATTGCACACAATATTCAAGGTGCGGTCTCACCATGGAACGATATAGAGGCATTATAATATCTTTTGTTTTATTTTCCATTCCTTTCCTTATCATACCTAGCATTCTATTTGCTCTCTTGGCCGCCGCTGCACACTGGGCCGAGGGTTTTAACATGGTATCCACAATGACGCCTAAATCTTTTTCCTGGGTGGTGGTTCCTAATGTGGAACCTTGCATCGTGTAACCATAGTTTGGGTTGTTCTTCCCTAGGTGCATAACCTTGAACTTGTCCACATTAAATTTCATCTGCCATTTTGATGCCCAGTCTTCCAATTTATCAAGATCCTCTTGCAATTTTTCACAATCCTCTTGGGTTTTAACAACTTTAAATAGTTTTGTGTCATCTGCAAATTTGATAACCTCACTCGTTATTCCATTTTTCCAGGTCATTTATGAATATGTCAAAAAGCAGCGGACCCAGCACAGATCCCTGGGGTACACCACTATTCACCTTTCTCCATTGGGAAAATTGGCCATTTAGCCCTACCCTCTGCTTTCTATCTTTTAACCAGTTCCTGATCCACAATAGTACACTGCCTCCTATCCCATGACTCTTTAGATTTGCCAAAAGTCTCTGATGAGGGACCTTGTCAAAGGCTTTCTGAAAGTCCAGATACACAATATCAACCGACTCACCTTTGTCCACCTGTTTATTCACTCCTTCAAAAAAACATAACAGATTAGTAAGACAAGATCTTCCTTGTCTAAAGCCATGTTGGCTGTCTCCCATTAGGTTGTGACTATCTACATGCTGAGTAATTTTATTCTTTATGATGGTTTCTACCATTTTTCCCGGTACTGACGTCAGGCTCACCGGTCTGTAGTTTTCCGGATCACCCCTGGAACCCTTTTTAAAAATTGGTGTTACATTGGCGATCCTCCAATCTTCAGGTATTAGAGATGATTTTAATGATAGTTCACAGATTACTGATAGCAGGTCTGCAATCTCATATTTCAGTTCTTTCAACACCCTTGGATGTATACCATCCAGCCCAGGTGATTTGCTACTCTTCAGTTTATCTAATAGTTGTAAGACATCTTCCTGATGTATCGATATTTCCTTCAGTTCTTCCGCACCTTTAAATACCACTTCAGTCATGGGTAACATCCCTACATCTTCCTCAGTAAAGACCGAAGCAAAGAATTCATTCAGTCTCTCTGCTATTGCCTTGTCGCCTCTTAGTGCTCCTTTAACCCCTTTATCATCTAATGGACCAACTGACTCTCTCACAGGTTTTTTGCTACGAATGTACTTGAAAAGGTCTTTATTTTGCGTTTTTGCTTCCGCAGCAAGCTTCTTCTCAAATTCTCTCTTTGCCTGCCTTATCAATGCCTTGCATTTGACTTGCCAGTGCTTGTGCTGTTTCCAGGTTTTGTCATTTGGCTCTTTTTTCCATTTCCTGAAAGATGCTTTTTTGGCAACAACAGCCTCTCTGACCTCACCTTTAAACCATGCTGGCAGTTTTTTGGACTTCCTTCCACTTTTCTTAAAGCGTGGAATACAGCTGGTCTGGGCTTCCAAGATAGTATTTTTCAACAACACCCAAGCTTGATGTACGTCTTTAACCTTCACAACTGCTCCTTTTAGTTTTTTCTTAACTGTTTTCCTCATTTTATCATAGTCTCCCTTTCGAAAGTTAAAAGGTAGTACTGTGGATTTCCTTACTATCCCTCCTCCACTAATTAAATCAAAGGCGATCATGCTATGATCACTATTGCCAAGTGGCCCCAACACCCTTATCTCTTGCACTAGATCTGGTGTTCCACTAAGGACTAGGTCTAATATGGCTTCCCCTCTGGTCGGTTCATGAACCAGCTGCTCCAAGAAGCAGTCATTTATTTCATCTAGGAACTTTATCTCCCTAGCATGTCCTGACGTGACACTGACCCAGTCGATACCGGGGTAATTGAAATCACCCATTATTATTATTGCGCTGTAACTTTTGTTAGCTTCCTTGATTTCTTTGAGCATTTCATCATCCATTTGGTCATTCTGGCCAGGTGCTCGATAGTACACCCCCACTGCCATCGCCTTCCCCCTTTTATATGGAATTTCAATCCATATAGATTCTACAGCAGATTTTGTTTCCTGCAAAACTTTAATCCTTTCTGAGTCAATGCCCTCTCTAACATAGAGCGCAACCCCTCCACCAATTTGATCAGCTCTATCATTACGATATAGTTTGTACCCAGGTATCACAGTGTCCCACTGGTTGTCCTCCTTCCACCATGTCTCTGATATTCCAATCATATCTATCCTTTCATTTAGTGCTATATATTCTAACTCTCCCATCTTATTCTTTAGACTTCTAGCATTTGCATACAAGCATTTTAGAGAATGTATTTTATTCATGTTAATTTGGCTATTGTTAGACATGGGTAAATTGGGATCTTTAAGCTCTGTCTGCTCCATACTTGAGGGCATTTGGGCTACTTTACTCTTTTGTGGAACCTCTCTGCATTTGGTAGTATCCTTCAAGAATACATTCCTCCGAACCATCCGCTCTTGGGCGACTGTCGGCTTTCCCCTAATATCTAGTTTAAAAGCTGCTCTATCTCCTTTTTAAAGGTTAATGCCAGCAGCCTGGTTCCATCCCGGTTAAGGTGAAGCCCATCCCTTTGGAAGAGCCCCTCCTTTCCCTAGAATGTTCCCCAGTTCCTAACAAATCCAAAACCCTCATCTCTGCACCATTGTCTCATCCACGCATTGAGACTCCGGAGCTCTGCCTGCCTTTTGGGTCCTGCGCGTGGAACAGGAAGCATTTCGGAGAATGCTACCCTGGAAGTTCTGGATTTCAACTTCCTACCTAAAAGCCTAAATTTTGCCTCCAGAACCTCCCTACCACATTTTACTATGTCATTGGTACCGACATGTACCAAGACATGTATTAAACAAGATAGTGGGTAGAGGCAAACTCTGTGGTACCCCATATCACAGGCTTTAACCGAAGAAAAAACATTTCATTGCTAAACTCCATATTCCATAATCTAGATTGCTAAACTCCATATTCCATAATCTAGATAGTAGCAATTTAGCACTGATGGAATCAAAGGCAGTGGATTAATCTAGAAGTACTAATACACTGTATCCCCACCATATTTCCATGTCAACATATCATCTGATAATGACATCAGTGCAGTTTCTGTACTAATAGCTGAATGGAAGTCAGATTCCACATCAGCTGAACTTCCACTTTCTGAAAAAAAATGGCAGAAACTCACTACACAAATCCACAGATACGTCAACCTACTTTTTTAACAAGAGCAAATTATTCAACACTTGACTAATGAAAGCAAAGTCCTTGAGCAACCTCTTACCCCATCTACCATCCTTTTCACGGAATATTAGTTTAATATCCTTGTCAGCCTCCATCTCCCTCTTCCAAGCTGTCAGATCATTCTCCTGTGGTACTCTTGCCCTTTTTTTCTAATCTAATTCTTTGGCACTTTAAATCCCACAAGCTACCTTAAGGAAACTAAGGGGTATGTTTACTAACCGTCTTAATGTTACCGGCGTTAGTTGCAGTCTTACTGTGACGAATGCCATATAAGGTAGTGGGCGTTCCAGTCTTAAGGTAGCATTTCAGGTTATCGCGCGATAAAGTCCATTATCGCGTGATAGAGGGAGCTGTGGCACGTTAACGTGCGTTAGCCTTAATTAGGTGCGCTGACCTGCCAACATAGCAACAGAGGTGTAGCAAAATGGTTAATGCATTAACTGCTGATACAGTGGTCATGAGTTTTGATTCCCCAGTGGGCTCAGTTACAAGACTGTCTGAGGCAATCCCTTTTCCTGCTTGTAACAGTCAGACACATCCCAACAATTTGCACTGCCAGCCAAAAAAGCCTCACCCCAGTGCCGCAACCTAATGCACCTTTTAGGGCACACCATAAAGCACATCATAAAGCACCACGTCATACAAGGCAGGTCATAATGTGCCCCAGAGGGCGGCAGGAAAGGTTAGCACCCTCCAAGGCAGTATATAAGGCACCCCATAAGCTGGCCAAACCTAAGGTGCTGGAAAGATGCCCCAGGGTTGCCAAGGTGACACAGGAGATGGTGCCCAGGGGCACAAAGGTGCCCCAAAGTCACAAGCATGAAATGTATGGCTCAAACACAGATGTAATCATAACACTGCACAGAGCACCAAGGAAAGGCAATGAGCAAGTGATGGAAGGAAGTAGATGACGGAGCTCATGGACCAGCCAAATCTGTGTGCAACCCATATGGCAGCAAGTAAAGTGGACAAACATATTGGGGGCAGCTGTACTGATGTACAGGGTGATGGTAATGTACAGTGCAACAATGACAGTGTGTGACAGAGGATGGGGATACGTGTCCACCAGAGGAGGTAGAGGTGGCAGGATAAGTTCAATGATAGGAGGACAGAGGAGAGCAGTGCCATGCAGAGCAGACACAGGAGAGGCAAGTATGACGAGCCGCAATGCAGAAAGGTGTGCCAGTGCAGGACATGGGGTAGCAGCTTGCATATTAGGGCAGGCATTACACAGCTAGCACACACACATAGACGGACAGAAGGATGGATGGCAACAGTGATGAGGGTATAATGTGGTAGCAGCACAGATCTGCACAGATATGACTGTTACACAAATGAAACGTAGTTGTGTAGGACAGCCATAAAAAAAAGGGGAACAGAGAGAAATTGAACCCATGACCTCCACTACTGAAGTCATTGCATTAGCAATTGTGCTACATCACTATATCCAAGACATCGAAAGGTTTAGATAGAATTTGTCACATTCCTCATCACTTCTCACCACCACCAAAATATTGTCTATTAGACTACTTTTTGGTGGTGGTGAGAATCGAGGAGGAATGTGACACATTCTATATACCCTTTTGATGTCTAGGACATCTGTACCTTGCCCACTCACAATCTTAAATGACAGAGGTGTAAGGCAGGGGTCTCCAAATTCATCCCTGGAGGGCCACAAACCAGTCAGGTTGGCAGGATATCTCTAATGCATATATATCTCATGCACATTCATTAGGGATATCCCAAAAACCTAAGTGGTCTGCGGCCCTCCAGGACCGGAGTTGCCCACCCCTGGGATAGACAGACACACACTCCCACACCTATGCCAGCATTGTGCAAATATAGAGGTTTGCGGCAGCCCTGGCTGCCAAACCAGTCCTGGGCACAGTGCGGGCATTGCTATGGTAATCAATACTGTTAGGGTCACTCCCCCGGGTGGTAACCACTGTCAGAATCAATAACTGAAACTCACTCCACAGATACCAGAAAGGTTTCTATGATGAATCTCTATCAACAAATTGTGTTTAACTTAGGATTTGTTAGCTGACATTAATCATAGCAACCTTTTGATATATGTGGAATGTATTCCCAAGTTTAGGACGGCATTGCTAAGGTATGCAGGTGCCAGTATTGGGAGATGCTGCTCCACGCAGGGCCCAACAGCCTGACTCTCCATGAGGCTTTGGATAGTGGAGCCTGTGGGTGTGGGTGTTTATGTCCCTGTTGGCCACTGCTCTAGGGCAGAGGTTCTCAACTCCGGTGCTGGTGGGCCAAACACTGTTCAGGTTTTCATGCTGTCCCTAATGAATATGAATGAGATACATTTGCATACAATGGGGACAGCACATACAAATGCAGCACAGGCATATTTATTAGGGTCAGCATGAAACCTGAATGGTGTTTGGCCTTCCAGGACAGCAGTTGGGAAACTCTGCTCTAGGGATTGCACATGTTTATGGTGTCTATGCTCTGTAGGGTAAAATATAGGCGTTTCAGGCATGTTTATTTTATCTGCAATAAAGGTTCCGTCTTTATTACCACGGTTTAGTACTGGGTAAAATGTGGGGACAGGGTTGGCAGGAGCCACAGCTGGGACTTGAACTTATGACCTTCAGCTCCTGAACACACTGGCTGTGTGTACTGCACCACAGGGACAGATCATTCCCTGGGGATACCATGACTGTTCGTCAGACAGACCCTGTCTGTTGCAGTACACGGCACTCACCTAAACGGGGCTTAGCCATGATCTGCTCCACCACCAGCACCCCTCCGCCACCATGCTGATATGCCCTTATGCCGGTGGTGTTGGTGGTGTGCAGTCCCAGGCCATCCAGTGTGCGGTAGGCAGCTGCCTATGGTGTGGGTTCTTGGGTAGGGGTGCCTACATGGACATGCGTGCTTCCCCCCGGCACCACCTGCCAATATTATGTGCCCTTGGGGGTACTTGCTGGGTAATATCCCCTGTGACACTGTGGGACACACACTCGTGCCCATGTTGGACCCTCATCAGTTGCTGTCTTGCTGCTTTACAGTTTCGGCATTCCTATGTGCATCTGCCTAGTCCACACTTTGTCCCAGCTGGACCACAGCATGTGCCGCCTGCAGCCCCCTGTATCCCATTTACAGCATCAGTACAGTTGCCCTTTCCTACGTGCCCACTCTGCTGTTGCTGCACATGTGCACACCATAATGAACCTGCCCAATCTAAACGACAGAAACCCTAATCAGCGCTATTTCAATGTGAGATCATTCACTTTGTAGGGGGACAGAGCATAGACCCTTTCAAACATGATATCTTAATTGTTACGCTTTGTCAATAGTGTTGCTTTATGTTTATCATTAATATCACTATTGGCCAGCTTGGTTATTGGGATTTTAAATGTGGTTCTGGTAATTTTATATGTATATTTGCCTTTTTGGTTCCTGCACATGTATCACAACTATCACTTTCCCAGGTTTCCCTGTCTTTGCTGCACATTGCTAACTGAAATGGTTTCTCTTTCCTGCAAATGTGCCTAATGCGAGGGTTTCACGGGCGTTAGTGTTCAGACCCAGATTTCACAGTGTTAGTGTGCCTGGAGCCTCTCCCCTCCTACTCTCCGCCCATTGACCCCTTCTCTCTGCCCTCTGGGAAGCCTTACTCCATCCTTCAGACCCGGATTTCACTGCGTTAGTGTGCCTTACGCCCACCGCCGCATTATTGCGTGATAAGTGACGAAATCGCACGATAACGTCACTTATTGCACGATAATACCACCGCTGCGACGTTAAGACGGTTTAGTATACATACCCCTAAGGAAGAAAACTCCAAAACACTCCTTTCTTATTTTCCTTGGGTCTGTTAGATCCACTGATTTTTTTGGCAGCTTGACAAAAAGAAGACAAAAACAATTTTCCGTCTTATACTTCTCCATCTGTAATCTCCATCGATGGCGCCATCTCAGTGGGATTGGTAAAAACAGAGGCAGTGGAACTCTGTATATCAAAGAAAACAACAAACAAAACAGATCCTTAAAAAATAAAATAAATCGAAAGATAAATAATGAAATATTTTTTAAATAAATAAGTAAATACATTTAAATGTATAATAAAATTAAACAGACATAACTCAGGATAATAAAAGACCCAACATGCCCATGTTTCGACTTTGTCTGCATCAGGGATCAAAATTCATCTAAATTAATATTTCATCTTACGCTTCCTCCTTAGAAACAAAACCAATCCAAAAGGGAGGTATATCCAATAGTACAGTCCAAACCAGCTCACATACTCGTATAATTTATTTATTTTTATTTACATTCTCTTATATACCGCGCTATTCCACATTAGTGCGGTTTACATTGAACAAACTGAAATTACATTGAACAGGGCATTATAACTTGGAGATAACTATTTTTTACAGGGAACATGGGCTATGGAGGGTTAAGTGGCTTGCCCAAGACCACAAGGAGCACAATAATCCCCGGAAACCACTAAATTCATGAGAAATGTCACAAAACTGCTTCACCGGTATACTGCAGCCCCTTCCTCCTACTGTTGCTGTATCCTGCCTACATGGGTTGGTGGATCCAGAAGACAGCTGGATCATGACATAGGAGACACCAGGAGTAAGAATGGCAGCATTGATGTTGCCAGGTTGGTGGCAAGTGTTTTTATGGGAATTGGCTAGCGTTTTATGTCTGCTCTTATTAATGGACATAGCAGCAGTTGTGGTTCAGTGTAATTTGGGCTGTGTTTATATGATTGTCTCTTGAATCAAGGCACTTCAGGATTGTTTTACCCTGATTTTCACACAGCCATGCAAGTGTGAAAATACTGATTTTAAAAGCTGTCCTTTGCAAAATTGATAAAGGTTCAAAAAATTGTGTTCTATACTCAAAGACAATCCCCTTTGCCATAGTACTTGGGCAGTGATTATGCCACAGTGGCCTCTTGTCAGAAAAATTCTGATAAAGAGCAAACAATTGATATCTGGAGATGTAAGCTTACAGCAAAGAAAGAAGACATTGCAAACAACTCAAAATTCAGAGAAGCAAGAGTCTAAAGGGCAAATCATAATCCAATGCAAAGAGTTGACAGGGATAGTAAATATGACCTGAAACATGTCAAGCTAGTTCACCACCATCATAGAATGGAAATGGAGTTCTAAGCGAGGGCTCATCAGTGGTACTGCTATTGTAGCCCATGGTAACAGTGGGTGGCCAGCACCATTAGCATGCACCAATTTCCATGCTAATTGTCAGTGGCATAATAGAGGTAAAAATGGATGGGGTGGAGAGTGAGCATGGTGAAAGCTGTACTTTCAGCTCACAGATATATACCATCTGTTAACAGTGCCTCTTGAAATTAGCACAAGTGAAATTACCTCCACATCGATAGGGGAAGCTGTTTGCACCCACAGTAATTGCATACCATATTATCATGTTACAGATTGGGGAAATGCTGACTATGCTTGGATAGATGTGCTGACTTTGCACCTAACACATTGCGATTTTGTGTGTTATTGATACATTAGGTGCAAATCCATAGCACGCTTTAGTTAAAGGGCACTTTAGTTGAATCAGAAGGAGTCTCTCCCAAGGGTCTGTTTAGGTCAGGCTATGAATATAATGCACAATAAACTGAATTTCAATTCTAGATGCACTGTTTCCATTGAGGGCCTATCCTCAGATAAAAAAGATATTTATGCATATGGGAATTTTTCACTTGTGGACATTTTCAAAGTAAAACATTGTGCAAACTCCCCATTCTGAGACTTTGTGCAAAGTCTGCAAGCAGTAAGCACCCACGGACTTTGCTCTCAGGTAGTCTATTGAAACTTGCCCCCAGAGAGGGTAATTTTCAAAGCATTTGTGCAGGTGAAGCAGTATGCATTCCTGTTATGTCTTTAAATTTATGCATGCAAAGTCTGTATGCAAGTATCAAGATCTGGACTGAGGCGAGGTGATCCCAGGGACATGGTTGGGGTGAGATTTGCATTTATTTACATATATATATATATTGAAAAATTGGCTGTGTACACTTAAATTAAACAGGTGAGCATGATGAACAGCAGGTTAAAGCATAAGTGTATACATTTCCTGGGATCATTTTCAAAGCGGAAGTTTATGCACTTTTTCACTTTTGGTGATTTGCACGTAGAAACGTTTGGAGGGTTTTTAAAGCAATTTTTTGGATTTTTTTCTTGATTTTCGGATGTTTTTGGTTTGTTTCACACATTCATGTATATAAAAAAGTTTTAAGACACATTTTAATTTGTGTTAATAAACTTGATAAGCATTGATTCTTAGGTTAACACATATTAAATAGATTTAGCACACTCAGAGTTATTAAGGTGCACTAACGTTAATGCGTGCTAATTCACCATTTGCACACACTATTTTAATACAGGTTCCATGTTATTCAGTGGGGCCTAGTTACAAATAACACATGTTACTGGTAAATTAATGTTTGCGCACCTTAGTAACTAGCCCCTGAGGGACTTATTTTAGAATGCTTATTCACAATTTCAGCATGTAAAATCCTGAATTTACACATGGAGATGGTGATATTAGAAAGGGCTGAGTTTACCAAGTGGATGTCCTCACTTTATAAAAATTGCAAGGAGATGTAACGGGGATGTGGTTAGAGAGCGGCACACACGCAGAAGCAATTTTCGCTCATGCTTATTTTTAGCTACTCAAACGAATACCCATGTGAGCCTGAAATGCACATCAGATATCAGTGGTCCTTCTCCAGTCTCCCCTTTAGTGAACATTGCAATCTATCTAAATAGTTCTATAGTGCAGGCATTAGCTCAGCCGAGCTCAGTGGATATACCTCAAATCTTGCTTCCTTGGCAGTATTTGCTTTTAGGACTAGACAGTGGCAGGGTCTTCTCTCCAATCACAGTTTTTGGCTTTTTATTTTAATTGGTCTCACAGATCTTCAGCTGACTTGAAGTTCTATTTTATCTGTAAAGGCAATAACCAAGGTATCCCGGAGGCCTCCTCCTCGTCCTCTTCATGTCATCCACCCCCACTTTTCCCCCCGCCCTTTCGGCATAACAAAAGACCCGCACACCAACTATGGAAGCACTTTGGTCGCAGCTTTATTTACCACATATAAACACCGGCCCAACACGGGCCCCACATTTCTAACATCATAACATAACCCCCATTCCAAACTCCGGACAATGCCCGCACCAGCCATATTATTAGCAAGGTGGAGCATCATTCACCCCCAAACCCCGCCGCCTGCCTTGCCATGTTAGTAGCAAAGGCCAGCCCCACTCCCCTATACCGGGCCGAGACCCCCAACCGGGATACCTCACCCCACCACGGGGAGCACTTCGCTCCCCCCAATGCGCCTTAATCTGTTAAAGCCCCGCCGCCTCAGCGAGCGCTAGCTCTCTATGCCCCCCAGCTGCAACAACCCCTCACACCATCCCCCAAACAAGAGGGAGGGTGGTCGGGAATCACCGCCGCTGGATAAAAGCCGCGAAGCGAAGTCAGCTCGCTGCACATGGCCCCAGATGGCTCTGCAATCCCGCCCCCTTCAATTGCGCACCAATGAAATCGCCCCATGCACCTTATGCAGGGCAATTTCAAATGACGCCCGCTGCTCCTTTGAGCTGCCCCCCCATCTACCACCCCCGCATGAGGCCAAGGACTGGGACCCATGAACCCGGTTATTGGAGGCCTCGGGACCCGGCCCTGCGGCCTGAACATTAACCAAGGTATCCCAGAGGCCTCCTCCTCGCCCTCTTCATGTCACCCACCCCCATTTTCCCCCCCGCCCTTCGGCATATCAAAAGACCCATACACCAATTATGGAAGCACTTTGGTCGCAGCTTTATTTACTACATATAAACACCGGCCTAACACGGGCCCCGCATTTCTAACATCATAACATAACCCCCACCCCAAACTCAGGACAGTGCCCGCACCAGCCATATTATTAGCAAGGTGGAGCATCATTCACTCCCAAACCCCGCCACCTGCCTTGCCATGTTAGTAGGAAAAGCCGGCCCCACTCCCCTATACCGGGCCGAGACCCCCAACCGGGATGCCTCGCCCCACCCCGGGGAGCACTTCGCTCCCCCCAATGCACCTTAGTCTGTTAAAGCCCCACCGCCTCGGCGAGTGCTAGCTCTCTACCCCGCCACTGGCGCTAGGTAGCTTGCCTATCCTCGTGCCACCCACACCCATAAAGCTGCGACCAACCAACCTCTCCAGTGCCTCCTGCCAATCATTTAATAATAAATCCTGCCCCACTGGAGAAAGGTGAACCCCATCCATACGATACAGCCCCACACACTTCACCTCCACCCAAGGATGCTGCACTCAACGCCCGATCTGCCGGTTGATCTTTACCAGGCCCCGAGACCACTGATGTTGAGACTGGCAGGCAGGCCGAGGGATGATGTCCGACCAGACAATCCTCACCCCCGTTCACGTATCCCGAAGCAAGGTAATGTCCCACTGTACAGCACAAATAAGCTGCCGACAAGTCCAATTGGTGAGATCATTGCCTCCCAAATGAAGCACTAGTCCAACTGGTCGCTGCCGCTGGTCCGCCTGCCGCCGCACCAATGGAAGAAGCTGCCACCATCGCATGCCTTGCTCGCCCATCCAGATCAACCAAGTGTTGCAGGTTGCCAGGCCCAAGTGTACTCCTAAAGGGTGCAACATTGCCCTCCACTCTGCCCAGTACACAAAGGAATGCCTGACGAGTCACCACTCTCCAGCATGGATAACAGCTGCAACCCCGCTGCTCGGGCTGCCCCCCCATCTGAAATCCTGTAATAGAAGAACAACATTAAGGCCCCCCCACCCCTGCCAGCACACACACCCCTGACCCTGCCCACCCTTACCCCCCCCCCCTGCTAGAAGCCTTCACATCTTCTCGAGTCGGACATAACTCGCATATGCTCCCAAACGCCACCTACCAATCCTCTGAATCACATCCCCTCCCAGACCAACTGCCACCGCACTCGTAGCAGCGCCAGCCCTGAAGGAATGTGATGCAAACTGTGACGCATCACAACCCAACTGCTGTAAGGCCATGCGAAGCACCGCAGTAAACTGATACTGTGTGACAGGCATAGCAGCCTCATGGCGAAAAAAGTGGCCTGGAATCTGCGTCCGCTGTCGCAAGTACAAAAATAAATTCCACACTGGGCAGGAGCACAATGCTGGAATCGCTTGAAGCGACACCCACCCCCCAGCCCTATGCTGATCCATTTTGGACTGCACGAGAAAAATCCACATGCGTTGCTTTCAGGATGATGCGCTACACATTCAAACCTCTGAATGCGCCTTGCTTCTTCGAACGCGGCACCAACTCACTGACCCGAAATGCCCCAAAAAAAGTGGTGATGAACAGCACGTGAAACAACACTGACTCAAAGTCAGACACCGCCACTCCCAGCAACACCTCCCAGATCCGCAATAGAAAATCATGTGAAACTGGGTGGCGCCAATCCTGCGCTGTGGGGCGCTCCTTTGCCCACCCCGCCAGCAACCGCTGCATTAAAAATGACACTCTAGGATTGCCCCAACCAGCAGCCTTGCTAAAAAAGGAGAACCCCGCCAACGCCGCAATAACCGCTGACTTTGACCAGCCTTCAGCTTTTGCCCAAGCTACGAACAAACCTACCAACTGGTCTGCCACGCAGCCCCCTCCCCAACCCCTCCCTGCCAGAAAGTCATACACCTTGGCATACCCACGCTAGTATGAAGACCACGTACCTTGAGCCACCGAGAAACTCAACAACGCCATCACTCCAGGGTCCCAATCTGCCAAAGATGCTCCAGGAGCACCGACGCTGCTCTGTCTGCCCCGGGGCCAACACCTGGAACTGTGACCACTGAAAACGAGGCAACGCATCCGCAATTGAGTTCTGTATGCCCGGCACATGGCGCGCCTGGGCGATGACATTGAGCCGCAAACACACCAGCACAAATACCCTCATCAGCGCCGCCACCCATGGACACCTTGGGGAGTGTCTATTAATAATCTGCACTACCGCTGCATTATCACACCAAAACATAACCCTCGATTCCGTAACTTCTCGGGCCAGACCCAAAAGGCCACCACAATGGAGAACAACTCCAAGAATGCTACATTACGCGTCAATCCCGACACTTGCCAGGACGGCGGCCAAGTCTCAGCGCACCAAGACCCTTGACAGTATAAGCCAAAATCCAAACTACCCGCTGTATCAGTAAACAACTGCAAATTGACATTCAACAGTTCCAGTGATTGCACCACCGAGCAGCCATTAAATTCTGACAGGAACAAATCCCAGACCCACAGGTCCTCTCACATCCTCGCCGATACCTGAATGCGATGATATTTATTTATTTTATTTACATTCTCTTATATACTGGGCTATTCTGCATCAGTGTGGTTTACATTGAACAAACTGAAATTACATTGAACAGGGCATTATAACTTGGAGATAACTATTTTACAGGGAACATGGGCTATGGAGGGTTAAGTGGCTTGCCCAAGACCACAAGGAGCACCTGTGGGACTAGAAACCCCAGTCCTTCTGGCCCAAGGTTGCTGTCCTCTAGTGGGATTTGAACCCCTGACCTTCCGGCCTGAAGTACATTGCCCCAACCACTAGGCCACTCCTCCACTCCTACAGACTCCAGCCATTGCCAGTGACAAATGCTGTGCGAAAGGCCTCCCCATTGAAATCACCCAGCAAGCAAAATTAAGGTGCCCCACCAATGACTGCAAGTTCCTAAGCATGACCTTCGACGAAGACCCCACAAGCGCCACCAATTCCTTAAGCCGTTCCACCTTAGTCACTGGTAGGCAGACCACCAAACCTGCGGAATCTATCTCTATGCCAAAAAAGGAAAGGCGTGTCACTGGCCCCACCGTCTTCTCTGCCGCTAACGGAATGCCGAATTCGCTGGCCATCTCTTGAAAGGAGTTCAGCAAGGTAGCGCAAGTCACGGCATGCGCTGGACCCACAAATAAGAAATCATCCAAATAATGAACAATGGATCGGCACCCCGACTGCTGCTCCATAACCCAATGCAAAAAGGAACTAAAAGCCTCAAAATATGCGCACGATATCGCACAGTCCATTGGCAAATATTTGTCAAAGTAAAACTGCAACTCAAATTCAAATCCCAGCCACGGGAAGGCCGATGGATGAACCGGCAAAAGCTGGAAGGCAGATTCAATATCTACCTTTGCCATGAGAGCACCCCCACCACACTGGCGCACCAACTCCACTGCCGCATCAAATGACGTATACCGAACTGAGCACAACTCACGCGGGCTATGATCATTGACCGAAGCCCCCGGCGGAAATTACAAATTGTGTATCAACCTGAAGCACCCTGGCTCTTTCTTAGGGATGACCCCCAAAGGTGAAATCATAAAAGGCGAAAAGGGCAGTGCGCCAAAGGGACCAGCCATTCTGCCCAAACCACATTCAACCGCAATCTTTTTACGGGCCACCTCCTCCAACAACCTAATTAAGCTGGTATTTTTGACCACCACATCAACCACCTAGCCCCTAAAAGGTATGCTGAATCCCCTCGCAAAAGCCAACCATAACACCCTCCACCTTACCCTTCCTACTCCCCTTATACCGCTCCAACCAAGGCCGCAACGCCTGGAGCTTGATAGGAGTAGGCGCCAACGCCAAACTCACCTCCTCACTTGTCTCCCCCCGCCGCCCCAGCCACTCCTTTCCGACTACACTTCATGGCAGGGTGTCGCCCCCCCCCCCCCCCCCCCCGCAGAGCGAACAAGCATGACAGAATTTACAATCTGGGAAGGGGCAGGAAGATTTGTTAAAATGCCAGAAGAGGTCCCCTCCCCATGGCCCACCTTTCGGCAAAGCAGGTAAACCACCCGGTGCGTGAAAGGACCGAAGGCCCGCCGATGTAAGGCTCACTACCGATGTTTGCCCCGCTGTTCTAACCGACATTACCTTTTTTGGTGGATATCTGAGTCAGCCACAAATTCACATCCTTCATCCCCCACGACAACTGCGTATTCTCCTCCATCATATCCCAGAAGTCCTTGTCATAGTGAAGCAGGCACCCTGTCTCCCACACCCTCGGAAGGAACACACAGACAGACTAGAATGCAAACAGAAACTTTTATTGTGTACACAAGACTCAGATAGCCAGGGCCGGCACCCTGGACAAAAGATCTGAGAGCGTAAATGATGTCCCACACTGTCTTATATACAGTACATTTTGAAACCCCCTTGCTACCTTCCCATTCGACCCAGGTATCTCCTCTTCACCAATCGGTAGCCCCTGAAGGGGGGGGGGGACAGTGGGCTCTCATCAAGCATTCCCGAGTGACCTGTTTAGACTGGTATGCTCTGGTCTACTGGTTTTCTGGGCGAAAGGGTATGTGTAAGTGCTGCTTTGCTGCAGCCTGAGGGGGAGAGGGGGGGCTTTCTCTCACAGCTACCTTTTCCGGCTGCCTCACTAGTTGAGCCACGCCCAACCCTCATGAGCTTGCAACGCTGCTAAGATAGCATCCGCATATGCTAACAACGCACCATACTGTCCCGGGTCATAATGCCCACACACACTAGCCGATCTCAGAAAAGTCCAAGTGCAATTCAAAGTATTTCGGGAAACCTTCCGCACTCTTCCTGCCTTTTCATCCTCTTTGCGCTTCTTCCAGCTCTCACCAGAGCGCTTCCTCCCTTCCAACAGCTGAAAAATATCGATGTATCGATGCTTCCTGATCCTGCACTGCAGTTTACGTGGAACGCCCTCCCACAATTCCATACAACTAACAACCAAAAGCGCTGCCCGCCCGCCCTTACCAGCAGCCACCCCCCGCGGAACCCGTCAAAGAACTCCCCGACGAAGTGGAAGACGAAGACGACAAACTACAACGACAGCGCCACCCAAGTTTTCGCTTCGCCTTTGCCTTGCAGCCAGCCATATGCGCCTCCCCCCAGCCGCCAACCCCCCGATGGTAACCCCAGACTCACCATCTATAGCGATGCCAGTGGCTCGCTCACACTCTACGTGCTCTGCCAACACAGGACTGGATGATTCTTGGTGCCGCAACATCGAAGCCGCTCCTCCAGCCTGGCTTAGGTTAGCTAAACTGGTCCTCGAAGACCCCCTCACCGGCACCTGCACAGGGAGAGAAGCACTGAGACCAGCAGACACCGTCCTGAGCCCCCCGGTCCCCCCATCTGCCCCACTACCCCAATTCCCTGTGGATGTGCCCAAACCACCTGTGGCCCACCCGGCCCCCCCGCCACTATCTGACCCGGAAACCCTACGCCATACCAATTCCCTCAGCCATACCCCCATGGCCCTGCTCCCCACTGCTGACCTGCCCCTGCCGACCAAATCCCCGGCCCCCCCATAGGTGAATACTGCATAAAGTACCCACCCTGACGACACAGGTTATAACTGCCCTGAAAATTCAGAGTGGATGGGACCCCCGGGCCTGCCCCCGCTTCCGTGATCCCCCTAAGCCAGCCCCCTGCCCCACCACGCTAGCAATACCTGGTGCCGAACCACCTACAGCCCCCTCATCCCGAGACCTCTGACCTCTCCCACGTCCCTGTGCCATACACGGAGACTCCCATAAATCACACCCCACCCCCCTCTCTAACCCACCTCCCCTCTCTAACACCCCCCCGCCCTGGCTCCAAGCTTGACCTACCACTCCTACCCCCACAATCACTCAATCTTGCCCCCACTTTCACCCTACGAGTCGCCTGCCCCGATGTCCCCGAGTCCCCAGGAGACCCTACCCCCCCGTTCCCTGCCCTTTCTCCTCCCGGGCCGTGACCCAGCACCCCCCACTGCTCCCGCTCGCCTTGCCCCTTCCTCGATCGCACCATGTTCCCACTATTATACCTCTACCCCCGTTAACCTACTGTGCAGTACTTTACTTTTGGGAAGTTTCCCCTTTTTTGTTTTGTTCGCTTTTTTTCTTTTTTTTTATCACCACACCCTCACAGTCTCAGCCCCGTCACTCCCGCTTCCCTCCACTAAGGAACCCAAGGCCCCTGGACCTCCAAAGCACGCCAAGACCGGCTTCCTTGGACCGAGTCCTCCCACGATGCCAACCTGGACACTCCGCTGCTCTCCTCCGGGCCCCGCTCCACTGCCGCCCACCAATCCGACGACCCGACAGGTGCAGATCGTCTCCCCGTCCGCCAGTCACTGCCGCCACCTCCGTAAGCTCACTTCGAGCCACTTCCAGGAGCTGGACTCCGTATCCCACTGCAGGAGCCCCCCTGCAATCAATCACCGCCACCGGATAAAAGCCACGAAGTGAGGTCAGCTCGCTGCACCCGGACCCAGATGGCTCCACAATCCCGCCCCTTCAATCGCGCACCAATGAAATCGCCCCACTCACCTTACGCAGGGCGATTTCAAATGACGCCCGCTGCTCCTTTGAGCTGCCCCCCCCCCACCTACCACCCCCGCACGAGGCCAAGGACCGGGCCCCGGGGACCCGGTTACTGGCAGCCTCGGGACCCGGCCCTGCGGCCTGAACATTTTCCCTCTCCATAAGGGCTGAGTTTACCAAGTGGATGTCCTCACTTTATAGAAATTGCAAGGAGATTTAACGGGGATGTGGTTAGAGAGTGGCACACATACAGAAGCAATTTTCGCTCATGCTTATTTTTAGGTACTCAAACGAATACCCATGTGAGCCTGAAATGCACATCAGCTATCAGTGGTCCTTCTCCAGTCTCCCCTTTAGTGAACATTGCAATCTATCTAAATAGTTCTATAGTGCAGGCCTTAGCTCAGCCGAGCTCAGCGAATATACCTCAAATCTTGCTTCCTTGGCAGTATTTGCTTTTAGGACTAGACAGTGGCAGGGTCCTCTCTCCAATCACAGTTTTTGGCTTTTTATTTTAATTGATCTCACAGATCTTCAGCTAACTTGAAGTTCTATTTTATCTGTAAAGGCAATTTCCCTCTAAATTTCATATTCATGTTTTTAAATAAACAACTGAATAAACTGTACTCTCCACTTATACTGAGGTCCAAGTACTTTTATTCTATTCCCATCCGACTGCAGAGAACAATTTATTTTGTCTTTCAGTGCCTGGTTACTAAGCTTTTTAACTACTAACATAGAACAAGAGAAAACCCTGAGTAAATTAGGCCCTTAATTTGATGTCCCCTCGTAAATATTAGGTGTCCACAACCTGTAACAAGAAATCATGTAAATAATATATTAACCCCTTCTCTCCAAGTTTAACGACCTTCTTCTATGTAATGTTCCTTGTTACTGTTCAATGTAACCGTTTTGAATACAAGAAAAGTAGTATAGAAACAATTGTTAAATCAATAAAATTAAATAAATAAATATATCAGAGCATACAGTCTTTATAAATAATATCATTCTCAAGCACTTCTTCAACGCACTTTACCTTCCATAGCTGAGAAATCAATTTGTATCGTGCATTCTTTTGTTGGGGCACTCCATGATATTCACAGAGGGCCGGCCCGTCCATTGTATGAGAATGTTGTTCGCACAGGGCCCCGGGCTTCAGGGATCCCCTTGCCAACTTCATCCCACAAATGCTGTTGCTCCTGACCATTTCCAGGGCTGACGTCAGAGGGAGTTAGGGAGGCCCGAGGCCCCAGCTCACCTTTGCACAGCTGCTAGAGTGAAGGGTGGCATTTTCCTTCACTCCAGCAGCTGTGATCTCGTGGAGCATGCTGGCGCACCAGAGATGAAAGGGCATTTCCTGTTTCCCGGCACTCAGCATGACTGTGGGCTCCGTGAGAACACAGCTGCTGGAGTGAAAGAAAATGACGCTCTTCACTCTGGCAGCTGTGCAGAGGTAAGCCAGGTGCTCGGGCCTCCTCGGCTCCATCTGAAGCCAGTAAGACAGGCATTGGGCTCTTCGGAGGGGGGGGGGTGTCTAGCACTGGAAATGGGGCTGATGGGGGGCTAGGATAGGACTGGAAAGGGCAGATGGGGAGCTAGGACTGGAAATAGGCAGATTGCGGGACTTGGACCAGAAATGGGCTGACGGGGGGCAAGAATAGGACTGGAAAGGGCTGATTTTATTTATTATTTTATTTATTTACAGTTTCTTTTATACCGCGCTATTTGACATCAGTGCGGTTTACAATGAACATAAAACTACACGTCTCAAATTGATCTGTGCTTACAATGAACAGGACAATAAACTGGGTATACATTAAACAGGTTTCATGAACAGTGAAAAACAGAGAACAGAGAACATGAGAACTATGTACAAAGCAACTATGTACAAAGCAACTAAATGCAGCTATATGTAGAGCTTAAATGAATCTAGGTAATTTCTTGATGAGAGGAGGTGCAAGGTGAGATTGCAGTTCTACGGATTAAGACTATGGAGTGCATGGGTTTAATGTGTTGGCCTGGGGTATAGAGGTGGGTTGGTATGGGAGGGTGTCTGAAACATCGTAGTGCTGCAAGAATAGGTGATGCTTCAGTGCCTTCCTGAACTGGGAGAGGTCACTGATGGTTCTGATGCCTGATGGTAGGGCGTTCCAACATGATGGTGCAAAGTAAGAGAAGGCTCTGGATCTAGTGACTTGCAAGCATTTCGTGATTGCCTTAGGTAGTACAAGAGAGCTGGAGGCAGTCGATCTCCTTGCTCGATTAGGGGGTGTAATTGATATCAGGTCGGTGATAGTAGATGCAGAGTTGTTATTGATCGCTTTGTGAGTCATAGTTAGGATCTTGAAAGAGATCCTAGATTGTATAGGCAGCCAATGTAACTGTTTCAGTATTGGAGTGATGTGGGTTCTCTTGGAGGCTCCATAAAGGATTCTTGCATCTGAGTTCATTGCCAATTGTAAGGGGTTAATCGTGCTCTTTGGTAGGCCATGTAGGATCGCATTGGCGTAGTCCAGGTGAGGCATTATTAAGGCCTGAAAGACTGATCGAAAGTCGTCTGGTTCTAGCAGATGACGCAGATGATGAAGGGTCCGGATTTTATGATAGACAGATTTCGCTACGTTGCTGATATGAGCCTTCATATTGAGTTGTTGATCGAGCGTAACCCCTAGGTATCTCACTGTAGTCTTGCAGAGGAGTTCAGCGTCACGCACCTTGATGGACGTTGGTGAGGTAAATGCAGGATTTCTGGTCACGAAGAGGACTTCTGTCTTTTTAAAATTTATCTTAAGCATTTGTGCATTTAGCCAGTCTGTGACTGCGTCAAAGCACTTGATTAGTGGGGAGAGGTCCAGGAGTTCTGTCGAGAATGGCATATACATCAGGACGTCATCAGCATAGACCAGGCAGTTGATGTTAAAAGAGTGGATGAGGTCACAGATAGGCTGCATATAAACATTGAACAGTAAGGCGGAAAGGGAAGAGCCTTGTGGCACACCTTTAGTTTGAGGGAAGGGGTCAGAGGTTGAAGATCCAGAACGAACATGTTGCCAACGGTCTCTGAGGTATGAAGAGCACCAAGACAGGGCTGATCCATGAACTCCCTTCTCTCTAAGACGTGACAGGAGTACTTCATGATCGACAGTGTCAAACGCAGCGGCAATGTCCATGAAGATTAAAGCAAAACCTTGTCTGACGTTGTCTAGGCCTATGGTTAGAGCATTAAACAGGGATGTCAGTAGGGGGACTAGGACTGGAAATGGGCTCATTGGTGGGGCCATGGACTGGAAATGGGTTTATTGGGGGCTAGGATACGTCTGGAAAGGGCTGATGGGGGGTTAGGACTGAAAATGGTTGTTGGGGGACTAGCAAAAAAACACAACCAGCGAATGGCATATGAAGTCACAGGTGCTTTATTCAATACAAACCCCCACACATTTTGGCGAACTGCCTTCTTCAGGGGATACACATCCTCAAAAAAATAAATATGATATAATAAATAAATAATGACAGTTAAAAACAGCAAGCACATTATTTGAAATAATTAAAAAGCAAAACAGTAATATAAATAAAACTGAAAAACAAAGAGCAAGCATCAGCTTAAAAACAAACAAATTAAAAATGTAAGGCTTATAACACAGTAAAATGCCTCATGCAAACATGGTACAAACATCAAATATAGAGACTTAAAACAGGACATAAATGGAGAGATAAAAAGAGAGAAGAGGAGGACCAAAATTGTGCTATATCTCACAGTAATAGAGTAAATACTCACAAGTGACACACTGTGGAGATGTTGTCTTTATAAAGACACCAATCACTTTAAAGTAATAAAGTTGCAAATAAAAAGGGAAGGGCATTTAGCAGTGCATCAATAACCATATATTCTAAACTAATTATGTCTACATTAATGATGAAGGAGAGAGAATGATAAACCCAAAAATGGGGAGGGGGAGGGGGAAGAATTTGAAACAACAATGGGATAGTGTTCCCAAGGGGCAGCCAGGGGGTCAGAGCCAGAGAGGAACTGCTGTAGTAATAAAAATGGCAGACTATGTATATGAAATCAACAGCAAGCCAAAATTGTGTCCTTTAAAGTCCAAATGGAGATGAAAGAATGGCGGATGCAAGAGTGCGAGTATTCAGTGTTTCAGTCTGAACTACAATAGGAAATAATTGCTTTTAGAAGGCTTTGTACTGTAAACAGCCAAAAACGAACATTTACTAGTAGCGTTCCTTACCTTGCAAAGGAGAAGACAGATACAGCGTGATGTGCGTGCAGTCATCTAGCGGCAATACGAAGCTAATGCCGCAGACAAGTAGCCCACTTAAACTCACTATGGATGGGGCTGGAACTAGAAGGGAGCTGATGGGGGAGGATTAGAAGGGGATGGGGCTGGGGGAGTGAGGTTGGAGAGGGGAAAAGATATTGTGTGTGGGAGGGAAGAAAAAACTATGATTGGCCAGGTATTGGGAGAGTAAGTGGGGACTGAGGATAGAGGGATGAAAAAGGAATAAAGAAAGAAATGGAAGAAAGAGCAAAAGAGGAAAGATCAGTATGTTGAAGCAGGCATAGACAGAGAATGGGAAAAAAACTAGAAAAGAGAAGAAAGGACAAATGGACAGCAGACAATGGAGAGTTAGCAGAAGACACAAAGAAAACAGAGGAAAGAGACTGGGGCAGTTGTGATGGAAAAATAAAATGTACAAACAACAAAAAGGTAGAAAAATGCTATTTTATTTTGAACTTATTGACTGGAACATGTCAGCTCTGGAAAATGTGCATTGCTGACATCTTTGTGTTTTGTTTAGTACAAGAAGAAATTCATTTATAGTTTCATTTCTCCAGTGTTGTACATTCCAATTTTGGCTTTTGGGGTTCCCAGTTTAATTATTGCCTTCCTGTTTCTAAATTGTGGTCCCTTCTTCTATGTTTGCTGATGGTCTATGTCAGCGATGGCGAACCTATGGCACGCGTGCCAGCTGTGGCACGCGAAGGCCTTGCAGCTGGCACGCGGGCCCATTTTAAGACTATGTTCCTTCAAAAAGATAAAAAAAAAATTAAAACGCTCAAGTTTGTTCCACTGCCGAGGCCGCTTCTCGGCAGTGGCAGATTCACCCTCTCTAGCGGCGGCGGCGGTGGCGGTTGCGGTTGCGGCTGCGGCTGATCTTCAATTTAAATAAAAACCAAGCCGGTGCACAGCCTTCAGTCTCTGTGAAGGAGCCCATGCAGATGCATTCCGCCCCAAAAAGGAAGTTAATGTAACTTCCTTTGGGGGCGGGACACATCTGCACGGTGGCTCCTCAGAGGCAGGAAGGCTCTGCACTGGCTTGGTTTTTATTTAAACTGAAGATCACTCGCACGGAACAAGAGTGTCTGCTGCTCCTCTGGTTCTTCCCCCCCCCCACTCCTATCCTTTGGATGGGACTTGGGGCCACTCACAGGATGTTCCTTGGGAGAAAAAAGCACCCAGGCACAAGTGGAAAAACAAGGACTAACAGGCAATCCAGCACACAGTCATCCAAGGAAAAAAAGGCACTCTCTTTAGCTTTAACCACAAACACTCAGCCACACCAGCTCCCCCCAAAAAACAGAGGCAAACTGGCTTGTAGATGGCATGACTAACTCTTCTATGATCAAATACTTGCCACTCCAGCCAAATCCATCAAAGGCCCTCAAGTTCTGGTGAGGAAAGTGCATGCAGGCAATAGCATCCTTCACATTCTGTATCTCCCAGTTTTAGACTGTAAGCTCAAAGAGCATGTCCCTGTGCAGACAAGTTCATCAGTAACACTCCAGGGGGGCTGGGGAAGGAGGCAGCCAGCACCACTCAAAAAACAGCTTGCAGCAGTCAAGTCTCTCCTAGCGGGCCTTAACTGGTCACCGCATGCTGCTCCCATCCCGGCTTCCATGACTGCACTGAACTCTGCTCCAGTGCATGACAAACAGGACCCGCCATTGCACTGGAGCCCAGAAGCCAGATATTGCTTGTTTCAATCCATGCTGTGGTCATGCTGCTGTTCCTGTTCTTGGTCACTCAAGCTCCCCAAGATGTCAGAAAGGCCGTGCCAAACCCTATTTTCGTGCCAGAGCACCATCAGAGGTGAGTGGAATTCCCATTTTTCCAGGGCAAGGATAATGCACGCATATTTTTATATTTTACACTATATTGGGGAACTGCATCTCTTATTTATTTGATGTTGCACTGCATGTGGACTCTGGCTTCTTGGGGTTTCAATTTAAATTTTGTCTACATAATTTTATTTTTACTTTGATGGACTCCTTATGTGAGTTTTGGAAGTTTGTGCTGATATGGTATGGTATGGTAGGTTTGCTCTTTGTTGTAGGGTTTTGTATTAGTTCACAATATGCCTGGTACTTGAGAATAGTGCTTGTTGTTGTTGTTGTTGTTAGTGAGATGATCAGAATCAGATTTTTTTTCTTTTTTTAAATATTGAGTTCTGTGGGTGAATGTCCTGGTTCTGCTCTGCACCTACTGTGGATGCAAAATATATGTTGAAAAAGAAAAAGCAAGAACCATAACGCAGTTTATAACAACAAAATAAAAATCAGTTATAATTTAGTTTTATAAACTGTGCTGTTGATTCTTGCTCTCTTTTAGCTCCTTGGTGTGCAAATAGGACCTACCTAGCCCTGTGCAAGCGGTGCAGTCGCACAGGGCGCAAAGGCTTAGGGGACACATTTTGGCTGTATGCTGTTGCCCTGCTGCCGCTGGCAGGACAATAGAAGGCAGCCAAATTGTGCCCCCAAGCCTTTTCGCAGCACTTTAAGCAGGTCTGGTCCCTCCCTCCTCTGATGCAATGTCAGAGCAGGTAGGGACAGATCTGCTTAAAGTGCCAGCGCCTTTCAGATGGGGCGCATGCCCCCATCCTCCTCCCCATATCTCCATCCAGCACTGCCTGCTCTTTCCCTGCTGCCGGTGCTGCCGTGAAAAAAAAACAGAGGGCGGCAGCAGCAGGGAAAGAGCAAGCAGTGCTGGATGGAGGTATGGGGAGGAGGGGGGGGGGAGGCGCGTGCCCAAGCTGCAAGTCACACAGGACAGCTTTATAAAGAGTTTTTAGATACTAAAATCTTGTTAAGGTTTAATTGACGTGCTGGCACTTTGAGGAAATTCTTTGGTTTTGTGCGGCAGTTTGGGCACTCGGGCTCAAAAAGGTTAGCCATCACTGGTCTATGTTCTGCATGTGTAACCGAGCTGCAGTATTCTATTCATTTAGTTTCTATGTGACAATGACACTTGTTCTCTTTCCCCAGGAGGAGATGTATTGGTTTAATATTTGCAGTGTTGTCTTTGATAGGAAGGGTTTGGTGCTTTGTGAGTCCTGGTAGTGCTATTATGATACGGCAGGTTTGCTATGGGTTCTAAATGAGCAGAGTTTATAGTACTTCCTGGCAGTTGGCACTGGGGTATATTAATGTAGAAATCTGGTTATCCTCGCTGCCCATGCAAATAGTATTCAGACACTCATTAAGAGGCATGTTTAAAAATTAATGCACATTAACAAATGTTAATGTGTGCTAAGTGCAGGGACACCCATTTATTTCTATTGGCGCAGTGGCACACATTCATATTTATTAAACATGCCCCTAAGTCATTGCCAGGACAAAAGAGAGGCTTGTGAAGGACTCCTTGGAAAGTCTCCCAAAATTTTAGATAGCAACATATATATTTTTAAATAAAATTAATTAAATGTATGCAAATGAGGTCCAGTGGATATGTAAATGAGGCCCTGCAATGAGTCTCTGCACATGGCCCCGCACCACCTTTGGACCACCCCTGTATTCATACCTTTTATTATTCATAGACATCCTCTAATCTACATATCCAACAAGGAGGTCCGTGCTTCTTCCCTAAAAGCATACAAAATTAGTCAACTAGATAGCCAAAAATTGTGTGCTGACTCCATATAGACTGCCTCCATCCCAAGACGTTCCTTCCTCACTTTTCCACTTCTACTAGTGGAGTATGCCCTGATCATGTATATTGCATGGATGATCTGCAGTCTCAACAAATGGGTCACTTGTATATAACATAATCAGGCCCACATTTAGGGTAGAGAAAGCAGGGCTGTTGCCAAGTTTGCTGATGAGGAAGAAGATAAGAGAATGAGAGGGCGTGTAAATTGGAAATGGAAATCCCTCAGACCCAGTCAATCTTTTGACTACCATTGGTATGAGGTAAGTATTCATTTCAAAATAGCTCCCAGCTCTTATGCCTTGCTGTTGCTGCTCCTGACACGTTTGGGATGCACGCAATGCCATCACAAAAAAAAAAAATAAGTGAATAAAGTAGCAAGAAGACTTTTCAATTGCAGGGACAGGGACCAACACGAGTGAAAGATCACCACTTTCCTTGAGGGAAAAGCAGGAGTAACACCGACATTCCCGCCATGCTCCATCTACAGTACACGAGAACTAGTGCTGATCATTAACCTAGCACACTGGGGGCCTCGCAGCTTCTGACATCAGAGTTTCAAATGGATTCTCTTTAATACAGACAAGAGACATGCCTTCAATTGACAGTGGAGTAGTGTTTCTTTTTGGACATTCTCCCTTACAGAGTAAATGTGGTTCGACTTTTATCAGTGGCTAATCATTCTCCAAATGGGTCACTCGAATATACTATAATCAGGGCCACATTTGGGGTACAGAAAGCAGGATTGTTGCCAGGTGTGGCATTGAGGAAGAAGAAAAGAGAGGGTGTGTAAACTGCAAAAGGAAATCCCTCAGCCCCAGTCAGTCTTAGTAGTAGAAGTGTATGAACTTCTTTTTTCTTTTTCATTATCTATTTACAATTCTGTACAAATCTAATGGATCAAAATACAACAAAACAAAAACTAAGAAACCCACCCATTTGGCAAAAAATGTTGGTTTATCTTCATGCTGTCTAATTAGGCTACAATAAGAGAAGGGGGATAATTCTTTGTAGAAAAAAGGGGAAAACCCAAATATTATATATTACACATTCACAATGATCACGATCTAAGCCAATTTTATTTTTTCATGCATCCCAATGAGACCTAGGAGAAATCTGAGGCAGAGAATGAATCACTACCTGCCTTCTTTCTCTGGAAAGTCATCAAGTTCTGTGAATCTAAAAAAGAAAATGAACTCTTTTATAGCCATTTAGAAGGAAATCTTCACAAAAAAAAAAAACATCATACCTCTCTGTGAGTGGAATTTTAGCCTAGTTGTTAGAGGAGCAAGCTGAGAGCCAGGGGAAACCAGGGTTCAAATCCTGTATCTCCTGCTGACACCTCTTGTGACCTTGGGCAAAGCCACTTCACCCTCCATTGGCTCAGGTACACCTTTAATTGTGTTAAAAACGGGGGGAAAAAAACCTTCTAAAAATTGGGTATTTTTTGTCCTGTGTACATCCCTAATTTGCAGGCAACTCAAAAATGTAATTATACCTCTTGGAGGTGCAGTTTTTTTTAAAGTAATCCCATAGGACTAACTTAAGGTCTGCTCTTAACAATAAGTTCCCCTCTTATGCAGCTGCCCAATTTTCCCATCCCCTTCTATATATTTTAATAATCAAGACAAGTCTCTCTTCAGTCTGATTTGCCAAAAGGTCAAGTCAGGTCTTCATTCTGGCCACCCTAACTCCACCATTTATTTATTTAGCAGGGTTTATATTTGACTTTTCACCGAGTCAAAGCGGTATTCATAGAACAAAAGAACAGGGGAACACCCTTCAGGTCTTTCCCATTTACCAAGAACCAAGATTCAAATAAAATCTCCAGTCTAGACCCCCATCCTGCTAGCCTAGGTCACCCATCTACCCTATCAGGAACAAGGTAGAAGATTAAGAAGGCAAAAGAGCACTCCTGCCTTCTTTACTGCTGACTTTGCAATTCAACCTCACTTGGTCAGCTGGAACTACTTGATGACTCAGCGTGAGCGAGACAGCAGCAAATTGACAATTCCTCCTGCCTTCCACTACCATTTCCCAGCAATAATAATACATTTTAAAAAGTGATGATTGGATACATGGTCCATACAGTAATCACAGATTGGTCGTAATGGACAGGTTATAGTAATATGATACAATTTGCTTCAAGTGCAATAACCATTTGAAATAGATTGCCTATAGTAATCATTCCATTATAATGAAGAAGATACAGCAATAAAAGGTATATTTTGTTTCCAATACAATGAGCATTTAAAATGCATTGCTTACAGCAAGCAGCATCCAATTACATTCTCTTTAAAGTACAACATTACACATTTAAAATTTGTTGCATACATTTATAAATCCTTGATGTCACAAAGCCAACTCCTTATCTTGCCAACCAGACTTGGTTGGATTCTGGGTTGTTGCAGCATGCAGGTACTGACATAGCTGCTCTTTTCCATCCTGACAGGCAGGGTCAATTGTTTTCCCTGCACCTGCAAGTGTAGGTGCTATGAAATCTATGCACATACTGTTAGCAACTGAGTGGACAGCAATTATGAGCCCAGAAAATTTACCCATATTAGCTCCACCCTCTGTATCCTTTCAGATGTTCCACAGAAAAGCAGATATCATTTGATGCTGTTTTTTTTTCATTGGCAAGGCAATACTATATTTCAGTATTTCTAGATTTATACCCTGCATGTCCCATTTCAAAAAAAAAAAAATCTCTCTCTGGAGATCAATCTCACTCTCTGAGATGCTAAATCTCACTGTTTAGGATGGTTGACCCTTGACATCTCTGCGTATGGCCTTTATCTGACATCATTTTTCTATATACTGTATTTATGGTCTGAGTCATCAAAATTTATATTTTCTTTTGATGTAAGCTGCTTAAATACACATTTTCTACTTTTCCATCATTTTCCTAGTACTGGCTAATCATTTTATGTTTGTATTTTAAGCCTGTTTTACTAGAAGGAAATGATTTTACTCTCTTGATCTGAAATAGTTTTGAATTAGTTTATACTATAAGTACATTCTCAGTTCCATATCCTCTACTACATTCGACTTTTAATCTTTCAACAAATACTGCCTCTGTTCCCTGCATTTAAGAACACCCCTAGACTTTGTTCTGAAATATCAGTGATTTAGCAATTTAATTCAGATATTTATATAGGATTTTGTATATTTCGTGTTAGGATTTCTATTAATGCATGAATTTTTGTTTTCACATGAAAGTACATAATATGTTAGTCTATACCAAACTAATCACACCTCAAGTGATAATTTTGGTCAAAACAAATATTTTGACTGCTATTTTGCACAATATTTCAGCGTCCCCATTTCGGGGACGCTATGCATGAAAGGGCGGGTGAAGTAGCTGTTATATAAAACAACTGCAAATAAATTTCCAAAAATTATTATAAATGAAATGTAATTAGTATTATGTGGGAATGATATTTATGTATCAAAATTGTATTATTTAAGAGAAAAAAATAATTGTATGGCTCGTGAAAAATATCTGAACATTCTTCATGAAGTCCAATGTCACACTTCAGACACTGGCATCTGGTTTTTGTGCCACAAACAGCACAATGTTGCTGTGTTCCGCTAGACTTGTTGTGGTGATTTATGCCATCGTATCTGACTGATGATGATACTTTGTGGCTGATGACTGCTCTAAGCACACAACTTGACGTCCTACAGATGCTCAAGATGATTTGAATCGTGTGCAATAGACTGTGCATATGTCTCATCAAAACTTTAGCAGATCCAATGGTCTCGTCTTTGCTGCAGCTGTCTTCCTGTAGATCAGCCAGACATTTTGCATTGAGACATCCAGAAGATATGCAAAGAGAGGCCACCACCATTTCTTAGATCTTATTGGAATTCGGTAACCGGGTAGCCGGACCCGACGCCCCTTCTCTTCTTGCCCCCCAGCCCTTTCTTCAACCCCCCCCCCACTCCTATCAGCATCAAATAACCACACATACATCAGTTCTTGGAGAAAACTGGTCGCAGCTTTATTTGAAACAACTCATTAACATTAAACAGATATATTGATCCAACAAACCCCGCGGATTGATGGACCGCCAGCCATGCAACTAGCAAGGCGGCCACGCCTCCGCTCAAGCCGTGGTCCCCACCAACGGCCAAATTCTGCCACCCCTATCCAACTTTGCCATGTTACTAGCAAAAGTCTTCCAGGGGTTGTCCGGGTCGAGGGCACCCCGCCCCCTCCCCAAGTCGCCTAAGGCTCCGGACCCCGGACCTCCGGGATCCCGCCCACGCGAACCCCCCCTCCCCCAGCTGCGACACCCCGACTAACTTCCACCCCACCCAAAAAAAGTGGGTGGGCGGGTGGGCTGCCTGTTGGGCGCCCGCTCACATGTGCTCCGGGCAAGCCACGAGCCCCGGAGCACATGCCCCATGCTTCGACCTGATTGGCTCCGCTCATTATGCCTCGAGCGGAGCCAATCAATTTAAATGATGCGCGCTGCGTCTTGATGCAGCCGCATGCCACCGACCACCTCCTGAACGAGCAGGGTCCCGCGCCGGGCCGAGCACCCGGTTACAGGCGGGCCCCGGGACCCTGCCCGCACCCTGAAACTAACCGGGTAGCCGGACCCGGCGCCCCTTCTCTTCTTGCCCCCCAGCCCTTTCTTCAACCCCCCCCCACTCCTATCAGCATCGAATAACCACACATACATCAGTTCTTGGAAAAAACTGGTCGCAGCTTTATTTGAAACAACTCATTAACATTAAACAGATATATTGATCCAACCAACCCCGCGGATTGATGGACCGCCAGCCATGCAACTAGCAAGGCGGCCACGCCTCCGCTCAAGCCGTGGTCCCCACCAACGGCCAAATTCTGCCACCCCTATCAGACTTTGCCATGTTACTAGCAAAAGTCTTCCATGGGTTGTCTGGGTCGAGGGCACCCCGCCCCCTCCCCAAGTCACCTAAGGCTCCAGACCCCGGACCTCCGCCACCGGCACAGGGGACAATATCTACCTGTGCCACCCCCCCATAGCCCCAAGCTGCGACCAGTTTGACCTTTCTTGTACCACCTTCTCCAGTGCCTCCTGCCAATCATTCAGGAGCTTCGCGCAGCATGGACGTCCCGTTAAAGTCCCTTAAAAAGGCATCCCAGACCCGCAGATCCTCCCGCATAACCTGAGACACACGAATGCGATGATGCGGCCTTTGCACTCCAGCTGTCGCTGCCGCAAAGCGCCTGCTGAACACCCGCCCCATAGGAATGACTTTACAGGCAAAGTTAAGAGACCCCAACAATGCCTGCAGCTCTTTTAACGTCACTTTCGGCGAGGCCAATACATTGGCCACTAAGAACCTGAGCTTCACCACCTTCTCTTGCGGAAACCACACCACCATGCTCCGCAAATCGAGTTCCACTCCTAAAAAGTCAGCTGCGTGGTCGGGCCCACCGTCTTACCCTCCGCCAATGGAACCCCCAGCTCCTCGGTCATCCCAGTGAAACCTTCCAACAGTTTCCCGCATGCTTACGACCCAGCCCCGCCAACAAATAGGAAATCATCGAGATAATGCACCACCTCCGAGTTGCCCACCCTTTGCACCACCATCCAATGGAGGAAGCTACTAAACATCTCGAAGTAGGCGCAAGATATCGCACAAACCATCGGCAGACACCTGTCATAGTAAAAGGCGCCTTCAAACTGAAAACCCAGCAACCGAAAAGCCGACGGATGGACTGGCAGCAAGCGAAAGGCCGACTCTATATCCACCTTCGCCATCAGCGCCCCGCAACCAGCCTTTGATACCAACTCCACCGCCCTATCGAAAGAGGCATATCTCACCGTACAGAACTCGCGAGGGATAGAATCGTTAACGGAAGTTCCGAGCGGCCAAGACAAGTTGTGGATCAGTCTAAATTTACCCGGCTCCTTCTTGGGGATAACTCCCAACGGGGAAGTGACAAAATTCAGAAACGGCGGGCGGCTGAACGGCCCCACTATCCTCCCCAAGCGCAATTCCACAGCCAACTTTTCCCGCGCTACCGCCGCCCAGCGCCTAACGCTCAGAGAATTTTTAACTGTTCCGGTGACTACTTCGCCTTGAAGAGGAATAACAAAACCAAACCTAAAACCTAACTGCAACGCTACACTATCTTTCTTCTTCGGATACCGAAGAAGCCAGCTACAAAGCACCTGTACCCGAATTGGGGAAGGTGCTAATTCCTGAAGAGTACCCTCACTTGGCTCCCGGAACTGCGGGAGGCACAGCTCCCTTTTTAATGCATTTCGCCGCAGAATGGGTGCCCCCGCAAACCGAGCATGCATGCCGGAACTTACAGTCCGGGAAGGGACACGTGGCTCTATTATATCTCCAACACAGGTCAGCCCCCGCTCCGAGGACCGACTTAGTCTGCCCCACGGGGGGCCCTCCACGAAAGGAACGACTCGCTCCACCTGACACCCCCTGCCCTATCTTAACCCCACCTGCTCCCCCGGCCCCAGCCTTGGCCGACATCTGTGTCAACCACAGATTAATGTCTTGAGTCCCCCAAGTTAAGAGCTTATTTTCTTCCATTTTATCCCGAAATTTTTCATCATAATTAAGCCACGACCATCCTTCGTGCGCTTGTGAAGCTCCCAAAATAGAGTCGGCATACGACAGCAAGCTGCCATACTGCTCGGGAAAATGATGACCCCAAACACTCGCCAGTCTCAAGAACGATCGGACCCAATTAACTACATTGCGCGATACCGAACGAACCCGCCAGGCCTTCTCGTTTTCCCTCCATTTCTTTTTGCTATCCCCGGAGCGCTTCCGACCCTCGAGCAATCGAAAAATGTCAATGTACTTGCATTTTAGAATCTTCCTCCGTAACTTCTTAGGGACACTTTCCCACAATTCGGCCACGGCCGCTAAAGAAGCAGAACCTACACCTACCAACCCAGCAGCCCCCCCATCCCCCGACACTGCTTTCATCCGCGCTTCATCGGCCGAAGAATCGGAACCTCCCGAAGAGGAACAGGAGGAGGAGTCGGAGCTATGCCTCCGCCGACAGGCATGCTTCCTCTTCTTACGCGCCTTCCCCGAGCGCTCAACCCACGACCCCCCACCCCCACTCCCACCAACCCCCCGACCCGGTGACTCACCCGCCACTCCGCCAGCAGCTGCACCATCGGAAGCCACTGGCAGCCCGTCGCGAGGGTCCTCCGCTCGCTGTTGTGCACGTGCGTCCTGTTCCCGCTCCATCATGTTGGTGGCTGGTCCCGCCACTCCGCTTCCGGATTCCATATTCCTCGCTCGCGCTGAATCCCCCGCAGGCGGCACACCACGCGGGGCCACGAGAAAGGGTACCTGTGGAAATAGAAAGGGGGGACACAGCGGGGAGAAAACCGAGGGCCACGACGGCTGCCATGCCCCCACCCAATCCGTCCCTGATGAACCCTGCCCCCCAGCCTGCCACCTATCCCAAGCAGACTGCTGCCCTTGATGACCCCCAACCCCCCGGCGATGGTGCATACCCCCTATAAAATTCCCCTCCTCTACTCCCCCCACATAAGCTGTTCCAATCCCACGACCCCAAGGTACCTAATGCCCCACTCCCCCTGAGGTTCCCATAATTATGACCTCCTTCCCCCGAGGTGCCCATGTCTTCATTATCCCTTAGCCCCATCCCCTCAGGAGCTGGCTCAGGCGACGTCCCTAAAGATCCCGCTAGTCCCCCCGGAGCCCGCGCCCCCCGGGGCCTAGGCGTGCGCCCTCTTCTAGCCCCCCTCCCTACCCCTGGAGCTAAAGCAGCACCCACCGCACTGCTCTACACTACCCCTGCAGCTTGCCCTGCCCCCATGCCCTGCTGCCGCCCTCTCCCCCTGCTGTCGGCCCCCCTCCCCTGCCACCCGCCACCCCTCCCTACTGCAGCTGCCCTCCCAGCCACCCGACTCACCCCAGCTCTCTTTGGCCCCATCCTGTAAAGCCCTGCAGCCCCTTACCCCCAGCGCCAAAACTGGCAGCCCGCAGTGGGGAAAATCTGTCTTCCCAGACCAGACCCCGCCCTTCGCTGTTAAATTTTTTGTTTTCTTGTTATATATATATATATTTTTTTTTTGATATATATAACAGCCCCGACCGGCGATCCTGCCTCCCCCGCACCCCCCCACATGCTATCTGTATTTATGTAGCTTGTGCGGCTCGCACTGGCAGGACCTACTCTCCTGTAGAAGGACAGCCGCGGACAGCAGACTCCGCAGCCCGCCCTGCTCCCGCTGCTCTCCCGGAGTCTCCGACCGCAATTAGGCCTCACCGCACAAAACTGCGATGCCGCTGATGCTCCTGCCTGTTGGGCACCCGCTCACATGTGCTCCGGGCAAGCCACGAGCCCCGGAGCACATGCCCCATGCTTCGACCTGATTGGCTCCGCTCGTTACGCCTCGAGCGAAGCCAATCAATTTAAATGATGCGCGCTGCGTCTTGACGCAGCCGCGTGCCACCGACCACCTCCTGAACGAGCAGGGTCCCGCGCCGGGCCGAGCACCCGGTTACAGGCGGGCCCCGTGACCCTGCCCGCGCCCTGAACTAAGTTGCAATATTTTGATCCATGTGTTCAACACCACTCATATATTGATTGTAGTGACTGATGACATTTGGCTGAGTGATGTTGATCATCTTTCTTTCCGACCTTGACCAACGTTTAGCAGTAACAGCTGGGTTGACACTGTGACAAGTTGATGCAAGATTCACGACACTGTTGTCATTCCACCTTGTAACAAGAATATTAGAGTCACGATCTAGCCTGAAATTATAAGACCTTCTCTTCATTTTCTTCAGTTTATCCACTGGCATTACAAGACAATTCTCAATCCTGTTGACTCGGATAGTTCCTGTTGCCTTTATGTTTCTTTGACTAAGGCTTTCCAAAAGTTTGAAACTTGTAAGAAAATTATCAAAATATAGCTTATAATTGTTTGGAGGGAGCACACTGACTGGTTTTTCAACCACCGATCCCCCAAGTCTGAGCTCAGCTGACGTGACAGACGCACCCTGATATGAGTCCATCTGAATGCAATATCCAGCAGCAGTGTTCATGCACCAAACCTTGAACCCAAAACAAATTGGTTTTCCTCGAATAAATTGTTTTGATGAATGTCGTCCATAGTATAGAACCATTGACTCGTCAGTGGAAAGCTGTTGATCGTATGGACGTGCTGCCAAAATTTTTTTGTTCAAGGAATTGAACAAAGGTCGAATTTTGGCCATTCGATCGTTTGATTGGAAATTGTCATTGTCAGCCACATGAAGACACATCATCAGATCTTCAAATCAATTGCAAGTCATCTCTCCACTGACAGCTAAATTCAAGACATCATCCGCTGGCTCCCAATACATACGACGACGTGGTAATGGGTTGTAGCCGCTAATGAAAAGAATGGAAAGAAATAGACGGAATTCTTCTCTTGATGTCTCAAAAGATGTTTTGCCTTTGTGGATTTTTGCATATTTTGTTGTATATTCAATCAACATGTCAATGATGTCATCACTAAGAAATTGCTCGAATAAAGCAGATGGCGAATACTCAGCATCAGCATAGCGGCTGCTATTTTCAGAGTCAGCAGGTCCATCAGCTATAAGGTCTTCTTTGACCCAATCCCTAACTTGTTGTTTCCTTTTCTTTTAACGCTTTCCTTTCTTCGGCACGGGCTCTGTCATAAGTGATGGGCCTAAATCAGTGTCATCATATAGAGCCGGTGAACTGGTTCTCTCTTGTAGCTCATCAACATCACATGTGAGTCTACTTCTTTCTGCACCATGTCGCTGTGTAGTTGCCTCTGCCTGTGACTCTAGTTAACGATGTGTAAGATTATCAAGTGACATATGTTCTTCATCACCACTGTCTTCATTACTTTGCGTGGGATCAACAGGTGGAGTAATGTATATCTCGGTTGCTATCCATTCATCATCATCCTCCAGCATTGAAATAGCTTCATGTAATTTGAAATGCCTTGACATTCTAAAGTTAAAAAATGTGAAAAATCATAAACAGACAACACAAAAACACCAAATAGCATGGTTTGTGGAATAATTGCATACTGCATGTGCTCTGTTACACTTAATTGCTCATCGCAAATGCCCTACCCATTCATGCATAGCGTCCGCAAAACGAGGGCTGCAGAAATATGTATCGTACTCAAAATGGAATCACTGTAAATTATAAATACAAATATATTTGAATAAAAACAATATAATTAAACAAAAGTCAAACTTACTTGATAGAATGACTGATTGCGTTCTTGTCGAAAAACCGCTACTTTTCAAGCATACGATAAATTACTTCACGTTCTTTTATCGGTTCTGCAGGTGAACATATCACAAACATTTTGTAATGCATTCATTCTACATTTTTTCCTAATAAAATACTGTGTGATTGAATTGTTTTATGCATGGTTTAATATGATCTGAGGCATAAAATTTGAGCATCCCCATTTCGGGGACGCTATGCATAAATGGGAGCATTATCTGAAGATGAAGATCTTAGCTTTGATCTAGGAGTTCTAGGAAGGGGGGAGGGGATATTCAAAGTGTTCATGCCCCTGTCCAGGTTAGTGTTGTTGAATATCTGTGGGTGCCTCTGCTGCATGCCACATTGCTAATTGGTTAGCATCAGGGCATGATGGGGGCGTTCCAGGGGCAGCACCCATTGATAACAGGGCAACGGCAATACATGGCCGCTGCCTAGTCATCAACATGTGGTGAAAGTCAGGTGCAGTAAAGGCTGGCCTAACATTCGCCACAGAAGCTAACTGGATAGTGTCAGAAAATTGCCACTGGCCGATTAGCTTTCCAACAATACGGACAACCCAGATATTCAGTGCCGGGGTCTGGATTTAAGGTTCAACGGCAACGACTGGCCGTTTTAGCAGTGCTAGCCACCGCCTTCAGTATCAGGTCTGAAATTTATATAGATGGAGCCTGGTCTGGACATTCCATAAGACTGATAGGGGGTTATTCTGTGCCACGAATAGGAAGGATGGATGGCTCAATGGGACGTCCATCCCTGCTATTTATGCCTTCACCAAGCCTTGACTAACTTCCCCGCTGGTTGTGCGGGCAAGTTAGATGGAGGCAGGGAAGGGGAGGCTCGGGGTGGAGTCTGGGAGGTTGCCGGGACAGAATCGGGCCCATACTGGATTGGTATACTTAAGTGGAGAGGACTAAGCCAAGCAAGCATACGTTGGTATGGGGGTAATAATCAAACTGCCTGCACTGGTGCAAACTCTATGGCTAGTTTTTACATGGGGATCTTCACCAGAAATTAAAGCAAAATGACACTGGTAATTTTGCTTTGAAAATTGCCCCTAGAGAGAATTTTTTTGGAAAACTGCACCTGCTTTTTTTTTCCAGCTAAAGCAACATACAGGAAGGTGAATATTCAGCAAGATGACTAAGGCAAATAACCAGAAAAATAAGGGAGGTGATGCCATGCGGACCCAACCCTTAGTCCCAAAAATCATAGAAAAATCCATTCTACTAGGTATTCACTGGCTGAAGAGGAGAGGAGCTGTGGTCTTAACTATCGTAAAGAAATGTGCACTTTGTTGCCACTGGGGACTCAATTCTTATCAGCACAAGATGATCTGGACATACAGGGCCAATTCTAATGTCGACCCTGTACATCCAGGGTAGTGACTTATACATGGAAGTTATTCCACCTCCGAGGTGGAATAATTTCCCCCTATGTCATTTTGCGGCAGGCCCGTAACTTGCAGAGGGCAGGGGGGGGGCCTGAAGGCAGTCCCCACAGCCATACCTTGGCCTTTGGAGGCCGGATCGGGGTCGGGCTGCGGGGAATGAGGTCCTGCAGTCTGGCAGCCGGCATCGTGTCTCTTCAATGGAGCCGTGGTGCCATGGCAACATGATGCCATGGCGCCGCGACTTCATTGAGGATCCTTGACTGAGTTAGCCGGGGACAGTCCTGCACATACAGGCTGGACTGAATCGCAGTCCCAGCCTGCACTTGCAAGACTGTTCGCAATTCTGATCCCATGGGACTAGACATGCCACGCAGGATCAGAATTTAGATCCCCTTTGTACGTCCGGGTCAGACTGGATGTACAGAGGGTATCGACGTCCGGGATACCTGCAATGACTGGTTGGGGAAGAGGATACTGCTTCACACGCACTGGTTCCGCTCCTGGCTTGGGGGTGACGATGACAAGGGCTATGTTCTTCGCTTGGCCAGGTGGATTATCTTCTGCCCATACTTCAGGTGGGGCTAAAAGGTTAGGAGGTATACAGGAACTAGCTGGCTTGATTGGAGATGCACTATAGAACCGCTATTTTTCTTCTCGGGGAACAGTCAGCACCATCAATCCAGCAGGCTTTGGGTTCACAGTCATTTGCATTTCTCCCCCCTTCAGCAAAGGATATCTGTGCCTGGAGCTTTGTAAGCAGATCTCGGCCTAAAAGTGGAATCAGGGCATTCAGGCATATACAAGAATTGGTGCGTTATTTTCTGTCCCCCTAGTTCACACATACGGTTCTGCAAGAAAGGCTTTGTGGTCTTAGCCCCAGTAGCTCTGACAATGGTGATGCATAGAGAAAACAAAGGGGCTACTGGCTTTAGTATTCTGCTCCCGTATCCCCCATAAAGTCCATATATTGGTCCCCTATTTTTAGACTGACCATAGGCTCCTGGGGACCCAGGGAAAACTTGGAACCCGGTCTGGCCTGGTCTTCATCCATGCTGTAGCCCTCTTTGGCTGCCACTCACTCGATAGTTGCTTCCCTCTCTTGCTGGAACACTGTGCTCGGTTTATTCTTCCAGGACTCCTGTTCTCCAAGTGCTCCCTCCTCCCTTCCTGGGGGTGGAGTCAAGATGTGGGTGTTCACCTCTTCAATGTTCTCCTTCTTTACAATGGCGCAATGATTTACACCCAGTGGGGGCCGATCATGTTCACGACCTCTTCCACTTCCTCTGCTCCTTCGATTAGGAAAACCTGTCTTGCCCGCAAATCCATCCAGTTTCTGCAATTTCCGTTTTATATCTTTCTGGGACTGACTGACAAAAACTGCATCTACCATACACAAATTCTCCTGGGCTGCTGGATCGCATGGGGTATATAGTGGGAGCTGCTTGCACTATTTGGATCCCACTTGAGGCCATCAAAGCTGATGGGTCTGCATAATACTGTTCATTAGTTCAAACAAATCCTAAGGTTTCTCAGTGTAGGAGGCATAATGCAGCTTTCAGTTCAGTAAACCAGTGGCAGAAACAAAGCTGGTCAGCTGGCTTTCAGTATTTGGGGTCAAGAGGGGGTGCACGTCCTCCTGCTGCGGAGGTGGCTGGTGAACTACTTGGGGTACATCTGCAGGGAGGTGTACCCCCCCCCCCCTTCCCTAGGCTCTGCCCGGGGTGGTGGCAGAGCTGAGGGGACTGACCTATAAAGATACTGGGACGGACAGAGTGGAATGTCTGGAGATTCTGGGGCAGAATAAACGGGCAGCTGTTTTCTTCCAGACTTCCGGGCCCCCCCTCCCTTGTGGCTTTGTTCTCACAAACATTTAACCAGGAGTCTATGTAGGGGAACTGATCAGGGAACATTGTTTGCACAATCTGATGAACACGGGAAACTACGGGGCCATGAAGTAGCTAACACTGGCCACTCCCTTTCAGAGAGCATTTCTAATAGGGACAGAGACATTTAAGCCCGTAGTCTCCATCAAATCCCCCCCCCCCCCATGGTGACATACTTGACAACAGACAGAGGGGGCGGGCAGTCAGGCTGCATTTTCCTGTAGACTAAACATAATGGATGTGTGTGCTCATTCTAAATAGGAACAATTTAGATAAAGTCCTTAAAATATAAAACTATTATTTTACAACATGTTATAACAACAATCCCAATAGAAAGAACCATGGCTCCTAACAAGACGGCCACATATCTATTACATATGACTGGAATAGAAATACTTGGCATGGTAAGCCGTAATCAGCACATAAGCTGAACAATGTCTCTGCAGAAGAAATTACTTTAAATCGTACAGTACAGAAAGCAGACATTACATTCCCTCAGGATTTAAACCATTCTCAAGTCACGATCTGGTACTACTGGCTCGGGATGCTTCATAGTCCTGTCAGGGATCTTAACCTCTACTTCAAAGGTCAAAGGAAAAACATAAGCAGTTTCTCTATCATTTCTGTTTGAACCATTACAGTGCTTGCTGAAGATTTGAACATAAAAAGACACAATGCAAGGCTAAGCCCACAAATGCATTATTCCTATAGCTCTACAGAAATCCTTTTCACTTGGTCCAAACAAGAACAGTTAAGGAACTCGAACGGGGTTAATAATTCTGACTAAACATTCTTATTAAATGATATATAATACATGACCATAGCAGAAGGAACATCACTATTAGAACATATTGAATAAAACAGGCACAATTTCCTGAAACAAGTACAAATTAACCCAGCTGCAGAACGTTGAAAATAAACCTTCACAGGGTTAAAAAGATCTAAACATTCCTTTGTACAGACATGCCCCTTCTCTCTCTGCTTGCCAGAGAGCACTGTTGTGCTGGAAAAAAAACTGGAATGAGTGAGACAGCTTCTTTACTGAAAAGTGACTCCTGAGTTTGTTTTTCCTTCTTTCTTCTTCTCTGCTTAATACTATTTCTTAATCAGTAAACTGTTCCACAAATTACCCAACAGAATAATCTTACATTATATCAGAAGGGAAACTCACGGTTTCAACAGATAACAAAAATCAGAGACAGACAACACACAGTAAACACCAAATGCTTCCTCCTTTTCGCGACCTGGGCAATGTACTAGTCAGGAGTCAGCACCTCGCTTGGTCTGTATTCAAGACCTCTCATTCACACACACAGACATTCAAAACAGAATTAAATCCCATTGTAAATAAATCCCAATAAACAAAATAAATCCCAATAAAACCGGACTGACTGACTGGCTGAGGGGTTGGTGGGTTCAGTCTCTGCTTAAAGACTTTAAGACTTCCGAGACTTACTAGGACCGCCCCGAGAGGTGATCAGACTCTCAAGCACTTATTCCAGACTCCCGACGGGCTGACAGACTGACTGATTAGCAGAAAATTGCTACTCACCGGATCTGGTTCCTGATACCAAACCAGTGCTTAGGTTGGATCCTGGACTCCCCTCGGGTCGGTGGTGTTGGCCAGCCAGAACCAGTAAACTGTGGAGGCAAGGAGGAGCCCCCCCCCCCCGATACAAGAGGAGCGGGCGGCGCCAGAGGTTCCCCTGCAATCAGTCAGGTGCGGCACCAGCCGGACCAAACCTCTTGAGGTGAGAAGTCAAGGTATATTTAATTGAATACCATCACACAACTCACACTTCCCGGCCAATGCACCAAGAATATGTAGCAGCTGATAAGCATGCAATAAATAATACCAGGAGTCTGTTCAAAGATCCAAGTCAATTTATTGTGCACATGGCTCATTTAGTCAAAGCTTCAAAAGGAACTGAGCAACATTCTTAAAGAGACATACTCATTTATACCTTTTCTTCAGCTTGATATATGCAGACTTTCTATTGGTTCCAACGCCCCCTGCATCTCTCCAATCGGGGACCCTCTCTGGGTCACCCTGTTCCTCCTTTTCAGGCTATTCTAACAAAGGCTCAGTTTCTAGACATAAACACATCCCTACTACAAGGTCATCTCTAGGCTCAGAGAATGTGAGAATGCAAAACACTGGAACATATTTATCATCAGCATAAAAGAATTGAATAAGGATTAACACAAACTTATCAAAAGCAGTTTAGAGCGGTTTAAGGCAGATCCTCAGACCTTTACTGACGCTGATCTTTCTCAGTACTACTATTTCTAAGTGGGGGTGGGGATTCAGACCTAGCTTGCAGGCCTCCCATACATGTACAGGCTATTATATAGGCCATGGCCTACCACACTAACCCCAACACCCTCATCTCTTCTGTTAAAACACCTAACACCCAACAATCCACAGTGATCTATAGCTAACAGGCAGAATAATCCTCACATAGATATTTCCAGTGATATACAATGCAACATGTAACACTCAGGGATGATGAATATGTAAATACATGTAACACTCAAGAATGATGAATATTTAAACATAAATTTGTAAAAAATATAAATTTGTAAATATGTTGCTTATGTAATCCTATAAGCAACCATGTAAAACATTAATGACATCCCATCTATCCTTTGTATTCTGATAAGTTACCTGTTTGAATAAGTTACAATGTAATGTTCTAGTTTTGTTCGATGTAAACTGCTTTGATTCTCCTGAAAGGCATTATATAAAACTGTTCAATAAATAAATAAAAAAATAAAAAAAATCCTCCAGCCTAGAAACATAAAAACAGGCAGATCACAGCAAATACCTTACTTTAAATGAAGTTTGCCATGTTGCCTTCTATCCCTGCCTGTAAGAAATACTTTTCTTGCCCAGCAGCTATTACTTCTTACTGCCAGGCCGAAGTTTGGGGGATAGGTTTGAGGCAATGATCTTTTATAAGTCTTATGTATAGGGATATACAGCGTGGGGAAGGAGATGTGCGGGTTTCTTCCCATATGCCACATGTATATAGTTGAATGGGCAGAATGGAGATCCTACTCATATGTGGATGTTGTCTGATGGTGGTTGCAGGCCCACAGAACCCATATGTACTTTATACATTCAGAGGTTTGTCTTGCATGGATACAAGCATTGCACTGTATTAATTTATTTATTTGGCTGGGTTTATATCCAGTTTTACGCAAAGGTCAAAGCGGTTTACATGGAACCTTGAACAATTCAAACAATGTTTACATTGAACGAGTAACTTTGTACAATAAAGATAAAGGAACAGCGATTGTTGTTATAGATTAGAATGGGCTTAGTTGACATTAACTAATACAGAATGCTCTTCATGTTGTACGGGGGTGGAAGGAGTGTTAGGAGGAAGTAGTCCAAAGTGGAGGGTGAAGATGTGGGTCTTGAGGAGTTTGCCAAAGGTGGGGGTGTCTGTGGTGTTTCTTATGGGTCAGGGAGGGAGTTCTTGGATAAGGGGGCATATAGTTCAAAGGATCAGGCACATGCTTTTGGGTGCTTCTTGTTCTTGCTTGGCGGTGGTCAGGGTGTTCATAGTGAAGGATCTTCGTGGTCTGTTTGTTTGCAGTGGTATGCTGAGGGATAGAAGGGGGGGGGGTGATTGGTGATAAAGGGTTTTATGTATCATTAGTAGAATCTTGTATTTTGTTTTCCAGTGGGAGCTGGTGAAGGTGCTTGAGAATGAGGGTGATGTGATCATGTCTGGAGGTGCCTTGGATGGTCCAGGCTGTCATGTGGAGTGCTGTTTGTAGGGGGTGGAGCATTGATTTTGGGAATCCGTAATATATTGAGTTGCAGTAGTCAGCATGTGGTACAGTGAGAGCCTGTAGGGCTGAATGAAAGTCTGATAGGGCAAGGAGAGGGCAGAGGTGCTGGAGGGTTTGGGTTTTGTAGTAGATTGATCTTTCTGTTTTCGCTATTTGTGTCTTTAGGGTGAGGTGGCCATTGAGGATGATTCCCGAATATTTTACTTCCAATTTGACCTGGATTTCTGTGTTGCTGAGGGTGAGGGAGGAGGGAGGGGTGAATAATTCATATTTGGTGACAAATAAGGCCCACAGAACCCAGAGGTTTGTCTTGCATAGATACCAGTATTGCACTCTATTTGTTTATTTTTTTGGCTGTATTTACATGTATATGAGAGCATACATAATGGCTTGCTGTCTGCACGTCCAGCTTTGTGATTACTTTTTTTGTGCCTCCAAGATATGTAATTTGACATTTATTTAACTAGGCTTATTTTATTTAACTAGGCCTATATATATGTTTCCTAGTTGTTCTGCAAAGGGACACATCACCTGAATAAATGGATGTATACCCTTTACCTCTTCCATACTGTATTGGTTGTTTTGTAGTGTTGGAAATGTTGTGTGCTGCGGGATTCTTCCTGACATATTTGTAAGAATGGTCCTTGTGATAAATGTGAGTCAGTGCAATACAGAGGGCAGGGTGTGAAGTCCCACATATAGAAAACTTGCTTCTTGCATGTTAGGACAACCGAGCCCCACAACTACTAGTCTCCACTAGTCTCCTGTTCAGCCAACATAGCAGCCTTTGATATGATGATAGGGATTACACAGATGTTTCTCACAAATGCAGTATTACTCCCTGTTTGCTGGCAGTGGCTAGGATATTTAGTATGATGCCTAGAATCCTCTCACAACATTTCCTTCCTCCTGCCCATCTTCTCCTTCCACATTAACAGCCTCTTCTTCCTCTTCCCCAGCTGCTTCTTCCTCCTCCTTCTCCTCCTCCTCCTCACCTTCAGCTTCTTTTTCCTTTTCACCTCTGCAAGGAGCAGAAGCAGCAGCTGTGGCAATGAAAGCACATGCCTAGGATCAGTTGAATGTACAGTAGTTATTATACTATTTTGTTAGTTTGTTGGTAAGGCCAGGCCTGTATTCTGGTTGCAACATGCGTCCATGGCAACAGTTATGGGTTGTGATATTCTGGAAACAATCTAGAGGGGAAGATGTAGTTCTGGTGTAACATCAGTGGATCAGTTGACTGGGGGTTTGCCCTGTAAATGCTGAATGCCACATTAGTAAAGCAGGTTCTATTGCTGTATGGGCTGGGTTTGACTTTAAGAACATAAGAACATAAGATATGCCATACTGGGTCAGACCAAGTCCTTCAAGCCCAGTATCCTGATTCCAACAGTGGCCAATCTAGGTCATAAGTACCTAGCAGTCTCCCCAAAAAACATAGGTTCCTCAATGCTTGTATTGGGTCAAACAGTGATATCCCTGGATCCCTTTTAATAATGGTTTATGGACCTTTCCTCCAGGAACTTGTCCAAACCTTTTTTAAACCCAGCTACACTAGAAGCTTTTACTACATCCTCCGGTAACAAATTCCAGAGTTTGATTACACGTTGAGTGAAAAAATATTTTCTCTTATTAGTCTTAGGGGCATATTTACTAAACTGCGGTAAAGAGTAGTTACTCACCTGTAACATGTGTTCTCCAGGAGCAGCAGGAATCAGTCCTCACATATGGACAAGTGCAAGGTTATGCACCTAGGGAAGAACAACCCAAACTATGGTTACACGATGCAAGGTTCCACATTAGGAACCACCACCCAGGAAAAAGATTTAGGCGTCATTGTGGATACCATGTTAAAACCCTCGGCCCAGTGTGCAGCGGCAGCCAAGAGAGCAAACAGAATGCTAGGTATGATAAGGAAAGGAATGGAAAATAAAACAAAAGATATTATAATGCCTCTATATCGTTCCATGGTGAGACCGCACCTTGAATATTGTGTGCAATTCTGGTCGCCGTATCTTAAAAAGGATATAGCGATTTTAGAAAAGGTTCAGAGAAGAGCCACCAAAATGGTAAAGGGGATGGAAGGATACTCCTATGAAGAAAGGCTAAAAAGGTTAGGGCTCTTTAAACTGGAAAAGAGACAGCTGAGGGGAGATATGATAGAAGTCTATAAATTAATGAACGGAATGGAACGGGTAAACGTAGATCGATTGTTTACATTATCAGAATATAGAAAGACTAGGGGACATGCAATGAAGCTACAGGGTAAACTATTTAAGACCAATAAAAGAAAATATTTTTCACTCAACGTGTAATCAAACTCTGGAATTTGTTACCGGAGGATGTAGTAAAGGCTGTTAGTGTAGCTGGGTTTAAAAAAGGTTTGGACAAGTTCCTGGAGGAAAGGTCCATAAACCATTATTAAGAAGTGACCGAAGATATCAATGCTTGACCCAGTACAAGCATTGTGGAACTTGTGTCTCTTGGGGAAACTGCTAGGTACATATGACCTAGATTGGCCACTGTTGGAAACAGAATACTGGGCTTGATGGACCTTGGTCTGACCCAGTATGGCATATCTTATGTTCTTATATGGGTGTCATCGACGCCGATGAAGCCCCAGCGGAGCATTTCCCCAGCTTTCTATGAAAGCCTTTGGGAATGCAGGCACGCATGCGCGGTTCCCTTCCTGCCTAAAGGTGCCATCTTACCTCAGTCAAATGACATAGCTAAGAACAGCACACAAAAATGAAAAATAAACTATGTACAACTGCAACTCCAAGGGGAGAAGGGAGGGTTGTAAGGACTGATTCCTGCTGCTCCTGGAGAACACCTGTTACAGGTGAGTAACTACTCTTTCTCCAGGACCAAGCAGGAAGTCAGTCCTCACATATGGTGACTCCCTAGCTCTGGGCTACCGAGGAACCCAGGCTGAACAAGAGTACTTCCTCTAGTCTCAGCAGCAAAGAAAGGCTTTTAAAGGACACAACCTCCACCGGAAGCCCAACAGAGGGCAGGAGGGCAGGAGTCGCCTAAACCTCAAAGAGATTGCGGAGTACTGCTTGGCCAAAAGCACTGTCCCTACGGGACTCCCTTTCCAGACAGTAATGGGCCGCAAATGTCTGGCTTGAAAACCAAGTTGCAGCCCTGCAGATGTCTACCAAGGGCACAGAGCGGAGATGAGCCACTGAGGTAGCCATTGCCCTGACACGGTGGGCTGTAACCCTACCCTGCAAGGGATGTTCAGCCGCCTTGTAAGCCCAGGTGATACAGTCAGCCACCCAGATGGACAAGGTACGCTTGGACACAGCCAACCCCAACTTATTAGGGTCAAAAGAAACAAAGAGCTGAGTAGCCCTTCTATGCCCCTGCGTACGGTCAAGGTAGAAGGATAAGGCCCTCCTACAGTCCAGGGTATGCAGAACTGCTTCAGCCTGGCTTGCATGAGGCCTAGGGAAGAATGTTGGAAGAACCACCTCCTGATTGAGGTGGAAAGAGGAGACAACCTTAGGGAGGAACTTTGGATGAGTCCTAAGTACTACCCTGTTCCTATAAATCCTGGTGTAAGGCCTATCACAGACCAGGGCCTGAAGCTCACTCACTTGCCTAGCCGAGGTAAGGGCTATCAGGAAGAGTGTCTTCTAGGAGAGGAAGCGTAGTGGACAAGTAGCCATCAGCTCAAAAGGTGGGCAAGTCAGTTGCTGCAAGACCACATTCAGCTCCCACTCAGGGGCAGGAGGACGGATTGGAGGCTTGAGCAAAAGCAAGCCCCGGAGTAAACGGGACACCAAGGGGTGACCTGACAGAGAATGTCCCTCCACCAGTGAGTGGTGAACTGCTAGAGCTGAGAGGTGGACCAGAACAGAATTGGACTTAAGTCCCTGATTTGATAAGTGCAGTAAGTACTGAAGCACTACTGGCACCATACAGGAGAAAGGATCCTCTGTACGTAGTTGACACCACACAGAAAACCTTTTCCATTTGAGAGCATAGGTTTTCCTAGTGGACTGTTTCCTAGAGGCTAGGGCAACCTCCTCAACTTCCTGAGGTAGGCCCCAGGGAGCCAAGACTACCCTTGCAGCGTCCAGGCCATCAAGTTGAGAGCTTTGAGATTGGGGTGCAGAAGGGAACCCTGTTCCTGTGAGAGAAGGTCGGGTTGTAACCCCAGAGGCAGTGGGGGATCCACCGCCAGTTGAAGCAGAAGAGGAAACCAAGGCTGTCTCGGTCACCTGGGAGCCACCAGCAGGACCGAGGTCTTGTCCTGAAGAATTTTGAAGAGAGTTCGGGCCACCAAGGGCGTGGGAGGAAACGCATACAGGAGGCCCTAAGACCATGGAATCATAAAAGCATCTGCTGCTATTCTCAGAGGATGCGGGTGCCTGGAGCAGAACTTTGGCAGTTGCTTGTTCATTGGGCTGGCAAAGAGATCTACCAAAGGGAAACCCCATTTTAGGAAAATTCTCTGAACTACTGAAGGATGCAGCTGCCACTCGTGGGGCTGCAGAATCCTGCTTAATCTGTCGGCCAGGTAGTTGTCCTAGCCTGGAAGTTACACAGCCTTGAGGAGCATGTTGTGCGTGAGGGCAAATGAACAAAGGTCCTGAGCCTCCCGACAAAGGATTCTGGACCCAGTCCCGCCCTGTTTGTTCACATAAAACATGGCTACCTGGCTGTCTGTCTGAACCAGAACAGATTGATGAGCCAGGGTAGTAGAGAACGCTTTGAGTGCTAATCGAATAGCTCTGAGCTCTAGGAGATTGATCTGCTGTTCAGCTTCCCAAGGAGACCACAGGCCCTGGGTGCACTTGCCTAGACAATGAGCTCCCCAGCCCTGCAGGGAGGCATCTGTGGTCAGTACCACTGTGTACTCTGGAATCTGAAAAGGCACCCCCTTTAGTAGATTGGGTGGGTGCAGCCACCAGTTGAGGGAGGTCAGAAATTGTCTGGACACCCTTATCCTGTCTCTGAGGCTGCCTGTGGCCTGTGACCACTGAGTCCGAAGGCACCACTGTGCAGGCCTCATATGGAGTGGAGGAGTGGCCTAGTGGTTGGGGCAAGGTACTTCAGGCCGGAAGGTCGGAGGTTCAAATCCCACTAGAGGACAGCAACCTTGGGCCGGAAGGACTGGGGTTTCTAGTCCCACAGGTGCTCCTTGTGGTCTTGGGCAAGCCACTTAACCCTCCTTAGCCCATGTTCCCTGTAAAATAGTTATCTCCAAGTTATAATGCCCTGTTCAATGTAATTTCAGTTTGTTCAATGTAAACCGCACTGATGCAGAATAGCGCGGTATATAAGAGAATGTAAATAAATAAAATAAAAAATAAATATGGAGCCTGGCATTGGGGGTCACATGTACTGTCGAAGTCATGTGGCCTAGAAGCCTCAAGCAGAGTCTGGCGGAGACTAGTGACCTGCTGAGAAACTGGTTTGCCAAGGCTATCAATCTTTGTACTCTGTCTTCTGGTAAGAAAGCCTTTGCCAGCAGAGAGTCTAGCCTTGCCCCTATGAACTCCAAGTTCTGGGAGGGGAGCAAAGTGGACTTTGCGAAGTTTATTACAAACCCCAGGCTTTGAAGAAGAGCAATAGTTCTGAGGGTGGCTTGTCTGGCCTCCTGGCATGTCTGACCCCTGATGAGCCAGTCGTCCAGATAGGGGAAGACAAAGATTTCCTGATTCCTCAGGTAGGCTGCCACCACTGCTAGATATTTGGTAACGGTGTTTCATAAGTTTGACAGATTTAAAATGCTTTTAAATGAGAAGAAATGGTTGATTGATGACAAGTGGATAATCAAGATATTCTTGAATGATATGTTTTAAGATTAATTTAAGATTAAAGAAGATATTTGAGGAGAAATTTTTGTCCACTCTGTTTTAAAGATAGAAATTATCTAAAACCACCACAGGAAGTTAACATGGTTCACTACTACCAATTGAAGATAACTTTGAACGTATGAACTTTGATATAGTGCCAGGTATTTGGTAAAGACACTGGGAGCAGAAGTGAGGCCAAAAGGCAGTACTCTATACTGATAATGGTTTCCTCCCACAATGAACCTGAGGTACTTTCTGTGGTCTGGATGAATGAGGATGTGGGTATACGCATCCTTTAGATCTAAGGAACATAGCCAATCTCCCTGCTGGAGGTAGGGCAGAAGTGTTCCAAGAGTAAGCATCTTGAACTTTTCTTTCTCTAGGAACTTGTTGAGGTTCTAGAGATCCAGAATGGGTTGAAGGCCACCGGTTCTTTTGGGGACCAGGAAATACCTGAAGTAGAATCCGTGACCTTTCAAGTGGGAAGGCACAGGCTCCACCGCCCTGTCCACCAACAGACCTTGAAGCTCTTGAAGGAGAAGGTCTGTGTGCAGGGGAGGCCTCGGGGGTTCCCCTGGAAAGTAAGGAGGAGGCAGTTGGTGAAAATGCAGTGCATAGCCCCTGTGGACTATGTCCAACACCCAACTGTCCCCGGTGATGAAGGGCCACTGGTGGGCAAAGAGGGCGAGGTGACCTCCTTTGCAGGGTTCGGAGAGCAGGGATGGAGAGGCTACGCTCAAGGAGTCAAAAACCCCCACCCTGCTGAGTGGGAGCAGGGGCCGGAGGCTTGGGGGTCCTCTGCCTACGGGGCCCATTACCCTACCCCTTGGCTTGCTGACCCTGGGGTGCAGCTTGGGCAGTCTGATATTGAGGGTACTGTTTGTAGGCAGTGCCCTTCCTCGGGTAAAAGGGCTTTTTACCCAAGCCCTTCTTTTTATGAGAAGGGGCAGAGGTCTTCCTAGACAGCCTTGTCTGTGTAAGGTGCTCTGTTTCGAGCTGAGCGGCCTTCTCGGTCATGGGCTTGCCAAAAAGGTACTCACCTCGGCAAGGGACATCGACCAACTTGTCCTGAACCCATGGCTCGAGGTCCGATGACTGCAGCCATGCCTGGCGTCGAGCCGCGATGCCGGCTGCCACAACTCTGGCCAAAGCCTCGAAGCCATCGTAGGTGGCGCGGGACATGAACTTTGAGCAGTCCCGAATCCCCGAGGACAAGGACTTAAATCTCTGCAAGGGTTCCCCGGAGAGTCCAGCAGAGAATTCGGCCAACTCCTTGGCCAGGTCCCGCAAGTACATGCCCATGTACAGCTGGTAAGACTGGACACGGCAAGCAAGCATCGAGCCCTGGAAGCACTTTCTACCGACACCATCGAGGTTTCGGGCCTCCCTGCCGGGGGGCACCGCAGAGTACATCTTCTGGCTCTTCAGACGATGCATGGCCGATTCCACAACCATGGAATGGTGTGGTATCTGTGCCTTTTGAAAGCCAGGGCTCCTTCTGAGTCAATAGATCGAGTCAACTCGCTTGCTTAAAAGCGGCGCCGAGGCCGGTGCCTCCCACATACGGAAGAGGAGCCGTTCCAACATTGGAGGAACTGGGACAGTAAAGGCCTCCTTCGGAGGAGAGTCATACTGCAGCGCCTCGAGCTCTTCAGCTCAAGGCTCTTCCTCGGGGTCTTCCGGAATAGCCAAGGCAGTGGCCATATCCCGGACAAACTCCGAGAACCGAGTATCCTCCGGAGGGGATCTACTCTGGGGCTCAGACTGCGGTGAGTCTGACGGGACGCACCGAGTCTTGAAGGTATCAGCAGACTCCTCATCCTCCGTCTCCCAGGCGGACTCGTCCGAAGAGGAGTCAGGGTCTGACCCCGCGGGGCCCTGGAGCACCTGCCACGATGCCAGAGGCACCGGCATCGATGCCCTCGGTCCCGAACAGGAGGTCGAGGGAGACCGCGACCGAGGTCGACTTCGAGCCATGATGGACTCAAGTATCGACTCGGTCTCCGGGGTCGACTTCGAAGTTGATGTCCCGGTGGTCGGGGCAGATGCACCAGACAGGCTGGCCGTCAGTGCCCGCTGATGCTCCATGAAGGCAGACAGTCTGCTCTCCAAGGCTGTCATCCTGAGACTCAGCTCGGGAGACGCAGCAGCCACCGACTCGGGCCCCAGCGGCGCCGGGCCCAACATCAGCTCTCTGGGAGGAGAGTCCTCGAGGACTACGGGGCTTACGTGTCCAGCAAACTCCGGCTCCACGCGAGGAACTTTGGCAGGCTTCTCTTGTTCCATGGGCCCGGGACGATGGTCGGGGGTCTTAGACCTGGCCCCCGAGGAGCCAGAGACCTCCTCCGATGATGCCCTCGTGAGCCGCTTCTTCCTCTTGTGTTCCCGGTTGGGGGACCCCCTGTCCGAGGAGCTTCGACGGCGCTCGGGATCGGAATCCCGAGATGTCGAGGCCTCAGACGAGGTCCGGGCCTGGCCAGAGGCTGAATCCGAGAAAAGCCTTTCTTTCTGCTGCTGGCGATTTCGGAGTGCCTTGGAAGACATCTTCCCACATGATCCACACGACTTAGGGTCGTGATCAGGACCGAGGCACTGAAGGCAGCAGTCGTGTGTGTCGGTGAGAGACATTAACGTCTTACACCCATCACACTTCTTGAAACCGCTGGAAGCCATCGGGGAAAAAAGAGTCCCCGCGAGGTCAAAGGACCGGCCTTCCAGGGAAAAAGGAAAAAAGGGCACTTATGCCAGCCACAAAGGGCAAAAACCGAAAAAGAAGAATTGGGCTCGATACTGACATACCGAACCCGGCGGGAGGGGAACTGACATCGAACCGGGAGAAAAAACAGCGAGAATCGCCGAAAAAAATCAACTTTTATCTGGGATGACAGGACACATGTCCGGTGGGCTTCTCGGAAAAAAAGAGACTGAGGTAAGATGGCACCTTAAGGCGGGAAGGGAACCGCGCATGCGTGCCTGCATTCCAAAGGCTTTCATAGAAAGCTGGGGAAATGTTCCGCTGGGGCTTCATCGGCGTCGATGACACCCATATGTGAGGACTGACTTCCTGCTTGGTCCTGGAGAATGTCAGTCGCATTAGGTTCCGCGGTAAAAGCAGAAACAGCCAAATAAGGACATGGGCGGTACATCGTTACAGATAATGCGCATTACCAGGCGCCATAGCCTAACGAGCATTAAAAAAACACCATGTAGAGCGCCACGCAAGGCTCCCTATATGGTGCCCATAAGGCGTTTGATAAGGTGTCTAGCAAGGTGTCTAGAGCTGTAGCACAATGGTTAATACACTGACTAATGGTGCAGGAGTTGTGAATTCAATCCCCCTGTGGCTCTAATGAGTAAAGCTGACTGAGACATCATCTTTTACTTTAAATCAGTGCTGCCCGAAGCATTTTGTTTGCTAATTTTAATTAGTACTGCCAGCAAACACACCCTCACAGGGCCGTAACCTAAGGTGCCGCATAAGGCACCCTATAAGGCACCCCAGAGGGCACATTATAAAGTGCACTGTCTGCCAAGGCACACTACAATGTCCCCTATGGGGCACCCTATAGGGCGCAGTATAGGGTGCCTCATAGGGCACTGTATAGGGCGCCTGATGAGGCACCGTAAGGAAACAGCACTGTGAGGGTGTTTTGCTGGCAGCACCAATTTAAATTAAAAAAAGAAAATGCCTCAGACAGCCCTACCAAATAACCCCACTGTGGGATCAAACCCATGACCTCTGGCTCCACAGGCAGTGAAGTAACTAGTGGGCTAGTGCTACTAATGAATCCCTGGCTGGCTGCTGAAGGACGTCAGGTCACCACACAAACTGTCTGCTATGGTGGCCAGGATTTGGGTTAACGCACCCATACCCATGGTGCACTGCACATGCAGATCAGCAGTCCATAGATGAACACAAGATAGGGTATGCACCCCCCAGCACCTCGGCCTGGTGGAGGGTCCTGACCATGTGCAACCCCACAGCACCTCAGCCTGGTGGGGGTACTGACCGTGTGTGTTACTGCCACAGAGTGGCTACAGACTGTCACAGTGGACTGGTCCTGTGCTCACCCTGAGGCTGAGGTGGGGTGCCCAGCACCATTTCCACAGCACCTAGCTTTGCTGCGATGGGCTATGCTACAGGTCCCCATTGGTGCCACTGTGTGATAGGTGGTCCCTGCAGATACCCTTAGCATTTGCCTGTGTCTATCTGTATATCACGTCTTGCCCGTGTGGACTATGATGCACCCGGAATAGTGCATACACTTTGTGGGTGCCATGGTCATATGATTTCAGGTCGGGGGGGGGGGAATTTGGGCCCATAGGCGGTTTACGTACCACCACCCAGTGCTAGCAGTGTGGGCTGCAGAGGGTGTTGGCAAACACCATACACTGGATAGACTGACGCACACTCCCACACCTATGCCAGCATTGTGCACCTATATAGGCTTTTGGCAGCCCAGGACACCGCACCAGTCCTGGACACAGTGCAGGCATGGCTATGGTATGCAGTACTGTTGGGGTCTCTCCCCAAGGTGGTGGACACTGTCAGGTACCAGACCTGACACACACTCCACAGACATCACAGAGGTTGGTATGCTACAGCCCACTGGGCAGCTTGTGCTAACCTTAGGGATTGCTATGTGCCAGTTATCATAGCAACCTTTTCCTATCTGTGTACCGTATTCCCGGGTTTTGGGTGGCATTGCTAGGGTATGCAAGTGCTAGTATTGGGAGATGCACACAGGGCCCAACATCCTGCCTCTCCAGGAGGCTGTGGCTAATGGGACCTGTGGGTGTGGGTGTTTCCGCCCCTGTTGGTCACTGCTCTTGGACAGGGGTTCCCAAATCCGGTCCTGGTGGGCCGCACCATGTTCGGGTTTTCATGCTGTCCCTGATGAATATGCATGAGATACATCTGCATACCATGGGGGCGGTGCATCGACATACAGCACAGGCATATTTATTGCAGACAGCATGGAACCTGAATGTTCTTTGGACCTCCGGGAATGCATTTGGGAGACTCTGCTGTAGGTAATGCGCCTGTTTGTGGTGTCTGTGCTCTGTAGGGTAAAATGTAGGTGTTCCAGGCATGTTTATTCTATCAGCAATAAAAGGTTCCATCTTTCTTACCACGGTTTATTACTGGTAAAAACCATGGGAACAGGGTTGGCAGGGACCACAGCTAGGGCTTGAACCTATGACCTTCTGCTCCTGAGTGCACTGGCTGTGCTTACTGCACCACACTGATGCCACGGGAACAGATCATTCCCTGGAGGTACCATGACTGTTTGTCATATGGAGCCGGTCTGTTGCAGTGCACGGCACCCACCTAGACCAGGCTAGGCCATGGTCTTCTGCAGCCAGGTGCCACTGCCCCCTCCATCACCTGTATGCCCTCCGCCACCATGCTAACATGTCCTTCTATTGGAGACAGCATGACACTTGCATGATTTGTAGCCCTCCCGGGCTGCATTAGGCAGACTCTGTTCTACGTAATGTGCCTGTTTGTGGTGTCTGTGCTCTGTAGAGTAAGATGCAGGTGTTCCAGGCATGTTTATTCTATCAGCAATAAAAGGTTCCATCTTTCTTACCGGTAAAAAGTATGTGGACAGAGTTGGCAGGGACCACAGCTAGGGTTTGAACCTGTGACCTTTTGCTCCTGAGCGCACTCGCTGTGCTTACTGTGCCACACTGATGCCACAGGGGCAGCTCATTCCCTGGAGGTACCATGACTGTTTGTCATACGGAACCTGTCTGTTGCAGTGGACAGCACCCACCTACATGGGTCTGGGCCGTGGCCTGCTATGGTCAGATGTCACTGCCCCCTCCGCCACCAGTACCCCTCCGCCGCCATGCTGCCATGCCCTTCTGCTGGTGGTGCTGGTGGTGGGCAGTCTCGGGCCATCCAGTGTGCGGGTAGGCAGATGCCTATGGTGTGGGTAATGGGGTAGGGGTGCCTGGATGGACGTCCACGCTTCCCCCCAGCACCGCCTGCCACTGTTCTGTGCCCTTAGGGGTAGCTGCTGGGTACTGTCCCCTGTAACACTGTGGGGGACACACTCGTGCCCATGTTGGGCTCTCATCAGTTGCTGTCTGGCTCTACTGTTTATGCATTCCTATGGGCCAACTGAGCATCACCCTAGTCCCCATTGTGGCCCAGCTGCACCACAGTATGTGCCGCCTGCAGCCCTCTGTATCCCCTTTTCCAGCATCTGCCCAGTTGCCCATTCCGACATGCCCACCCTGCTGTTGCGGAACATGTGCATGCCATAGGGAACCTGTCCACTAACAAGGGGAAGCCCTGATCTGCGCTATTTCACTGTGACATTATTCACCTTCTATGGGGACAGAGCATACACCCTTCCACAGTTAACATCTTTTTCTGAGGCTTTCTCAGTGGTATTTATTGCTGTTTCCCATTGATATCACTATTGGCTAGCTTGGTTATGTTTTTTTCCTCGTTTCTTCTGGTCATTTTCACTGCTTATTTGCCCTTTTGTTCCGTGCACATGTATCACACTTATCACGTTTTGTATGTTTCCCTGCCTATGCTGTACATAGCTGACACTGAAATGGTTTCTCTCCCCTGCAAATGTGCATCTAACGGCAGGTTTTCATTCGCGGTAGGATTCAGCCCTTGAGTTCAGCGCGTTAGTGTGCCTAGAGCCTCTCCCCGCCCACTCTCCGCCCATTGACCCCTTCTCTCCGCCCTCTCTCCACCTTCTGCGGTGTTTTATCGCGCCGCGGAGCTTTACGATCGTTACGTGAAGTTAACGCGCGTTCTGAGACGTTAACGATCATTAACGTCTCATAACACGCGTTAATGTCACGTAACAATTGCTAACGTTACATAACGCGCGTTATGTAACGTTAACGCAGTTTAGCAAACATGCCCCTTAAATAGGTTACCCTGTAGATTCATTGCATGTCTCCTAGTCTTTTTATATTCTGACGACGTAAACAATCAAACTATGTTTACTCGTTCCACTCCATTCATTAATTTATAGACCTCTATCATATCTCCCCTCAGCCGTCTCTTTTCCAGGTTGAAGAGCCCCAACCTTCTTAGTCTCTCTTCATAGGGGTAGCCTTCCATCCCCTTTACCATTTTGGTGGCTCTTCTCTGTACCTTTTCAAATAATGTTATATCCTTTTTAAGATACGGCGACCAGAATTGCACACAATATTCAAAGTGTGGTCGCACCATGGAACGATACAGAGGCATTATGATATCCTTTGTTTTATTTTCCATTCCTTTCCTTATGATATCTAGCATTTTATTTGCTCTCTTTGCTGCCGCTGCACACTGGGCAGAGGGTTTCAACATGTTATCCACGATGACGCCTAAATCTATTTCCTGGGTAGTGGTTCCCAATGTGGAACCTTGCATCATGTAACCATAGTTTGGGTTGTTCTTCCCTAGGTGCATATTTTGCACTTGTCCACATTCAATTTCATCTGCCATTTGGATGCCCAGTCTTCCAATTTATCAAGATCATCTTGCAATTTTCCACAATCCTCTTGGGTTTTAACAACTTTAAATAGTTTTGTGTCATCTGCAAATTTGATAACCTCACTCGTTATTCCCCTTTCCAGGTCATTTATGAATATGTCAAAAAGCAGCGGACCCAGCACAGATCCCTGGGGTACTCCACTATTCACCTTTTTACATTGGGAAAATTGGCCATTTAGCCCTACCCTCTGCTTTCTATCTTTTAACCAGTTCCTGATCCACAATAGCACACTGCCTCCTATCCCAAGACTTTTTAGTTTTGCCAAAAGTCTCTGATGAGGGACTTTGTCAAAGACTTTCTGAAAGTCCAGATATACTGTATCAACCAACTCACCTTTGTCTACATGTTTATTCACACCTTCGAAAAAAGATAACAGATTAGTAAGACAAGATCTTCCTTGTCTAAAGCCATGTTGGCTGTCTCCCATTAAGCCATGTCTATATGATGAGTAATTTTGTTCTTTATAATAGTTTCTACCATTTTTCCTGGTACTGAAGTCAGGCTCACCGGTCTGTAGTTTCCTGAATCACCCCTGGAACCCTTTTTAAAAATTGGTGTTACATTGGCAATCCTCCAATCTTCAGGTATTACAGATGATTTTAATGATAGTTCACAGATTACTAATAGCAGGTCTGCAATCTCGTATTTCAGTTCTTTCAACACCCTTGGATGTATACCATCCGGCCCAGGTGATTTGCTACTCTTCAGTTTATCTAATAGTTGTAAGACATCTTCCCGATGTATCGATATTTCCTTCAATTCTTCCACACCTTTAAATACCAGTTCAGTCATGGGTAACATCCCTACATCTTCCTCCCCCTCTTACTGTCCCTTTTACCCTACCCCTCTATTATCTAATGGTCCAACTGACTCTCTCACAGGTTTTTTGCTATGAATGTACTTGAAAAAGTCTTTATTACGTGTTTTTGCTTCCACAGCAAGTTCCTTCTCAAATTCTCTCTTTGCCTGCCTTATCAATGCCTTGCATTTAACTTGCCACTGCTTTGCTGTTTCCAGTTTTCATCATTTGACTCTTTTTTCCATTTCCTGAAAGATGCTTTTTTGGAAACAACAGCCTCTCTGACCTCACCTTTAAACCATGCTGGCAGTTATTTGGACTTCCTTCCACTTTTCTTAAAGCGTGCAATACAGCTGGTCTGGGCTTCCAAGATAGTATTTTTAAACAACACCCAGGTTTGATGTAAGTCTTTGACCTTTGCAACTGTTCCTTTTAGTATTTTCTTAACTATTCTCCTCACGTTATCAAAGTCTCCCTATTGAAATTTAAAAGGTAGTACTGTGGAATTCCTTACCATCCCTCCTCCACTAATTAAATCAAACGCGATCATGTTATGATCATTATTGCCAAGTGGCCCCAACACCCTTATCTCTTGCAACAGATCTGGCGTTCCACTAAGGACTAAGGGGTATGTTTACTAAACCGTCTTAATGTTCCCGGTGCTAGCTCCAGCGATAATGTGAAGAATGCCATATAAGGTGTGGGCGTTCTGGTCCTAAGGTAGCAAGAATCAGTATCGCATGACAGTGAACACCATGGCACGTTAACACGCACTGACCCTAAGTTAATGGCAGTGCAAGGTCGGAAGGAATAAAGATGTAGCCCACTGGTAATGGCAATGACCACACACACACACAGAGTAAGTCAGTGATTGGGCCCCAGAAAAGAGAACCCATAAATAACACATAAAATAAATGCTATATAGCACTATGGGGGAACCTAGCCATGCCATGGTCACTGCTCAGTCAGGGTGAGAGTGACCTCCCAGCATGACATGCTGTGGCCACCCTGTCCATGCAGGTGGTGGCCGGGCACTGCAATGTCCCAGCCATTGCCCTATGCCCTGTGCAGATGCATCCTTCCCAGGCCACCCTGTCCGGGCCATACCCACAGTACCTTGCTCCTCATTATGCACATTGGCAGGCTAACACTAGAAACAGTGCAAGCAGTGTGGGCTGAGTAAGGTGTAGGCAGCCACAATACACTGGATAGACAGACACACACTCCCACACCTATGCCAGCATTGTGCAAATATAGAGGCTTTTGTCAGCCCTGACCACCACACCAGTCCTGGGCACAATGCAGGCATGGCTATGATACACAATACTGTTAGGGTCACTCCCCAGGGTGGTAAACACTGTCAGAAACCAAAACTGAAACACACTCCACGGATATAAGAAAGGCTGCTATGATGCAGCTCTATCAGCAAATTGTGATTAACTTAGGAATTGTTATCTGCCATTAATCATAGCAACCTTTTGATATATGTGTAACATATTCCCAAGTTTAGGGCGGTATTGCTAAGGTATGCAAGTGCTAGTATTGGGAGATGCTGCTGCACGCAGGGCCAAACAGCCTGATTCTCCATGAGGCTTTGGATAGTGGAGCCTGTGGTTTTGGGTGTTTATACCCCTGTTGGCTGCTGCTCTAGGGCAGAGGTTCCCAACTCCGGTCCTGGTGGGTCAAACACTGTTCAGGTTTTCATGCTGTCCGTAATGAATATGCATGAGATACATTTGCATACTATGGGGGCCGCATATAAAAAAGCAGCACAGGCATATTTATTAGGGACAGAATGAAACCTGAATGGTGTTTGGCCCTCCAGGACTGCAGTTGGGAAACTCTGCTCTAGGGATTGCACATGTTTATGGTGTTTGTGCTCTGTAGGGTAAAATATAGGCATTTCAGGCATGTTTATTTTATCTGCAATAAAAGTTCCATCTCTATTACCATGGTTTAGTACTAGGTAAAATATGGGGACAGGGTTGGGAGGAGCCACAGCTGGGACTTGAACTTGTGACATTCTGCTCATGAACACACTGGCTGTGTGTACTGCACCACACTGTTGCCACAGGGACAGCTCATTCCCTGGGGATACCATGACTGTTCATCAGACAGACCCTGTCTGTTGCAGTGCACGGCACCCACCTAAGCGAGGCTAGGCCATGGTCTGCTGTGGGCAGATGCCACTGCCCCCTCTGCCACTAGCACCCCTCTGCCACCATGCTGCCATGCCATTATGCTGGTGGTGCTGGTGGTGCGCAGTCCCAGGCCATCCAATAGGCCGGTAGGCAGCTGCCTATGATGTGGGTTCTCGGTTAGGGTTGCCTACATGGACATGCGTGCTTCCCCCCTCCCCGCACTGCCTGCCAATGTTATGTGCCCTTGGGGGTACCTGCTGGGTAATATCCCCTGTGACACTGTGGGACACACACTCGTGCCCATGTTGGACCCTCATCGGTTGCTGTCTTGCTGCTTTACACTTTCGGCATTCCTTTGTGCCACCTAGGCATCTGCCTAGCCCGCACTGTACCCCAGCTGGACCACAGCATGTGCCGCCTGCAGCCCCCTGTATCCCATTTACAGCATCAGTACAGTTTCCCTTTCCTACGTGCCCACTCTGCTGTTGCTGCACATGTGCACGCCGTAACAAACCTGCCCAATCTAAATGACAGAAACCTTGATCAGCGCTTTTTCAATGTGGGATAGTTCACTTTGTAGGGGGACAGAGCATAGACCCTTCCAAACATGATATCTTAATTTATACGCTTTGTCAGTAGTGTTGCTTTATGTTTATCATTAATATCACTATTGGCCAGCTTGGTTATTGGGATTTTAGATGTGGTTCTGGTCCTTTTATATGTTTATTTGCCTTTTTGGTCCCTGCACATGTATCACAACTATCACTTTTTCTAAGTTTCCCTGCCTTTGCTGCACATTGCTGACTGAAATGGTTTCTCTCTCCTGAAAATGTGCCTCTAGCGCGAGGTTTTCACTGGCGCTAATTTTCAGACCCTGATTTCACGGTGTTAGTGTGCATGGAGCCTATCCCCGCCCACTCTCCGCCCATTGACCCCTTCTCTCCACCCTCTGGTAAGCCTTACTCCACCCTTCAGGCCCGGATTTCACAGCGTTAGTGTGCCTTAACACCGCCGCTGCATTATCGCACGATAAGTGACGTTATCATGCGATATTATCGCATGATAATACCACCACTGCGACATTAAGACGGTTTAGTAAACATACCCCTAAGTCCAAAATGGCTTCCCCTCTGGTCGGTTCATGAACCAGCTGCTCCAAGAAGCAATCATTTATTTCATCTAGAAACATTATCTGCCTAGCATGTCCTGCCGTGACACTGATTGAAATCACGCATTATTATTACTGTTCTGTAACTTTTGTTAACTTCCCTGATTTCTTTGAGCATTTTATCATCCATTTGTTCATTCTGGCCAGGCGGTCGATAGTACAACCCCACTGCCATTGCCTTCCCTTTTTACATGGAATTTCTATCCATAGAGATTCTACAGAAAATTTTGCTTCCTGAAAAACTTTCTTTGTGACTCAATGCCCTCTCTGACATAGAGCGCAACCCCTCCACCAATTTGATCAGTTCTATCATTATGATATAGTTTGTATCCAGGTATCACAGCATCCCACTGGTTTTCCTCTTTCCACCATGTCTCTGAGATACCAATCATATCTAACTTCTCATTTAGTGCTATATATTCTAACTCTCCCATCTTATTTTTTAGACTTCTAGAATTTGCATACAAGCATTTTAGAGACTATATTTTATTCATATTAATCTGGTTATCGGTAGGCAGGGGCAATTTGGAATCTTTAAGCCATGTCTGCTCTGTACTCAAGGGCATTTGGGCTATCTTTGTCTTTATTGGAACCTCTCTGCTGATGTGCCATAACTTCATTTTTTTGGTAGTTTCCTTCAAGGATACATTGTTCCGAACCATGCACTTGTGGAAGACTGTTGGCTTTCCCCTATTATCTAGTTTAAAAGCTGCTCTATCTCCTTTTTAAAGGTTCATGCCAGCAGCCTGGTTCCATCCCAGTTAAGTTGAAGCCCATCCCATTGGAAGAGCCCCTCCTTTCCCCAGAATGTTCCCCAGTTCCTAACAAATCCAAAACCCTCATCTCTGCACCATTGTCTCATCCACACATTGAGACTCCAGAACTCTGCTTGCCTTTTGGTTCCTGTGCATGGAAGGGGAAGCATTTCGGATAACGCTACCCTGGAAGTTCTGGATTTCAACTTCCTACCTAAAAGCCTTAATTTAGCCTCCAGAACCTCCCTACCACATTTTCCTATGTCATTGATACCGACATGTACCAAGACAGCAGACTCCTCCCCAGCACTATCTAAGACCTTATCTAGGTGGCGCGTGAGGTCCGCTACCTTCGCACCTTTGCAGGTAGTCAGTGTTGGATCATGTACTCACCTGGGCAGCTTCCATAGGCAACCATTGTACTGTGGCAACTTCAAGAATGCTGTGTGGCAACCAGTAATTGGGAGGTATCTTGTCATCTTTCATTCCTTGCTGTCTGTAACCAGGCCACCATGTGGACAGAGCTCAGCATTTGTGGCACTTGTGGATGGATGAGTAAAGCTACCTTGCCAGCTCCCTCCCCCATGTGTTTGTAAGACCAGGTAGTGCATGTGTGCACACCTTCTAAACAGATCCAGTGCAAGGTATTTTGCATCCTTCAAAAACTTTTAGCCCTTTGCCCCCTCTATTAATTGTCTGGCTCTATGCTTGATGCCTCCCCTAAGCTTGAGGAAATGAAAGTCAATTACCCATTACTGCTGTGTTGCCAATTTTGTTAGCTTCCCTAATTTCTGTTAGCATTTCATCATCTGTTTGTTCATTCTGGCCAAGAAATCTGAGTTTGATTCCCACTGGCACTCCCTGTGGCCTTGGGCAAGTCACTTTACTCTCTATTGTCTTGGAAGAAAAGGCCTAACAATCTACTTCAGGCATACCTTGCAAAGAAAATCCAGGGGGTTTTGGGTCTCCAGGAGTCAGCATTAACTTGCAGGCACATAAAAAAAAATAAAATGTTTAATAGGTAAGTTAACAAATAACCTGATGTTTTATACTAGTACTGTATATGCAGAGGTACTAACGATCCATTTAGTGCCACCAAATATAGATACATTTCAAAGCAAAATTATACATATACTTTCATTTGAAGCTTTCTAAAACCTTCCTCAGGGAAAGGTAGGTGTGTACTTTGTACATGTGTGGAGTTACAAAAGTACACACGTGGAGGCCAATTCCATAGCGTGTATGTCCTGCCCGCGGACATATCTAAATAAAAAATGGGTTCCCTTTCAAACTAATTCTGAATCCATGCGCCTGGATGCCCGCAGGTCCAGAATTGGATAGATAGACATATTCGGCAGGCACAGGCAAGGACTAGTCAGCCGGTCCCGTGTCTCGAAAATGGACAAACATTTTGGACATCCCCATGCCCACCGTATTCTGAACTGTTGCATGTTTCAGATCCTTCCCATCCCCGCAATGTACCTGCAGATGTCATGCCCCTTGGGGAAAAAGTGCATCTTCTAAGCTGCTCATCACAGACAGTAGTTTGCTGATGCACACTAGACATAAATACCAATGAGAAATGAGAGTTGCTGCAACCTAGACCATATACCAGTCCCCCTCATGCCCTGAAAAGTGCTAGGTAAGCCCAGCGCACCCCAATATGGTATACCAGAATGTAAATATGAACATGTATGCCAGAACATACCTTGCATCAAATGGTACGTGGCATTAGGAACCAGCCCCGGTGATTCCTACCCTGGTCATCTCTACAAAAATGCTTTAAACTGCTAGGGATGGATCCTCACCAAGTGCACAAAACCCCAAGCTGACATTGCAGGTCACCAAAGGATGCATAAATTTGCTAAGCAACAAATGTATGCTCATTTTGTGCCTATGGCCTATAAGTGCACTCATTCTGTTGCTCCGCACTACAATTCTCCTCTTATCTCTCCCTACACCCCTCCTCGGGAACTCCACTCTTCTGTCAGATTGCTTCCATCTGTGCCCTTCTCTTCCACTGCCAAATCCAAACATTGCTCCTTTCACCTTCCTGCTCCTTATGCCTGGAACAAACTACCTGTGTCAGTACTTCAAGCTTCATCCGTGGCTCCTCTCATATCCAAGCTTTGCGCTCACTTCGTCGTTGCCACTGCGGAATCTGATCTGTCTAAGCTCTCTTGTGTTTCTTGACCATTCCTGCTGGATGTATCCTGTCCACAGTTGCTGTGTTGTCTATCGCGACTAGATTGTAAGCTCTAATGAGCAAGAACCATCTTTTACATGTGCCTGTGCAGCACTGCATATACCTTGTAGTGCTATACAAATGATCAGTAGAGGTTGTATTAGTTGTAGTAGGGCCTTCTAGCTGTGGCATCTGAGGCCCACTTATCTGGGTACTGCCATTTCTCACAGCAGTTACACCTGTCTCATCTTGGCATATGTCAGTCTGTATACATCTGCTACCTGTGAGGCAACTCTGTCTGCCTTTCCATAGCCAATTTGTTGCACTGGTCCCCTGGTCAAAGCTGTGTGGGCATAGGAGGGGGGATCCCTCTGCAATCACTTCAAGTATCGCCACTCACGAAGCTCTCATTGATCCTAGTCTGGGTAGGAATGTAGGCCTCATGGGACAATCCAGGGAATGTTAGCACTACATCAGTCGTGTCTCCCATTGCCAGGCACAGCAGATATATGGATGCCCTATCACACTGCCAACAATATCTTATCTTATTAGAGTACCCTATGTAAAATGATCCAGAAGGAATCAGCATAGGTTCCCTATGGCTCAGTGTCAAAATATATCCCTGTCAATAATAGGGACCCTGAGAATATTGGCATTCAGCAGGGTCAACCAGCACTAATACGTACTCAACAGCAACACCATTGGTCCCACAAAATGTGCATTATGGGTATGCAATAGTGCTATTTTTACTGTTGAGTGCCTTATTCAGAAGGTCCTTTAGCAATGCCAGGGATATGTTTTGTGAACCCTCTCTGAGTTTGACTGCCCAATCACACTAGCATCTGGTGATGTTGTGATTATCCACACAGTCCAGGTACTGGCCAGACTTTCACATCCCCCCTGAATTGCAGATGAGCACACCAGATCCTCCCATGCACCCCTCAAACCACACATACACACACACACATACCCTCCTTTTCTGTCAAAAAACATGATTCTGCCAAAAAGATGCCCTGAACCTATAAATAACAGCTATGACATAATATAATCACATGGAGTGCCAGGACTACAGATATGATCTCTATCTCTCACCCAAAGAGCAATCCCTTCCCTTCTCACACCAACACTATGACTGATTCAACAATCCCATTTTTCTGAACATGGGAATTGTTAGGGTTCCAAAGATTGGCTCCTGTAGCACAAAGAGCACATTAGTGCATAGACTACATAGCCACTATTATCTTCTTAATATTTCTGTAAGGGTGTTTATTAATGTGTCTATACCTGACAACATTCTCTCACCTCTGTTGCCTGTACCTTATGAATGCATCTTATGTTCATGACATACTTATCACAACCATTCCTCAATATGGGCAGCATTGCAGGGTAGAGCAGAGATTTTTCTAAGTCCTAGCCTTATACCATGTTTCAAAACATAAAGAACACCATAACCCCCATAGACAACACCAATCTAATTTTTGTCGGGCATAAACCGCAGGAGGAAGAGAGAAATTTCACTTACTCCCATGCAGTACATGCCCCTTTTATTCGTTTTTATTCAAAATGTTTTTTTCGTTCCTTATTCTCAAAAATATAAAATCCACACTTATCTTGATCAATCACACACGACATGCAAGTTTCAAAGCTAGAGCTTCTGTATCAAGTGCCCATGATATGAAGAAGTGCGTCCATCCTTGCCTTGTAACTGACAAAAAACGCCAAGATGAATGGCCAGTGACGTCAAGGGTATCCTTTCAAAGAGAGGCCAAATATAGGAACGCCCATAATGAGAGGACCAATAGCGTAGGGAAATCCCACAAAACACGGGATCCCCTATGTCTATGGTAAAGGAACAAATTTAAAAGTCCAGCCATTCAATTTCACGATTTAATCCATCAGGAGAGACAGTCTGTAATTTATAAATCCAGCGATGTTCCAGTCGACGAAGATGTAATTGGCGATCTCCACCCCGAGGGTCAAACGGAACATGATCTATCACAGTCCAGCGTAATTGGTCAAAATCATGATGAAAACCCTGACAATGTTGTACCAGAGGAGCAGTCAAAATTAATTGACGAATACGTGAGGCATGTTCACCCAAACGAATACGAACCACCCGCGTGGTACTCCCAACACACCATTTCGGGCAAGGACAAATCAATACGTATATCACAAAACTTGAAGCACATGTTGTCTGCCATCTCCGATAAAAAATCCGAGCCTTCAAATCAGTCCACTCAGAACCAGAAAGTGCAGTTGAACAGTATTTACACTTCATACAGGGAGAGTGTGATCCCGAACGACTTTCAGGTAACAGTGGTCGGTCAAGAGGGACAGTAGACTTTACCAATCGGTCACGTAGATTACGACCCCGAGAAAAAGCAATATGTAAAGGTTTATTCAAACAAGGGCACAAAGATAGCACTGACCAATGCTTCTTTAAAATGGAAGTAATCATCCCCGTATGAGCCATATAAGGTAAAACACCGGTTACACATTCTGAGGGAGTTCTTGAAGAATTTGAAGAAGCCTGGTCAATATCCAAATACCATTCACGATGTGAATACAAAGCCCGCCGGTAAGCTCGAGAGATAACTGGCGTAGGGTATCCTTTCAAAGCCAGTCTTTGCCATAAATCTCGTGCATGACAGCGAAATTGCTCAATCAAGGTGCACAATCGTCGGATCTGGAGAAATTGGCCATAAGGAAGGCCTTTTCGCAAAGGTTCGGGATGAAAACTGCCATAATTCAATAAGCTGTTCCTTTGTACTGGATTCCGATACAAGGTGGTGGCTAAAGCAGTGCCCTCACGGTAAACAACCATATCCAAAAATTCCACTTTATCCAAAGCTACATGTGCTGTATATTGGATACGAGCCTTAATGGTATTTAACCAACTGAGAAAAGCAGTCAGGGAGGCTCCATCCGATGTCCAGACAAAAAAGATGTCATCCAAGAACCTCTTCCAAATGGCTACATGCTCAAAATATGCTGAAGTAAATATATAACGATCTTCTATGTCAGCCATATATAAAGTGGCAATGGAAAGGGCCACAGTAGCTCCCATAGCAATACCCAATTTCTGCTGGAAAAATTCCCCTACGCTATTGGTCCTCTCATTATGGGCGTTCCTATATTTGGCCTCTCTTTGAAAGGATACCCTTGACGTCACTGGCCATTCATCTTGACAATTTTTGTCAGTTACAAGGCAAGGATGGACGCACTTCTTCATATCATGGGCACTTGATACAGAAGCTCTCGCTTCGAAACGTGCATGTCGTGTGTGATTGATCAAGATAAGTGTGGATTTTATATTTTTGAGAATAAGGAACGAAAAAACCATTTTGAATAAAAACGAATAAAAGGGGCATGTACTGCTTGGGAGTAAGTGAAATTTCTCTCTTCCTCCTGCGGTTTATGCCCGACAAAAATTAGATTGGTGTTGTCTATGGGGGTTATGGTGTTCTTTATGTTTTGATTCTACTTTGCTGGAATACCGGTTCACTGGGTTTTATATTTTGCTTATACCATGTTTCAGCAGGAATAACAAGGATGTTTCTGGGAAACACTTAGGGGTATGTTTACTAAATTGCGGTAATGTAGCAGCGGCTACATTAAGGCTCGTTATGTAACGTTATGGCGCCTTAAGGTTACATAACGCGCCTTAACGCTCCCAGCTGTGGTAAGTCCAGAAAAGGTCAATGGGAGGGGAGTGGGTGGGGAGAGGCCCCTTTCAAACTAACGTGGAGAAATTAAGGGCCGAATCCTAACACAACTGAAAACCTGGCATTAGCACACATTTGCAAGAGAGAGAAAATATTTCAGTGTCAGCAATGTACAGCATAGGCAGGAAGCCCAAGAAAGGTGATAGTAGTGCTCCATTTGCAGCAGCAGCATAGTGCCCAGGTATGAAAAGCCACTATGGTGATGGTGCAAATGGGGCATGGGGGCTGCAGGCGGGACATACAGTGGGGGCTACTGGGGCACAGGGTGGACTAGGCGGTTGCCAAGGTAGCACATAGGAATGCAGAAAATGGAAACCAGCAAGACAGCAATTGACCAGGGTCAGACATGCCCATGAGTGTGTGGCCCACAGTGTCCCATCCAGGAGACAATACCCAGCAGGTATCCCAAGGGGCACATAACATTGACAGGCAGTGTCGGGGGAAGCGTGGACATCTATGTAGGCACCCCTACCCCAGAACCCACACCTTAGGCATCCACCTAACTGCCCCCTGGATGGCCTGGGATGGCGCACCACCGGCACCGACAGTATATGGTCATGGTGGCATGTCAGAGGGGGTGGGTGATTGTGCTGGAGGGAGCAGTGGCACCCACCTGCAGTGGACCTAGGCCATGCCCTGTACCAGTACGTGGTGTGCAGTGCAACAGAAGAGGTCTGGCTGAGGAATATAAGAGTAGCCCCAGGGACAACTATGCTGCTGTGACAACAGTGTGGTGCAGTACACCCAGATAGCATGTCCAAGAGCAGAGGGTCAGAGGTTCAGGTCCCATCTGTGGATCCTTCAGAGCATCTCCCCATAGTTTTAGCCCACAATGCAGCCACAACAACAACATGGGCAAACCCCAATGCAGTGGTGCACAGGGGTACGGACACCCACTCACAAGGGCTCCACTATCCACAGCTTCATGGAGTGTCAGGCTGTTGGCCCCAGCACAGAGCTGCAGTTATCACCAGAGCACTACTACTACCCCCTGCACAGATTAGCAATGTTGGCACTGTGATCAGGATGAGTGCAGCAGGTAGGGTTGTCAACCACCTCCATCTCTGCACAATGCTGAGATAGGTGTGGGAGTGTCCGTATGTCTCTCCATTGTTTTGTGTCTGCCAACACCTCACTGAGCCCACATTGCTCATACTGCTTCCAGCATTAGCCTGCAAATGTGCATAATGAGGAACATGGTATTGTGGGTATGGCCCAGACAGGGCGGATTGGCTAGGTTGCATCTGCACAGGGTGGAGGGAAGTGACTGAGACACTGTAGTGCTCGACCACCACCTGCATGGTTCTCAGTTCTGGGGCCCAATCACAGGAATGCCTGCTTGGTGTCTTTGCTGTGCATCCCACCTCTGGGTGCACAGTGTTCCTCTGTGAGCATGCACTATGGACTGGTTAATGGGCTGTCTGCAGTTCATCTGTGCATGGGGGTAACACCTTGTAGGATGCTGCAGGTGCAGTCTGGCTGTGCTGTCTGTTGATGAATGGCAGAAGGTGGCGTGGGGCAGTTGAGCCTTCCCCTACCTACCCCAAGCATCATTGCTGGTCTGCAATGGTCATAGGTATGGCACTGGCCCAGCAGCCCTGGAGGGCTATCATCCGCCAGTAGGACTGTGGTTGCTGGTACTACAGCCATTCTGAATGGTGCAGACACCTGTCCCACCACACCTTCATCTACAAAAGGGGAGATTGAGGCCCCTTGGGCTAGATAGTGCATACCACATAGACCCATAGTGGCAGTGCTACATAGTCCTCATGCAAGTCTAGACACTCCACTGCCCTGATAACAGGTACACATGGCAGCCAGACCCTAACACCAGGCATGTACTAATCTGGGTGGTGTCTGGTCCCCCAGGGCCATAATGTGACTGCAGAACACAGCTGGAACAGATGTACCTTCAGTTGCTCTGCTGGGGACACCTGTCACACATTGGCAGTGCTGGGGATGTGCAGCAGGACCCATCTCTAGCACCACATGTACTGTGGACCTAGTGCTGGGCGCCCATCCTAGCCCTCAGGGTGCACACATAACCTGCACAATGACATGGTCTGTAGCTACTCTGTGCTAGTATCACGCACTGTCAGTCCATCTTACCATGCTGCAGTACCGGAGAGGTGCAAATCCCATTTGGTGGTCAGCTGTAGGCCACTTTTCTACATGTGCAATGCATCATGGGTGCTGGTGGGGTTACCCTACCCTGGCACACAGAGCATACGGTTTGTGCGGTGACCTGCAGTCTTTCTGTACCTAGCCATTGCTGTGCAACAGGCCATATAGGTATAGCCTACTGGTTAGTACACTGACGTTCTAGGTGGAGGTCATGGGTTCAATTCCTCAGTGTTCCCTCCTGTCCAAGGCAGATATTTTGCTTGCCTGTGACAGTCATATCTTTGAAGATCCATGCTGCCAGCCCATAGTACCCTCACTACAGTTGCCAGCAATCCTTTTAAGGCGTTATAAGGCTCCTAATTAGGCACAGTACAAGGCACGTTACAAGGCACCTTATTGGGCACAGTACAAGGTACGTTACAAGGCGCCTTATTGGGCACAGTACAAGGCACGTTATAAGGCACGTTACAAGGCGCCTTATTGGGCACAGTACAAGGCACTTCAAGGCATGTGCCTTGTACTGTGCCTTATAACGCGCCTTATAACGTGTGTTACCTGACATGCTTGCCATAATGATGCCCCGCCCACGCCTTTATATGGGCATCTGTACCTTTACCGCAGAACATAATGCACATGACATTACTGCAGTTTAGTAAACATGCCCCTTAGAAGGTTAGTCAGTGCCACGAATAGCCGCGATGGACGACCCAACTGGATGTCCATCCTCGCTATTCGTGCCTTCACCTGTACTCGATTAACTTACCTGACAGTTGTGTGAGGAAGTTAGATGGGGTGGGGAAGGGGCAGCTCAGGGGCAGAGTCTGAGGGTCGGACCTACAGGGCCGATTCTAATTCCAACCCTGTATGTCGAGGGCCAGCGAGCTGTGTGGGGAGGTTATTCCACCTCCGAGGTGGAATAACTTTCCTGGACATTACTTTATCATACTGCCAGGGTGCAGATGTGGTGGGGGGGGGGGCAGAGGACATTCCCTGCAGCCTGACCCTGGCCTTAGGAGGCCAGATCAGAGGTCAGGCTGTGGAGAATTTGCTTTATTTTGCAGCGGCCAGCATTGCGGCTCTTCAATGGAGCCACAGTGTCATGGCAACATGACACCATAGTGCCGTGGCTCCATGGAAAAGCATTGACTGAGTTAGCCAGGGACAGTCCTGCATGTGCAGGCCGGGACTGCAATTCTGATCCCATTGGCCTAGATGTGCCCCGTGGGATCCCCTCTGTATGTCCAGTTCTGATCGGACATACAGAGGGAATCTACATCCGGGACAGAATCATGCAGTGCAGATATCCAAAGGGCTTATTCAAGTTCTGGAATGAACTCCTAAAGGGGTCATTCCAGAATACAAATAAGGGGTTTGTACATGTGGCGGGGAAGTTTATGTGCCAAAAACATTCCCAACCATATTCTGAAACATCGCTGACATGCCCTGCTGAAACCCCATGGTCCTACATGTACACAGCGGATATCAGAACATGGGCAGGAGGGGGTGGAATGGGGGAAGAATGATGGCATGGCCAGCATCAGACACATATAAAAAATATTCAGGAGAGGCTCATGTACATCTTTAATGCTTCCCACAGAAGTTCATGTTATTCCTGCAGAAACATGGAATAAAGGCAGAAAAAATTCTGCTCTGTTCAAAGTATCCCGAATTGAACGGTTGTGATAAGAATGCCTTGAAGTTGTGTCTGGAGTCTGGAGGGACACAAGATGCAGAAGTAAAGAAAAGAAAACAGAGGTGTGGGAAGGTGGGAAGGTATAGAAATGTATTAAACACTCCTACAGAAACCCTGGAGAGGAACAAGTGTGTTTATTCTGGCTATGCTGACATTTGCTGTTTGTGCCAATGGAGCTCTTCTAGGGTTCCCTAACATTTCCTATATTCTGGAAAATGGGACTGTTGATGTAGGGCTAGTATGTGACTGAGCATGGAAAAGAATTTTGTTTGAATGAGAAAAGCACATCAAATTTGCAGTCCTGGGACGTCATGCTATTATGTTATACCAACTATTGTTTATAGGTGCAGAGAATAATTTTGGCAGAAGAATGTTTAATGTGAGTGCAAATGAGTGTGTCTGTGTGTGGTATGAGGCTTGCACAGGAGGATCTGTGTGCTCTGCCACAATTCGGGGGGGGGGGGACATGAATGCCCGGCCAGTACCTGGCCCGTAGGGATGACCATTGCATAACCAGGTGCCAGTGTGATGGGGTCAGAAAACTCAACAAAGGTTCTCTATAGCAAAATGTGAACACAAATCCCCATCAGGAATAAGGGACCAGTAAAACAAAATGCCCAAAATGGGGCAAAATATCAACTTGCCCTAAAGTGCTCCCTTCTTTTAGGCATCAGCTATGAGATATATAGTTTATGCTTAAGAGAAGGGAGCACTTTACTCTAGGGCAAGTTGATGTTTTGCCCCATTTTTGGCATTTTGTTGTACTGGTGACAGGGATATGTTTTCACATTTTGCTAGAGAGACCCTTTGCTTATTTCTACTGGTCCATAATTAGCATTCTACAGACTGGTTTCAGAGATGCCCAATGCATGCTTAGCTGAGGAGTTCTTCTACTGACATCTATGCTCTGATGGCAGCTTTGTCCGGACAAACAGATCACATTAGACTTGCTGCAATTATATCAATGACTGCATTGAGCTTACTTTGCAGTGTTCTGGGCATTCAACTAACTAGTACTGTATATTTAGATTTGTTGGCATCCACCTTTAGGTCTGTTATTTGTATAAACACAACACTCAGTGAGAGGAGCAGCTTAGGGGATGCACGTTTTAAGAGGGGAGGTAGAGGCAGGTAGCATTGTAGACATTCATCTCTTCAGAATATCATGAGAACGGTGACATCCAAGCTGTTTAATACGTCTACGTCTCCAATTCCAGACACACAGGTGCGTCCATGCCGGAATCAGGTTTAAAACGTCCACATCTCCAATTTTGGACATGCCCGCAGCCTGGAAGTGAATGTTAATGAATCGGCCACCAAGTGAATAGCAACTTAAATGTAATTTTAAGATGCATGATGGTAATTTTCAAAAATGTTTATGTAAGAATATTTTCCATGGTTACATTTGCATTTGTTTCAAAACAGATAGAAATGTGAGCAGGTGCACTGGACTCACTTGCCTTCGGCTGGCCAGATTTTTAAAGAGAAACCCCAAATGAGATGTACTTTTCAAAATATGCTTTTGATTCAGCAGGGCCTCATTAAAAATTGCCAAATTCACATCTCGTTAAAAAACGTGGGGGTAATTTCACAAGAGGGTGCCTAGGTTTAACCTGTAGTCTCTTTTTCAAGTTTCCCCTTGAAATGACTCTGGAGCAAAATGCAGTTTGCAAGATTGCCTAGGTTTAAATGGGCTGAAAGGTGTCTGTTTTGCACCTATTTGTCTTTATAAATTACTAGCATGCAGAGATTGTGCTTACTGTATATTGCAAGTGCAGACATTGTGCTTGCTCTCAAGCAGCTGTAAATATCGGCATGTAGACGGTTAAGTGTGTGTATAAATAAATGTATTTTATAATATACACATGTACTTTGCAGCTCTACCATGCTCTTCCCAAGCCAAATCCCCACCACGCGCATGTATCGTATGTACTTTTGCCCAGGCACCACTTTTTTATGAGCAATTTTATGCTTTGATATTGCCCCATATGAGCAAAAATGACTTCATAGAATTACTCTCTTAACTTGGACAGTAGCTAACCAGTCTTAATATGATGATGGGTGGTGATAAATAACAAACAAAGGAGGCTATTTACTAAAGCACAATAAAGATTTGCAATTACCAGGTGGTAATTGCAAAGTCTGTGTTAATTCTTGAAGGCATTCCCAGCCTTCCTATAAAGTTAACTAGAAACAGTTCCCTTACTGCACATTAACTGTGTTGCAGATAGCACAATCCAGTTAGCTACACTTAGGGGTATGTATACTAAACTGCAGTAACATTACAGACCGCGTGTTAGGTAATGTTAACGTGTGGTATGTAATGTTAACGCACGTTAGGTAACGTTAATGCATGGTAATGTAACGTTACCGCGCAGCAACGTTACAAACCGCATGGAAGCGTGCCGCTGCACGGTACACACCGCAGAAGGAGGAGAGAGGGTGGAGAACAGGGGTCAGTGGGCGGGGAGTGGGCGGGGAGAGGCTTCCTGCACACTAACGCACTGAACTGAAGGGATAAATGCTACCACGAATGAAAACCTGCCGTTAGCTGCACATTTGCAGGAGAGAGAAACCATTAAAGTGTCAGCAATGTACAGCATAGGCAGGGAGCCCAAGAATGGTGATAGTAGTGCTCCATTTGCAGCCACAGCATAGTGCCCAGGTATTAAAGGCCACTATGGTGATGGCACAAATGGGGCATTGGGGCTGCAGGCGGGACATGCAGTGGGGGCTACTGGGGCATGGGGTGGACTTGGCGGTTGCCTAGGTGACACATGGGATTGCGGAAAACAGAAACTAGTAAGACAGCAACTGACCAGGGTCAAACATGCCCATGAGTCTGTGTCCCACAGTGTCCCATCCAGGGGACATTACCCAGCAGATACCCCAAGGGGCATATAACAGTGACAGGCGGTGCCGGGGGAAGCGTGGACAGCTATGTAGGCACCCCTACCCCAGAACCCACACCTTAGACAGCCACCTACCTGCCTCCTGGATGGCCTGGGACTGCGCACCACCGGCACCGACAGCATATGGCCATGGCGGCATGGTGGGGGGGGGGTGTTTATGCTGGAGGGAGCAGTGGCACCCACCTGCAGTGGATCTAGGCCATGCCCTGTACCAGTGCGTGGTGTGCAGTGCAACAGAAGAGATCAGGCTGGGGAGGGGAAGGGTAGCCCCAGCGGCCACTATGCTGCTGTGACAACAGTGTGATGCAGTACACTCAGCCAGTGTGTCCCAGAGCAGAGGGTCAGAGGTTCAAGTCCCAGACTGTGGATCCTGAAGAGCATCACCCCATAGTTTTATCCCACAATGCAGCCACAACAACAACATGTGCAAACCCCAATGCAGCGGTGCACAGGGGTACAAACACCCACTCACATGGGCTCCACTATCCACGGCCTCAGCACGGAGCTGGGCTTATCAACGGAGCACTATTACTACCCCCTGCACAGTTTAGCAATGTCGGCACTGTGATCAGGACCAGTGTGGCAGGCAGGGTTATCACACACCTCTATCTGTGCACAATGCTGAGATAGGTGTGCGATTGTGTGTATGTCTATCCATTGTTTTGTGTCTACCAACACCTCACTGGGCCCACATTGCTCACACTGTTTCCAGTGTTAGCCTGCAAATGTACATAAGGAGGAGCAAGGTATTGTGGGTATGATCCAGACAAGGCGGATTGGCCAGGATGCATCTGCACAGGGTGGAGGGAAATGGCTGGGATACTGTAGTGCTCGACCACCACCTGCATGGGCATGGTGGCCACAGCATGTCAAGCTGAGAGGTCACTCTCACTCTGACCGAGCAGTGACCATGGCATGTCCATGTTCCCACATAGTACCACCCATTATTTGTTTCCAGTGATGCCTGTGTGTTCCTGGTTCTGGGGCTTAATCATGGAAGTACCTTATTTTATTTATTTACATTCTCTTATATACCGCGCTATTCTGCATCAGTGCGGTTTACATTGAACAAACTGAAATTACATTGAACAGGGCATTATAACTTGGAGATAACTATTTTACAGGGAACATGGGCTATGGAGGGTTAAGTGGCTTGCCCAAGACCACAAGGAGCACCTGTGGGACTAGAAACCCCAGTCCTTCCGGCCCAAGATTGCTGTCCTCTAGTGGGATTTGAACCCCCGACCTTCCGGCCTGAAGTACCCTGCCCCAACCACTAGGCCACTCCTCCACTCCACCTGATTGGTGTCTGTGTTGTGTATCCCACCTCTGGGTGCACAGGCTTCCCCTGTGAGTATGCACTATGGACTGGCTAGTGGGCTGTTTGCAGTTAGTCTGTGCATGTTGGGACCACCCTGTAGGATGCTGCAGGTGCAGTCTAATTGTGTTGTCTGCTTGTGGCTGGCAGACCGTGGTGTGGGGCAGTTGAGCCTGCCCACCCCAGGCATCACTGCTGGTCTGCCACTCTCACAGGTATGGCTCTGGTCCATCACTCCTGGAGGGCTGTCATCCACCAACAGGACAGTGGTTGTTGATGCTACAGCCAGTCCGCAGGGAGCAGGTACCTGTCCCTCCACATCCTCATCTTCAAAAGGGGTGATTGTTGGCCCTTTGGGGTATATAGTGCATACCACTTAGTGGCAGTGCTACCTAAACCTCATGTGCATCTAGAAACCCTGCTGCCCTGATAACAGGGCAGCCAAACCTTAACACTGCATACACATTAATCTGGGTGGTGCCCACTCCCACAGGGCCACATGTGACTGCAGAACACAGATGGGAACAGAAGTACTTTCAGTTGCACTGTTCTTTTTTTGTTATTTATTTATTTGTCTTTTATACTGCTTTATCACCTAATCAAAGCGGTTTACATAGAACAAGTGAGTACTGTTCCGGGCAGTTTTCAATGAACAGTTACAATAAACATGAACAGAATAATTATTACAGTCAACAGTCTTAACTTAAACTGAACATACTCGGCCTTGAGGATGAGATAGGTGACCAACTATTTACAGGTCTGCAGTATTGTTATAGATATTAACATATAGTGAGTTATTTTGTATCAAGGTGGTCCTTGTGAGGGAGTGGAGTAGTGGGGTTGTAAATATGGTCGAGAGTCCATTAGGTCAAGTCCGTTTTGTTCATTAATTGCTGGTAGGATTCAGTGAATAATAGGGGTTTGAGTTTCTTTCTGAATGTGGATAGGTCCTTTATTTCGCGCAGATTGTTTGGAAGAGAGTTTCACAGAACGGGGGAGTACATAGGAAAATTACCAAAATTTTAATGTGGTCTTGATGGTACATATAAAGGCACATTTTACTAAGGATGTTCAAGTGCAATCTGAGTCATTCAAGCCAGAATATCAGGAAAAAAAATCAGGCACATGAAAGTTCAGGATTGATGTCACAAAAGTAGCCGTGCAAGATATGGACGTCTGTGGGGATTTCTACATAGACATCCCCGGAATGGCATTAGAGTAGTGGGCTAGGGCCAGGTTTCAAATCCCCATTGCTGCTCCTTGTGAGCAAGTCACCTAACCCTCCATCTTCTCTACACTCTGGAGGTTTTAAGGCCAAAACAAGCATGTTTCCAATGCCTATTTGTGTCTGGAGTAAGTCTAAACTTGGACGTCCCTGATATTTCTGAGACTGAGCAGGAATGTTTACGTCAAATGAAGCACTCTAGATATGCCTGTGCCACTCCCTGCCTGCTTAGACACCCCTGCACCGGAGACGTCTTTTCAAGCCATTTGTAAACTGGCTCTGGGTATGTCTTCATGATTTGGATGTCTATTGACATGTTGTCAGACATGTTTTTATAGTAAAATGACTTCATAGATGGTAATTTTATAAACCTTTGCACAATTAACACATGTTGTCTCACAGGTATTTGGGGTCTATTTTGTAAAATGATGTATGTTGCCTATGCCTAGATTCTTCAAAAACGAGCATAAGTTCTAACATTTTATAATTTAGGAATGTAAATTTAGGCTCCACTTGAGATACATACAAGCTCCAATTCTGTCAAATTTGCACACACACTTACAGAATGGTGACTGCCTAAAGCATGCACACAAGTTCTTTAAAATAGAGACTTATGCGCATAAGTAGCATGTAGCTTTCCATGCATCCCTTACAAAATCAGCCCCAAAATGTGATATTTTAACAAGTTTTAGACCTCAGAAATCATGACAAATGATGATGAAAAATGAGAGGCAATCTTGGATTGATTCATTCACAAAGTTGTTGAATAGCAGCAGACTGTCGTTAAAAGCTGGCAGTCACCCAAGAGCACATGGTTCGAAATGATAGAAAACGGGGATGTTAGGGCATCTCAATAGATCAGCTCCAATAAAGGTAAAAGTAACGCAGGTGCCTTTAAGTAAAAAACAGCCAGAAATGAAAGATTCCAAGTATAACATAGAAACACGATGGCAGAAAAAGACCACATGACTTATCTAGTCTGCCCTTCCATATCAACCACTACAACAGTCCCCTGTTTTCCTTTAGAGGTCCTCTGTGTTTGTCCCATGCTTTTTTCAATTCAGATACTGTCCTTATCTCTACCACCTCAATTGGGAAACTATTCCACGCATCTACCACTCTTTGCATAAAGAAATATTTCCACATATTACTCCTGAGTCTATCCCCTTTTACCCTCATCCTATGTCACCTTGTAGTAGAGCTTGCTTTCAATCGAAAAAGGCTCTCCTCCAGTACTAGTTTCTCTAAGTTTTTCCAAATATAGATGCCTGTCTTCCACTCTCTGTGATCTCTTGTATTTCATGAAGATCTCCCTCTTTTTTTTCCACCTTTTCAGCTACTTCTTTCAAGAAGCAAAACAGTCTTGTTTTCCTTTTACATTTATTTACCATTTTAACAAAAAGGTTGGTTGCCCTTAAAATATCCCCTTTTAGTTTTGCCTACTGTTTTTCTACAGCCCCCAGCTGTTCCCATCCCGCTAATGACTCCCTGAAGTATTGGACCATCTTGGCAAAGTTAGTTTTCCTAAAGTCTAAGGGGTATGTTTACTAAACTGCGCACTTGTGCGGGGCGCACTTGAGCACTCTAAAATGATGCTTTTAAGTGCTCTTAAGTGCCCCGCACGCGTGTGCATCACATTGACGAGCCCCGCACACGTGCGACAAAAACGCGCACGTTTGCGGTGCGCTGATGTGCGATAGAGGTGGGGAAAGGCTAACGGAGGGCGGAGGAAGGCCCCCGAGGGGAGGTAAGACGGGGTCAATGGGTGGAGAGTGGGAGGGGAGAGGCTCCCCGCACAGGAGCGGGGCTTAATTTACATGTAAAAACTACCGCGAGTGAAACACTCGCGGTAGAGCGCATTTAAAGGGAAGAGAAACCATTTCCGTCAGCAATGTAGAGCAAAAGCGGGGAAACCTAAAAGACGTGAGCAGTGTGATACATGTGCACAGAAGTAAATCGCAAATATAAATTGAAAATGACCACAACAAATTCCAAATAAATTATAATCCATCTGGGCAACAGTGCTATTAATGGACAACAATAACAAACACTCCCAGGAAAGCCCCAAAAAATAGAAATGATTTTTGGAAGGGTCTACGCTCCGTAGACTCTTTCAAAAGCACTGCAATGTAATGGAGCTTTCCTGGGAGTGTATTTCAGGTTGGCCATTGATATCACTGTTGCGCAGCTTGTTGTTATATCTTTCTCCCCTTTTTTGAAGGGCATATTTGAGTGTTTTGGGCACCCTTGTCCCCATACAAGGTAAACGAGCCCACAGTAAAATTGTGCAGAGCCGGGTGTTTGACTCTTGCGGCCAGGTTTCCTATTTCCAGAGACTACACCATCTCTGTGGCCACAGTGTGGTGCAGCAGACACAGCCAGCACCTGTAAGACCAGAGAAGTACAGGTTCAAATCCCAGCTGGGGCTCCTGCCAACCCAGTCCCCATAGTTTTACCCACCACTAAACAGTGAGAGTACAGACACACTTTTATTGCAGAGAACATAAGCATGGTCCCAACACTTATATTTTTCCCTACACTGCACACAAACCATAACAATGGGCATTACCTACAGCCGAGTCCCCCAAACTCAGTTCTGGAGTGCAACAACTCACTCAGTTCATATGTTTCTCCCAGATAGGGACATGTCTGCATGTTGGCAGAAAGGTACAGGTGGTGGAGGGGGCGGTGGCTGCAAACCACAGCAGACAGTGACCTAGGCCTGTGCAGGCTGGCACCGTCCACCACAACAGACAGGCTCTGTTGGATGTACAGTCATGGACTCCCCAGGGAACACAGCATATCTGTGGCAACACGGTGGTGCAGTGCACACAGATAGTGTGTATAAGAACAGAAGGTCACAGGTTCAAATCCCAGCTGGGGCTACTGCCAATCCAGTCCACATATTTTTCCAACAACTAAAGCGTGATAGTAAGGACAAAACTGTATAGCTAAGAACATATGCATTGGTCATACGCCTATATTTTAACACACCAATCACAGACACCATAAACAGGCGCATTACCTAGAGCAGAGTCTCCCAAATGCAGTCCTGGAGGGCCCCACACCATTCAGGTTCCATGCGGCCTCTAATAATGATGCCTGTGCTGCATAGCTATGCACCATCCCCATGGTATGCAGATGTAGCTCATGCATATTCATGAGGGACAGCATGAAAACAAAAACAGTGTTTGGAACACAAGGACTGGAGTTGGGAAACCCTGCCGTAGAGCAGCAGCCAACAGGGCCAGACATACCCCCACACACACCCACAGGCCCCATTACTAGCAGTTGCATACCTCTTCAATGCCACCCTACACCTGGGTATACGGTACACAGCTATCAAACGTTTCCTATGATAACTGGCAGATCTCCAGTCCTACGTAAAGCACAGTTTGTTCATGGAGCTCCACCATAACAATCATTAAGATGTCTGCGGTGTGTGTTGCAGGTCTGGTCTCTGACAGTGTTTACCACCCTGGAATGTGACCCCCAACAGTAATGAGTACCATATCCATGCATGTACTGTGTCCAGGACTGGTGTGGTGGGTATGGCTGCTGAACCTCTCTATAGTAGCACAATGCTGGCATAGGTGTGGGGGTGGCTGTCTGTCTATCCAGTGTGTGGTGGCTGCAAACACCTTCCACAGCCCACACTGCCAGCAATGTTGCCAGTATTGGGCTGGCAATGTGCATAATGAGGAGCAAGGTACCATGGGTGTAGGCCGGACAGGGTGGCCTTGCCAGGGTGCATCTGCACAGGGCATAGGGCACTGACTGGGACATTGTGGTGCCCGGCCACCACCTACACAGACAGGGTGACCTCAGTATGTCCTGCTGAGAGATCACTCTCACCCTGACTGTGCAGTGACCACAGTATGGCTAGGCAACCCCATAGTGCTATATAGTATTTTTCTCATGTGATATATATGGGTGTCCTTTTGGGGCCCAGTCATCCCAGTTCTGGGTGCATGCATCTCCACTGGGAACAAGCACTATGGACTAACTAGTAGACTGTTTGTAGCTGGTATGTGTCCTGATGGAGCAGCTTGCAGGGTGCAGTGGCTGATGGCTTGCTGCAGGAGAATATCAGATGGTGGTGGGGTGCAGCTTACCATATCCTGGTCTAATGTCTGTCTGGTATTGTGTTATGGATGTGTATAGAGCTGCATTGACTGCCCTGTGGGGTGTTTGTTCCTCAGTAGGACTGGGGTCTATGTTCCCCTCTACTGCCACCTTTGCAGGGAGGTATAAGATGGATCTATTGATGGAGGGCCATGTTTGCTGCCCGGGGGGGGGCGCGCGGCACGTGGGCGGCTATGCCTGATTGATTGAGACAGACAGACATCCATGGTGTTTGTGCAGACACTGCCTATCTTACACAGTAACACTGCTTTGGACCTCCCGCATGGCCTCCATCAGCCATGGAAGGTGTTGTGGACATGGTCTTAGGCGCCTCATTGCACACTCAGAGTGAGCTCAGTAAACACACAATGTGACGGTGTGTAGGTACTCTGTGCCAGTAAAACACCCGGTCAGTACCCCCTACCAGGGCGAGGTGCTGTAGGGGTGCATTCCCCATCTTGTGTTCATCTGTGGACAGCTTATTTGCATGTGCAGTGCATCATGGGTACTGGTGGGCTAACCCTATCCTGGTGAGCACAGTAGACTGTCTGTGCGGTGACGTGCAGGCTCTTTGCAGCCAGCTAGGGGCTTGCTATCAACTATAGAGCTGTAGTGCAATGGTTACTTCACTGCCTGTGAAACCAGAGATCATGGGTTCAAACCCACAGTGGGGTTATTTGCTAGGGTTTTCCAAAGCATTATTTTTCTTTAATGTACATATTTTGATGCCAGAAAAAACACCCTCAGCGTACTGTACCCATAGGGTGCCTCTGAGGGCGCTCCATAGGGCACCCTATAGAGCACCTTATGGTTCCCGTCCATATAAGGTGCACTATACATTATCCTGTGACACAACTTATAGGGTGCCCTATAGGGGACATATTAGGGTGCCGTGGCGGACAGTGCACTCTATAATGTGCCCTATGGAGTGCCTTATAGGGTGCCTTATACGGCACCTTCACTTACGGTACGTGAGGGCGTGTTTGCTGGCAGCAATTAATAAAATAAACATACGGTGCTGCAGGAAAAAATATGTACATTGCAAAGCTGATGCCACAGCCAGCCTTACGTATTAGGCACCCTGGGGAGCAGACTCATGACCCCTGTATCAGCAGTCAGTGCCTTAACCATTGTGCTCCACTGCTGCTCCTCCTTGCATGTCAGTGCACCTACTAATGCTTTTCATTCCTTAAACTGCACAGTACTGCCATCATAAACAGTGCTCTGACCTTGCGGGACCTCATACGGCACCCTCTAAAGCGCCCTATAAGCTACATTCTAGGGTGCCTTGGCGGACAGTGCACTTTAAAATGTGCCTTATGGGGCGTCTCATGTTAACACGCTTTGAGGGTGCATTTGCTAGTAATGATAATTAAAATAGAAATAACATGCCCCCTAAAGCACTCATGGCCATAATACACAATGCCTCGGCCAGCCTTGTTCACTTGGGCACTTTAACCCCTGATCCCTGCACCATTGGTCAGTGTCTTAACCATTGCGCAGTGGCTCTGTTCCTATTGGTGCACATCTGCGCGCCGCCTTATGCCTCCCAATATTAGAAAATACTCCTAAATCAATAGCGCGCTGCCCTATGCTGCCCCATATTAGACTGGCTCGTAAAGTAATGCCTCAGCCAGCCTTGTTTATTGGCCACTGTGGGGGATCAAACCCCTGATCCCTGCACCATTGGTACGTGCCTTAACCATTGTGCTGTGGCTCTGCTTTTCTGCTTGCCCATCAGCGTACCACATATGCCTCCCGCGCAGCCATCTGATGCGCTAAGGTGCGGGGCGCATATGGGCGCCGCGCACCTTAGCGCATATGCAAATCAAGGATTTCCTTCTTCAGCGCGAAACGCCCACTCCTTATATGGCACCCGCACTCTACCGCGGCCCGCACTTTACCGGGCTTTTAGTAAACATACCCCTAAGACCCTCACTTTTGAATGGATTTTAGCAACCCTAGTCCTAATACTGAACCACACCATCTGGTGATCACTGGATGCGAGATAATCTCCTACTATAACATCAGAAACACTTTCACCATTGGTAAGCACCAAATCCAGTAGGGCCCCTTCACGTGTGGGGTCTGTTACCAGTTGCCTGAATAGTTCTCCCTGTAGAGAATCCAGGATCTCCTTACTTCTAGATGATACTGCAGCAGGAATGTGCCAATCAACATCTCCTATCAGTAGTACTTCCCCTTTCCTAGCAATGCTCCGTATGTCTTCAATTAACTCTCCATCCATCTCTTCCTCCTGTGAGGGAGGTCTGTATATCACGCCAATGCAAATAGATTTCTCTTTCCCTCTTTCTAGTTTAACCCTCCTCTCTCCCTTTTAAGCTCTGTAGTTCCCATGACTCCCATGTCCATGCTGCCTGCCATTGCTCTGGCGCCGCCATTTTTGGTGCCTCCTTGGTGGCGGCGGTGGCAGCTGCAGCAGAGTATCTCTAACTGAGAAAAACATCACGCAGGTCCTCCAGACTCCATCTCTGTAGTTCCAAAGCTTTAATATTATTTCTTACGTATAGTGCCACTCCTCCTCCCCTTCTTCCTACCCTGTCCTTTCTGAATGAAGTATAGCCTGGTATAGTTACATCCCAGTCATGGTTTTCTGTGAACCCTTTTTCTGTAACTGCCACTAAATCCAAGTCAGCCTCTCCCATTAAAGCTTCAACATCTGGGATCTTATTTCCCATGCTACGGGCATTTAGGCACACTGCTTTCCATATGTTGCCCCTATTACCCATTTCCATAAAGATATTTAATGTTTCACTTACCTGGGGTCTTTCACTTACCTTGGGGCTTTCTTTGTCCATTCCCAATGAATCTAGTTGGGGGACGGTTGTTCCCCATCCCCCAAATTTCATTCCAGATACAAATAAGAAACTCTACCCACAAGAGTCTATTGCCTTGCTCACACACAGGTAGTATATACACAGGTAGTATATATTCAGGCCGGACATAAACCAGTCACCTAAGAGGGACAGCAGCTTATTTAGGTGCCAATATAAGCATGGTGCCCACATTTCAAGGCCAGCCCAACCTCTGGACAGACTAGACATCCTTCTAGGGTGGCAGACCCCTGGGGGACAGTGGCATTTTGACATCTCTTCCTTGCTTCAAAGCAATGGCAGAGCAACTTGCTTTGGTGCCATGGCGGGCCTTGAAGCACCCGCCCATGCACACTCATTGCCTGCTGCTCCTGCCCCCTCTGACAGGAAGTTTGTGTTGGAGGAGCAGGAGCGACAAGCCATGAATGTATGTGCATGTCAAGGCCTGCTGCAGGGCCAAAGTGGCTTGCTCTGCCATTGCTTTGAAGTCTGATGAGGGGATCATGGTGCCTCCCCCAGGTGAGGGAGAAGGGAAGGGAATGAGTCATCTGACATATGAGGTGGGAGGGTAGGACCTGAGCTACCCCAGGGAGGAAGTGCAGGACTGAAGGCTTGCCTAGAGTGGCAAATATCATTGCTCTGGCCCTGCCACAGTCTTATACAGCAAAGTCCATCAAGAGAGGTCCAGCACACACAGGAGGTTATGACCAGCACTGACTGCCAAATCTCTTAGGAATCAGCAGAGACAGACAGCTGACTTTGCACGTCAGCAGTTGCCAAAAAAAAACCCAGCAACAATTTGCTCACAGAACGCTACCCTCCAATTTTTGTCCACTGAAGTCTGATTGCACCTCCATTCGCATCCCACAACTATCATGAATGCAGCACTGACACAAAATTCAGGCTATGCCCTAGAGGTTCTCTCAAAAAGTCACTGAAAACTCAATTCTGAGAGGAGCAGTCAGCAGAGCGAGATATCTACAGACTTTCCTGTGACCCACTGCTATGCTTTCTGATCATATAAATATAAATTGTTTTCAGCTGCTTCTGTTTCCAGCACAACTTCAGCATTTTGACTGTACTGCAAACCTCAAATAGGCCCTAGCTCACTTTTAAAGGGCTAAAATGGCATAGTGTCCATTATCAGAATTCCTCTAAAGCTTTACTAATGCAGAATAAAGTTCCATTTCCTCTTTATTTTGTTGTTTTATGTGATTTTTTTAAAATTTGTTTTAACTTTTATTGTAAACCACACTTTATTCTTTGCAAAGTGCGGTCTATCAAGACTTAATAAACCATAAACCATAAGCCATAAAAGAGCCTTAGTAAGGCTCTCATTAGTAAACATGGAGGTTAGAATTCATTTGACACTATCCCTGGTCAATGGAGCTCAAGCCTTATGAGTCTGCCATCTTTGAAGGCTTGACAGCACCTGTATGTTGCTACTAAGATCTCAAATCATCATGTGATCTATTTTTTTCCATCTATGGTCCTTACATCTAATGTAGCACTTTAAGACCCTAAACCCTAAATGATACGAAGAAGCCTTTGCCTTTCCCATCTCACAGAACAGGGGCAAAGCTGTCATAAGAATCCCTCAATACCTTTTCCCATCCCTCAATTGACTTATCCAATTCAATATAGTCTGACAACCTATCCATCTGAGACACAGCTGCCAATATCCCTTCCTCTGAAAGATTTTTTACATTGCACAAAAATATACTTAAGACATACAGAAACTTTTGGTTGGGCTACTTCTGTCGGAAACATAATCAAACAATGGTCTGTCCAAGGAAGAGTGGATGCCATTATGCTCTCACCATTCACTAGATCAGTGTTTCTCAACCCAGTCCTTGGGGAACATCTAGGCCCATTGGGATTTCAGGATTTCCACAATGAATATGCATGAAATAGATTTCCATACAATGAAGGCAATACATGTAAATTTATCTTGTACATATTCATTCTGGGAATCCTGAAAACACAATGGGTGTAGTTGTGCCCCGAGTACTGGGTTGAGAAGCACTGCTCTAGATCACAACTGGAGTAAAATAGTAAATCTAAACTATGGCTCCCTACAGATGTGGGCTGCATAGGATTGTCAGTTTTTTGAAACAGAGAAACCTGCGACCTGTGGCTAGCCATGCTCCGCCTAGGCTCGTCACCCCTGTCCCACCCACAAAGCATAACTGCAGAGAGGGCAACGGTCAAGGCTTTAGGGGAATGTTTACTAAACCGTCTTAACGTCGCAGCGGTGGTACTATCATGTGATAAGTGATGTTGTCATGTGATAATGTAACATTATTGCGCGATAACGCGGTAGCGGCGTTAAGGCACACTAACGCTGTGAAATCCGGGTCTGAAGGGTGGAGTAAGTCTTCCCAGAGGGCGGAGAGAAGGGGTAAATGGGCAGAGAGTGGGCAGGGAGAGGCTCCAGGCACACTAACGCTGTGAAATCCGAGTCTGAACACTAACGCCAGTGAAACCCTCGTGTTAGGCACATTTGCTGGAAAGAGAAACCATTTCAGTCAGCAATGTGCAGCAAAGGCAGGGAAACCCAGAAAAAGTGATAGTTGTGATACATGTGCAGGAACCAAAAAGGCAATAAACGTATAAAATGACCAGAACCACATTTAAAATCCCAATAACCAAGCTGGCCAATAGTGATATTAATGATAAACATAAAGCAACACTACTGACAAAGCATAAATATTAAGATATCATGTTTGGAAGGGTCTATGCTCCATCCCCCTACAAAGTGAATGATCCTACATTGAAAGAGCGCTGATCAGGGCTTCTGTTGTTTAGATTGGGCAGGTTTGTTATGGCATGCATATGTGCAGCAAAAGCAGAGTGGGCATGTAGAAAAGGGCAACAGTACTGATGCTGTAAATGGGATACAGGGGGCTGCAGGCGGCACATGTTGTGGTCCAGCTGGGGCATAGTGTTGACTAGACAGATGCCTAGGTGTCACATAGGAATGCCAAAAATGGAACGCAGCAATACAGCAACTGACGAGGGTCCAACATGGGCACGAGTGTGTGTCCCACAGTGTCATAGGGGATGTTACCCAGCAGGAACCCCAAAGGGCACATAACATTGGCAGGAGGTGCCGGGGGGAAGCGCGCATGTCCATGTAGGAACCCCTACCCGAGAACCCACACCATAGGCAGCTGCCTACTGGCACACTGGATGGCCTGGGACTGCGCACCACCAGCACCACTGGCATAATGGCATGGCAGCATGGTGGTGGAGGGGTGCTGGTGGCAGAGGGGGCAGTGGCATCTGCCCACAGCAGACCATGGCCTAGCCCCATTAATTAATTTATTTTTATTTAGCAAGCATTTGTATACTGCTCCTTCCAGCGATCAGAAGCGGGAAAAATTACATGGATAAAGCTGTCGAATCAAGACAGAATAATTTTGATTTGTACATAATGATTCGAAAGGTTAGCACGTCACGCAGCAAATTATCTACTTCTAAGCTAAGGGGATAATAATTTACATTTACATTTACATTTAGGTGGGTGCCGTGCACTGCAACAGACAGGGTCTGTCTGACGAACAGTCATGGTATCTCCAGGGAATGAGCTGTCCCTGTGGCAACAGTGTGGTGCAGTACACACAGCCAGTGTGTTCATGAGCAGATTGTCACAAGTTCAAGTCCCAGCTGTGGCTCCTCCCAACCCTGTCCCCATATTTTACCTAGTACTAAACTGTGGTAATAAAGACGGAACCTTTATTACAGATAAAATAAACATGCCTGAAATGCCTATATTTTACCCTACAGAGCACAGACACCATAAACATGTGCAATCCCTAGAGCAGAGTTTCCCATCTGCAGTTCTGGAGGGCCAAACCCATTCAGGTTTCATGCTGTCCCTAATAAATATGCCATTTCTGCATTTCTATGCACCGCCCCCATTGTAGGCAAATGTATCTCATGTATGGACAGGGTGCAGGGTACTGCACGGACAGGGTGGCCCCAGCATGTCATGCTGGGAGGTCGCTCTCACCCTGACTGAGCAGTGACCACGGCATGAATAAGTTCCCCCATAGTGCTATGCACTATTTCTCTCAAGTGATTTTTATGGGTTTTCTTTTCTGGGGCCCAATCACTGACATACCTGTGTGGTGTGTGTGCTGATGTCCCAGTTTTGGATGCACACAGTTCCTCCAGGAACATGCACTATCTACTAGCTAGCAGACTATCTGCAGTTAGCATCTGTATGGCTGCACCACCCTGCAGGGCGCAGCAGGTGCACACTGAATGCCCTCTGCTGGTGAATGTCTGATCATTGTGGGGGGCAGCTGAGCTGACTGGGCCCACTACCTATTTGCCAGTGGCCCTGTCCCAAGTGCAGATCTTCAGCAGCTGTCCGTTTGCCACCAGGACTGGGGTTGCTGGTCCCACAGCCTGTCCTCATGTACCGCCACTGCCCACCTTGCAAAGGGTGAGAGTGTGGGTCTGTTGGGGACATATCATATCCCCCCACCCTGACCCAGAGAGAGCAGTTTGTTAAGTACATTGCTGCCATGTGAGTCCTGACAGACCCATGCTCTCTAAACAGGTGACCATAGCAAGCACAGTGAATATGCACTATGTTGGGTGCATCATGGTCCACAAGGGCCAGACATGACTGGCAATTATAAATGGACACAGAGACCTCTTAAAGGTGTCTGCAACAAATACGTGTCACACACTGGCATTGATGGAGACCTACAGCACAGCCCACCTCAACCAATCTGGGTACTGTGGACCTGGTGCTGGCCACTCCACCTCACCCTCAGGGTGAGCACAAAACATGCACATTGACATGGCCTGTGTGTACTCTGTGCCAGTAATACGCATGGTCATTCCCCCCTACCAAGCTGACGTGCTGTAGAGGTGCATACCCCATCTGGTGAGCAGATGTAGACTGCTGTTCTGCATGTGAATTGCATTATGGGTACTGTTGATTCTATCCTATCCTGGTAGCCACAGCAGACAGTTTTATAGTGACGTGCACTCTTTCTGTAGCCAGACATTGGCATGATAACCCCCATAGTGATGCAGCACTATGTTTGATGCAATGACTTCAGTAGCAGAGGTCATGGGTTTGATTCCTCTCTGTTCCCCATTTTTTTATGGCTGTCCTACACAACTACTTTTCATTTGTGTAACAGTCATATCTGTGCAGATCTGTGCTGCCACTACATTATACCCTCATCACTGTTGCCATCCATCCTTCTGTCCCTAATGTGCAGGCTGCTACCCCATGTCCTGCACTGGCACACATTTCTGCATTGAGGCTCTTCATGCTTGCCTCTCCTGTGTCTGCTCTGCATGGCACTGCTCTCCTCTGTCCTTCTGTCATTGCACTTATCCTGCCACCTCTACCTCCTCTGGTGGACACGTATCCCCATCCTCTGCCACACACTGTCATTGTTGCACTGCACATTACCATCACCATGTACATCGATACAGCTGCCACTATATGTTTGTCCACTTTACCTGCTGCCACATGGGCTGCATGCAGATTTGGCTGGTCCATGAGCTCCATCATCTACTTTCTTCCATCACTTGTTCATTGCCTTTCCTTGGTGCTCTGTGCAGTGTTATGGTTACATCTGTGTTTGAGCCATACATTTCATGCTTGTGACTTTGGGGCACCTTTGTGCCCCTTGGCACCATCTGCTGTGTTACCTTGGCATCCCTGGGGCATCTTTCATGGCACCTTAGGTTTGGCCAGCTTATGGGGGCCTTATATGCTGCCTTGGAGGGTGCTAACCTTTCCTGCCGCCCTCTGGGGCACATTATGACCTGCCTTGGATGACGTGGTACTTTATGATGTGCCTTATGTTGCGCCCTAAAAGGTGCTTTAGGTTGCGGCACTGGGGTGAAGCTTTTTTGGCTGGCAGTACAAATTGTTGGGATGTGTGTGACTGTTACAGGCAGGAAAAGGGATTGCCTCAGATAGCCTTTTAACTGAGCCCACTGGGGGATCAAACTCATGACCACTGTATCAGCAGCCAATGTACTAACCAGTGTGCTACACCTCTATTGCTATGATAGCAGGTCAGCGCGCCTAATTAAGGCTAATGCGCATTAACGTGCCACGGCTCCCTCTATTGCGCGATAACGGACTTTATCGCACGATAACCCAAAATGCTTCCTTAAGACTGGAATGCCCACTATCTTATATGGCATTCGTCACAGTAAGACTGCAACTAACGCCGGTAACATTAAGACGGTTTAGTAAACATACCCCTTAGTGTCTTCAGGCTATATCAAAGGGAGAGAGTACAAGAGGTCAAACTCGTCAGCACCTATTCAGCCACAGTCCTTTTCTTAATCCCTCCCAACACACATAAACTCTCCCATATGGCAGTAAATCCAAACATATATCCTGTGAAACACCCCCCCCCCCACCCCTTTCCTCGACAATCTGTATAGAGCAGAGCAGAACTAGAATCTTTCCCATAAAACTTACCATAGAAGAAAAAAATCTCTTTCAATACCAAGCATATTGTGGTGGACATGGAGGAGTAGATATATATAGGGGGAGATGCTGGATATGGATGGAGGCCCCCCTGATCCTGAAACTGCTCTCCTCTGGTCCTGAATTCTCTCCTTCACAACCAAATCATTTTCATTAGGAAAAATCAAGGTTTATTTTATTTAATACTAATTTTCTAGATGGAGCATAATATAACGCAAAGATCAGTTAAAACAACAAACAAAATAGAACATAAAAACAAGACCTCACAAACAATATCCAGACTGCTGGTCAACAAATATAATTTAAGGCATGCTTTCGGCCATGTGCACTAGTATTTTATGAAGAAAAATGTGTGCCAACTTTTCTTCATAAAAAGGGCACATTTTGGGTGCTTTAAAAGTGGCACTTGGTTATAAAATTACTCTTTCAGAATCATGATTCCAATGATTTTCTGGTAGAGCAATGTTAACGTGCTGGCTCTTTCTGTATAGAAGTTTTCTTTCATCATCTTTATAGCCAGCTATAAGATGAGTTGTTTTTACAGCATCTACGATATGTATCTGCTTTACCACTCTTTTCTATAATTGCTGTGAATCTTCCCCTCCATATTCCACTGCCCTGGGCTGTAATTATCAATCTCTCATCTGTCGGTTTCAGTTCCCTTCTCTTTGACCATCCATATATCTAGTGTTGATCAATTTATGGTTCTTGGAGCAAGACTTTGCATTCTCCACCTTGTGTATTTGTGTCTTTCATTGTTTCATTGTTTGCTGATATTTAAAGAGATTTTTCTCTTGTAGATTCTGTTGCTCCCTTTCCTATGTGTGCAGGTGGATTCTCCATCATTTTTTCTGCTTTTCAGAATGTTTGTCCAAGTTTAATGATGAAGCTGTATTCTGGATGTTTACTTTCATAATTCAGCACTTTTTGTGTGTTTTGGGTCTTGATGCTGTTAACTAGACTTGAAGGCCTATAATGGCAGCACTATGTGCAAGCTATTTCTATGAGACACATTATTATTATTCCTACGTTGGCTCTAAGAATGTACAGTCTCAGTGTATACTGATTCTTACAAATAAAAGTGTTCTTGTTTGTGTAGCACAAAGCAGTACTGTACTCCCATCTGCTAGCTTCATGTGCAGCCAGTTTTGAGGATAAAAGATCCAATAAGGAAGGAAGAGTGTCCTGGGTTTTAAGTGCTATGATGTGAAATCTTTAGGAGATGTAGTAGAGGTGTCTATTTGAGGTGCCTTTAGACTATGCACTGAGCAAAGAAGTAGAGGAGGAGACTGGTGCTGTTCCAGGAGGTTCATGGATTCCAGAAGCGTAAAGAAGTGCTAACTGGTTAAATCCAGTGCCAAAAAGTGCTCTTGTGGTCTAGAGAGTAAAGAGAACCCAAAACCCATAAAAGGGAAGGAGGGTGCTCCCAAAAGCAAGAAGAAGGAAGGATCTAAGCCTAATCTGCATTTCTAGTATATCTATGCTGTAACTGCTTTAGAAAACTATACATTTCATATTTTGAGTTGAACAAAGTTATCCTGTAGTAACCTACAGTACTATTTCAGTTAAAGCTAGCCAACCTCATTGTAAGAGGCACAACTCCCTTGAACGCTGAATTCTAGCTCCGGGAAGACTTATCCAAAGTACATAAAACTCCATTATCCTGAAAGTGTCTGGAGCACATAAGGGGACCCTGGGTTACACCTCTGGAACCCTGCAAATCATCTAGCTATAGGAAGTGCCCAGAAGATAGGTTACATCGTCCTCACGCACAAATCACTGTATTCCCAGCAGGAAACATGCCTCAAATCCCTTCTACAGAAACCACATACAACCAGGCCATGAAGACATATTACGATCAACATATTACAATCCAAATATAAATACAACCAACAAACATGCCACAAAACATTTGAGCTCTTCGCTTCCTCCCTATGGAACTTCCTCCCTTACATACTGAGAAATATCACCAGTCTCCCTACCTTCCTCAAACACCTGAAAACCCACCAATTTACCAAACACTTTGGTCCTCTACCTAACCCCCCACCATCAACATAACACAACCAAAGCTCACAATTGTAAATAGTTGTTTGAATGCACCATTTAACTCTCAGTTTGTCTATCGCACTACAAATTATAACACTTAGGGGTATGTTTACTAAAGCGCGGTAACATAGCAGCAGCAATGTTAACACACGGTAACATTGCCGGATGCAACGTTAACACGCATTAATATTACCGGATACAACGTTAATGCGCGGTAATGTCTCCGGCCGCAGTAACTCTCTCAGAGGGTGGAGAGAGGGTGCAGAGAAGGGGTCAATGGGCGAGGAGTGGGTGGCGAGTGAAAACCTGTCGGTAGATGCACATTTTCAGGAGAGAGAGAGCATTTCAATGTCAGCAATGTAGAGCACAGACAAAGAGCCCAAAAACAGTGATAGTAGTGACCATTTGCAGCAACAGCATAGTGCCCAAGTAGGAAAGGGCACCATGGTGATGGTGCAAATGGGGCAAAGGGGGCTGAAGGCAGGACATGCAGTGGGGGCAACTGGGGCACAGGGTGCACTAGGTTGTCGCCTAAGTGGCACATAAGAACACAGAACCGGAAATCAGCATGACTGTGTCTGATAAAGGTCAAAATGCCCAGTACTCTGTGTACCACAGTGGCCCATCCAGGGGACACGTACCCAGCAGGTACCCCAAACATCACACAGGAACCACAATGCCCATAATGGGGTTAGCAGTGCACATCTGGGGACCACTCTAACAAGGGTCTATGGACCTTCCCCAGGATAAGTCACAAACTATCTGCAAACCCAGCAAAATGAACACCCATTATCATAGCCCCTGGTAAGGCAGTGCAGGGTGTGACCACACATTGGGTGAAATATGTAAACACCCAGTAGTCCATAATGGATACACCGAATCTGCATTGCATGCCCCAGCCTGACCACAGTCTGCTGGCAGGAGACAATCAATCAACCAGGTCCACCCTAGCCAATTGTTGCCAGATCACACACCGCACACCACACAGCCATTTCACCCCCATGTGGAAGTGACAGAACAATAGCAGGCAGTGATGGGGGGAATATGTGGATGTCCATATATGCCACCGCACCCCAGACCCTGAACCTAGGCACCCGCCTACCTGCACAGTGGATGGCCCGGGACTGCACACAACCAGCACCGACAATTTATGGGCATGTCAGCATGACAGGGGGGGGGGGTGCCAGTGGTGGTAGTACCTGCCTGCAGCGGACCTGCCCCAGTGTACCGTGTGCAGTGCAATAAACAAATCTGTCTAAGAAAGAGCAAATGTAGCCCCAGGGACTGCACTGCTTCTTTGGCAACAGTGTGCTGCAGTACACATAACCAGTGTGTCCTGCCACAGAAGGTCACAGGTTCAGGTCCCAGCTGTGGATTCTGCAATGCATGTCCCTACATTTTACCCACATTGCAGATACAACATCAACATGTGCAATCCCAAAAGAATCAGCCAACACGAGTACAAACATCCACACACACAAACCCCACTAACCAAACCTCCATGGAGAGTCTGGCTGTTTGCACTGGCTCAGAGCAGCAGTTATCAGCAGAGCACACAACTAGCTATTGCACCCCTTAGAAATGCCTGCACTGTGATCGGGACCAGTGTGGTGGTCAGGTTCGCCAACCACCATTATCTTTGCACAATGCCGCAATAGGATTGGGTGAGTGCATGTCCATCCATTGTGGTGTGGCATCCTACTCTGCACTGGGCCCACAAAACATACACTGTTGCTAGTGCCAGCCTGCAAATCTGCATACTGAGGAGCAAAGTATTGTGGGTATGACCCATAGAGGACGGATCAGTCAGGATGTGACTGCAGTGGTGGTAGGGCAATGGCTGGGACATTGTAGTGCCCAACCACCACCTGCATGGACAAGGTGGCTACAGCATGTCTTGCTGGCGGACACTCTTACTCTGACCAAGCAGTGACCATGGCACGGCTATGTTCCCACATAGTGCTACATAGTATATGTATCAAGTGATATATGTGTGTTTCTTTTCTGGAGGCTCAATCATTGAGGCACCTGCCAGGTGTTTGTGCTGTACAACCCAAGTTTGGGTGTGCATAGTTCCGCTGTGAATATGTAATATAGACTGGCTAGCAGGCTGTCTGCAGTTAGTTTGTGTATGGCTGGAACACCTGGTGGGGTGCAGCAGGTACAGTCTGACTGTGCCTGCTTCTGGTGCATGTCAGCCCAAGGTTGGATGCAGTGGAGGCTCCCAGTACTACTGTCAGTCTGCCAGTGCCATAGCAACAGGTCCAGATCTAGTCTAACCCACCCTGATGGCATCCACAACCTAAGGTATCTTAAGGACCATAAGATACATCCGGTTGACAGGTATGAGCTTTAAGGTAGAAAACCAGATGTAGTCCTAATACTGGAGAGAGCAAAAGGAAAGACAATGAACAGGTAGTAAGGTGCCTCATCCTGTCTACTGTAGTGTGCAAGTCACATCAAGACGCAGTACTGTGGTGCTACATACGTTGCAGTGCTGCACACACAGCATACACAATAACGTGTGTGAAAACAACATCATGCGAGTTATTGTGTGTGCTGTGCGTCTGCGGCACTGCAATGCACCAGTGACTGAAAAACATGCGTTAGTGCTAAAGCACGTTATTCCGCATGCTATGGGTGTGTCATGCTGTAGCGCACGCAGTAATGCGTGTTACTATGCATATGCAGCCATTCTGTGTCATGAGGCCTCACTCTAAACACAGCAGACAAACTGGCGGCGCGGTCACAAAAACCACCGTTCATGCTAGCTGAGCGTATTTAGTATTTTGTATTTAGTGGTATACTGCTGATGTACATGGCCCACCTGACCTCACATCCTTGAATGGTGGCAGCTGTCAGTGTGCCAGTCATCTGCCACCTCACAGGGAAGTGAAGTGGAGCTATTGGGGGACATGGACCTCCATGTATGAACCAGATGGCAGATGTTTTAGCCAGGTTGAGATGTAGACAGTTAGTAGTTAACCAGCTGGAAACTTGAGAGAGGCAGGAGATAAAAGGGGAGAGGTCTGGTTGGGCGGAACTGGTGTGGTGGAGTAGAATAATGTCATTCGCATAATTATAGTCTGACATCCCTGACTGCTGAATAAGAAAAGTGAGTGGTGCAAGGAAAATATTGAATAAGAGGGGTGCCAAAACTGAACCCTGAGGAATGCAACAGTGGAGAGGAAGTGGATCAGAGGAAGAGAGGAGAGTTGCATTTTGAAGTGACCGTGAAAGAACAAGAGAAAAGAAAAGAATGGAACCAGTGATAGACTAGACCCCGAAGGCCAGCATCAAGTAGTCGAGAGAGGAGAATTGAGTGGCCTACAAGATTGAAAGCTGCCAAGAGGTCCAAGGATACTGCCACAGTAACATCACCACAGTCATGTGAGGTATGGAGTTCATTTAGAAATGTGAGTAAGACAGTTTCTACACTGTGGCCAGGATGGAAGCCTGATTGATGGAGATGAAGAAAGTGAATAGAGTCAAGGTGATTGGAGAGTTGAGCAAAGACAGCTTTTTCAAGGATTTTTGAGAGGAAGGAGAAGTTCAAAACTGGGCGGTAGTGCCTTGGGTCACGAGGGTCAAGGGATGGCTTTTTCAAAAGGGTACGAACCAGGGCATGCTTCCAGGGGGTGGAAAGGTTCCGGAGGAAAGGCTGCCATTGAACATGGTAAGAATGGAAGCAAAAGAGCAAGGGGGAGTTCTAAGAGCAAGGATGATGGTATGGGATCAAGAGGGCAATTTTCCTTTTGTGAAGTGGAGATGGATTTTACAAGTCCTGCAGCGGTATGGGGGCGGAATGTGGCCCAGACATGGGAGAATGGGGAGGTAGGGAGGAGAGGGAGGAGAAAGGGAGGACAGCGGAGGAGGACATGATGGCAGTGAGGAGCAAAGATCAAGAATTTGTTGGCAAAGAAGGTAGCTAGTTGGGAGGGGCTGGAGGTTGGGTGGGAAAGAGCTGAAGAGGAAGAGGAACCAGGTTTTAGGTCAGCAAGCTACCTAAGGACAGAGTAAAGCTGACATGTGAAGTTAGGAGCAATGGAAATTATCTTAGAGAAGTACAACAGCTTGGCCTGATCGATATAGGAGCGGTACTGTTGATGATGCTCCTTGAAGTACTGAAGGCTTGCGGGTGAACAAGATTTCCTCCATAGATGAGGTAGAGTCAATCTGAGTCATTGGAAGAGAGGGGTAATACAATACAGCGACTCCACCACTGGTGCAACCTGTGCAGGTGACCAAGGAGAATGAAAAGCCTGCAGGCAAGCAGCACACAAGGAGTGATTGTTCACTGTCCTTGAGCCATGTCTCCAAGAGGAAAAGGAGATCCAGAGATTCTCAATGTATGAGGTCTTGTATTAGTAGGGTTTTAGTCCTTAGGGAGCAGCAATTGACAAGCCCCAGCTTAAGCGGTAAAGGTGGGGGGGGGGGGGAGGGATAGCTTGAGGCAGCAGATTGCAGGCTGAGCAGCATAAAATAAGATTAGCATGGATACATGTTGTGAGGCCTCTAGGCAGGGGCCCCTGAGAGATTGGACAGGGGCGATTACCCCATAGCACAGGGATAGCAGTCATGAGGAAGCAGACGATTTAAACAGAGCCTTGGAGATAAAGAAAAAGAAACTACTTGGCCGAGCAGGTAGATACTGATCGGATACTAAGGAGAGGCAGGGAAAGTATGGGATGTAAGTGTTGTCGTGTGCTTCAAGCTAAGGCCTTCGCTGCCAGTGCCACCCCAAGGAGCATGTTGTGCTCCTTAGGTGCGCTCCTTCGGTGCAAGCACATGTCACGCGCTGCCGCAGTGATAAACGCTACTGACACTGGAACTTTATAGTGTTGTTCAGAGGGTTGACTACCTGGTTGAATGCAGCCACGTCACTTCCAGAGGGGGAGGAGGCAGCAATTGATAGTTTCCAGCAGACCTAGTAGGACTCAGAGGTAACAGCACAGTCACAAGCAGAGCAACATGTAAAGAGCAGCACAGCATGAAAAGGCAGGACGCGCACCACTGACACCGGAACTTTATTGTGTTGTATTACCTGATTTTTCTTACATTTATTTTTCCCTTTGCTTCAAATGGAGTTGTGTAAAAGTGCTTCCAGTCATTCTGAAACAAAGAAGTATTGCAAAATGAAATGTGGGCTATCAGTTTTGACTTGTCCTTACCTTGTAGTGGTATCTTGGTAGGAGCATGTTCATTGTACCTTCTCTTCAGTGATTTTCAGCTCCATATATTTTAAAAGGAATGCATATTGCAAAGAAGTTAATATTTAATACCACTGTTAAAAGGTACCAATCTAATCAAGCTGAAAAAGTGCATGATTGGAACACAGCACAAAGGCATGTTTCTGCTCCTGCAAAAACATGCATGGCCCTAATGTCCCAAACATCTATAAGGGAATTTGAATGAAATTTGATAAACAGCTGAAACCTCAATAATAAACTCTCATATCAAATTTCATTGAAATCTATCCAGTAGAGGGGCCCAAAACAGAGGCACTTTGCATTGATGAAACACACTTAAATAGGCATGTGTTATTCACATGATTTTTCTTAGATACTTTAGTGCTGTAACATTTAGGATCCAAAGTACTAAAACCAGCAATAAGTTATTTTATGTAAAGTTTAACATGTACCTGCTAATATCTTGAACACAGTTTGGCTTGCAAACTAGGGCCAAGATAGACAGTTTCACTGAGTTGGAAGTTCCTAAGAATTCTGGCTCAACTTAGCTGGGATTTTAGGTACATTTTCAGCCACAATAGTTAGCAGTAGAAAATGTGCCTGGATTTAGTAGGCCCAAATTTGCCTGTTAGATTTTGGCCTGCCATTTGTGTGGCCATGGATAGCCAGGGGGAGGCTTTTATTAAAGGCCCTGTCTGATGTACAGTCATGGAATCCCCAGGGAATGTGTCATTTCTGTGGCAACACAGTGGTGCAGTGCGCACAGCCAGTGAGTTCAGGTGCAGAAAGTCACAGGTTCAAGTCCCAGCTGTGGTTCCTGCCAACCCAGTCCCCATATTTTACTCACTACTAAAACGTAGTATTACAGACAGAACTGTTAGTGCCCAAAACGCCTACATTTTACCCTACAGAGCACAGACACCATAAACATGCGCATTACTTAGAGCAGAGTCTCCCAAAAGCAGTCCTGGGAGATCACTCTCACCCTGACTGAGCAGTGACCACGGCATGGCTAGGTTCCCTCATAGTACGATGTAGCATTTTTTTCATGTGATATTTATGGGTTCCCTTTTGGGGCCTAGTCACTGATTTACCTGCTTGGTGTGTATGCTGACATCCCAGTTCTGGGTGCATGCGTTTCCACCAGGAACATGTACTATGGACTAGCTAGCAGACTGTCTGCAGCTGGTATGTGTCTTGCTGGAACACCTTGCAGGGTGCAGCGGCTGAAGGCTTGCTGCAGGAGAATATCAGATAGTGGTGGGGTGCAGCTTAGCATATCCAGGCCTAATGTCTGTCTGCTATTGCTTTATGGATGTGTACAGAGCTGCAGTGACTGTCCTGTAGGGTGTCTGTTCCCCAGCAGGACTGGGGTTGATAGTCCCCTCTACTGTCACCATTGCAGGGAGGTAGAATGTTTCCCACCCTCAGCCCCGGGGGTGGGGGGGGGGGGGTACATAATACACCTATGGGTCTATAAGGGCTAAACCTTGACTGAGAAATACAGATGTATCCAAGGTGTGTCTGCAGACACTACCTATCTCAGACATTAGCACTGCTGGGGTCCTGCAGCATGTCCTATTTCTGCTGTGGACCTGGTGCTGGGTGCCCTTCCTCACCCTCAGGGTGAGTACCGTACCTGCACAATATGACGGTGCCACACACGGTCAGTTCCCCCTACCAGGCTGGGGTGCTGTGGGGGTGCATACCCCATCTTGTGATCATCTGTAGACTGCTGATTTGCATGTTCAGTGCAACATGGGTATGGGTGGGTTAACCCTATCCTGGTGACCACAGCAGACTGTTTGTGTGGTGACGTGCAGTCCTTCTGCAGCCAGCCAGGGGTTTGCTGGCAGCTATGGAGCTGTAGCCCACTGGTTACTTCACTGCTTGTGGAGCCAGAGGTCATGGGTTCAAACCCACAGTGGGGTTATTTGATAGGGCTGTCTGAAGCATTGTCTATTTTTAATGTACATTAGTGCTGCCAGCATAACACCCTCGGGGTACTGTAACCATAAGGTGCCTCAGAGGGCGCCTTATAGGGCACCCTATAAAGCGCCTTCTGAGGCACCTTATGGTTATAGTCCATATAAGGTGCTTTATAAGGTGTCCTATGGAGTGCCTTATAGGGTGCCCTATAGGGGACATTATAGGGTGCCTGGGCAGACAGTGCACTTTATAGTATGCCCTCTGGAGTGCCTTATAGGGCGGCTGATGCGGCACCTTATGTTACAGCACTTTGAGAGTGTGTTTGCTAGCAGCACTAATTAAAACAATATTAAATTGCCTCATAATGCAATATTACACATAACAGGTAGTGCCTCAGCCAGCCTTATTCATTGGGCACAGTGGGGGATTGAAGCCATGACCCCTGCACCATCAGTCAGTGTCTTAACCATTGTGCTACACTGCTGTTTCTCCTTACATGTCAGCGCACCTACTTAACATTTTCATGTGTTAACATGCACAGTGCTGCCATCAAATACAGTGCTATGACCTTGCCGTGCCTCATAGGGTACCCTATATGGCGCCCTATAGGCCACCCTTTAAGCAACATTGTAGGGTGCCGTGGCGGCCAGTGCACTTTAAAATGTGCCCTCTGGGGTACCTTATGGGGTGCCGTATGCAGCACCTTATGTTACAGCGCTTTGAGGGTGCGTTTGCTAGCAGCAGTAATTAAAATAACATTGAAATGCCTCATAATGCAATATTACACATAACAGGTAGTGCCTCAGCCAGCATAATTCATTGGGCACAGTGGGGGATTGAACCCATGACCCCTGTACCATCTGTCAGTGTCTTCACCATTGTACTGCAGCCCTGTTCCTCTGGTTGCACATCAGCGTGCCTACTTATGCTTCCCGCGCGTGTTTCTCATGCGCTAATGTGCACGGCACACATGAGCGCGTGGCGCACATGAGCGCACGATAATCCCGGTTTGCTAGGTTAAGACTGAAACGCCCACTTCTTATATGGCATCCTGCACACTAGCGCCGGGCGCACATTAGGACGGTTTAGTAAACATACCCCTATATCACAATGATAGGGAACCTGGCAAGTAATTGTGAGCTGGATTGTCCACTGTTGGAATCAGGATACTGGGCTTGATGGACCTTAGTTGACCGAGTATGGCATTTCTTATGTTCTGGTGTTAGATCACATTGCTGGAGAGGTGGCTCTATATGTTAGAGAGGGCATTGGGTCAAACAGAATAAAGTTTTGCAGGAAACAAAATATACTGTAGAATCTCTATGGATAGAAATTCCATGTAAAAAAGAGGAAGGGAATGGCAGTGGGGGTATACTATCATCCGCCTAGACAGAATGTATAGACAGATGATGGCATGCTAACAGAAATTGGGAAAGCTAGATAAAAGCATTCTAGAGTTTTGAGAGAGGGAGAGCTGAGCAATTGTGTATGGGGTGTTAAGAGGTGTTCTTCATTAGGCGTTTGGGTGCTGGTGAGTATCTGACCTTTGGTAGGGAGTTAAAAGAGATTACATTTCTTGTGCCAATCAAACCCTTTACTTTGAGCTGATTAGAACAGAGCATTTTCTGATGCAGCTTATGCACATTACAATCCATGCTCTGTTCAGTGCATCTCATTAACTTTTTGCATTGCATTCTAATTCAGGCTTTAGTGTGAATTTTATTGCATATGCCCCTAAATCTTACTTGACATGTGTGAGAGGAAAAATGTCCATAACTAAGCTTTACACTTTTGAGTTCAGGTAGTCTGTGCTTTAATTCATGATCGCTTAAGACACATTTCTAATGACAGTTATTATATATTCCATATCTTTCTTGGCAGTACATAGTTTTGTATTCCTTGATTGGTTGGCTTCATTTTAATGTGCAAGCTAGAAGGTAAGTAAAATCATAGCAAATGTGGATCTTTTCAGAGATTTCAGGGCTGTGCGTACTCTTTTTCAATGTGCTCTTACTGTGCCAGAAGTGGAAAGTTGATTGCTAGCATTTGAAAGTAACTCTAATCTTTTCTCATGAAAATACTACCGACACTTCTTATGACCAAGACAACCCAAATGATAACCAATGTGACTAATGTGTATAGATATTGTAAATAGTTAACTAGTCTACATAGTTTACCTTTTTAATCCAAGTTCAAAAACCCCTGTTACTTGTAAATGCATTGCAGTTCTCTGTATGTATATGTTTGTTTCATGTAAACCGCGCTGATGACAATAGTGCGGTATATAAGAGATGTTAAATAAATAAATAAATAGTATTGCGGTAACAGTTTGAAAGTAATGAAGCAAGGATCCTATGCCATAGTTTGGAGGTCAGTTTGAGATTAAGCTAAAAGTGTCAATAAGGGACATGTTTACTAAAGGGTGGTAGGGTTTTGCAGGTATAGTGCATAGAGGGTATAAATCAAAGTGTGGTGCATACAAAAGTTGTGTGCTACCTATTGTGGGTATGTGCAACATGGCTCCAGCAGATGCTGCACTGATTTGAACCCTAATGTGCATGGGTGACAATGTAGAGGCACTTAACGCCACCCATCGAGATGGCATTAAGTGCGCCCATGCTAACTGTAACATTAACAGAGAACGTGCGCACTTTGCCCCTACCCTGCCTATTCCCCTCCCTATTGTGTGCTAAGCAGATAGCGCAGAATTAACTCCATGCTCTCTGTTTAACATGCGTGCTGTTAGCATGGCCTATTAATGTGTGCTCAAGCATGCCTTAACAACTGATGCAGCTAAGTAAATATTCCAAGTGTCAAAATATCAATGTATTGTTATTGCCATAATGACACAAATCAAAATTAGTAATCACCCTGTAACCACAAACGACCAAGGTACTAAGATTTAGATAATGATTGGGGTTTTCATGGTAACAAGAATGAATATATCAGTATGCTTGTATATAATGATATGGTTTTTGCAATAGGAACTGGCAGTGTTCTAACTGTGTGCTATGCTGGTGATTATTAATTTCACTGTTGTCATGGTGTTATTACAATGCAAATTGTCTATGTCAACTATGCCCATTGTCTACTGCCTTGGGTGAATCTCTTTGAAGTGGTTAATGAATCCTAAGAAATATATCAATTAAACACGTGTCCATAGCAGTGCCGTATCACTATGAATAAAACTATGGCTGGTTGAGGGTTCTAAGGTTAGGAAATGATTATGAGGTTTATGGGGATTTATGGGGTGGGAAGTGTGGTGTTTGGGATTGTAGATGAACTGTCTTTACTCATTCAAATGGGGTCATGCATTGAGGCTGATGGCTGGTGTTGGAAGTACTCTTATTAGATGGCTGGGGCAGGATTTTGCTGTTCAGTGAGTGCGGAAGGACATTATTTCTGATGGAGTGACATCAATAGAGTTGTACATAACCACACCTATATTCAAAAGCTCTTGTACAGTTGGCAACAATGGCAACAGCAGAAGGGGGGTTTTTTCCTCTCCCAGCCAGCAAGGAACACACAAATTCTGGCCATTCAATTTCTGAATCTCAAAGGAGATGGGCTTAGGGAGTAATCCAGGCATGGAGTTTAAAGTTACATGGAGTGTGATGAAATGCAACCACTTACCATACAACTTACACTGTTAGGCTTAACTTTGTATGGATAACTTGTCAGCACCAAGTTATACATATATATTCAATACAGACGTGCAGTTGTTTGAAGCAACATAGGATATGTCATTGATATTTGCTATGTCTCATCAAAAATCAAGAATGCAAACCAGAGGACACTAGGATTTATGAGTAGAAGCAATCCAAACCTTTTATTAAAAAACAAAACAAAGAAAACATAGTTCTTAAAAATGGTGGTAATAAAATGTTTCCAGTCCATTCAATATTTCAGTCAATTTGCCTGACATGTTTTGGTAGAATTGCCTGTATCAGGGGCTAATTATTATTGATGGACTAATGTTTGTAGACAACCTGCACTCAGGAAACCTAAGGAGGTAATACAAAAAAACAAAAACATAAATGGAAATGAGAAATAAAAAAACCCCAAAAAACAAAAGGGATGAAAACATAAAAATAAGAGAGGAAAGTGATAAAAGAAAAATAATATCATCATCATCATCATCAAGAAAAAGGAAAAGGAAAGAGAAATAAACAGAAAGGAGGGAGGGGGAAGGAGGCAACCCATGTTAACTGTTAACACAGCAGATAGCACTTTCCAACTGTGCCACATTAAGAGCTAATGTGGCACCAATGCAGATAACGCAGTGACTTCCTGTGCTACCTGCAGATCGCACATGAGCTGCACATGTGGGTGGGGCAAAGACAGAGAGTGGGCATATCTGCACTGCTTGGTTAAGGTTAGTGTCAATAGCCTTAAAGCACGGCATACTTTGCAGACAGCAAGGGTTCAGCTAGCACCAGGGGCGGCCCAAGGGGGATGCGGGGCCATGTGCAGAGACTCGGTGCGGGGCCTCATTTGCATAAGTGGCCTAATTTGCATAAATATTTGCATAATGTTACCATACACTAACTTTTAGTAAACATGCCTCTTAATGAGTGTATGGATAAAGAAAGACTAAAAGATTTCTACATTACTATAATCCAGTGCCAACCGTCAGGCACATTAGGAACTACTACAAACACTGCCCATTTAGAACCCATTCTAAATCCTGAATCTCGTATGTCTCCCACATATATAACCAACAGACTTAGAGAAACATTCACACATACATATTTTGTTGGAACTCACACTTTGAAGGACAATCCTTCTCGTGGCGTGCTGTTCCCTTTTATTCTTTATATAGGGACGCAACCCTAACATGCGTTCAAAGGGGATATCTATCCCTCAACATCAACCAGTTAACATTCTTTCATTCAGGAAAAACCCTCTTAGAAGCCACTTATCTGAATGGAGACTTTCCACAGTTCATAGGCAATGCGGCGTCTTCCCCAGCTCATAGATAGACTCTATTCAAGTAGCAACCATACGAGAGTCTGAAAATGACAGAAAATGAGGGGAGACTCTCGTATGGTTGCTACTTGAATAAGTCTCAGAAGTCATAACGGATGACCTTCCCTGTTGGTTACATTGATTTGGAGGTGTTTTACCCGGTATCGGTGGCTGATAAAGGGACTTCTCCATTTACCATCAGGAGTGGACGTTGAGTCTATCTATGAGCTGGGGAAGACGCCGAGTTGCCTATGAACTGTGGAAAGTCTCCGTTCAGATAAGTGGCTTCTAAGAGGGTTTTTCCTGAATGAAAGAATGTTAACTGGTTGATGTTGAGGGGTAGATATCCCCTTTGAACGCATGCTAGGGTTTGCGTCCCTATATAAAGAATAAAAGGGAACAGCATGCCACAAGAAGGATTGTCCTTCAAGGTGTGAGTTCCAATAAAAATATGTATGTGTGAATGTTTCTCTAAGTCTGTTGGTCATTTAGAACCCATAGCAAACCCGTCGTATCATAACAACACTACCAGGACTCACAAAGCACCAGACCCTACCTATCAAAAGACAACACTGCAAATATTAAACCAATACATTTCAGAGAATAACAATACATGACCTACTGGGGAAAGAGAACAAGTGGCAATGTCAAATAGGAATTACATAAACAGAATACCTCAGCTTAGTTACACATGCAGAATATAGACCATCACCAAACAAGAAATCACAATTTAGAAATAGGAAGATAATAATTAAAATGGGAACCCCAAAAGCCAACTTAGAATGTACAGCAACACTGTAGAAATACAACTATAAATTAATTTCCTCTTGTACTAAACAAAGCATAGACGTTAATGATGCACATTTCCCAGAGCTGACATATTCCAGTTAATAAATTCAAAATAAAGAGATATTTTTCTTCCTTTTGTGCATTTTTTTTTCAGTTGCAATTGCTCCAGCTACTATCTTCTGGTTTCTTCGTGTCTTCTGTTAACTCTCCATCATCTGCTGTCCATCTGTCCTTTCTTCTAGTTTTTTTTCCCTTCTCTCTCTACATCTGCTTTAACATACTAATCTTTCTCCTTTTGCTCTTTCCTCATTCCTATTTCATCCACTCAAATTTTACCCTCCATCCTCAATCCCCACATACTCTCCTAATACCCGGCCAATTGTAGATTTTTCTTCCCTCCCACACAAAATATTTTTCCCCGTTCCATTTCACTCTCCCAGCCCCATCCCATTCTAATCCTCCCCCAAAATCAGCTCCCTTCTAGTTCCAGCCCCACCCAGCATCCACTCCCTTCTAGTCCCCGCATCAGCCCATTTCCAGTCCTAGCCCCCCATCAGCCCATTTCCAGTCCTAGCTCCCCTATCCATTTCCAGTCCTATCTGAGTCCCTCCATCAGCTCTGTTCCAATCCCAGCCCCCCATCAGCCCATTTCTAGTCCTTTTCTAGCCCCATCATCAGCCCATGTCAAATCCTAGCTCCCCTCCACTCAGCCCATTTCAATCCAAGCCACCTATGAGCCTACTTCCAGTTCTAGCCCCTCCATGAGTCCATTTCAATGCAAGCCCCCCCACCACAGCCCATTTCCAATCTTAGCTCCCACCAACAGCCCATTTTCAGTCCTATCCTAGCCCCTCCATCAGCCCATTTCCTGTCCTAGCTCCCCCCCCACTCAGCCCATTTCCAGTCCTAGCTCCCTCCTCTCACGGCCCATTTCAATTCCAAGCCCCCTCCCCATCAGCTATTTGCAGATCAAGTCCCCCTTCCACTCAGCCCATTTCCATTCCAAGGCCCCCTCCCCATCAGCTATTTGCAGTTCAAACCTCCCCTTCCACTCAGCCCATTTCCAGTCCTAGCAACCCCCCCAACCCATTACCAGCCCTAACCCCCCATCAGCCCATAGCACATTACCAGTCCTAACTCCATCAGCCCACCTCATGTCCTAACCCCCCCATCAGCCCATTTCCAGTGCTAGCCCCCCCCATAGCCCATTACCAGTCCTAACCCCCCCATCAGCCCACAGCACATTACCAGTCCTAACCCCATCAGCCCACCTCAAGTCCTAACCCCCCATCAGCCCATTTCCAGTGCTAGCCCCACCCCCATAGCCCATTACCAGTCCTAACCCCCCCATCAGCCCACAGCACATTACCAGTCCTAACCCCATCAGCACCCCTCAAGTCCTAACCCCCCCTCAGCCCATTTCCAGTCCCAACCCCCCCATCAGTCCACAGCACATTACCAGTCCTATCCCCCATCAGCGCATAGCACATTACCAGTCCTAACACCATCAGCCCACCTCAAGTCCTAACCCCCCATCAGCCCATTTCCAGTCCTAGCCCCCCCATAGCCCATTACCAGTCCTAACCCCCCCCATAAGCCCACAGCACATTACCAGTCCTACCCCCTTCAGCCCATCTCAATTCCTAACCCCCCCATCAGCCCTTTTCCAGTCATAACCCCCCCATCAGCCCACAGCACATCACAGTCCTAACCACATCAGCCCTCCTCAAGTCCTACTCCCCCCCATCAGCCCACATCAAGTCCTACTCCCCCCCCCACAGCCCACATCAAGTCCTACTCCCCCCCCCCAGCCCACATCAAGTCCTACTCCCCCCCCCCCGGGAAAATTAAAACTTAAAAAAAAAGCTGGCTGCTGCCGCTGCCGCAGCAGTAGCAGCAATATTGCATGTCCCGCGGGGGCCCCCCCCCCCTGCCCGGCAGATCCCTTCCTGCTTGCCTGCCTGCTTCAGTCAGTTCTTCTCTGCTTTGGCTTAGAACCGCGAAGGGAGAGCTTCTCCCTCGTGACTCTGTTAAGCCCGCTGGGGCTTATGAGAAATTTCCCATCTGCCCCGGCGAGCTTAACAGAGTCGTGAGGGAGAAGCTCTCCCTTCGCGGCTCTGAAAGCCGAAGCGGAGAAGAACTGACTGAAGCAGGCAGGCAAGCAGGAAGGGATCTGCCGGGCAGGGGGGGGGGGCCCGCGGGACATGCGATATTGCTGCTTACGCCGCGGCAGCGGCAGCAGCCAGCTTTTTTTTTTTTTAAATTCTATTTTTAAAGCGGAATGTTCTTTACGCAGGGCCCCCTGTAACGCGGGGCCCTGTGCAAAAAACATTCTCACTCAATGGACGGTGCCGGCCCTGGCTAGCACCACCCCAGTGAAGGGCATTAGCTGCATCCTGGCTGCTCTCCAACCATGCTCTCTGCATTTTTAGTGTGGTATTTGCTGGGAGAATGTTGTGCATGCTCCCTAGTAGATACTGCCTGACCTTTGCACTGTTTGGCACTCTGTGACACTATTTGCACTAACAGGCTGCATTAGCTGCAAAAGCCAAACATGGTTTAGTGCCATGCCCCTTAGACTGTGAATGACGAGAAGTGATCCAAAAAGCATTTTACCTTAAAGCACATCACACACCACTTGCTGATGCCCCATAGTCATACAAAAGCTAAAAGAACTGCCAGGTATCTTTGTAAGACCATAAGCGATAGACAAAAAGTTACATTAAAAAATAAAAGTACAAATAGCAATAGATTGTAAAGTGCTATCTAATAATAGCCTCAGTTGTGCAGTAGTAAAATGTCAATATCTGAAATGAACAATAGAAATAAAAGTAAAGAGCAAACCTTGAAAGGAAGTATCCTGCTATATGATACCAAGCTCTAAGACAAGAACACTCACAAAGGGGTATGTTTACTAAACTGCGCTAATGTCATTCGCGGTAAGTTCCACGGTAAAGTAGTGATGCCCCTATAAAGGCATGGGAGTTGCATCATTACAGCAAGCTGACAACTAACGGGCATTAAAAGACGCCTTAGACTAACGAGCGTTAAAAGCCGCCTTGCAAGGCGCCTTATAAGGCGCCCTGTAAGGTGCCTAGTAAGGTGCCCTGTAAGGTGCCTTATAAGGTGCCTAGTAAGGTGCCGTATAAGGTGTCATATAAGGTGCCATGTAAGGTGCCTTATAAGGTGCCATGTAAGGTGCCATGTAAGGTGCCTAGTAAGGTGCCATGTAAGGTGCCTTGTAAGGTACCTAGTAAGGTGCCCTGTAAGGTGCCTCATAAGGCGCCCTATAGGGCCTCCTAGGCTAAGCGCCATATTAGGCACCCTTGGACAAGGCACCGCAGAAGGCACCCTGGGCTATGGAACCATAGGTTAAGGTGGCCTAAGAAGGTTATGGTGTCCTAGGTTACTGTGCCCTAGGGACTGCAAGGTGCCTCAGGATGACATGCATGACCTGTGCGGAACAGAGACAGATGTAGCCCTAACAGTAGATAGAGCACTCAGGAAAGGCAATGAACAGGTGAGTGAAGGAGGGAGAAGTGGGAGCCGCTGGACCTGCCATATCTGCGGGCATCCCATGTGCCTTCCAGTACAGATGACAAACATGGTGGGGCAGCTGTAACACAGCACAGGATGTTGGCAATGTAAAGTACCAGAAAAACAGTTGGTGGCAGACAATGGGAATACATGTCCCCCAGCGGAGGCAGAGGTGGCAGGATAGTTACAATGATGGGTGGACAGAGGAGTGGTGGTGCCATGCAGATCAGGCACAGGCAAAGCAAGCATGAAGAGGCACAATGCAGGAAAGGATATGACATGGAGTGGCAGCCTGCACTGGCAGACAGGACTCTACACAGCTGACAGACGCAGATAGACGGACCGAGGGAATGTTGGCAATTGTGGCGAGGGTATTATGGGCTGGAAGCACAGATCTGCAAAAAGATGACCTCTACAGGCATGCACACTATACGAGTAGGAAAGGCATGAGAGGGGGGAACAATGAGGAACTGAACCCATGATCACTGCCAAGAATGGCATTGTATTAACCAGTAGGCTATACCCCCATAGTGTATGTCCCAGCAATGTCTGGGTACAGAAGGACTGCAGGTCACCGCACAAATTGTCTGCTCTGAGTGCCAGGATAGGGTAACCCCACTAGTACCCATGATGCAATGCACATGCTGAATAGCTGTCTACAGCTGATCACCAAATGGGGTATGCACCTCTCCGGTCCCCCAGCTTGGAACGATGAACTGACAGTGCGTGATACTGGCACGGAGTAGCTACAGATCATGCCATTGTGCAGGTTCTGTGTTCACCCTGAGCAATAGGATGGGTGCCCAGCACTAGGTCCGCAGTACATGTGCTACTAGAGATAGGTCCTGCTGTACATCCCCATCACTACCAGTGTGTGACCGGTGTTCCGTGCAGTGCAGCCAAAGGTAGTTTGGTGTCCATCTGTATCCTGTAGTCACATGTAGCCCTGTGGGACCAGACACCAGCCAGATTAGTGTGTACCCTGTGTGAGGGTCTGGCTGACATGAGCAACAGTTATCAGGGCAGAGGATTTCCTAGAATTGCATGAGGAGTGTGCAACAGTGGCTGTATAGGTCACAGTAGTATACACTACATCACCCTTTTGTAGGTAAAGAACAGTGCCCCCGCCCCAGGGAAGCAACCGCCATCTTATTTGTACAAGACAGCCCTCCAGGTTTGGTGGGCCAGAGCCAGAGCCATACCTATGACTGGGACTAGGACAGTGGCAGACCAGTAGCAATGCTTGGGTTAGGTCTGGAAACTCCAAGTGCCTCCCACCACTGTCTGCCAGTTACCCACAGACAGCACAGTCAGACTGTACCTTAAAGGTGTTCCGACTATGCACAGTCTAACTGCAGACAGTCCACCAGGAACTATGTGCAGCAAGCAGGTAGCTCAGTGATTAAGACCCCAGCACTGGAGAACAGAAATATAACACTAGAAACAAATAACATAGAGCACTATGTGGGAACCTAGACCTGCCATGGTCACTACTCGTTCAGAGTGAGTGCCCTCCCAGCATGCCATACTGTGGCCACCCTGTCCATGCAGGTGGTGGTCAGACATTACAGTGTCCTAGCCATTGCCCCACACCCTGTGAGGATGCATCCTGGACAATCTGCCCTGTCCGGGCCATACCCATAATACCTTGCTCCTTATTATGCTTCTAATCAGGCTAACGCTGGTAACAGTGGGACATTTTGGGCCCAGTGAAGTGTGGGCAGCACAGAACAATGGATAGACATACAAACATGCTCACTCCTTTTGCAGCATTATACAAAGATAGGGGTGATTGGCAGCCCTGCCTGCCACCCTAGTCCTGAGCACAGTGCCAACATTGCTAAACTGTGCAGGGGGTAGTAGTAGTGCTCTGGTGATAACATCATCCCACTGCTGGGCCAACAGCCTGCCACTCCATGCATCATTGGATTGTGGAGCCTGTGTGAGTGGGTGTTTGCACCCCTGTTTGCCTCTGCTTTGGGCTTTGCACATGTTGCTGTTGTATCTGCATTGTAGGGTAAAATATAGGGACATGCTCTGCTGGAACCACAGCTGGGACTTGAACCTGTGATCCTCTGCTCCTGGACACACTGGCTGGGTGTACTGCACCACACTGATGCCATAGATGCATGGTAGTCCCTGGGGCTACCTGCACTTTTCCTCAGCCAGACCTTTTATGTTGCACTGCACACCACGTACTGCTGAAGAGCATGGCCTAGGTCCACTGCAGGGAGGTGGCACTGCCCTCTCCAGTACAGGCACACGCCCCCCTGCCAAGCTGACATGGCCATTTGCTGTCGGTGCTGGTAGTGCGCAGTCCCAGGCCATCCACTGTGTAGGTAGGCGCCTAGGGAGCGGGTTCCGGGGTGGGGGGGCATACATGGACATCCTCACATCCCCCCATCACTGCCTACTACTATTATGTCCCCTCCACATGGGGGCTGGATGGCTGGGGGGATGTCAGGTCTGTGCCCTAGCGACTATTGGCTAGGGTGGACCAGGTAGATATTGGTGGATTGTGTTTGGCCTTGGTTAACTGCTGTCTTGCTGATCTCCGGTGTCTATGTTCCTATGTGCCACCTAGGTGCCCGCCTGGTCCACCCTGTGCCTCATCTGCCCATGCTACATGTCCCGCCTGCAGCCCCCTATGCCCCATTTGCACCATCTCCATAGTGGCCATTCATACTATGGCACTATCGTATTGCTGTACATGGATCACTACTATCACAGTTTTTGGGCTCCCTGCCAGGGCTGTACATTGCTGACACAAAAATGTTTTCTCTCTCCTGCATATGTGCATCTAACGGCAGGTTTTCAATCGCGTTAGGATTCAGCTCTTCAGATCAGTGCGTTAGTGTGAATGGAGCCTCTACCCGCCCACACTCCGCCCATTGACTCCTTCTCTCCACCCTCTCTCCACCTTCTGCGGTGTTTACCGTGCCGCAGAACGTGAACGATCGTTAAGTAACGTTAACACGCGTTAACGTCTCATAACATGCGTTAACATTACTTAACGATCGTTAACGTTACATAACACACGTTATGTAACGTTTCTGCAGTTTAGTAAACATACCCCAAAGTCTGTCAAAAGCGTAATCAAAACAAGGGGCCCCTCTTACTAACACTCAGCTCGAGCTGCATGGCTCATTTTATTCCTATGGCCTCTGTGGGGCCCAAGGTGTAAATTCCAATGCTAAAAATGCTATTATTTCTAAATGGTAATCTAACCATCTTAAAATAGAGTTTAGTAAGCAAACTGACAGGTACTTGTGACCTGGATTTGTCACTGTTGCAAACAGGATCCTGGCTTCATGGACCTTTGATCTAACCCAGTATGACTTAACATTCACTTTAAAAATGAATATAAACCAAAACTTACATGTTTACTTAACACCCGTACTACAAAATACTTTGATTACAGCATGAAGGAAACAAGCCATGGCAGGGCTGTTTAAGACACTGCTGCTATGTTACAGCTGAGCACTATAGACTTTTGAATTTCAAAGACGTAAAAAAGTTTTTAAAAACAAATATTTTTTAAAAAGTGTTCTTTTTTTTTTTTTAAAGGAGGGACATATCAATCATATACCGAACAACAAAGAGGTGGAAAAGATAAAGGAATAAAAATATAATTAAATTAAAACATGATAAATACAGAAACTTAATAAGAAAATAAGTTGGGAAAGCAAGATCACTAGGTGCAATACTAGCTTCTCTGGTTGTCAGGACAAGCAAAAAGCAGGTGCAGGAAAAATAATATGGTTTAGAAACGTTATTAAAAAGACAGCCTCAACATGTTTTGGCCGTATGGTCTTCTTCAAGGGGTGCAAGGCTCAGAAACAAGAAACAAAAATAGCATGCAATAAATAAATAAATAAAATATAAATAATATACTCTTAATAAATAAATAAAGTTAAAAATGCTGAGTACAGGGGAGTGTGTGAGAAGGAGTCCTGCCCGATCTGTGCTCCGCATGTTGAGTGGTCTCTCCAGGCACCTGTAGGGCTTGCATCCGTGTGGCGCCTTGCCCCAACGTCATCTTCGGGGCTTAAGAGCTGTTCTGCTCCGCGGTCATGCGGTAGCAGTCGCGCTTTGAAGGGGTGCGATTTAAAGGGACATGGTATGCTCCTTATGCGCTCCTTTGGCGCTAAAGGTGATCTAGAGGTGGTATCCTTGGTATGGTAAAATGTAGAAAACGTTGTCGTAATGTAAGTACTGTGAATCCCTCTAAAGTTGTAAACCGTTGGACTCATGGATAAGCATGTTGTATCTGTGAATGCAGTAGAATGGGATTCTATTGTTGCCTCCAAGTCTTCTCCCCTCTTAGATAGTTCCTCTGTGGGGTTTTTAAACTCTGTCCTGCTTACTGAATTGGATTGCATCGACCCAGTGACATCTTCTCCTATGGTGGAGGAACAAGCACGGAATGGGGATGTTGTATCGCCTTTTGTTCTGTCGGAGGGTGACAGTGATCCTGTGGTAGTTCCTTTGCCACAGGTTCTCCAGCTACCGGTGGACTTTGTCAAGGTGCACTCGGAAGGTATACCTGGTACTGCGGATACTCAAAAGGTTTTGCTTGCTGATGTGTGGTCTGTCCTCTCATGAATAGAGGCTTCCATTACCTCACTAGCTTCTGTGGCTTCTCAATTCTCTGAATTTTCAAAAGGCTCAGTAGCTAAGATGGCTCAGCATGATTCTCAAATAGCAGTTTTGGATACTAAATGTCAGAAATTGGAAAATCAATGTGTTCCTTTACAAAAATCCTCTCTGTCTTTTATTAAGGATAGCATTACCTTGCATACCCAGCAAGAATTATTGGAAAATTCTTTAAGGGCAACGAATATCAGATGTTTAAATTTTCTTTATACCCGTTTACTATTGCCTCAGATATTGTTTGATAAATATTTAATTGAAGTTTTGGGGTATGATACTAAAGCTAAACCGGTTATTAATAAGCTTTATTATTTGCCTGTGATTGGGGCACCCCCTGGTGGTGTTTCCCCAGGAGTTGCTCCCAAAACTTTATTAGATTCATTGGATGTTTCTGAGTTTATAGAATCTTCTCATGATATAATTTCCTCTCGTGCTACTCTTCTTGTATCTTTCGTTTCTGAGGCTGATAAAAACTCTGTTATGCATTTGTTTTTTGCAAATAAGACTGATGAATTTTGTGGGGGAAGGTAAATATTTTTCCTGATGTCTGTAGGCAAACGTAGCTCAGGCGTAGGGCTTTTTTGTCTTTAAAGCCTCGTGACCCAGGAGCTTCTGGGTCGCCAGGAGTCAGGACTGACTCGAAGGCACACATTGCATTGCATTTTTTGTCTTAGCTCTTGGTGCATCCTTTTTCCTTAAATTTCCTTGTAAATGTGTGGTTACATTAGGCGGCACCAAGTATGTTTTCTCCGAGACTTTCTTATTTAGAATCATTTATTATAAATCAGGTTCCTTCGACGTAGTATGTACAAGAAGGGGTATGTTTACTAAATTGCGTTAGTTTGATTTGTGTTAGGAGCCGCGGTAGAGCCAGAAATCCCAAATAAGGACATGGGCGGTACATCGTTACCGATAATGCGCGTTACAGAAATTAACGAGCGTTAGAGGGCGCCGTGGCGCATTACCGCGCGTTAAACTTAAGAAGGCGCACAGACACAAAGCACTGAAACAGAGCTGTAGCACAATGGTTACTGCACTAACTGATGATACAGGTGTCATGGGTTTGATTCCCCAGTGTGCCTAATGCATAAGGCTGGCTGAAGCATCACCCTGTACATTTAAGTAGTGAATGAGGAGGCATTTTATGTTTAATGCCCCATAAGGCACTCCATAGGCTACATTATAAAGTGCACTGTCCGCTGAGGCACCCCATAATGTCCCCTATAGAACACCCTATAAGGCACCTTATGAGGCATGGGGCGCCTTATGAGGCACTGTAAGGTTACAGTACGCTGAGGGGTTGTCGCTGGCAGCACTAATGTACACTAAAAATAGACAATGCTGCAGACAGCCCTATAAAATAACCCCATGGTGGGTTTGAACCCATGACCACTGGCCCCACAGGGGGTGAAGGAACCACTGGGCTACAGCCCCATAGCTGCTAGCAACCCCCTGGCTGCCTACTGAAGTGTGTCAGGCCACCACCCAAAACGCCCGCTGTGTTGGCCAGGATCTGGGTCAATGCACCCATACCCATGGTGCACTGCACAAGCAGATCAGCTGTGTACAGGTGGTAATATGTTGAGGTGTGCCCTCCCCCCATCACCTAGGACTGGTGGGGTGTCCTGACCATGTGCAGCCCCACAGCACCTCGGCATGGTAGGGGGAACAGACCGTGTGTGGCACTGCCACAGAGTAGCCACAGTCAGTCACATTGTGCGGGTACTGTGCCCACCCTGAGGTTGAGGTGGTGCGCCCAGCACCAGGTCCACAGCACCTTTCATAGCTGAAATACGCCATGCTGTAAGTCCTCATCAGTGTGTGATAGATAGTTCCATTAGACACACCTAGGATGCATCTGTGTCCCTCTGTGTGTCTCGGTCATGTCTAGTCCCTATGGGCGATGAAGCACCCAGAACAGTGCATATCCAGTGTTGGTGCCATGGTTACCTGCTGTAGGTGAAGGGGGGTGGTTGGGCCCATAGGCAGATTATGTACCACCACACAACCCACGATCTGGGGCTCAGGGTGGGAAACAGCATCACCCACCAATAGATCCACAGTCTACCACCCTGCAATGGTAGCAGTAGAGGGGACCATCAACCCCAGTCATGCTGGGGAACAGATAGAATGCTTCACATCCATAATGCAATGGCAGACAGACAGCAGGCCTGGAAAAGCTCAGCTGCCCCCCACCATTATCTGATATTCTCCAACAGCAAGCCTCCAGCCACTGCACCCTGCAAGGTGTTCCAGCAAGACACATACTAGCTGCAGACAGTCCACCAGCTAGTCCATAGTGCATGGTCCTGGGGGAGATGCATGCATCCAGAACAGAGATGTCAGCATACACACAACACAGATAAGTCAGTGATTGGGCCCCAATAAAGAACCCATAAATATCACATGAGAGAAATGCCATATAGCACTATGGGGGAACCTAGCCATGCAATGGTCACTGCTCAGTCAGGGTGAGAGTGACCTCCCAGCAGGACATGCTATGGCCACCGTGTCCGTGCAGGTGGTGGCCAGGCACTACAATGTCCGAGCCATTGCCCTATGCTGTGTGCAGATGCATCCAGGTCAGGCCACCCTATCCAGGCTATTCCCACAGTACCTTGCTCCTCATTATGCACATTGGCAGGCCAATACTGGCAACAGTGCTAGCAGTGAGGGCTGTGGAGGGTGTTGGCCGCCACCACACACTGGATAGACAGACACACTCTCCCCACACCTATGCCAGCATTGTGCAACTATAGAGGTGTTGGGCAGACCAGGCCACCACACCAGTCCTGGGCACAGTACAGGCATGGCTATGGTACGCAATACTGTAGGAGTCACTCCCCAGATTGGTAAACACTGTCAGACACAAGACCTGTAGCACACTCCACAGACATCAGAAAGGTTGCTATGATGCAGCTCACTCAGAAAATTGTACTTAACCTAGGAATTGCTATCTGCCAGTAATCATAGCAACCTTTTGATAGATGTGTACCATATTCCCAGGTTTAGGGTGGCATTACTAAGGTATGCAAGAGCTAGTATTGGGAGATGCACGCAGAGCCCAAAGTCCTGCCTCTCCAGGAGGCTTTGGATAATGGGTCTGTGGGTGCGGGTGTGTCTGCCCCTGTTGGCTGCTGCTTTACGGCAGAGGTTCCCAACTCCAGTCCTGCAGTGCCAAACACTGTTCGGGTTTTCATGCTGTCCCTCATGAATATGCATGAGATACATCTGCATACCATGGGGGTGTCGCATAGATATGCAGCACAGGCATCGTTATCAGAAGCAGCATGGAACCGGAATGGTGTTTGGCCCTCCAGGACTGCATTTGGGAGACTGCTCTAGGTAATGTGCATGTATATGGTGTCCGTGCTCTGTAGGGTAAAATGTGGGTGTCTTGGGCATGTTTACGTCATCTGCAATAAAGGTGCTGTCTGTATTAGCACGTTGTAGTAGTGGGTAAAATATGGGGACTGGGTTGGCGGGAACCACAGCTGGGACTTGAACCTGTGACCCTCTGCTTCTGAATACACTGGTTTTGTGCATTGCACCACCTTGTTATCACAGAGTCAGTATATTCCTTGGTGATACCATGACTGTTCATCAGACAGGGCCCATCTGTTGCAGTACACGGCACCCACCTACAAAGGGCTAGGTCACGATCTGCTCTGGGCAGCTGCCACTGCCCCCTCCACCACCAGTATCCCTCAGCCACCTTGCTGACATGCCCTTCTGCTGGTGGTGCTGGTGCTGCGCAATCTCAGGCCATCCAGTGTGTAGGTAGGCGGCTGCCTATGGTGCGGTTTCTGGGGTAGGGGTGCCTGCATAGGTGTCCACGCTTCCCCCCAGCACCGCCTGCCAATATTCCGTGCCCTTGGGGGTAGCTGCTGGGTACTATCCCATGTGACACTGTGGGAAACACAGTCGTGCCCATGTTGGGCCTTCATCAGTTGCTGTTTGGCTGCTCTGCTGCTTCAGCATTCATATGGGCCACCTAGGCATCGCCCTAGTCCGCACTGTGGCCCAGCTGCACCACAGCATGTGCCGCCTGCGGCCCTCTGTATCCCCTGCTCTGGCATCTGTCCAGTTGCCGTTCCGTCATGCCTGCCCTGATGTTGCCGCCATAGGAACCGTGCATGCCATAGGAACCGTGTCCGATGGTGGGAAAACCCTGAGCAGCGCTATTTCACTGTGGGCTCATTCACCTTGTATGGGGACGGATTATAGACTCTTCCACGATTTATATCTGTTCTATGGAGCTTACTCGGGGGGGGGGAGGGGTTGATATTTCTCATTGATACCACTATTGGCCAGCTTGGTTATGATTTTTTTCCAGGTTTTTGGGGTCATTTTCAGTGTTTATGTGCCATTTTGTTCTGTGCACATGTATCACACTTATCACTTTTTAGGTTTCCCTGCCTGGGCTGTACATTGCTGACACTGAAATGGTTTCTCTCCCCTGTAATGTGCATTTAACGGCAGGTTTTCATTCGCGTTGGAATTGAGCTCTTCAGATCAGCGCGTTAGTGTGAAGGGAGACTCTCCCCTCCCACTCTCCGCCCATTGACCCTTTCTCTCCGCCCTCTCTCCGCCTTCTGCGGTGTTTTACCGTGCCGCGGGGGTTTACGATCGTTAACTACGGTTAACACGTGTAATGTAACGTTAACGATCGTTCGCACGTCATAACGTGCGTTATGACGCACGAATGATCGTTAACGTTACATTATGCGCGTTATGTACCGTTACCGCAGTTTAGTAAACATACCCCTAAGTGTTATTTTCAGTAAAGCAAATAATTAGAGTTTTGTATAATGTTTTTTGGGCAATAGCTCCTTCTCATCCTGATTTCTAATCTACATTGTGTATTTTGTGCTTTATTTTTTTCACTTTTGGTAATGGCCGCTTCTCTGGGTGTGGACTATGTTATTTTCTGTATTTTCTTTACAATGTAAAATTCCTTTTTTTTTTCTTTGAAATTATTAATAAAAAGAATAAAGTTAAAAATGCTGAGTACAAATAAGCATCTACATCACAATGACCTTGAATAAAAAAGTGATTTATAAGACAAAAGATAAAAGTGTTAAACAAGTACATAAAAGAAAAAAACATCCATAAAATCAAATGGCATTAATCCAAAGGCCTATATATGTGAGCGCCAGTGAGGAATGAGGGCAGGGATTACCCTACTTCTGGCAACACACAGAAAAGCGTTGTACTGCCAAGGTATTCTCCGCATGAGCTTTATTAGAGTGAAGAGGGAACCATGAAATAAATAGCAACTCCTAATGATTTGGAAATCAGATATCTGGGAGAAAAAGCATACATGTGTCAAAGTGTTATTAGAACTAAATGCCTATTTACGAGTGCACAAGTGACACAGGAAGAGGACATTTTTAAAGGCAAGAGTACCTGTTTCTAAACACAGCTAGAAAAATGCTAAATTCCAAACACTTCTTGCAGACAGTATAGCGTGCCTGTAAGCCCCATAAAATAACTTGCCTTGTAACTGTGCATGTAGCCCCAAAATGCCATGCATTGAAAAGTCTCTGTAGCGGAACTGCAGTCCTTTTAAACAGAAAAAGTTTTCATGCCAAAATGGGGGTCATAGTGTACCCACAGACTAAGGGACTTGGTTTACTAAGCAGTGGCCCCATTGAATTCAATGGGGCCGCTGTTTATCTGTTGGAAGCTGCTACTACTGCTTAGTAAACAAGCTTCTAAGTGTAAATAAACTGCCTGTGTTGAAATATACTTGAATTCTGTATTGGAATATGCTCAACCAATACTTTCTGTCTTAATAAATGCATGTCATAAAAATAAAGGGCATGTTTACTAAACTGCGGTAATGTCATTTGCGTTAGGTTCTGCGGTAAAGGTACAGATGCCCATATACAGGCATGGGCGGGGCATCATTATGGCAAGCCATGTCAGGTAACGCGCGTTATAAGGCGCGTTATAAGGCACCTTATTAGGCACAGTACAAGGCACGTGCCTTAACGTGCCTTGTACTGCGCCTAATAAGGTGCCTTGTAACGTGCCTTATAATGTGCCTTGTACTGTGCCCAATAAAGTGCCTTGTAACGTGCCTTGTACTGTGCCTAATTAGGAGCCTTATAAGGATTGCTGGCAACTGTGGTGAGGGTACTATGGGCTGGCAACATGGATCTGCAAAGATATGACTGTCACAGGCAAGCAAAATATCTGCCTTGGTCAGGAGGGAGCAATGAGGAATTAAACCCATGACCTCCACCTAGAACGTCAGTATACTAACCAGTAGGCTATACCTCTATAGCCTATTGCATAGCAATGGCTGAGTACAGAAGGACTGCAGGTCACTGCACAAACCATCTGCTCTGTGTGCCAGGATAGGGTAACCCCACCAGCACCCATGATGCATTGCACATGCATAACCGTGGCCTACAGCTGACCACCAAATAGGGTCTGCACCTCTCTGGTACTGCAACGTGGTAGACAGACTGACAGTGTGTGATACTGGTACAGAGTAGCTACAGACCATGCCATTGTGCAGGTTCTGTGTTCACCTTGAGGGATAGGATGGGCGCCCAGCACTGGGTCCACAGTCCATGTGGTGCCAGAGATAGGTTTTGCTGCACAGCTCCAGCACTACCAGTGTGTGATGGGTGTTCCCAGCAGTGCAACCAAGGGTACATCTGTTCCAGCTGTGTTCTTCTGTCACATATGGCCCTCTGGGACTGGACACCACCTAGATTAGTGTGTACCTGGTGTTAAGGTCTGGCTGCCATTGGTACCTGCTATCAGGGCAGTGGGGTTTCTAGACTTGCATGAGGACTATGTAGTAATGCCACTAAGGGTCTAAGTGATATGTGCTATATACCACGAGGAGGCCTTAATCACCTCGTTTGTAGAGGAGGGTGTGATGGGACAGGTGCTTGCACCCTGCAGAATGGCAATAGTACCAGCAACCACCGTCCAGTGCCATACCTGTGAGCATTACAGACCAGCAGGGATGCTTGGGGTAGGCAGGGGAAGGCTCAACTGCCCCATGCCACACTCTGCCATTCATCAACAGACAGCACAGTCAGACTGCATCTGCAGCATCCTACAAGGTTGTTCCCACCATGCACAGGCAAACTGCAGACAGCCCACAAACCAGTCCATAGTACATGCTCACAGTGGAACCCTGTGCACCCAGAGGTGGGATGCACAGCACAGACACTGAGCAGCTATCTCCATGATTGGGCCCCAAAACTGGAAACACACAGGTATCACTGGAAACAAATAATGTGTGGTACTATGTGGGAATATAGACATGCCATGGTCACTGTTCAGTCAGAGTCAGAGTGCCCCCCCCCCCCCCAGCGTGACATGCTGTGGCCACCCTGTCCATGCAGGTGGTGGTCGAGCACTACAGTGTCCCAGGCATTGCCCTCCACCCTGTGCAGATGCATCCTGGCCAATCTGCCCTGTCTGGGCCATACTCACAATACCTTGCTCCTCATTATGCACATTCTAAGAAGCAGTGTGAGCAATGTGGGCACAGTGAGGTGTTGGCAGACACAAAACAATGGAGAGATATATGCACACTCCCACACCTATCTCAGAATTGTGCAGAGATGGAGGTGGTTGACAACCCTACCCGCTGCACTGGTCCTGATGACAGTGCCAACATTGCTAATCTGTGCAGGGGGTAGTAGTAGTGCTCTGGTGATAACTGCAGCTCTGTGCTGGGGCCAACAGCCTGACACTCCATGAAGCTGTGGATAGTGGATCCCTTGAGAGTGGGTGTCCGTACCCCTGTGCACCACTGCATTGGGGTTTTCCCATGTTGTTGTTGTGGCTGCATTGTGGGCTAAAACTATGGGGAGATGCTCTGCAGGATCCACAGATGGACCTGAACCTCTGGCTCTTGGACATGCTGGCTGAGTGTACTGCACCACACTGTTGCCACAGTGACATAGTGGTCTCTGGGGCTACCCTTATGTTCCTCGGCCAGACCTCTTTTGTTGCACTGCACACCACGTACTGGTACAAGGCATGACCTAGTTCCACTGCAGGCGGGTGCCACTGCTCCCTCCAGCACAATCACCCACTGCCTCTGCCATGCTGCCATGACCTTATGCTGTCGGTGCCGGTGGTGCGTCATCCCAGGCCATCCAGGGGGCAGGTAGGCGGCTGCCTAAGGTGTGGGTTCTGGTGTAGGGGTGCCTACATAGATGTCCACACTTCCCCAGGCACTGCCTGTCAATGTTATGTGTCCCTTGGGGGTGCCTGCTGGGTAATGTCTCCTGGATGGGACACTGTGGGCCACAGACTCATGGGCATATCTGACCCTGGTCAGTTGCTGTCTTGCTGGTTTCCATTTTCTGCATTCCTATGTGACACCTCGGCAAGCGCCTAGTCCACCCTGTGCCCCAGTAGCCCCCACTGCATGTTCTGCCTGCAGCCCCCATGACACATTTGCGCCATCACCATAGTGGCCTTTCGTACCAGGGCACTATGCTGTTACTGCAAATGGAGCACTACTATCACCTTTCTTGGGCTCCCTGCCTATGCTGTACATTGCTGACACTGAAATAGTTTCTCTCTCTTGCAGATGTGCGCTAACACCAGGTTTTCAGTTGTGTTGTGCCCTTAATTTCTCCGCATTAGTGTGGAAGGGGCCTCTCCCTGCCCACTCCACGCCCATTGACCACTACATAGGATTATCCTTCATCAGATAATCCTTCATTGTATTTAGTTTCCCCTATTTCGCCAAGTTATACTTCCTGTTAAATGTAATGACCAGACATATGTAAACTGTCGGATGTTTTCTGTTCAATGTAAACCGCGCTGATGTCTAATAGTGCGGTATATAAGAATTGTTAATAAATAAATAAAATAAATAAATAAATACTCTCCACCCTCTCTCCACCCACTGTGGGACTTACCGTGGCCGGGAGCGTTAAGGCGCATTATGTAATGTTAAGGCGAGTAAACGTTGCGTTACATTACATTAACGTGCCTTAACGTTACATAACGCGCCTTAACGTAGCTGCTGCTACGTTACCGCAGTTTAGTAAACTTGTCCCTAAGTGTGCAGTAATGTTAGAACATGCAGATAACCTGACCCTCTCTCATGGAGAGATAAGGGCATATGGAGTTGTCAAATATGGAGCCGGGCCTAACTTGTTAAAAGTGTCAAGATATTTGGAAGAATGTATCTGTGGTCTCTGATTTAAAAGGAATGTGCAGACATACCAGAAAGGCACAAAAACATAATTAAAGCTAAAATAGACTAGGGAACATCATGTTTCAGTATCCCTAGGTACATAAAAACTCTTGTACCTATTTCATACATATGTGTTGCCCCTCTCGGCGATCAAAACAATCATGTGCCTGGTCCTACTTAATTGGGTTTAACGAGCTCTACATTCATGGATATGGAATCCAAAAGACAAATATGTCTAAAATAAACAAAAAGGATCCGTAAGCTACAGAGCAAAACCCATATGCTTAGTAAATAATAAATGAATGAATATTACTAAAAGACCATATTAATAGCAAAACAATACTATGACGTGATAAAGGTGAGAGAATTGAAAAAGCCCATATTGAGACACATGTTAAGATTGACTCCAAAGAGTGCTGGTTAATAAGTAAATAAATAAATAAATAGTGCTAAACGAAAAATAACAGTACTAAAATGTGATGAAAAACGAAAAGGTAAATAATCCTGTATGGAACGCACATCAAAACCATCTCAGAAAAATGTTGGTAGGACCCAAGGGCAAGAGCAAAAGTGAAATTGTTATCTACTAACACAGCACCAAACCATTGATACTACTAATCAAGGACAAGGTTATATGCATGGAAAATCTAAGGTTTGGTTGAAAAGGCATTCCAAGTAGCCTAAACGGAACTGATTAAAAAGCATAAAGAGTAACTGGGTACGGCGTACTAGTCACCTCTCGCCCAGCCTTCCCCCCCCCCTCACCCTTTCTTTACTTTTCCACATTATGCAATAAAAGACACAACCTCTGTTCTGGGATTAAATTGGTCACAGCTTTATTAACCTTTTAACAATAACTGAACAATATTTACAACCAACAACCTTAAACCCCCCCCCCGCAGATCAAGCCCTCACCAGCCATATCAGTAGCAAGGTGACACCGTCTCCACTTCCGCCGGGCCCAAGCCCCGGCTATTTTCTTATCCCTCCCTCTTCCACCTCACCATATTATTAGAAAAACCTGAGGGATTGTCCAGGTCGGGGGTACCCCACCCCCGCCCTAAGGATTGCCTCCGGCTCCAGACCCCGGAAACCTCTGGGATCCCACCCCCCCCAGCTGCAACACCCCGCACACAAGGTCCACCAAACCCCCGCAAGGGTGGGTGGGCGGGAGCAACCGTCGCCTCTGCCACCACTCTCCAGAGAACCGCACTGTGCTCTGCCCCGCCCACCTTGCCGAAGCCTCTACTCCATGATTGGCTCCCGCGTCGTCAACACGCCAGCGGGAGCCAATCATTTTAAACCTTGCCCTTCTGTCACCGATGGCTCACACGCAGCCGCCACACCGGGCGCACGCGACAGCCGCCCCCCTGGTTAAATCCGGCCGCGTGCACGAGGCTCCGCGGCCTTCCAGTTATGTCTAATGAGTGGGAGACTGAAAACCTAGCAAGAATTCCCATCCTAAAGGGCTGCAGTATCGAACTCCAGACTTCACTCCTCTCACCTTACTGCTAATTACACCTGGAATAAACTACCTGAGTCTGTACATCAGTCACCTTCTCTGACCCTTTTCAAATCCAGGCTGAAAACTTACCTCTTCACTGTCGCGTTCGGATGTTAACTCACCTGATCTCCTTTGTGTTTCCCCAAGATGTATCCTGTGTCTGTCTTGACTAAATTGTAAGCTCTAATCAGCACGGAGCATCTTTTACATGAATCTGTGCAGTACTGCATATGTCTTGTAGCACCATACAAATGGTCAGTAATAGTATTAGTAGTTGCTCATGCTAATTGTCTGAACGGTAGAAACTATTGCAGGAAAAGAAATCATAGGAAAATTAAAAAGGATCTTATTATGGTCACAAATAAGATGTAATAAAATGCAAAGCACGAATAACTCAATAAGTAAAAAACAATGGTAAAAAAGGTGGCGGTAAAAATGGCAAGGGGGTATGAGACTGGACTGTGGCAAATAAAACTACTACAAAAAGCAAATAAAACCACTAAAAAGCACTTTAACTATGTACAAATCATAAAAAAATATAAACAAAAATGGAACATAAGAATATATTAATAAATCAACAAAAAAGAGAGTATCTAACCAGTAAAAATGAATAAAAATAGTAAAGATAAAAGGCTAAAAAGAGCTAATCCATGCTGATCTTGTAAAATGGAGGGGGAAAGGGGAGGAGGGGGAAGGGGGGAAAGGGGGGAAGGGGAGAAGGTAGAAGGGGAAAGAAGAGGTTGGAAAGGGGAGGGGCAAGGAAGGGGAGGGGGAAGAGAGAGGGAAGGACAAGGGAGAGACAAAGGGGAGCAGGGGCCTTTGGTTTAATATCATTTAATTTTAGGAATTTTATTTATGTATTTATTTATTTGTGTGTTTTATATACCGTTATTTCAGGAATCATAGCTGTTTACATTGATAACAATGGATACAATAAACAATATAACAATATAACTGGTGGTGAACAATCAAAGAGTTACATAGTTATGAATATTTAACTTATTTACTATTAAGATAAAAGAGGGTGTTGTTCAGAGTGAAGGGTAGTTCTAGGGGAATGAGGGGAAGTTCAAGGGGATTGGCAGAGAGCTAGTGAGTAGATTGAGAGATTGAAGGTCTCGATGTAGAGGAAATTGTAGTTTATGTGGGGTCTTCATAGGTTGTGGTTTCATTATGACCAAAATGTTTAATGAAAAGGTGGGGTTTTAGATGAGAATGAAAAGATGATGTCTGGAATATTTCTGACAAATACTTCATGCTACTCTGATATTATCCTTGAAAGTGCAGTGTATCTTATTATGATTCAACTCCTATTAAACCATTAATTTATCTGATAGCGACTGTAAGGTCTCAGACTCTTTGGGCATTCAAAAGTCAAACTTCAATATAGCTTCTGAATAGCGCCCCACTTGCATCAATGACCTTTTTATCATAGTCGCTTATAATCAGTTGTTTAAAGTGAATTATTTAAAGTTCATATATACTGAAACAGTGCTTAGCTCTCGATGTAGTTCCCAACACCATCTACCACGCTTCTCCTGCTTTTCACCCGGATTCGGTTTCCTCAGGAGGTAACTTTGAAAGCACTGCAATTTAACCATAACCATGTTCATTATGTACACACTTTCTACTAGTTTATCAAATTCATATGTATCAATTTGCATTGAAAACCACATACCCTTGATTCAGCAATTTTTCATTCATGTATAGGCATTATCATCAAAATTCTCTGCATGAGCCTACCGGAGTTGAATCATAATAAGATACACTGCACTTTCAAGGATAATATCAGAGTAGCACGAAGTATTTGACAAAATATTGCTCTGAAAAAGGGACCGTTTAGATAGATTTGTGTGGTGCAATATTTCTGAGGCTAAGAGGTAAAGCATTCCAGAGTTTTGGAGAAATATACTCAAATGTTCTACTGCTTGTGCATTGTTTGGACTTCTGGAATTCAGTTGGTGTAGTTAGGGAGTTAATCGTATTCTCTCTTCTTTGCCGATCGTTGGATGCAGTTTTAACTAATTGGGAGAGAGCAGCAGGGGGTATTTTTCTAATGATCTTGAAAGTCATCATCAGTTTCCTTTTATGTGTTTGTTTGACACTTTAAACATTTGTCTTATGAATCAGTTTGTTAATCAAGGATCACTGAAATGTAGATGTAAATGAAGCATTTTTAACAAAACTTTATTTATTAAAAGTTTTTTAAATATAATTTATATTTTACTTATTTATTTATTTATTGCAAGTTATTTTTGTTTCTTGTTTTTGAGGCTTGCACCCACTGAAGAAGGCCACATAGCCAAAATGCATAGGGATTGTCTTTTCAATAAAGTTTCTAAACCACATTCTGTTTCCTGCACCTGCTTTTTGCTTGTCCTTCTGTGTGGGTGTTTTTCTGCTCTCTTTTGGATGTTCTCTGGTTGTCAGGCCATTGTTCTAGTATTGGGCTACTGCAATTTTTTTTCTCTGTGTTTTTTTTAATCGGCAGTAGTGCACATTAATCTTGGTATGTGCTATTTTTACATAGAGGGCCCAATTCCATCCTGCACGTAGATTCCCTCTGTGTATCCGGTCTGAACCGGACACACATAGAGGATCGCGATTCTAATCCACAAGGCACATCTAGCAATTCTGTCCAGCATGCACATGCAGGACTGCACTCGGCTAACTCAGTCAAGGCTCTTCAATGGAGCCGCGGTGCCATGGCGTCATGTTGCCATGGCACCGCGGCTCATTGAAGAGCCACGATGCTGGCTGCTGGAGAATAAAGTTAATTCCCTGCAACCTGACCCCCAATCTGGCCTCCAAAGGCCAGAGTCGGGTTGCGGGGAATGTCTTCCAGCCCCACCCCCTACCCCCTCCATGCCCTGGCAGCCAAAGAAAAACAAACGTCCAGGTAAGTTATTCCACCTTGAAAGTGGAATAACTTCCCCGCACATGTCACCGGCTCTGGACATACAGAGCTGACATTAGAATCAGCCCTGTTTGTCCAGGGCCGGTGACCATCCAGACTCCGCCCGGGCCGCCCATTCCCCGTCCCCGTCTAACTTCCCCGCACAACCAGCGGGGAAGTTAATCGGGGGCAGGAGCCGGCATGAATAGCGAAGATGGTTGTCCATCTCCGCTATTTGTGGCTCAGAATAACCCCAAGAATGTCATTTTCTTTTTTTATTGAAGAATATAAGATATGCCATACTGGGTCAGACCAAGTTCCATCAAGCCCAGTATCCTGTTTCCAACAGTGGCCAATCTAGGTCACAAGTAGCTAGCAGTTTCCCCTTGATATCTCACATCATCAATAAAGACACTAAAGTGACTTTACAATTAATTTCCATACTGCACAGAAACAATATTATATCTATCTCTATATATAAATAGACATAGATACAGATAGAGAGCAATACAACCCCATTCCCATCATACAAAGCTAGTACCCCAGAACTTCAACTCCCATCCCGAAGGCCTCACTGAAGGCCCCCAACGAAGCCGGCAAGGCGTTTTGCGGTGTGCTTTATCAAGAGTGAAAAGCACATGCTGGTATGTGCAGAAAGCAGCCATGCACCCCATACAGAGCCAATAACCAAACGCTCAAGATAAATCACACCGTGAAACGCCTTGCTGGCTTCGCTGGGGCCGTCAGGGGTAGCATATGATCTGTTCATGCTGCTTGCATTATTGCTGGTTTTGGTTTTCGATTGAAGAGCTGAAGATTTGCTTGAGATAAGTGTGGTTCAATTACCTATGCTATTTATGTGTGCACCTTTCATATCATTATGCCATTTTACATGCTCTAGGGGAAAATGGAGGTTGTTCTATGAGGAGTTTTTCTAGCCATTGATGTTCTGGGGAGAGCTGAGGGTGACCAATGCCCATTTGTTCATAGCTCTTGATCCCAATTGTGCTGAGGCCTTTTCTTCTCTTTTTCGTTTTGTTTTATTGAAGACTTTGCAGTTGTGGAGTGATTTTTGTCTTTTCTAGTCTTATTTTTCATTCTGTTAGTGACCCATTTTTGAATTTTACCTATGACACAAAACATAGGTGTCAGAATGGGGTGGCCCTATGAATATTTTCTTGCAGCTTGGGATTGGGGCTGGAAGCAAGCTGTCTGCCTGCAGAGGTTCCATATCCTGTGGGCTGAAGAGCACGGCCGTAATCTCGGCAAAGGTCCCTCTGTCAGCCTGTGGGAGATCAGATCCCCACGGACAGAACAGAAGGGAAGACTGCGATTGCGGCCTCACTGCAGCTTGTCTGCCAGCAGGGATCTTATCTCCCATGGGCTGAAAAGAGGATGGCCATGATCATGGTAAAGGCTCCTGTTGTCTGCCCATGGAAGATCAGATCTCCATGGGCAGACGAGGACAGCCAATCAGGATCAGTAATTAAAGAAAAAGTTAGACGGAAGAGGATTGGGAGTGAGCTGCAAAATCTTAAAGGGCCAGTAGCTTAAAAATAAGGAAAGAGGATAGGGGGAATGGAGGGCAGGGGGGGGGGGGGGAGAGTGCTAGGGGGAGGAAGAAGGGGAACCAAAGAGGCAGAGTAAAGGCAGAGTTAGGGCAAAGGTTAGGTGGAGGTAGCCAGAGTTAAGGCAGAGTTGGAGCAGAACTTGGGACTCTTCTCTGCCCTTTCCACAAGGAACATGAGTGGCATGGGAACCCTAGCTTTTCTGATTTTCAGTCTGCCGCTCTATCCACTAGGTTACTCCTCCACTGCACTTTGCTCAGATCAATTCTCTTTACAGTTATACAGTTGCCTTCCTGACAATCATTTCTCTCACCATGTATATGATATAGATTTGTGTATTTTTTTTATATGTGTTTGATCAATTTATAAGTTTTGATCTTGTAGTTTTGATGAATGTATTAACTTTCTGTATCATGCTTTTGGCAGCATTTGTCAGGAAAGTTGTACAGAAGATAAATACATTTTGATAGCAATTGAATCAACTTAGTGGCTGTATTAAATAATTACTGTTTATGCCCCAGGCAGGCACCAGAGTGTTATCAACAATAATATTTATTTTGCTTATCTCATGTCATCTTAGCCAATCATTATCATTGTCAACACGGATTTAATTAAGGTGCATCACTATAGACATTCATAACAATGTGGCCACCCTTCCTAACCTCCATTAGAGCAGGAAAAATGAACTAATGCCCTAGTCATCTTTATTTAATGAAAAAATACAGTAAATTAAAATGTTATCTGTAAAATAGCAGCAGCCTTCAGTGGGGTATGTTTTAAGAACATAAGATATGCCATCATTGCCATGCTAGGTCAAACCAAGGTCTATCAAGCCCAGTATCCTGTTCCCAACAGCGGCCAATCCAGATCACAAATACCTGTCAGTTTCCCAAAAACGTACACAGATTCCATGCTCTTTATCCTAGGTGTAAGCATGTAGATTTCCATATTCCATTTGAATAATGGTTTATGGATTTGTTCTCGAGGAACTTCTCCAAACCTTTTTTAAACCCAGCTACACTAACAGTTTTAACTACATCCTCTGGAGACAAATTCCAGAGTTTGATTATGCATTGAGTGAAAAAATGTTTCTTTTATTAGATTTAAATGAACAACATTATAGCTTCATGGAGTGTTCCCTAGTCTTTCTATTTCTTGAAGGAATAAATAACTGATCAGTGTTTACCCATTCTACTCCATTCATTATTTTATAGAGCACTATCATATCTTGTCTCAGTTGTCTTTTCCAAGTTGAAGAGTCCTACTCTTCCATCCCCTTTACCATTTTGGTGGTTCTTCTCTGTACCTTTTCTAATTCTTCTATATTCATTTTAAGATATGGTGACTAGAGTTACACACAATATTCAAGGTGTGATCGTACCATGGAATGATACAGAGGCATTATAATATCCTTTTTTTTATTCTTCATTCCTTTCTTTATGGTTCCTATCATTCTATTTGCTTTCTTGGCTGTCACTGCACACTGGGTTTCAATATATTTATTTATATTCTCTTATATACCACACTATTCTGCATCAGTGCGGTTTACATTGAACAAACTGAAATTACATTGAACAGGGCATTATAACTTGGAGATAACTATTTTACAGGGAACATGGGCTATAGAGGGTTAAGTGGCTTGCCCAAGACCACAAGGAGCACCTGTGGGACTAGGAACCCCAGTTCTTCCGGCCCAAGGTTGCTGTCCTCTAGTGGGATTTGAAACCCCAACCTTCCGGCCTGAAGTACTTTGCCCCAACCACTAGGCCACTCCTCCACAATGAAACCTAAATGCTTTTCTTTGGGTATTGGTTCCTAATGTGAAACCTTGCATCGTGTAACCATAGTTTTGGGTTGTTCTTCCCTATGGGCCCCATTCTGTACAGGGCCTCCAGCCCCTGTGTGCTTGATCAGAATCAGACGCACAGGGGCAGATGTGATTCTGATCCCACGGGGCACGTCTAGTCCCATGGGATCAGAATTGCGACTAGGCCTGTATGTGCAGGCCCGGGACATGATCCCGGTCGGCATGCATGTACAGGCCTTCACCCTGCTAACTCAGTCAGGGCTCCTGAATGGAACCACAGTGCAATTGTATCCAGTTGCCATGGCAATGTGGCTCCATTCAGAAGCCGCGATCCCTGGCCACCGACCTGTTCTGCAATTCCCTGCAGCCTGACTACCGATCTGGCCTCCAAAGGCCAGGGCTGGGCTGTGGGGAATCACCTGCACCCCCTCCGAGCCCTTCCGTTGCCCAGGCCAGCTGTCCCATGCCATCTGGGGAACTTATTCCACTTCAGAGGTGGACTAAGTTCCCCGTTCAGCCCGCCAGTCCTGGACTTACAGAGTCAACATCAGAATCGATCCTGTACATCCAGGGCCATGGACCGCCCACTGCCCGCCCTAAACTCCAATCCCTTCCTACCCCCATCTGGCCTCCCCATACAAACACATTGTTTGTATGGGGAGGTTAGCCAAGGATGCAGAGGGGGCCGGCTAGTGGGGATGGAAGTCCATTCCCGCTATTCACAGCTCGGAATGACCCCATAAGTGTATAACTTTGCATGTGTCCACATTAAATTTCATCTGCCATTTGGACGCTCAGACTCCCAATTTTTCAAGGTCCTCTTGCAATTTTTCACAGTCTTCTTGTATTTTAACAGCTTTGAATAATTTTGTGTCATCTACAGATTTGATCACCTCACTTGTTATTCCCATTTCTATGTCATTTATGAATATGTTAAAAAGCAGTGAACCCAGCACAGATCCCTGGGGTACTCCACTATTCACCTTTCTCCATTGAGAAATGTGGCCATATAGCCCTTCTCTGCTTTCCATCTTTTAACCAGTTCCTTATCCACTGCTTCCTATCCCACGATTTTTTAATTTCACAAAGAGGTTCCAATGGAGGGCCTTGTCAAAGGCTTTTTGAAAATTGAGATACCCCACATCAACTGGGTCACCTTTTTCTGCCTGTTTATTCACTCCTTAAAAAATATATAACAGATTAGTAAAACAAAACTTTCCTTGGCTAAATCCATGTTGGCTTTCTCCCATTAAGCCATGACTTTCTACAGGTTCAATAATTTTATTCTTTAAAATGGTTTCTACCATTTTTCCAGGTATTGATTTCAGGCTCACCAGTCTATAGTTTCCTGGATCACCCCTGGAATCCTTTTTGAAAATTGCTCTTACATTAGCCATTCTTTAGTCTTCAGGTACTACAGATGATTTTAATGGTAGTCTACAGATTACTAATATACTAATAATCTTATATTTCAGTTCTTTCAGCACCCAATTACTGTATTATATCTTCCAGTTTTATCGAGATTTGTTTCAATTTTTCTGATAATTCACCTATAAATACCATTACAGACATGGGCAGCTTCCCTACATCATCTTCAGTAAAGAATTCATTCTTAGGCCAATGCAGAAAGACTAATGTGCCCTTTGTGCACACATAACACAAGTTATATACACAAGTTCTGCCACGCCAAATGCAGAAAAGAGATTGACGCATGGGTAAACAGCAAAGGAAAAATATGCACCAATCATATTTAAATAATATGCAAATGAGCTCTTCATATTGAAATAGTATGCTAATAAGGTCTGCTCCTGATGCAGAGATGCATGTAGAGTATTAAATAACCAGCAGGAGCGCCAATATCTCTCTGTCGGGTCTGAGGTGGCTTAAACAGCGTGCACTTGTAGGGAAAAACTGTTTCAGTGTATGTACTGGTGGACAGTAACCTTCAATGTGAACATTTTCTGTGTGTATCTTTTCAGCATATTAGCGAAAGTTTGACTTTCAAGAAGAAATGCTTTCTGTTTCTTATACTTGTATGTTTTTTGGACTCATTTATATTATTTACCATTTATTTTAGGTCTCTGTTGCGATTTCATAAAAAAAAATGTTTTTGGGCAAAATATTATTGCTTATTATGAGATGAGCGCAAAAAGAAACTGCACATCCTATGGGTATAACATGAGCATTTGACATTTACGGGCATGTGTACATGACCACTTGTAGCATGTCTACTGTTAGCGCATGCATTGGCTCCCCTCCGTTCAACTCTACACTGAAATTTTGTGCACAACTCATTTGCATACATGCCCTTTGCTGCATACCACTGCAGAAGTCTCACACTATTGGCATGCTATGAAAACACATCCACAACTAATAGCGTGCAACTTCAGCGTCAGCTTTCTGCATCGACTGTCAGTGTCTCCGCGACAGCCTTGTCCTCCTTTATCATCCTTTTTACACCTCTATCATCTAATGGTCCAACTAACTCTCTCACAGTTTATATGCTATGAATGTAGCAATGTTTGTTTGTTTTTTAATTTTATTTTTACAAATTTACAAGCCAAATACCAAGCAAAATATACTTATACATGAAAAGAGATAAGCAAGTGGCAATTATAAACAAAAAGGAAAGATACAAAAAAAAAAAAAAAAAAGCAAACTAATGTGCTTAGTCTCACCAGCCCACAACAGACAGCAAGGGGATCCAAGATAGAAAGAAAAATAAATCTATATATTCATAACCAATGAGGAAAACAAAGCTAACAACCTAGTCCGTATCATCTTTAACATATACTGCCTAGTATTCCTCTACCAAAGCAAGAGGTGCAGTGCTGAGATGGAAACTAACAAAAGCAGCTAATTGAGGGGGATCATAGAAAACATAATTGACAGATTGGAATTTCACTAAACATTTACAAGGAAATTTTCGAATAAACAATCCCCCCAACTGGATCACCCCTGGTTTTAGGAGCAAAGATTTTCTGCATCTGCGCTGTGTCTCCGGGCAAGGTCCAGAAATATCCTAACTAATAGCCCCTTAAAGGGTAGAGAACGCTTCTTAAAGAACAAATGTAGCAGCCAATCTCCACCAGATGACAAAGCAAGAGTAATCAACAGGCTGGCCGGTATAGTAGACTCATTATTACTCAATTCCAATTTACTCAAAATATTAAGAATATTCATATGTTGAGATTCTGCATTAGAAAGTTGCTGTCCCACAATCCCCTGTTTCTTATTAAGCGGGAGAATTAATTAAACTCAAATTAGTAGACTGAACTTGATTTTCCAGAAGCTCCTCTTTAAACTTTATTGCAGTGAGATCCTTCACCAACCCAACTTGTACAATTCCAACTTGTTGAACCTTTACTTTCAAATCTTCAACTTCTCTTTTCATCATTTCCAACTCACGTACAGTATCTTGAGAAAGAACAGTATTGCTCCGAACCTGACCAGCCATCTTGTTGGACAGTTCCACAAAAGCTTCCCCAAGCTTCACTATAGCACGCCATATAGTCCCTGAAATGAAAATCACAGGGCAATCAAATTGAAGATTTAACAAAGGAAAAGTCTCTGGACTTTCGACAGCACTAATGTAGGCATCCGGAATCGCCCCCAAGCTAGAAACCGCTGCCAACTCCAATCCAAACGCTGCAGAAGGACTCCTCCTGGCTTCTGTTGTAACACTGCCATGCTCATCCCACGGTGAAGGAGCCTGTCCTGCACCAGATGTACTGCTCCTTCCCAGGGCAGCGTCCGCACCCAGCTTAGGGTCTGCATTCCTGGAGGCATCTATCTAGCTGAGCAGTGGCCATCTTGGATCAAATCCTCTCCAAAAGCAATGTTTTATTATGCATTTTTGTTTCTATGTCAAGCTTGTTTTCAATTTCTCTGTTTGCCTTCCTTATCAATGCCTTGCATCTAACTTGCCAGTGCTTATGTTCTTTCCTGCTTTCAGCATTTGGCTCATTTTTCCCTTACCTGAAAGATGCTTTTTTGCCTACAACAGCCTCCCTGACCTTGCCTTTGAATCATGCTGGCAGTCGTTTGGACTTCCTTCCACCTTTCTTAAAGCATGGAACACATCTGGTCTGGGCTTCCAAGATAGTATTTTTAACCCTGGAATTACCATAAATGACCCCACAACTAATTTTAATTGTTAACCATGAAACTTTTAAACTAAACAGACAAAATATTATTACGAATAAATTATTTATTATATGAAGGTTAAATGTTTTGAAATTTAATGCTTTATCATAAAATTACATGAATAAGAGTTGCCATGAAAGCAGTTTTTGCATGCACTTGATGAACACAGTAAAGTACTTCAAACATTTGCATGAGACACAGACAATTTCTAAATGTTCTTTGCAAACACTGCGCTTGCAGGAGGTGCAAACTATGTTGCTTTTCTTATCTTTTTCTCTGGAACAGCTGTGACACCTTGCCCTTTTCTTTGGGATCCCGACATTGCAAACAGCATCAGTGGCTTCTTCAATGCTGGAAGAAGTCTCACTGCAATTACTCTGAAGCAGCTGCTTTCCTAATTCCAAGAGGAATAGATGACGTCTGTGCTTTGACTTGGACTGCCATTCTGGATTTAGTGACATCCAAACAATGAAGGCACTGATGTCCAGCATGTTGTAGAAGATTGTCACTGGCCAGCGTCTTGTCATTCGATTTGTGGTATACGTGCGCAACATTTGATCTGCCGTATCTACTCCACCTTTACTAGAATTATAGTCCAAGATCATGCGTGTTTTTTTGTCTGGATGTGTGTTATCTACTTCTTCTCGATCATGCAAACTGCTCAGAAGAACAACCACTTTTCCTTTCTTCGGGCAATAGGAAACCAGAGTGGCGTCATCGCGAAAGGCAAACAGTGAAGTGAATATCTCTCGGCCCTTTGCAGTTACAAATTCTGGAGGTAATTCTTTTATGTTCTTTCAAATTGTCCCCAAAAGTGTCATTTGTTTTTCTAGCAATTTCCGTGACAGGGATAAACTGCAGAAGAAATTGTCAACAGCAACATTTCTTCCAGATCGCGTCAATCCTTCAGTGAGTTGCAGCACAACCCTTTCACCCTGATTCTGTTCCCTGTTTTGTCTGATTTCCCTTCCTGTATATACTTGAAGACACAGAACATATGATGTTGCACTGTCACACAACATCCATAGCTTTATGCCATATTTCCCAGGTTTGCTGGGAATATATTGTCTGAACGGAACACGGCCACGAAATGTAAGCAGTTGCTCATCCACGGTAACATTTTCACCAGGAACAAAGGCGTCACTTAAAGTTGCTTCACAGGTATGAAAAACGTGTCTGACTGGAGCAAGCTTATCCACGCCTCATTGTTCACGTCTGTTGGTTGCATCATCAAATCTGAGAGCACAAGAAATTTGCTGAAAACAGTTACGGGCCATATTTTTGCCGAAAACAGAACGACCATCTTCAATGTTCCACAACTGAATTATGGATTCATTTTGTGACTTGTACACGCCTGAGAGGATCAGAAGTCCAAGAAAATGTTGAAATTCTCAGTCTGCCAAATCTTTCCAGGTGTCGTCATAAATTGTCTTCCTTGTTTGCTTGTCCACATCATGATTTCATTCAATAAGTTCTTCCTCATGAACAAGTGGAATGCTGCGAGAGAGCCACAAACATTTTGTACAGCATACCTTGTAGGACCTTGTTATTAGCTCTGGCATATCTTCCAGCAGCTTGCTTTATAGGTTTCCTGTTTATTTATTTATTTTGACAGTTTTGTATACTGCCTTATCCTTCAATCAAAGCAGTCACAACACAATTGGGGGATACATTTAACACATGGGGATATGAGACATATACACTAATACTTACAGGGAACATGGGCAATGGTGGGTTAAGTGGCTTGCCCAAGAACACAAGGAGCATCTGTGGGGCTAGAAACCCCAGTCCTTCTGGCCCAAGGTTGCTGTCCTCTAGTGGGATTTGAACCTCCAACCTTCTGGCCTGAAGTACCTTGCCCCAACCACTAGGCTACTCCTCCCTTCCTGTTCCATGATATAACATCCTTAGATACATAGGCTTCAATGGCAACATTTGTGCTTATAGTTGATGATCTCTTAGCTCCTCTATGACCACAACTAAGATTCCTCACAGATGATACTGACACCGAGGACTCCTGCCTTCTTCCCCGTCCAGCATAGCCTCGACCTTTGCCTCAACCTGTAACTTGACTCTTTGCTGCAGGTGATGTTACCGACTCAACATCAGTCTCACATCCACTTGGCGACCAACTGCTGTCGCCATCTGAATCATGACTGTCATCATCAGATTTATCGCCCGAACTTGGATGATATGCTTCTTCGCTTGCTGAATATGCTACATCATCAGACGACTCAGAGCCGTCACTGTCAGAATCTCGTTGCAATATTTCTCTTGCTTGGGCAGCTGAATACTTTCGTTTTGACATCATAAACAATAACCTAACATAAATAGAGATAAAGTTGAATAAAACGCAAAGCAGTTTTACTATAGGTGTACAATAATCGTGATGAATGAGCTGAAAGCCTTTAGATTTCATCAGAAATAATGAGAGAACGTATGATATCAATTACAGAAAATGTGTAATTTTCATAAAGTAAGAGTACAAAAAATAAATGATACATAATTAATGATAAATACCTTTGTCAGATCAAAAAATTCACAAAACTGCAAATTGTATCACGATCCAAACCGGACGTAAGCAACTGGAGTCAAAAATGAACCCACTCTGTGCTGCAATTCATCACTAGCGTCACCTAGCGGATGAAAATTATTCCTCTCATGACGCAATATAAAGAGAATATTGACATGTGAAAAGTCATAAAAAGATTGCATCCTTGAACAACTAGTTTCCGAGATATGCATTGTGAAACTTGCAATGGGGTCACTTTTGACCCCATCGGTACTCCCAGGGTTAAACAACACCCAAGCTTGTTGTAAACCTTTAACCTTTACAGCTGTTTCTTTTAATATTTTCTTAACCATTTTCCTCATTTTATCATAGTCTCCTTTTCGAAAGTTAAATGCTAGCATAGTGGATTTCCTTGCTGTCCTCCCTTCATTTATTAAATCAAATTTATCATGTTATGATCACTGTTGCCAAGTGGCCCCAACATCGTTATCTCTTTCACCAGATCCTGTGTTCGCACCAGTTTGCACCAGATCTGGTATTCTCATTTCATTCCTGCAGTCTTTGCATTTTCTTCCATACTAGTCAACTGAGGACTGGATAGAGATCACAGACTCATTTCATGTAACTCATGCAGGAAGCACAAACAATTTTTTAAATTTAATATTTATTAAATTTTTAACATATTATCAAGACAAGCTTGTATAAAAAAGGAATTCCAACAGCAATCATTTAAAAAGAGAGAACAAATAAGTAGTAAAGGAAAACTACAAATGAATATCCCTGTAGTCACATGGGTGAGGGGATGTGCTAGAAGCAACAGAGGGACAGGAGAAAAATGAATTAACTTCATCATACTCAAATAGATAGCCGCATAAGACCCCGAGCTGACTATACGCACAGTCAAGCAACCCCATCATGGTCAGTGGCCGAAGATGTAATAAGCAACCTAGCATTGACAAAAGCTAGTAAATCTTTGAGTTGAAAGAAACTATGGGATATGTTTACTAAACCGTCTTAACGTGCGCCCGGCGATAGTGTGCAGGATGCCATAAAAGGAGTGGGCGTTCCGATCTAAACGTAGCAAACCGGGATTATTGCATGATAACGCGCGCTGCACACATTATCGTGCGAGAAGCCGCTAAGCACGTTAACGCGTGGTAATCTTAAGTAGGCGCGCAGAGATGCAAACACAGGTATAGCACAATGCTCAATACACTGACTGATGGTACAGGGGTCTTGAGTTTGATCCCTCAGGGTGCCTAATGAATAAGGCTGGCTGAGGCATCACCCTTTACATTTAAGTAGTGCATTTTGAGGCATTTTACTTTTATTTTAATTAGTGCTGCCAGCAAACACACCCTCACAGTGGCGTAACCTAAGGTGCTGCATAAGGCACCCTATAGGGAATCCATAGGGCACATTATAAAGTGCACTGTTCGCCAAGGCACCCTATAATGTCCCTTATAGGACACCTTATAAGGCACTTTATAGGACGCCTTATAAGGCACCCTATAAGGTGCCTTATGGGGCCCCTTAAGGTTACAGTACTCTAAGGGGTATGTTTACTAAACCGCGCACACGTGCGTGGCGCACAAGAGCGGACGCTAATGATGCATTTAAGAGCTCTTAAGTGCCGCGCACGCGTGCGCATCACATTAACGGGCCGGCGCACGTGTGCGGGGCGCTCATGTGCGATAGAGGCGGGGAAACGCTTACGGAGGGCGGAGGAAGGCTCCCGAGGGGCTGGGGGACGGGGTCAAAGGGTGGAGAGTGGGAGGGGAGAGGCTCCCCGCACAGGAGCGGGGCTGAATTTCGGCATGAAAAACACTGCGAGTAAAACCCTCGCGTTAGAGCCGATTTAAAGGGAAGAGAAACCATTTACGTCAGCAATGTACAGCAAAACCGGGAAAACCTGCAAAACGTGAGCAGTGTGATACATGTGCACAGAACAAAATAGCAAATATAAATTTAAAATGACCACAACAAATGTCAAATAAATTATAATCCAGCTGGGCAACAGTGATATTAATGGGCAACCATAAAAAACACTCCCAGGAAAGCTCCAAAAAAAGAAATGATGTTTGGAAGGGTCTACGCTACTGCATGTCAATGGAGCTTTCCTGGGAGTGTTTTTCATGTTGCCCATTGATATCACTGTTGCCCAGCTTGGCTTTGGTTTTTTCCTCTTCTTTTGGAGGCCATTTATGAGATTTAATTGCACCCCTTTCCCCATACAAGGTAAACGAGCCCACAGTAAAATTGTGCAGAGCAGGGTGTCTGACTCGTGCGGCCAGGTTTCCTATCTCCAGAGACTGCACTGTCTCTGTGGCCACAGTGTGGTGCAGTGGACACAGCCAGTGCCTGTAGGACCAGAGGGTCACAGGTTCAAACCCCAGCTGGGGCTACTGCCAATCCAGTCCACATATTTTTCCTACAACTAAACCGTGATAGTAAGGAGAAACCTTTATTGCTGAGAACATACGCATGGTTTACACGCCTATATTTTACCACACCACACACAGACACCATAAACAGCCACATTACCCAGAGCAGAGTCTCTCAAATGCAGTCCTGGAGGGCCCCACACCATTCAGGATCCATGCTGCCTCTACTAAAGATGCCTGTGTTGCATATCTCTGCACCACCCCCATGGTATGCTGATGTAGCTCATGCATATTTATGAGGGACAGCATGAAAACCCGAACAGTGGTTGGAACACCAGGACTGGAGTTGGGACACTCTGCCATAAAGCAGCAGCCAACAGGGCCAGACACCCCCCCCCCAGGCCCCATTGGCCAATGCCTCCTAGAGAGGCAGGACATTGGGCCCTGCCTGTATCCCCCAGTACTAGCAGTTGCATACCTTAGCACTGCCACCCTACACCTGGGTATATGGTACACAGCTACCAAACGTTGCCCATGATAACTGGAAGATATCAATTCCTACGTTAAGCACATGTTGCTCATTGATCTCCACCATAACAATCATTGTGATGTCTGCGGTGTGCGCTGCAGGTCTGGTCTCTGACAGTGTTTACCACCCCGGGGAGTGACCCACAACAGTAGTGCGTACCATATCCATGCCTGTACTGTGCCCAGGACTGGTGTGGTGGGTATGGCTGCTGGACCCCTCTATAGTAGCACAATGCTGGCATAGGTGTGGGGGTGGCTGTCTGCCTATCCAGTGTGTGGTGGCTGCAAACACCTTCCACAGCCCACACTGCCAGCAATGTTGCCAGTATTGGACTGCCAATGTGCATAATGAGGAGCAAGGTACATGGGTATAGGCCAGACAGGGTGGCTTGGCCAGGGTGCATCTTCACAGGGCATAGGGCACTGACTAGGACATATTAGTGCCTGGCCACCACCTACACAGACAGGGTGACCTCAGTATGTCCTGCTGAGAGATCACTCTCACCCTGACTGTGCAGTGACCACAGCATGGCTAGGCACCCCCATAGTGCTATATAATATTTCTCTCATGTGATAGATATGGGTTGCCTTTTGGGGCCTAGTCACTGATTTAACTGCTTGCTGTGTATGCTGACATCCCAGTTCTGGGTGCATGCATTTGCACTGGAAACATGCACTGTGGACTAACTAGCATACTGTTTGCAGCTGGTATGTGTCTTAATGGAACAGCTTGTGGGATGCAGTGGCTGATGACCTGCTGCAGGAGAATATCAGATAGTGGTGGGGGTGCAGCTTAGCATATACAGGCCTAATGTCTGTCTGCTATTGTGTTATAGATGTGTACAGAGCTGCATTGACTGTGCTGTAAGGTGTCTGTTCCCCAGCAGGACTGGGGTTGGTGGTCCCCTCTACTGCCACCTTTGCAGGGAGGTGGAATGTGGATCTATTGATAGGAGACCCTGTTTGCCACCCTCAGCCCTGGAGGAGTGGTGGTATATAGCCCACCTAGGAGTCCATGGGGGCTACACCTGACTGAAACAGACAGAGATATCCAAGGTGTTCACGCAGAAACTAACTATCTCACACATTAACACTGCTTTGGAACTCTGGCATGGCCTCTATTCAGCCATGGAAGGTGTTGTGGACCTGGTCCTGGGCGCCTCATTGCACCCTCAGGGTGAGCACAGTACCCGCACAATGTGACAGTGTGTAGCTACTCTGTGCCAGTAAAACACATGGTCAGTACGCCCTACCAGGCCGAGGTGGTGTGTGGGTGCACATGGTCACTTCCCTCTACCGGGCAGAGGTGCTGTGGGGGTGCATTGCACATCTTGTGTTAATCTGTAGACAGCTGATTTGCATGTGCAGTGCATCATGGGTATGGGTAAGCTAACCCTATCCTGGTGACCACAGCAGACTGTCTGTGTGGTGACGTGCATGCCCTCTGCAGCCAGCCAGGTGCTTTCTAGCAGCTATAGAGCTGTAGCCCAATGGTTACTGCACTGCCTTTGAAGCCAGAGGTCATGGGCTCAAACCCACAGTGGGGTTATTTGATAGGGCTGTCCAACCCATTATCTTTTTTTAATGTACATATTTTGATGCCAGCAAAAACACCCTCAGCGTACTGTACCCATAAGGTGCCTCTAAGGGTGCTTTATAGGGCGCACTATAGGGCACCTTATGGTTCCCGTCCATATAAGGTGCACTATACATTCTCCTGTGACGCAACCTATAGGGTGTCCTATAGGGGACATTTTAGGGTGCTGTGGCGGACAGTGCAATTTATAATGTGCCCTATGGAGTGCCTTATAGGGTGCCTTATACGGCACCTTCAATTACGGCACGTGAGGGCGTGTTTGCTGGCAGCAATTAATAACATAAATATAAAGTGCTGCAGGTCAAAATATGTACAATGCAAAGCTGATGCCACAGCCAGCCTTACGTATTAGGCACACTGGGGAGCAAACCCATGACCCCTGTATCAGCAGTCAGTGCCTTAACCATGGTGCTCCACTGCTGCTCCTCCTTGCCTGTCAGCGCACCTACGTATGCTTTTCATTCCTTAAACTGCACAGTGCTGCCATAAAAAACAGTACACTGACCTTGCGGTACCTCATACGGCACCCTCTAAAGTGCCTAATAAGCAACATTCTAGGGTGCCTTGGCTGACAGTGCACTTTAAAATGTGCCTTATAGGGCACCTGATGTTAACACGCTTTGGGAGTGTGTTTGCTAGTAGTGGCAATTAAAATATGACTAAAATGCCTCCTAAAGCAATCTGCCCCATAATATGTTATGCCTCAGCCAGCCTTGTTCATTGGGCACTTTGGGGGATTGAACCCCTAATCCCTGCACCATTGGTCAGTGTCTTAACCATTGTGCTGTGGTTCTGGTCCTGTGATTATACATCAGCGCGCCGCCTTATGCCGCCCGATATTAACATGCCTCCTAAAACATTGGCGCGCTGCCTTGTGCCGCACATCATTTATATACCTCCTAAAATATTGCCTCAGCCAGCTGCCTCCATTGGGCACTGTCGGGGATTGAACCCCTGATCCCTGCACTGTTGGTTAGTGTCTTAATCATTGTGCTGTGGCTCTGCTCTTCTCCTTACCCATCAGCGTACCACATATGCCTCCCACGCAGCCATCTGATGTGCTAAGGTGCAGGGCGTACAAGGGCGCCGCGCACCTTAGCGCATATTTAAATTCCGGCTTTTCTTTTTCAGGACGCAACGCCCACTCCTTATATGGCACCCGCACACTACCGGGGCCCGCACCTTACCGGGGTTTTAGTAAACATACCCCTAAGGGTGTTTTTGCTGGCAGCACTAATTTACATTAAAAATAGACAATGCCTCCAACAGCCCTATCAAATAACCCCACTGTGGGATCAAACCCATGATCTCTGGCTCTATAGGCAGTGAAGTAACTAGTGGGCTACAGCAGCTAACCAACCCCTGGCTGGCTGCAGAAGGACTGCATGTCACCACACAAACATTCTGCTGTGGTTACCAGGTTAGGGTCAACCCACCCGTACCCATGATGCACAGCACATGCAAATCAGCAGTCTACAGATGATCACAAGATGGGGTATGTACCCCGCAGCACCTCATCCTGGTAGGGGCAACTGACCGAGTGCACCCCCGCAGCACCTCAGCCTAGTAGAGGGTGCCGACGGTGTGTGTTAGTGGCACAGAGTAGCTACAGACTGTCACATTGTGTGGGTATTGTGCTCACCCTGAAGGTGCAGTGGGGCGGCCAGCACCAGGTCCACAGCACCTTTCATGATAGGAATAGACCATGTTTCAGGTACTCATCAATGCCAGTGTGTGTGATAGGTAGATCTTGTAGACACACCTAGGATACGTTAGTGTTCATCTGTAGTTGTCAATCAGGTCTAGCTCTTATGGGCTATGATGCACCCAGAATTAATGCATATTCTTGGTGGGTTGGTGGGTTGGTTGGTTGGATGGATGGAGGGAGGGAGGGAGGGAGGGAGGGGTGTTTGGACCTATAGGCAGATTATGTACCGCCACCCAATACACCCTCTGTGACTCAGGGTGGGAGACAGGATCTCCCACCAACAGATCCATTGCAATGATGGTAGTAGATGGGGGCCATCAACCACAGTCCTGCTGGGGAACAGACACCCTACAGGGCAGCCAATGCAGAGCTGTACACATCCATAAGGGAATGGCAGAAAGACAGATACCTGGAAATGCTCAGCTGCCCCCCACCCACATTCAGCAGCAGCAAGCACAGTGAGTCACCAGCCACTGCACCCTGCAAGGTGCTCCAGCCATATACATATAACTGCAGACAATCTGCTAGCTAGTCCACAGTGCATGAGCCTGGAGGGGATGTGAGCACACCCACCAAGCAAATAAGTCAGTGATTAGGCCCCAGAGAAGAGAACCTATACAGCTCACTTAAGAGAAATACAATACAGCACTATGGGGGAGCCTAGCCATGCCGTGATCACTGCTCAGTCAGGGTGAGAGTGACCTCCCAGCAGGACATGCTGTGGCCACCCTGTTGGTGCAGGTTGTGACCAGGCACGCCATTGTCCGAGCCATTGCCCTATGCCTTGTGCTGATGCATCCAGGCCAGGCCAGGCCACCCTGTCCAGGCTATACCCACAGTACTTTGCTCCTCATTATGCACATTGGCAGGCCAATACTGGCAGCAGTGCTAGCAGTGTGGGCTGAGGAAGGTGTTAGCAGCCACCACACACTGGATAGACAGACACACACTCCCCAAACCTATGCCAGCATTCTGCAACTATAGAGGTGTTTGGCAGCCCTGGCCACCATACCAGTCCTGGGCACAGTGCAGGCATGGCTATTGTACGCAATATTGTTGGGATCACTCCCCAGGGTGGTAAACACTGTCAGACACCAGACCTGAAGCACACTCCACAGACATCAGAAAGGTTGCTATGATGCAGCTCAATCAGCAAATTGTGCTTAACTTAGGAATTGCTATCTGCCAGTAATCATAGCAACCTTTTGATAGATGTGTACTGTATTCCCAGGTTTAGGGTGGCATTGCTAAGGTATGCATGTGCTAGTATTGGGAGATGCACGCAGGGCCCAACATCCTGCCTCTCCAGGAGGCTTTGGATAATGGAGCCTGTGGGTGCGGGTCTGTCTGCCCCTGTTGGCCGCTGTTCTAGGGCAGAGGTGCCCAACTCCAGTCCTAGTGGGCCAAACACTGTTTGGGTTTTCATGCTGTCCCTAATGAATATGCATGAGATATATCTGCATACCATGGGGGCGGTGCATAGAAATGCAGCACAGCCATATTTATTAGAGGCAGCATGGAACCTGAATGGTGTTTGGCCCTCCAGGACTGCATTTGGGAGACTCTGCTCTAGGTAATGCGCATGTTTATGGTGTCTGTGCTTTGTAGGGTAAGATGTAGGCGTTTTGGGCATGTTTACATTAACTGCCATAAAGGTTCTGTCTGTATTACCACGTTTTAGTAGTGGGTAAAATATGGAGACTGTGTTGGCAGGAACCACAGCTGGGACTTGAACCTGTGACTTTCTTCTTCTGAACACACTGGCTGTGTGTACTGCACCACCATGTTTCCACAGAGACAGTGAATTCCCTGGGGATACCATGACTGTTCGTTAGACAGGGCCTGTCTGTTGCAGTGCATGGCACCCACCTACACAGGGCTAGGCCATGGTCTGCTCTGTGCAACTGCCACTGCCCCCTCCACCACCAGTACCCCTCCGCCACCATGCTGACATGCCCTTCTGCTGGTGGTGCACAGTCTCAGGCCATCCAGTGTGCGGGTAGGTGGCTGCCTATGGTGCGTGTTCTGGGGTAGGGGTACCTGCATAGCTGTCCACGCTTCTCCCCAGCACCACCTGCCAATGTTCTGTGTCCTTGGGGGTACCTGCTGGGTACTATCCCCTGTGACACTGTGGGAAACACACTCGTGCCCATGTTGGGCCTCCTCAGTTGCTTCTGGCTGCTCTACTGTTTCAGCATTCCTATGGGCCACATAGGCATCACCCTAGTCCTCACTGTGGCCCAGCTGCACCGCAGCATGTGCCGCCTGCAGCCCTCTGTGTCCCCTTTTCCAACATCTGTCCAGTTGCCCATTCTGACATGCCTGCCCTGCTGTTGCAGAACATGTGCACGCCATAGGAAACCTGTCCAATGGAAAGGGAAACCCTGATCAGCGCTATTTCTCTGTGGGATCATTCACCTTGTATGGGGACGGAGCATAGACCCTTCCAAAATTCATATTTTTTTTTTTTTTGGAGCTTTATCTGGAGTGTTTTTTATGTTTCCCATTAATATCACTATTGCCCAGCTTGGTTATGTTTTTTTTTATATTTTCTTCTGGTCATTTTCAATGTTTATTTGCCCTTTTGTTCCGTGCACATGTATCACACTTATCACGTTTTGTAGGTTTCGCTGGTTTTGCTGTACATTGCTGACGGAAATCATTTCTTTTCCCTTTAAAACAGCTCTAACGCCAGGGTTTCACTGGCGTTAGTTTTCAGCCCCGGATTCCACAGCGTTAGTGTGCAGGGAGCCTCTCCCCTCCCACTCTCCGCCCATTGACCCTCTCTCTCCGCCCCTGGGGAGCCTTCCTCCGCTCTCCAGGAGCCTTTCTCCACCTTCAGCGCTCATTTGAGCCACTGCGTGCGTTATCACGCGATAAGGTAACTCTGCACCTGATAAAGCACCATTATTGCGCGATAAGGTACCTTATCACGCGATAACGTCGCCGGGCGCACATTAAGACGGTTTAGTAAACATACCCCTTTATCTTTGTGACTTGTACATGATTAAAAATTTACAAAAATTGTAGGTAATATGAGGCTCACAGCTGCAACACGCCAGGTTTAAAAAGTAAAAATTGCTTGTGCCTTGTTTTCATTTCACAAGCGATATCAAGGAAGATAGAAATTATCAGGTAACAAGAAGCATAAATACTTGCAAGGGGTCTGAAGTAGAGGACCTAAAAATAATCAGAGTTATTGAGAATGGCCATATTGGTATCTGGAACCATAGCTCCTGGCTCTTTTTTTCCCTGAGATAAATAAAATCCCTTTGAAAAAGGTGGTATCAGTTCTTGTGGAACAAAAAGAGTCTCAGTAAGGTATTTCTCAAACATATCTAAGGCAGTCTGTTGAAAGATGACCTCAGACAAATTATTAATCGCATCCCAAATATTATCTGATGTTATCTTATTTGGCCATGACAACATAAAAGAAATAGACAACAAAGCAGCTGAAAGAGCCTCTAGAACTTTACCCGCACCAAGGCCATTGGCCTGGGGTACTTCTAACACTGACTCCTCTCCAAGGGGGACTTCTGGGCAATCCAGGAGTAACTGCTCCACTCTCAGCTGTCAAATCCCCCCATACCAATGCCATCAAGTCTCCAGCCACTAATGCTTCGGGTGCATGAACATAACTCCCTGGAGGATGTGGTAGATGCTGTGCTTTGGGGGGCAGAGTGAAATCCATGTCACCAAGCTGTCGAAGGTCCTTCTCCCTTTCCACAACAGAACCTAAGCGGATCTCCCACTTGGCAGCCTCAGTAACTTCCACATATTGGTCCATTAGACCAGAAATAGTGGGCTGCGGTTCGGCAGAGTAAACCTTAGCCTTTCCTTTCCTTTTCAGCATGTGTGAGGTAAGAGCATGCAAACCTCATGCAGCCATCTTGAAAGAAACCACGCCCCCAGAGGAAGCACAAACTTTCACTCACTACTGACTTACAGACAATTGAACTAAAGTGGAAGCCTTCTAGAACAGTGCCATGGATCCCAACAGCTAACTATCATCAAAGCTTGGGCTTTGACTCCTCTGAAGCTTGTTGAAATGTTCAGGAAAGCATCAGTGACTTTTAACTTAAGTAGTGCAAATAATTTTGAAAGCACTATTCCCCTAGGCTTGAGTTGTAATGCCAGTGCTGGCTAACTTGCATGCATTAATTTGCCCATCTGTTGTGCATTGTGTTGTACTATATGAAAATCTGCTGTGACCCTTAACAGTCCCAGTGTAACTGCCTAGGGATCCCACTTGTATAATTTTATCTGTATCTCTGAATCAAAAGTTAAAAGCAAATCCCTGTGTTGAAGGTTTATAAATACAACAGCTGGTTCAGTGGATTATCACAGAGAAGCTCCATGAGATGAAAATTAATTTTCTTTTATTGCTGTATGTTCAGAAAGTGATTTTTATTCAGTTTGGCCTGTAAGTTCACTGAAGCTAAAATGGAATTAAAAAGCATGGATATTTAGAGTTAACATGATTGTTTTAATCTTAGAGGCTGTTGGCAACTTTAGCAGAGACTCTGGATCAACTGGTAAGCAGAAGTACCCGGGATGTACAGTTCACATAGCTGGAGGAAAAGCCAAATACTGATACTTTACCATCCAGGATTTAATTTTGCTCACATTTTTAATAAAAACCAGAGCAGACGGACAGTGTAGAACTTTGCAGAGAGATTACATAGGAGGGCATAGAATACACTGGCAAACAGGGTTTTTTAAAATGTTTGGCAAGTTGGATATTTGCTCCTGAGCCAACATAAAATGCAATTTGATTTAAACTTGTATTTAATGTTCTCTCTTAGGTCAAAATGTCATGCATCCATGGAGCTGAGGACGGGCACAGCATCAGTTTGCATGATGAACTGCATAGATTTCTAATTTATTTTAGCACAATTCAGCATCTAGAGGAGCAGTTGACTTTTTCAATTGCTCTGTAGTCATTCTCATATAAAGATTCAGACTGTAAAGAAAACTCTAATCACCGGATTAGCAATTTTAAGCAAATTACCATCTTTGAGGGGTAGGTACTAATGTGCTTTAAGGGAATGATGCTGGATTTTTGTCTCTTAACTGGTGCTAAAAAGGCAACATTCTGCCTTTTTGTATCTTAGTGGCCGTTAGTTTGCCGTAGCAGTTGTTGCTTAATAATGAAATACAAAGCTTGCAAATGAATGCAAAACATCTCGTTATTATTCAAATCAAATAATACAGCTTGTGCTGAACTGAGCAACACAATTGCTCAAAGCTGGCATTATTTTTCCACCTGGGAGCATTTGGACTGCAAACAAGTATCCCAGTGCTTCTGGAGAACCGTTCTTAAAGGGGTTGGCGCTGGGTTCAAAATGGTGCCTGCGACCCCCTATAGGCAGCCTTATGGTACTACTGCTAGGAGTTGCAGGTGCCATTTTGAACCTAGTGCCAATAATGGCAGGAGTGACAAGGGATCACTCCTGCCCCCAAATCACTGGATCACCACAGAAAAGACTGAGTAGGCCTTTGGGGCCTATGAGATTGTGAAGCATGGTCCAAGAGTGAAATCTCCCCCTCACACCTAACCGCCCTCCTACACTCCCCACCAGAATCCAGAACATGCAGACAAAATGCAGCCCACTCACTTGACATACCCCAAGCCATCTGCAAAACAAAGAAAACTACAAGCTCCAGAGCTTTTTCATTTGCTGCCCCTACCCTCTGGAATGAACTTCCACTTACCCTCCACATGACAAAAGACCTCCAACTATTCAGAAAAGGACTCAAAACACACCTTTTCACTGAACATTTTGAAAACCCAACTGAAATCCCTCACCTCCCACGAGCTACCTCCCAACAAACATAGAACCAACCTACTAACCTACAGAACCCACAGCCTATTAACCCCCCCACACCCCTTACCTAAACAACCCCAGAGCTTCACCCCACCCTAACCAAAGAAAAAGACAAGTCAAGAAGAGGCCAACTCCTGTTTATATGGAACTACAAAGTTGACACATAAGTTTGTTTGTACAATATGTTCCTTGTAAATAGTTAATACCGCTCTTCCATGTAAAAGTTGTTTGTAAATAGTTAATACTGCTGTTCCATGTAAAAGTTGTTCAACTGTTCTCTGTAAACCGCCCTTGATCTCTGGAAGGGGCGGTATAGAAGAAATGTATAAATGATTGCCCTGTGTGAGATAGGGTGGTATGGATTGTGCCTTTATGTGCATGGAGGGTATCTTAGGGGGGTAGTGTTTTTTCTGGGAAAGGTGGGTAGAGGACCCTGGATCACACTTCATTTGTACAGTGTGCTGGCCCCTAACTTACAGTCCTGAATTCTCAAAAGTTAGTGACTCCTATGGTAAATTAAGCTGCAGTAAAATTTTCTCCTTAATGTGGAGCACAATCCTTAGTTATCTATCTTTATAGGACTCAGTGCAAGGGCGCAATTTGTGGCTTGGATGATAAAAACTCCATACTTATTAACTCAGTTCCATGTTGTGATAAGATGTGTGAAACTATCAGTTGTAGGGAAATTTCAATAAAGAGGAATGAAAGGCTTGTTTCTATGAGGGCTAGGACTATTTCTGTATTGGTCCTACTCTCTGAAACACTCTGCTGCAGTCTCTCAGAGAAGAGCAGGATATCTTGTACTTTAGGAAGCAAATTAAAACATTGTTATATGAACAACTGACAGAAACCAGACACTTCTAACACCCCAGTAACTGCTCCAGTGAACCATAGGCTTCAGTGAATGTCTTATATCTAAACAATGTCATATGTTGTTTTGTTCACTGACCTGAATGGGGCTTTCTCGGATTGGCAGTTGAAAAAGAATTTGTAAATAAAATTAATTATTCAAATTCAAATATGAGTAGAAGGCCTTTGGTCTGTGGTTAATGACACCAAATTCTCATAAATAGATTCATTCTACACTAGTGTGGTGGAGGAGTGGCCTAGTGGTTAGAGCAACAGCATAGTACCTGAGAGATCAGCGTTCAGTTCCCACTAGCATTCCGTGTCACTTCCATTGCCTTGGAAGAAAAGGCCTGGCAATCCCTTCCCCTTTTCATATCCAAGTTAAAATCTCACCTCTTTGTGGCTGCCTTTGGATCCTAATCTCCCATTTTCCTTGTGATACCTCTCCTTTTTGTACCCTCTTCCTCGTCTATTGTATTGTAAGTTCTGAGGAGCAGGGACCATCTTTTAAATGTGTCCAGCACTGCATATGCCTTCTAGTGCTTTATAAACTATTTTTAGTAGTAGCAGTGATCTCTTTCCAGCCAAGAAAACCCAGGGGCTGCTGGGTTGCCAGGAGTCAGCATTGATTGACTTGATGCCACTTAATAAAAAATGATTTACAACTATGTAATTAGAAATAAAAGTTTGGATACAGCCCAGAGTATGGAAGGAACGTGGGGAAGTTCTAGCATCTCCACTGTCTGACCTTTTCAATGCGTCTTTAGGGGTGAGAAGGGTCCCAGAGGACTGGAGAAAGGCATATTTAGTCTTATGGAAGTAAGGATGAGGATGAGAAGTACAGGCCAGATATTCTGACCTCTGTGGTGAGTAAATTAATGGATACACTGCTAAAACAGAGAATAGTGTGGTTTCTGGAGTCCAGTGGATTGCAGGATCCAAGGCAGCATGATTTTATTAGGGGCAGGTCTTGTCAGACAAATCAAATTAACTTCTTTGACTGAATGACCAGAGAGTTGGACCAAGGGAGAGCCCTACATGTGGTGTACTTAGATTTCAGTAAAGTCTTTGACACGTTCCTCACATATTTATAAATAAATTGAGCATCCTAGGAATAGACCCTAAAGTGACTGACTAGGTTAGAAATTGGTTGAATGGGAGGCAACAAAGGATACAGGTACTGTAAATGGAGCATACTTTGAGAAGGATGTAACCAGTGGTGTGTCGAAGGAATTTGTCTTTGGTCCGATTCTTTTTAACATTTTTGTTAGTGATATTGCAGAAGGGCTGTCGGGTAAGGTTTGTCTCTGTGAGGATGATGCCAAAATTTGCAATAGAGTAGACACCCAGGAAGGAGTAGATAACATGAGGAGGGATCTAGCTAACATTGAAGTATGGTCGAGTATTTGGCAGCTGAGATTTAATGTTAAAAAATGCAGGGACATGCAACTGGGCTGCAAAAGTCCAAGGGAGCAGTACAAATTAGGGGAAGCAGTATGTCTGTCCATGAAAGAAGAGTGGGACCTGGGCGTGATTGTTTCTGATTATTTTAAGGTGGCCAAACAGGTAGAAAAAGCAATATCAAAAAACAGAAGTATGCTTGGGTGCATAAGGAGAGGAATGGCCAGCAGGAAGAAAGAGGCAACAGTGCCTCTATCTAATACTTTGGTGAGACCTCATTTGAAGTATTATATGCAATTCTTTTGGAGACAATACCTTCAAAATGATATACTGTAAACAGCATGGAGTCAGTGCAGAAGGTGGCTAACAAAAAGATCAGTAGACTTTGTCATAAGGAATATGAGGACAGACTTAAAGATCTCAAAATGTATACTTTGGAGGATTGGTGGAAGAGAGAAGATATGATAGAGATGTTTAAATACCTCCGTGGCATAAATGCACAGGAGGAGAGCCTCTTTCATTTGAAAGAAAGTTCTGCAATGAGGGGGCATAGGATGAAGATGAAAGGGGATAGACTCAGGAGTACTTTGCAGAAATATTTCTTTACGGAAAGGGTGGTACTGTAGATGCGTGGAATAATCTCCATTGGAGGTAGTAGAGATGAGCATGTGAGGTATTCAAGAAAGCATGGAAGAAACACAGAAGATCTCTAAAGGGAAAAAAGGGACTATAGTAGTTGGTATGGAAGGGCAGACTAGATAGGCCATATGGTCTTTTTCTGTTGTCATGTTTCTCTGTTTCTAGTGTCATTTAATGACGTGAAAATGGACCTTGCTCAAAATCTGGATGCAGTGAGCTTGAATTGGTTCTGGAAGGGGTAGTTGTATACAGATTGATATGCATATTGGCATGGTTACTGAGCTGTGCCTACCTGTTAACACAGCAGATAGCGTGTGCTATCTGGCCGTGTTAACAGTGCAGACAAATGCAGATAATGCAACGATTTTCTGTACTTTCTGCACAAAATGCATTAATTGCCAGAGTAGGTGGGAAATGGGTGGAAAGTGGGTGTGTCTGCAAAATACAGCTACCGCAGATATCACCAGTGTGTGGTAATTGTCAAAGCTGCAGACAGTGCAGATAGCATCATCTCAATGGATGGCATTATGTGCATCCCCTATACTGTAGGACCATGCTCTCTGAAATTTCAGTACATTATATACTGGGAAATGCTGTGCACACCCCCAACAGATAGGGCACAGCTTTTGCAGCTGACACCGTGCTATTAGCCCCATTAGCTGCAAAAGCCTAGCACAGTTTAGTAAACATGCCCCATGCTGTTGTAAGGCAATGCATGAGTGAAAGGTTAATAAGATGATCCCTGCAAGGAAAACAGACTTCTGAGTAGTTGTCCATGATGATGGCGACTGTCTTATTGTATTACAAATTAAACATGTGTAAGCGAGGAGTTCAGCTTTCTCATTAGCATTGTTAAAATAATCAGGGACTGTCTGTTTCTGTTTGTACAGCTCTGTGTATACCTAGTAGCACTTTATAAGTATTAAATATCAATAATAATAATAATAATAATAATAATAATAAATCACACCCTACAACTGATAACTCCATTACAGAGTTATGCCACAATTACTGCATTTATATGAGTAGCAGATTAAAAATAATAAGAAGAAACATTTTTTCCTATTGACAATAATCTGCTGAAACTTTTCCTTGTCTCTAATTTTCTTTGGGTGTTCTTTAGAAATGGCTTGTATTCTTTAATTGGATTCTTGCAGTAGTTAAACTGCAGGGGAGATAGGCTATTTTGACTAATAGCTGTTTGTTCTTACTCTGTTTCATAATATGAAGATCATAATAATGGAAGCATAATGTTGTTGTAGTAAGTCAATTTTGAGTGCTCTTGATTTTGTGTGAGGATTTTATTTCCTTACCCCTCTTCCCCTGCTCTTCCATCTTCTTTGTCTCTCTCCCTGATCTAATTGCCTGGGCCTGAGGTCATTAAATAAGCTCTCTCTAACTTCAGGCCAGATAAATTGTGTTAATTAATCTCATATTTTTCTTGAGCTGTATAGGGGAAATAGGTTGTGAGACTATGTTCCTGAGACTTTATTTGGAAATGTGTTGCATTTTCTGATCCCTTTTCTTTTGGTTTGTACTCTACATGTGAAGAAAAATCCCATCTTAGGACCAATTTCTAATGTTTTACTGTAAAAATTTGATGTCAAATTCTGACCACATTACAACTAATAAAATCCTGCTGTTAGCCACTGACCTGATGTTAGTATGAGTTTTGAATCCATTAGATATGCACAGAGAAATATGAAAACCTTGATACTATGAGTGCATACATTCATAATACCTGTTTTGCGATATTTTTTTAGCAAAATCTGAACTATAAATATGCCATCTGTTGCTGTGCGAGATGTCAGAGGAAGTTATCATAAGAAGTTAATTAGTTTCTAATATCTTTTCTGTACTTTATGCAACATTATTTCTCTCCTCTCCTCCCCACCAAAACACATGATTCAAAGATGTCACAGTGGTGAAGGCCTTTTCAACCTCTACACACCTATAAACCCAAAAGATGGGAGAGTTAGAATATATAGCACTAAATGAGAAGTTAGATATGATTGGAATATCAGAGACATGGTGGAAGGAGGACAACCAGTGGGAAACTGTGATACCTGGATACAAACTATATCGTAATGATAGAGCTGATCAAATTTGTGGAGGGGTTGCGCTCTATGTTAGAGAGGGCATTGAGTCAGAAAGGATTAAAGTTTTGCAGGAAACAAAATTTGCTGTAGAATCTCTATGGATTGAAATTCCATGTAAAAAGGGGAAGGCGATGGCAGTGGGGGTGTACTATCGACCGCCTGGCCAGAATGAACAAATGGATGATGAAATGCTCAAAGAAATCAAGGAAGCTAACAAAGGTTATAGCGCAGAAATAATAATGGGTGATTCCAATTACCCCGGTATCGACTGGGTCAGTGTCACGGCAGGACATGCTAGGGAGATAAAGTTCCTAGATGACATAAATGACTGCTTCTTGGAGCAGCTGGTTCATGAACCGACCAGAGGGGAAGCCATATTAGACCTAGTCCTTAGTGGATCACCAGATCTAGTGCAAGAGATAAGGGTGTTGGGACCACTTGGCAAAAGTGATCATAGCATGATCACCTTTGATTTAATTAGTGGAGGAGGGATAGTAAGGAAATCCACAGTACTACCTTTTAACTTTCGAAAGGGAGACTATGATAAAATGAGGAAAATAGTTAAGAAAAGACTAAAAGGAGCAGTTGCAAAGGTTAAAGACTTACATCAAGCGTGGGTGTTGTTGAAAAATACTATCTTGGAAGCCCAGACCAGCTGTATTCCACGCTTTAAGAAAAGTGGAAGGAAGTTCAAAAAACTGCCAGCATGGTTTAAAGGGGAGGTCAGAGAGGCTGTTGTTGCCAAAAAAGCATCTTTCAGGAAATGGAAAAAAGAGCCAAACGACAAAACCTGGAAACAACACAAGCACTGGCAAGTCAAATGCAAGGCATTGATAAAGCAGGCAAAAGGATAATTTGAAAAGAAGCTTGCTGCGGAAGCAAAAACGCGAAATAAAGATTTTTTCAAGTACATTCGTAGCAAAAAACCTGTGAGAGAGTCAGTTGGTCAATTAGATGATAGAGGAGTTAAAGGGGCACTAAGAGGCGACAAGGCGATAGCGGAGAGACTGAATTAATTCTTTTCTTCGGTCTTTACTGAGGAAGATGTAGGGATGTTACCCATGACTGAAGTGGTATTTAAAGGTGCAGAAGAATTGAAGGAAATATCGATACATCGGGAAGATGTATTACAACTATTAGATGAACTGAAGAGTAGCAAATCACCTGGGCTGGATGGTATGCATCCAAGGGTGTTGAAAGAACTGAAACATGAGATTGCAGACCTGCTATTAGTAATCTGTGAATTTTCATTAAAATCATTTGTAATACCTGAAGATTGGAGGATCGCCAATGTAACGCCAATTTTTAAAAGGGGTTCCAGGGGTGATCCGGGAAACTACAGACTGGTGAGCCTCACGTCAGTACCGGGAAAAATGGTAGAAACCATCATAAAGAATAAAATTACTCAGCATGTAGATAGTCATGGCCTAATGGGAGACAGCCAACATGGTTTTAGACAAGGAATATCTTGTCTTACTAATCTATTATGTTTTTTTGAAAGTGTGAATAAACAGGTGGACAAAGGTGAGTCGGTTGATATAGTATATCTGGACTTTCAGAAAGCCTTTGACAAAGTCCCTCATCAGAGACTTTTGGCAAAACTAAAGAGTCATGGGATAGGAGGCAGTGTACTACTGTGGATCAAGAACTGGTTAAAAGATAGAAAGCAGAGGGTTGGGCTAAATGGCCAATTTTCTCAATGGAGAAAAGTGAACAGTGGTGTATCCCAGGGATCTGTGCTGGGTCTGCTGCTTTTTGACATATTCATAAATGACTTGGAAAGTGGAATAACGAGTGAGGTTATCAAATTTACAGATCACACAAAACTATTTAAAGTTGTTAAAACCCAAGAGTATTGTGGAAAATTGTAAGAGGATCTTGATAAATTGGAAGACTGGGCATCAAAATGGCAGATGAAATTTAATGTGGACAAGTGCAAAGTTATGCACCTAGGGAAGAACAACCAAACTATGGTTACACGATGCAAGGTTCCACATTAGGAACCACCACCCAGGAAAAAGATTTCGGCCTCATTGTGGATAGCATGTTAAAACCCTCGGCCCAGTGTGTAGCCGCAGCCAAGAGAGCAAATAGAATGCTAGGTATCATAAGGAAAGGAATGGAAAATAAAACAAAAATATTATAATGCCTCTATATCGTTCCATGGTGAGACCGCACCTTGAATATTGTGTGCAATTCTGGTTGCCGTATCTTAAAAAGGATATAGCGTTATTAGAAAAGGTTCAGAGAAGAGCCACCAAAATGGTAAAGGGGATGGAAGGATACTCCTATGAAGAAAGGCTAAAAAGGTTAGGGCTCTTTAACCTGGAAAAGAGACGGCTGAGGGGAGATAAGATAGAAGTCTATAAATTAATGAACGGAGTGGAACGGGTAGACGTAGATCGATTGTTTACGTTATCAGAATATAGAAAGACTAGGGGACATGCAATGAAGCTACAGGGTAAACTATTTAAGACTAATAAAAGAAAATATTTTTGCACTCAACGTGTAATAAAACTCTGGAATTTGTTATCGGAGGATGTAGTAAAGGCTGTTAGTGTAGCTGGGTTTAAAAAAGGTTTGGAGAATTTCCTGGAGGAAAGGTCCATAAACCATTATTAAGAAGGGACCCAGGATATCAATGCTTGACCCAGTACAAGCATTGCGGAACCTGTGTCTTTTTGTGAAACTGCTAGGTACGTATGACCTAGATTGGCCACTGTTGGAAACAGAATACTGGGCTTGATGGACCTTGGTCTGACCCAGTATGGCATATCTTATGTTCTTATGTTCAAAAGACTGTTATTACTTTGCATATCCAGTAGTATCAATTCCTTTATGTACCAGTCACTAGGGTTTTTGTTCATAAGACTACACACGTTCGCTTAGTCTTTGGGAAATGAACCATTCATGTATTCATCCCGTTTGCACCCATTCAAGTTTATGGGGGACGACATTTTGCAATGCAGCAGTCAGTTTGCCATTTATTTGCAATCAAACCTGATTGAAATCTGATGGCAGACATCTGTAACAGCAGTATAAGTCAACAAGAGTGTCACAAAGTCTCCAGGAGTCCCAGAAGAGGAGCAAAGTGTAAGGGCAGTGGCAGGATGAGCACCATAAATCACCATCAGAAGGGCAAGATGGTACAAAGAGCACAATGAACACCTCAAGACAGTGGAAGAGGACAAAGCCGCACCATAATTGGTACAAGCACACCCAGGCACTTTGAGAGAAGTAAAATGACAAGGAGACCAGCAGAGCACCAAGATAGGTTGCAGAGTCATAAAGTACACCAGGATGATCAGCACAGAATAGCACTCAGATTGACTGGAAGGCCCTAAATTACACCAGGAGGCCCAGAACAGCACAATATCCAGATTAACTGGAAGGTTCTGAAACCTCAAAAGAGAGTCAGCACAACAATATAAGAGGTAGCAAGAACCCAGCCACAGGAGTGGGGTGTGTTCAGCTCAGCTGTGTGGCAGCAAACTGTGTGCTGGCACTGAGAACTTTGATCCCAGCATAGGAAGCATAAGTTCAGAGGACTACTTCCTCCAGAAAACACATTCATGTAATGCCTAGATGACATGCTGAGGGATGTAAAGAAGAATTAGAGGATGCACCATGCTGAAGGCCTCAAAAGCAGTAGGAGTGGGGCTACAGCACTGGCAACAACAGCCCAGAAAAGTTGAGGAAGACCAACACAGCAATAAGATAGACTGGAAGCCCCCATAATGAAAGACTAATAGTTGTGACAGAAGGCCAGTAGTCAACAAGTACAGTTATGGAAGATGAGGGCAGTCTGCCCCTCCATAATAGCTTGGGTTAATTTGGCTATCAGGTTGGCAAGGCAAGCATCTCCTTCCTCTGTTAGCACTCTGTGCTTATCCCTCCTGATAGAAATACCATAGAATGCTCCAAACAAGTACAGTAATGGAAATTTGAAAAGAACTTTGAAGAGAGAGCTCAAGGCTGATTGACAGGCTGGTAGTGTCCCCTCACTGTGCCAGGTTCAGTTTCTCCTGGACTTGGGTATTAAGAACTGCTTGCCAAAGTGGGTAGCAGAACATCCAAAGAGGCACATAATAACAAGCCAAAGGTACCCACAAAGATGCAAAGTAGGGGGAGGATGAGGAATAATCAAGAAAAAGCCAAAGTACACGGGTCTCAGAGCCATGCAGCTATAAATGTGGAGACAAACCGTCATTACATTTAAGGAGGGTGATAGTCGACCAATGACAAGCATAAGCAGCACACCCATAAAGGTGCAAAGAAGAAGGAGCATGAGGAGTGGCCCAAAAAATGTTAAAGCACACTGGTTACAGTTTAGCATGAACCACCTAAATCAGCAGGGAAGGGACAAGGAACAGCAGTGAGACGAAGATATGAAAGCAGTACTGACAGAGTGACTCAGGCACAACAGCAGAAAGAGACAAGGGGAGAGGGGGGAGGCGTTCTCAGTTGTTTAGCTTTATTTATCATTTTTTCTTTTAGATTTGCCCTGTGGGCCTAAATGGGCTGACTGGAAATGTGTTTTCAGACTGCAAAGCAGCTGTGCGAGCAGCAGTGGATTTGCAACTGCTACAATACTGTTGTAGTTTGGATCTCAAGAGTAGGACTGGCTGGCAAGAAAGAGGCAAGCTGTAAACAGAAATGTCAGGACAGGGAGACTGGCACCAGCAGCAGAGGGCAACTTTTTTACAGTTCTTTTTGTGTTATTTAAGAACTGCCATACTGGGTCAGAACAAGGTCCATTCAAGCCCAATGTTCTGTTTCCAACAGTAGCCAATCCAGATCTCAAGTACCTAACATATCCCAAAATTAGCCAGTTCCATGCTACTTATCCTCAGGGATAAACAGTGGTTTTCTTTTGGACTACATTAATAACTGTTTATGGACTTTTCCTCCAGCAACACTACCTGCTTTTACGACATTCACTGGCAATGAGTTCCAAAGATTAATTATACATTAAGAGAAATAGGAGAAGAGTGGTAAGTTGTACTCATGCTAGCAATACTGCTTGCTGGTGTGACTGATATATCCCCTGCTGCATCCCCACTGCCACCATCCCCCTGCATCTGGTGCTCCCTTTTCGCTAGCTCAGTCATCCGCTTTTCCTTCTAGTAAATCAGTGAGCAGCAACAAAGAGTGATAGTTCCTTTCATCTATAGGTCATAGACACCAGCTAGAATATAGTTATACTCCTTCATACGGGATTGCAACATTTTTCCACTTGACCATGCAAGAAGTCCACCATCACCAAAAGCTCTGCTGTGAAGTCCAGTTGCCAACAAAACCCCCTTAACTTGGCCTGTAAAATATTCATGGTGGGGTGAGAAGACCCAAGGTATCCCATGTGGCACTCAGTTCCTCTGTGGCATCCCTAAAGAGTTTTAGGACTTTTATCCAATCCTACTGACCCAGGGGCACATTGATGATGATCTTGGTCTCCAATTACATTTGATGCAGGCTGCCCATTGCTCCAGTAACCTCTCCAGCATATCATAAATGGAATTCCACTGGGTAGAAACATCCTGCTTGAGCTGGTGTACATGTGCCCCTGTTCCTTCATGCTTTATAGATAGCTCATACCTACCTTTTACTCTCCAATGGCAATGCGTAGCTATTTTTCAGCCCTTCTTGACAATGCAGGGTTATACATTTGGGCTGCAAAATTCCAAGGACGCCTACAATATAAGTGATGAAGTACTTCTGTCCACAAAAGAGTAGCGGGACCTGGGCATGATTTTTTCTGATGATCTTAAAGTGGATAAACAGGTAGAAAAGTCTATAGTGAAAGCCATAAGGATGCTTGGGTGCATAGGGAGAGAAATGGCCAGTAGAAAAAAGGAGGTGATAGTGCCTCTTTATGAGTTTTGGTAAGACCTCATTTGGAGTATTGTATGCAATTCTGGAGGCCATACCTTCAAAAGGAAATAAACTGGTTGGAGTTGGTTCAATATGGTCATCAAAATGGTCAGTGGTCTTCATTATAAACAACATGGAGAGGAAAGGCAGGATAGAGAAGATATGATAGAGATGCGTGGAATAGTCTCCCAGTGGAGGTAGCAGAGATGAGGACAGTATCTGATTTCAAGAAAGCATGGAACAAACACAGAAGATCTCTAAAGGAAAAAAAGGGACTATAGTAGATGATATGGAAGGACATACTAGATCAGCCATATGGTCTTTTTGTTTCTATGTTTCTACTTCCTTCAGGGCAAGGGATGCACTTGCCTTGCTGCTCAGGCCTAGTAAGTGTCTGAAAACCAAGCGCAATCCTGCAACAGTGCCCTTATTTCTGATAAGATATGGATCCATTCATGGCTGTCATTCATTATCACGCTGATGACCCTGGATGTCCATCCTAGGAATATAGTTGAGAAGGTTGGGTTTAGCAGACTGTTGCATGTCTTAGCAGGACAGCTTTTAGTAGGCAGATCCCGAGGCTGAATAATCACTCGTGTCAACAGCTTCAGGTAGAACTGGCAAAAACAGAGACTAGTTCTAACATGCATTCACCACTTACATCTCGACTAGTTAGGATACTACACCTGCCTACCTCTCCCTGACAGCACACTGGTGGCAGCCAGCGAAGGCAGGAACAGACTGTGTGCCCTCTTCAAAGGAGCAGGGAAAAGGGGGATGTGTTTGCACAACTAATGCTAAACATGAGATGAAATAGATACAGTAAGATGTCTTCCCACCTCTACAGCTGCACTGCTGCCTCAGACACTATGGCTGGGGTTCCATGTCTGGCCTCAACTAGGTCCTGCACTGCCCAGTTATGCACCTGCCTATTGAAACTCTTGAAAGGAGTAAGGAGATGGTGGATGTGTTCACCCTGCTAACATGTATGTTTCACATTACTTCATGTATATAGTTTTTCTATTCATTGAGCTATCCTAATGTTCAAAAGTGTTATCTCACAGTTTTTATGTATACAGTTATTATTGTTCTACTTATTGAGTTATCCTAATGTTCTAATGTTATTATCCTACAGTTTTATGTAACTGCTAAACATATGCAGAGTTAATTGTTAGATGTAAACCGCTGCTGATCACTGGAAGGAGCGGTATAAAAATGTGCTCAAATAAAATAAATAAATAAATAAATAAATAATTGTCCAGTGAGACTGGATTCCCAGGGACTGCCTGTCTTGAAGCTTTTTACTTTTTATTTATCTATATTTTACCTTATTTTTTTCTATGAACATGAAATGGAATAGATAAGGTGCCATACTATTTCCACAGCTACTGTCACAGCCAATAGATGAGCAAGCTTGTTGTAAAAAGATTATTGCACTATATCTTCTAATTCTGCAATGGAAAACAGATTTTGATACAGGAACCTCTCCTGGCAATTGCTCTGAGTTATATCAAAATGCAAAAGAACTCCCTGCACTACATAAACCTTTCAAGTTCCCTAGTTGTGTGCAAGACTGTCTCCACAGCAATAAGGAAGGCAAAAACAGCACTCACAGAAAGAAAACCAGCTTTAATATTTGTTGTACTTTGATGTAGCAAGGCAAGCAAACCCCAGCCATAAGGGCATCCTTAAGTCAATCTTGAAGCTGTCTGTTTTTTCTCCTTTAAAATTAGCCCCAGATCACAGCTGTAGTCAGTAGCCACTAGCCAAGCTGCTTTCTTCTTTCTATGCAATGAAGCACATTTAAGACAAATTGGAGAAAATATTTTTTCACTCAACACGTAATCAAACTCTGGAATATGTTACCAGAGGATTTAGTAACAGCTGTTAGCAGTGGCATAAGTTACAATGAGGGGCCCCTAAGCAAACCTTTGCTGAGGGCCCCCCATTGTCATGGCAATGGCATGCCACCCCCCTCCCCCGTGTTTGCCCCCTTCATGTAGAAGCATCAGCAGTGTGGCAAAGTTACTTTGTTCTTATATCTTAAACTAGCCAACCTGCTGTTTCTCGTAAGCAATCCTAAACCCCACATCAGCATGCCTTCCTCAGTTTCTGAAAATGGCTTTGTTGCATTTGTTATCTGGCTGTGTGTTCCAGCCCTGCTGTGACCTCATCGGTCATGGGATTTGCAGAAGAATGAAGGCATAGGTTTCTCTGGCTGCATGTCAAGCATTGAAAAAGATTCGCTTAAGTACCTCATGCTGGCTGCTAGTGATCCATCCTTGACCTCCTCCTCTCCCAGATTAGTTCCAATATGTCTAGCCATGCATGCGGTCACAAAGAAAACAAAGAGCTAGTTATTCAATAGTGGTAGCAGCTAGCCATCGCCGCCAAACAAAAAACCTGGGTATTCAATGCCAAGACCATATTTGGCCATCGACATTGAATATCCTGGTCATCCAGATAGTAAAGCAGCTAACTGGGTAATGGCGATATTTGCTGCTTCCTGGTTAGCTTTGGTAGTGAAAGTTAGGCCAGCCTTTAAAGTGCCTAACTATTGCCGCTTTGCGATAACCAGGCAGCAGTTTAATATTGCTGCTGTCTGGTTATCATCGGGTGCCACCCCCACTTCGCCCCCAGAATATCCCGATGCTAGCCAGGAGAATTTGCCGAGACTCATCAAGTATACTGATTATTATCCAATGTTGCTCATCCATGTCTGCACAAATGTTACTGCTAGGTATCCCTCTGAGCTTATCAAGAGTGACTTCATAGCTCTGGTGAAGCAGATAGGTGCACAGGTGATGTTCTCTTTAATCCTCCCTGTTGAGGGTAAAGGCCTTGGCAGAGAAGCTTGCATCCTGTAGATGAATGCATTGCTGTGTGGATGGTGTCATTGAGAGCGTTTTCATTTCCTAGATCATGGGATGATTTTCTAAGGGCTGCAGAGCAGAGATGGCATCCACCTATCCAAGAAGGAACAAAGTGGCTTCCGCAGCAGACTGCCTAACCTACTGAAGGGAGCTTTAAACTAGATTCATTAGGGATGGGTGAAGAAAGCCCCCAGGTAAGTAAAACATTAAATATATTACATACCTCTATAGAAATGGGTAAAATGGGCGACATCTGGAAAGTGGTGTGCATAAATGCCCATAGTATGGGAAATAAGATCCCAGATGAAAAGGTTGACTTGGGTTTAGTGGCAGTTACGAAGACATGGTTCATCGGCAACTATGACTGGAACTATATTTTATTTAGGCTATACTTTATTTAGGAAGGATGAGGTAGGAAGAATGGGAGGAGGATTGGCACTATCTTTAGAAAAATATTATTAAAGATATAGAATTACAGGGCTTAAAAGAGAGTGAGGAGGCGCTGTGGGTTAAACTGGATAGAGGGAACAGGAAATCCATTTGCATTGGTGTAATATACAGATCTTCTTCACAGGGAGAAGTGGATAGAGATTTAATAGAAGACATATGTACTATTGCCATTAAAGGAGAAGTGCTGCTGATAGGTGATTTCAATATGCCAGGTGTTGATTGGCACATCCCTGCTGCATTGCCATCTAGAAGTAAGGAGATTCTGGATTCCCTACAGGGAGAACTATTCCGGCAACTGGCAACAGAACCCATACCTGAAGGGGCCATACTGGACCTGGTGCTTACCAATGGGGAAAGTGTTTCTGATGTTATAGTGGGAGATCAACTTGCATCCGATAATCACCTGATGATATAGTTCAGTTTTACGATTAGAGCTGATAAATTCTATTAAAAAGCAAGGGTCTTAGACTTTAGCAAAACTAACTTTGCCAACTATCCATTGGGTTTTCATGGCAAGATACAGAAGTAGATTGCCGGGCCTTTCTTCCATGCAGTTTAAGTTTGGTGTTGTTGCCGTTGTCACAAAAATGTGATCCTCTGCCGTCAACACTGTCCCATTCTGCTGCTGCCCAGATGGGTGGTTTGTCTTGGTCTGGCACCTCAGCTGAGACCTGTCCATCTTGGGAGACCCTGCCAGTAGTTAAACTACCGATAGTTTAGCTCTCAGCATCACTGATGCACGCAAGCCCTCACAGCACGACAAGCTGCAAGCCAAGTGAGGTGCCAGACCAAGACAAACCACCCATCTGGGCAGCAGCAGAATGGGACAGTGTTGACGGCGGAGGATCACATTTTTGTGACAACGGCAACAACACCAAACTTAAGCTGCGTGGAAGAAAGGCCCGGCAATCTACTTCTGTATCTTGCCATGAAAACCCAATGGATAGTTACAACAAAACAAATTGTGCTATGGTGCTGGAAGATGAGACCCCTAGGTCAGAAGGCACTCTACTAGCTACTGGGGAAGAGCTGAAGACTTTTCAGAGTAAAGCCAGCATTTATGATGTGGTTGGATCAAAGCCCTCGGGAAGTCTGACTGCTGATGTAGCTGTGCATGAAATGAGAGTCAGAAGCTGTAAAGATGTCTTACACATTGGAACATGGAACGTACGAAGCATGAACCAAGGGAAGTTGGAGGTGGTCAAGAATGAAATGGAACGTGTACAACTTGATCTGTTGGGTGTCAGCGAACTGAAATGGACTGGCATGGGGCACTTTGCATTTGATGATCACATGGTCTACTATGCTGGAAATGAAAGACAAAGAAGAAATGGTGTTGCATTTATAATAAAGAAGAAACTTGCAAGAACTGTAATGAAATACAATGCAGTCAGCGAAGGCTTAATCTCTATTCGTCTACAAGGATTGCCTATCAACACAACTATAATTCAAGTATATGCCCCAACAACAGCTGCAGAAGAGAATGAAATTGAAGACTTCTATGAACAAGTACAAGCTGAAATTGACAGAACATGCAAACAGGATATCCTGATAGTCATGGGTGACTGGAACGCAAAAGTTGGCAACAAAGAAGGCAAAGTAGTTGGAAAATATGGACTTGGCAACAGAAATAAAGCTGGAGAAAGACTGATAGAATTCTGCAAGACCAATGATCTATTCATCTCAAACACCTTCTTCCAGCAACACAAGCGGCGACTGTACACATGGACTTCACCGAATGGATTATATAAAAATCAAATTGACTACATATGTGGAAATCAACGATGGAAAAGCTCTGTAACATCAACAAAGACAAAACCTGGAGCTGACTGTGGTACAGATCATGAACTACTAGTATGCAAATTCAAGCTAAAGTTGAAAAAGAGCAAACCACTCATGAATGCAGCAAAATATGACCTTGAGAATATACCACTGGAATTTAAAGACTGCCTGCAAAATCGATTTGCTGCTTTAGATACAAATGACAGAGCTCCGGAAGAGTTATGGAATGACATCAAGAAGGTTGTGTTGGAAGAAAGCGAGAAGTCTCTACAAAAGGTGAAAAAGCAAAAACGGCCAAAATGGATGACGGAAGAAACTCTAAAAATTGCCCAGAAACGCAGAGAAGCTAAAGCCAGAGGAGAAAGAAAGACAATCACAGACCTCAACAGAGATTTCCAACGTGCAGCAAGACAGGACAAGGAAAAGTACTACAATGACACTTGCAAGGAAATAGAAGCAGAAACTATTAGAGGAAGAACAAGATTGGCTTTCCTAAAGCTACGAGAGTTAAAGAAAACGTTCCAGCCTCGAATTGGAGTGTTACAAGATGCTCAAGGTTCTATGTTGAATGATGCTGAAAAGATCAAGAAAAGGTGGAAGAAATATACAGAGTTTTTATATGATAAAGATCAAGTGGACCAACAGCCGTTTCAACCTGTACCTTATGATCGGGAACCATTGGTGATGAAAGAAGAAGTTGAAGCAGCAATGAAAGCCTTATCAAAGAACAAAGCACCAGGCATTGATAGCATTCCCATAGAAGTATTGCAGCAATCTGATGCAGCTGTTACCGTACTCACAAGGCTCTGCCAAGAAATATGGAAGACAACATCATGGCCAACTGACTGGAAAAGATCTGTGTTTATACCAATACTAAAGAAAGGTGATCCAACTGACTGTGGAAATTATCGCACAATCGCCCTGATCCCACATGCCAGCAAGATTCTACTGAAGATTATTCAAAAGAGACTACAACCATACCTGGAACAAGAACTACCTGAAGTGCAAGCAGGGTTCAGGAAAGGGCGAGGAACGAGAGACATCATTGCAGATGTGAGATGAATCCTTGAAAAGACTAAAGAATACCAAAAGGATATCTATTTGTGCTTTATCGACTATAGCAAGGCTTTTTACTGTGTAAACCATGAGAAACTCTGGGCCACATTAAGAAGCATGGGTATACCAGAACACCTGATTGTTCTCTTGCGCAATCTGTACATTGATCAAGAAGCAACAGTTCGAACGGAACAAGGAGAAACAGAATGGTTTAAAATAAGCAAAGGTGTAAGACAAGGCTGCATACTTTCCCCCTACCTGTTTAATTTATATGCAGAACAAATCATCAGAGAAGCAGGCTTGTATGAAGACAACAGAGGTGTGAAGATTGGTGGAAGACTCATCAACAACCTTCGCTATGCTGATGATACCACATTACTGGCTGAAAGTGAAGATGATCTGAAACATTTGCTTCTCACAGTCAAAGAACATAGTCTCAAAATGGGCCTGCACCTTAATGTAAAGAAGACAAAGATCATGACAACTGGCATAATCAACAGGTTCATCGTTGAAGGAGAAGAAATTGAAATTGTGAACAACTTTAACCTACTTGGATCAACTATCAATAAAGAAGCAACAAGCAGTCAAGAAATCAGACGACGCATTGCTCTTGGCAGAATGGCTATGAAAGACCTAGATAAGATTCTCAAGAGCAGAGATGTCTCTCTCCATACAAAGATTTGACTTGTTCAAGCCATGGTATTTTCAATTACATCATATGGATGTGAAAGCTGGACAGTGAAAAAGATAGACAGGAAGAAAATTGATGCCTTTGAATTATGGTGCTGGCGGCGAATACTGTGTATACCATGGACTGCCCGAAGAACAAACCAGTCAGTACTAGAGGAGATCAAACCTAAGCTTTCTTTAGAAGCTCAGATGACAAGACTTCGACTTTCATACTTTGGACACATCATGCGAAGAGAGAGATCATTAGAGAAAGACATTATGCTTGGCAAGATAGAAGGTCAACGCAAAAGAGGAAGGCCAGCAATGAGATGGATCGATACAATAACAGCAGCTACGGGTACCAGTCTGTCAACAATGAGCCGCATGACTGAAGACCTAACACAATTTAGGATAGCTATCCAGAGGGTCGCCATGAGTCAACTCCGACTCGACGGCACTTAACAACAACAACTTTGCCAAGATGGGACAATACCTCAAGGAGTCATTAGTGGGATGGGAATAGCTGGGAAATGTAGAAGAGCAATGGGTAAAGCTGAAAGGGGATATTTTAAGTGTGGCCTTCATAAAATAGAAGAGATCACAGAAAGAGGAAGATAAGCATCACTATTTGGAAAAACCTAGAGAAACTAGGAAAGCAGTCAGGAAAGCAGAGATCAGAAAAAGAAGACAAAATAACCATGCAATAAAATGGGGGAACAAGACATTTTTCAAATATGTTAGAGAGAGGAGAAAGTTGAAAAGTGGCATTGTCAGACTCAAGGGTGAAAGGGAAGAATATGTAGAAGACGAGGATAAAGCAGAATTGCTTAACAAATAGTTTTGTTTTGTGTTCACAGATGAAGGGCCCAGAGCAGGACCTCAGAGAACACACACAAATAGGAACAGAAGTGAAGGAGATCTTGAATGATTTTCAGAAGACTGAAAAGCAATTGGGTTGGATGGGATACATCGGAGATTATTGAAGGAACTTGGGGAAGTTCTAGTGGCTCCACTGTCTGATCTTTTCAATGCTTCTTTAGAGTTGTGAGTGGTCCCACAGAAATGGAGAAAGGCACATGGAGTCCCTTTACACAAAAGAGGAAGTAAGGATGAGATTGAGAACTACAGGCCAATTAGTCTGACCTCTGTGGTGATTAAGTTACTGGAAATGCCCCTAAAACAGAGGACAGCAAGGTTTCTGGTGTCCAGTGGATTACAGGATCTGAGGCAGCATGGGTTTACTAGAGGCAGGTTTTGTCAGACAAATCTGATTGATTTATTTGACTGGGTGACCAGAGAGTTTGACCTAGGAAGAGTTCAGTAAAGCCTTTGACACCGTTCTACACAGGCAACTAATAAATAAATTTAGCACTCTAAGAACGGACCCTAAAGTGACTGATTGTGTTAGAAATTGGTTAAGTAGAAGGCAACAAGGGGTACAAGCAAATGGAGCTCGATCTGAGGAGAGGGATGTTACTAGTGATGTGCCATAGGGATCTGTCCTTGGTCCCTTTTTATTTTACATTTTTCTTAGTGATATGGCAGAAGGGCTGTTGTGAAAGGTTTGTCTCTTTGTGGATGATACCAAAATCTGTAATAAGATAGACACCCAGGAAGGAGTAGATCACATGAGGAGGAACGTAGTTAAACTTGAAGAATGGTCTAGAATTTGGCAGCTGAGATTTAATGCTAAAAAATGCAGGGCCATGCACTTAGGCTGCAAAAATCCAAAGGAACAGTATATTTTAAGGGGTGAAGTATTTTTGTAGATAAAAGAAGAGCAGGACCTGGATGTGATTGTTTTTGATGATCTTAAAGAGAAACAATACCAACTCCCGGATCTTTCACTAAAGCCAACAAGACAACATCAAAGAGGGCTCTCTCACTTGCAGCACCTGCCATCTGGAACGCCTTGCCAGAGAAAATAAGGACAACCAAAGACATTAAGGACTTCAGGAAACAACTAAAAACTTTCCTGTTCTCTGAACACTTCAAAGATGACTTCCATAGCTCACCCTAACGATTCATATCCCTAAATAATTTCATACCCAATTATGTCATCTGTAAATAAGTTGTGCTCCTAGCATGTCCTGCATGTACCCCTTCCAATGTTTATTATATGTTCTCTGTAATGTTCTGTTGAAGTTGTAATGTAAACCGCTTTGATACCAAGAAAGGGGATATAGAAAACTTGTTAAATAAATAAATATATAAAATAAAATAAATAAATAGGTAGAAAAGGCAATGGTGAAAGCCAGAAGGATGCTTGGGTGGATAGGGAGAGGAATGGCCATCAGAAAAAAGAAGGTGAGAGTTCCTCTGTATAAGTCTCTGGTACGACCTCATTTGAAGTATTGTGTGCAATTCTGAAGACCACATTTTCAAAAGGATATAAAGCAGATAGAGTTGGTGCAGAGGGTGGCTACCAAAATGGTCAGTGGTCTTCATAAGAACTTAAGATATAAGATACATCATACTGGGTCAGACCAAGGTCCATCAAGCCCAGTATCGTGTTTCCAACAGTGGCCAATCCAGGTCACAAGTATCTAGCAGTTTCTCAAAAAGAGACACAGGTTCCACAATGCTTGTATTGGGGCAAGTAGTGGATTTTACAGGTCCTCTTTAATAATGGTTTATTGACCTTTCCTCCAGGAACTTGACCAAACATTTTTAAACCCAGCTACAATAACAGCTTTTACTACATCCTCTAGCAACAAATTCCAGAGTTTGATTATGCATTGAGTGAAAAATGTTTTTCTCTTATTAGTCTTAAATGGGTTGCACTGTAGCTTCATTGCAATTCCCCTACTCTTTCTACTTTTTGATGGCATAAACAATCGATCTGCATTTACCCATTCCACTCCATTCATTAATTTATAAACCTCTATCATATCTCCCCTCCATCATCTCTTTTCCATGTAGAAGAGCCTAAGCTTTTAAGCCTCTCCTCATAGGGATATCCTTCCATCCCTTTTACTATTTTAGTGGCTTTTCTCTGTACCTTTTCTAATTCCGCTATACCCTTTTTAAGATACGGTGACCAGAATTGCACACAATATTCAAGGTGAGGTCACATCATGAAATGATACAGAGGCATTCTAATATCTTTTGTTTTATTCTCAATTCCTTTCCTTATGATTCCTAGTATTCTATTTGCCTTCTTGGCAGCTGCTGCATATTGGGTGGAGGGTTTCAACATGTCATCCACGATGACACCTAAATCCTTTTCCTGAGTGGTGGTTCCTATTGTGGAACCTTGCATCATGGAACTGTAGTTTGGGTAGTTCTTCCCTAAGTGCATAGCTTTGCACTTGCCCACATTAAATTTTATCTGCAATTTGAATATCCAGTCTTCCAATTTATCAAGGCCTTCTTGCAATTTTTCACAATCCTCTTGGGTTTTAACAACTTTGAATATTTTTTGTGTTATCTGCAAATTTGATTGCCTCACTCATTATTCCTCATTTCCTGGTTATTTATGAAAATTTTAAAAAGCAGTGTGGGGTACTCGACTATTCACCTTTCTCCATTGGGAAAATTGGCCATTTAGCTCTACCCTCAGCTTTCTATCTTTTAACCAGTTCCTGATCCACAATAGTACACAAGAGTCTCTCATGAGGGACCTTGTCAAAGGCTTTCTGAAAATTCAGATACACTATATCAACCAGCTCACCTTTTCTGCCTGTTTATTCACACCTTCAAAAAACTATAACAGATTAGTAAGACAAGACCTTCCTTCGCTAAACCCATGTCAGCTTTCTCTCATCAAACCATGACTATCTACATGTTGGATTATACAGAAATCAAATTGAGTACATCTGTGGAAGACAATGATGGAAAAGCTCAATAACATCAACAAAGACAAAACCTGGAGCTGACTGTGTTTCAAATCACCAAAGTATGCAAACTCAAGCTAAAGTTGAAAAAGAGCAATTCACTCATGAATGCAGCAAAATATGACCTTGAGAATATGCTACTGGAATTTAAAGACTTCCTGAAAAATTGATTTGCTGCTTTAGATACAAATGACAGAGTTCCAGAAGAGTTATGGGATGATATCAAGAAGGCTCTATTGGAAGAAAGTGAGAAGGTGAAAAAGCAAAAATGGCCAAAATGGATGACTGCATAAACTCTGAAAATTGTCCAGACATGCAGAGAAGCTAAAGTCAGAGGAGGAAGAGAGGCAATCACAGAACTCAACAGAGATTTCCAACATGCAGCAAGACAAGACAAGGAGAAGTACTACAATGACAGATGCAAGGAAATAGAATCAGAAGCTATTAGAAGAAGAAGAACAAGATTGGCTTTTCTAAAGCTACGAGAGTTACAGAAACAATTCCAGCCTTGAACTGGAATGCTACAAGATGCTCAGGGATCCATGTTGAATGATGTTGAGAAGATCAAGAAAAGATGGAAAGAACATAGTCATTATACCATAAAGATCAAGTGGACCAACATCCGTTTCAACCTATACCTTATGATCAGGAACCATTGGTGATGAAAGAAGAAGTCGAAGCAGCATTGAAAGCCTTATCAGAGAACAAAGCACCAGACATTCCCAATGAAGTATTACAGCAATTGGATGAAAATCTTACCATACTTACAAGGCTCTGCCAGGAAGACAAATTCATGGCCAACTGACTGAAAAATATCTGTGTTTATACCAATACTGAAGAAAGTTGACCTGACTGATTGTGGAAATTATCGTACAATCACTCTGATCCCACATGCCAGCAAAATTCTATTCAAGATCATTCAGCAGAGACTACAACCATTACCTGGAACTAGAACTGCCTGAAGTGCAAGCAGGGTTCAGGAAAGGGTGAGGAACTAGAGACATTATCGTGGATGTGAGATGGATCCTTGAAAAGACAAAAGAATACCAAAAGGATATCCATATGTGTTTTATTGACTACAGCAAGGCTTTTGACTGTGTAAACCATGAGAAACTCTGGGCCACATTAAGAAGTATGGGTATACCAGAACACCTGATTGTTCTCTTGCATAGCTTTACATTGATCAAGAAGCAACAGTTCAAAACAAACTAGAATGGTTTAAAATCAGCAAAGGTTTACGACAAGGCTGCATACTTCCCCCTACCTCTTTAATTTATATGTAGAACAAATCATCAGAGAAGCAGGAAAGCATGGAGACAACAGAGGAGAGGTGTGAAGATTGGTGCAAGACTCATTAACAAACTTCACTATATTGATGATACCACATTACTGACTGAAAGTGAAGACAATTTGAAACATTTGCTTCTCAAGATCAAGGAATATAGTCTTAAAATGGGTCTACACCTTAACATTAAGAAGACAAAGATCCTGACAACTGGCAAAATCAATAAGTTCATCATTGATGGAGAAGAAGTTGAAATAGTTGACAACTTTAACTTAGTGGGGTCAACAATCAATAAAAAAGGACTAGCAGTCAAGAAATCCAACAACGTATTGCTCTTGGTAGAATGGCTATGAAGGATCTAGACAAGATCCTCAAGAGCAGAGATTGACTCTCTCCATACAAAGATTTGACTTGTTCAGGCCATGGTATTTTCAAAAATGTCATATAGATGTGAAAGTTGGACAGAGAAAAAGATAAACTGAAAGAAAATTGACAGCTTTGAATGATGGTGCTGGTGACAAATACTATGTATATCATGGACTGCCTGAAGAACAAACCATTCAGTATTAGAGGAGACTTTCATACTTTGGACATATCATGCAAAGAGAGAGATCATTGGAGAAAGACATAATGCTTGGCAAGGTAGAAGGTCACCATAAAAGAGGAAGGCCGGCAATGAAATGGATTGATACAATAACAGCAGCTATGGATACCATTCTATCAACAATGAGCTACTTGGCTGAAGAGCGAACAAAGTTTAGGCCAACTATCCAGAAGTCGCCAGGAGTCAACACCAAATCAACGGCACTTAACAACAACAACATCTACATGTTCAGTAATTTTCTTCTTTATAATGGTTTCTAGCATTTTGTCTGATACTGACACCAGGCTCACCCTTTTGTAGTTTCCCGGATCACCCCTGGAACCTTTTATAAAATTGGCCATTCGCCAATGATAGAAACATAGAAACGTGATGGCAGCAAAAGACCACATGGCCTATCTAGTCTGCCCTTCCATATCAACTACAATAGTCCCATAGAAATATAGATTGCAGATTACAGGTATTACAGATGATTTTAATGATAGTTCACAGATTACTAATAGTAGATTTGCAATCTCATATTTCAGTTCTTTCAACACCCTTGGATGTATACTGTCCAGTCCAGGTGATTTGCTACTCATTAGTTTATTAAATAGTTGTAATGCATCCTCCCAGTTTATCGATATTTCTTTCAATTTTTCTGATGCATCACTTTAAATACCATTTCAATCATGGGTAACTTTTCTACATCTTCTTCAGTAAAGACCAATGCAAATAATTCATTCAGTTTCTCCGCTATGGCCTTGTCCCTTCTTAGTGCCCCTTTTAGCCCTCTATCATCTAATGGTCCAACTTCCACAGCAAGCTTTTTTTTTCAAATTCTCTCTTTGCCTGCCTTATCAGTCCCTTGAATCTATCTTGCCAGTGCTTGCGTTGTTTCCAGTTTTTGTTATTTGACTCCTTTGCCATTTCCTGAAAGATGTTTTTTTTGGCTACAACAGCCTCTCTGACTTCACTTTTAAACTGTGTTGGCAGTTTTTTGGACTTCATTCCACTTTTCTTAAAGCATGGTTTGCAAGTGGTCTGAGCTTCCAAGATAGTATTTGTAAACCATACCCATGCTTGATGTAAATCTTTAACCTTTGCAGCTGCTCCTTTTAGTTTTTCATAACTATTTTCCTCATTTTATCATAGCCTGATTTCTTTGCCATCCTTCTTCCATTTATTAAATGAAATGAAATCATGCTATGGTCACTATTGCCAAGAGGCCCAGACAGATCTTGTGTTCCACTAAGAACTAGGTCCAAAATGGCTTCCACTCTTGTTGGTGCATGAACCAGCTGCTCCAAGGAGCAGTCATTTATTTCATCTAGAAACTTTGGGGCTTGTTTACAAAGCCGCGGTAGCGGTTCGCGATCGTTATCGGAGCCGCGGCCCCATTGATTTCAATGGGGCCGTGGCTCCGATAACGACCGCGACCCGCTACCGCGGCTTTGTAAACAATCCCCTTTATCTCCCTAGCATGTCCTGCCATGACACTGACTCATTTGATATCAGTGTAATTGAAATCACCCTTTATTACTACTATGTTGTAACTTTTGTTAACTTCCATGATTTCTTTGAGCATATCATCATCCATTTGTTCATTCTGGCCCACAATGACATTGCCTTCCCCTTTTTAAATGGAATTTCAATCCATAGAGATTTTGGCCAAGTTGTTATAAACCATATAGGGACAGACTTAAAGATCTCAATATTTATACTTTAGAGGAAAGGCGGGAGAGAGGAGATATGAAAAAGATGTTTAAAAACCTCCATGGCATAAATGCACAGGAACAGAGCCTCTTTTAATTGAAAGTAAACTCTGCAATGAGGGGACATAGGGTGAGGGTGAAAGGGGATAGACTCGGGAGTAATAGGCAGAAATATTTATTTACAGAAAAAATGTTAGATGCATAGAATAGTATTCCAGTGGAGGTAGTAGAGACAAGGACAGTATGGGCCTGATTCTGCAAGGCTGATAGCGAGATTCTATGTCCCACCTCAGTGGTGGAATAAGCACTGGCTGCCCCTCCGGATCCGCTGGCCAGCCCCCCAGTATCAACAGCAGCAAGCCAGGTGAGTCCCCACCGCCCGATCTGGGCCCTGGCTGCCCTTGCAGGGGTCGGGCAGCAGGGAAACTGGGGTCCACACTGTGAAGGGCTGAATATGCTGCAGAAAGGACATCCCTGTGGTGATGCAGGGGCATGCTAGGCCGTCTCTCAGTGCCTGATCCTGCACCCACAGTAACATCTTCCTCCTGCCTTGCAGAATTGGGTGCTAATGGCCCCGTCCTGTTCGGGGCCATCCAGATGGCCCAGACATGCCCCTTCTGGGATCGGGCTCCACCTGAATTCAAGAAGACATGGGAGAAACACAGGGATATGAGAACATTTGTTTTCAGTTTGGTACTCTGATGCATGACCCCACATGCAAAATAGCTTGCAGGGATATGCATTCAGCATGGGATATGCATTCCTGTCACACGTGTTTGTAGCAGGGATGTATATGTGGCTGCAGGTGCAGCTGCCCATTTCAGGATGTCTATGTTGCTAAAATCAGACCTAAACGTAAATGTCCCTGGGTTTTGTTTTTTGGGCATTTTGTCCTGGACATCCCAGATTGCACTTTGACGTCTTTTCTAAAATGCCACTTCATGGATTCTGATGGTGTTCTCCTTTAGCACTATGTCTAGCTTCCTTGCTTTTTATCGGTTGGAATGGGAGTATCCCAGATGAACATAACCTCTTCATTCTCTGTAATTCTTAAGAGTCATGATCTCAGTGCTTTTCAGGCAGAGTGATGTAGGTTTTACAGCATTTCCAATGGATGAGTCATGCTACTTTGCTGTGCCTTTCTGTATAGAAATGTTCTGCCGTCAGAACTTCACAGCCAGCTATGAGGAAAGACACTGCTTCCAGCTCTTTCTTGTCAGAATCAATATCTGTTTTGCCAGGGTTTTTTTATTGTCCATAAACAGCTGTTCTGGGCATTGTGGGTGTTTTATTGGTGATTTTCAGTTAGAACATAAAATCAGAAATCCTACTCATAATTAAAAAAAAAAAGAAATCTCACTTATAATAATGTCAGTATAGCTAGAATGTGAATGCAAGACGTAGGGAGGAGAAGACAAATACGGAAACTTCAATAGATGATTTGTTTGTTCATCAGTGTCTCAGGAATCTATTGACTAGTCAATAGATTTATAGTTGTGACTATGTTAAAATATATGGAAAATCAGGTAAATAAACAATAAACCTTTTCTCCGTCCATTGACTGAAATTGCAATCCAGCTTGAGTTATAGTCTTAGCCATTTTATGTCTGAGCTGAAAGCATTCTCTAGCTCATAGCTGAGGTCTTTTATGGCTAAATAGTTTAGATCTTGTTTTGACTACCAGTACATTCAGAGCAAATGCCACAAGACTAGATTCAGATGAAAAAAAAAATCATATTGTTCAAAGGGACTATCAGCCTAAATAAGTGAATGTTTTCTCCCAGAGCCAGAACTTTGTTTTCAATTAACAATATTCTTTGGTTCTAGTTAACAGAACAGAAGCAAGATTCCAACTTCAAAAAACACAAAATAGTATGATGTTTCATTTTCAAATAAATGATGAAAATACAATAGACCCGGGAGACAAATTCCCATCAGGGCAAGTCCGGCCTGTCCGGACATACAAAATCTGGACAGGCCAGTTGTGCACCTGATTCTGCACCCGTGCGAGCTAGATGCTCCTGCGGGAGCAGAAACAGGTGCAATGGGCCTGGATGGGCAGGACATGCCCCGATTCAGGCCCACTGTATATCCAGTCAGCTCCCCGTATACATCACCTTGGTGCTGTGGTGTCCCGTCGCCATGGCACTAGGAATGCCATACAGGAGCCCTGAACTGCTGCCTGACCCTCGATTGGGCCTGCCATGGCAGGGATAGGGCTGCGGGGAACCCCCGCCTCTGCTGACCTCCAAGCCGGTCCCTTCTTCATCCTGCACAATCTTCAGATTAACTTGTTCCACCTTGGAGGTGGAATAAGTTTTGCATTCATCCTTCACTCCCCATACGTACAGGGCCGCGACCGGTATCGGCCCTGTACGTCCAGGGTCAGGGTCATGCCTCTGGCCTGCCCTCACTCCAATTCCCAATCCTGAGCTCCCCATACAACTCCTCTATACATATGGGGAGCTCAGGATTGGGAATTGGCCCCTGGAGGGTCATTCCACATCACATTTAGCGGGGATGCACATCTGTTTTGGACATACGTTCCTGTTAAACGCCAGATGCCATAGTGCAAAATAGGGTGCACAACCAGCCCATCTAGATTTTGGACATCCAGATGGGCCGGATGGGCCCCGATGGGAACTGGCTTCCTGTCATTTAGCAGGGATGTACATCCAAATCCTCACATCTCTCTCTGCAAACATCTAAAGCTCATCACAACCATCACATCTTCACTTCTCCTCACGCTCTCCTCCTTTTCTTTTTAGCTGTAGACATCAATCCCAATCCTGACCCTCCAAGACAGGTTCACCCTATCTATGTATTGTAAACTGCCATCCCTCTAAATGTATCTCTGTCTCCCTCCTTCATACCTCTTCTCTCTCACCCCCCTCCCCCCATTCCTTTTTTTTTACCTTTGGAATATCTGCTTTACTTTTAATAGGCTTGCCTACATTAATAAACTTTGGCTGAGACCCGGCTTTACCCTGATGACTCTGCTTCTATTGCTTCTCTTGTCATTGAGGTTTTCCCTTCTCTCACATGCTAGTTGTTCATGGTATTGGTGTTAGTGTTGGTGTTGGGCTCCTACTTTCTTCAGCCTCAAACCTATACTGTCTCTTCATCTGAGGACCATTGCATCTGTTTTTTTATCACCGTTTCACTCCAGGTAAATCCCCCTCCTTCGTCTTTGTTCATTTTGATTCCTAACTGCCCATCTTCCTTGAACCATGATTGATTTCCTTTATTCTTTGAGACTATAACCTTCACATCAGTGTAACTGATGAAGAATATGGGTGATGTGTTCAGAAATGTGGAGTTGAAAGACTACATGTGCGGCAGTGTTTTGAGCCATTTGGAATTACTTTATTGGTTGTTTGGGTAGTCCCTAATATATGCTGTTATGGTAGTCAAAATGAAGGCAGATCATTGCCTGAAGTATCGATAGGAAATCTTGACTTGATAGGAATGGTTTTAGTTGCTGTTTCATCCTACGTTTCTTGTAAATTGACCTAGTGGTTAGTTTGATGTGTATAGAAAGGCTGAATGTTTGATCAAGGGTGACTCAAAGATATTTTCTTTCATCCTTTACTTCAAGGTGGGCTTCTTTGACCTGCAGGTTGGATGGCTGGATAAATTGTTGATTCTTAGTAACATACAATACTTTGGTTTCCTTATGAGAGAAAAGCCATTGTGAGGCATCATTGAAGCATGATATAATTTGGCTAAGGTCAGGTTTTGTGACATCGAAAGGTAGGTATAGCATTATGTCATCTGCATAGATGTGATATCCTATTTTGAACTTTTGGAAAATATTGCAGATTGGCTGTAAATAGATATTAAATAGCAATGCTGATAAGGCTGAACCCTGATGAACACCTTGTTCCTGACTATATGTGTTGGATGATAAGTGTCCGATTTTGACTTGTTGGGTGCAGTGTTGGGAAATTTGGCTTTATATGACTGAACCCTTGCCTGGTGAAACTACACAGGAGGATGGATGGCACAGAAGACAAGAAGACAATATCTATATGAGAGTATATGCTTGCCATAAGATAATAGATGCGGCCTGCTATAGAGGATTCTGGGTAACCATATTCTGCATAGGAGTATGCAGAATATTGGGCCTAGTAATTAATACCAGTAAGAAAGTACAGGTCAAGTAAAGAATTCAAACTAATGAGCACAAAAGCACTCTCTTTAGCTCTGCACGGTTTCAATTAGTGCCAAGAAGAAGGAAAAATACAGGAAGGGTCAGAGGTCACAGGCCATGCATAAATGAGCAGACCTAAAAGCAGATCCAGATGTATAGAGGTCATAGGCCATGCATAAATGAGCAGATCTAAGAGCATGCCCAGATGTACAAATGTAAAGAGATTCTCCCCTGGGAAAAGTGTTGCAGGACCCTGAGGCCCTGCTGACACCTAAGTAGTTATGATGGATTCACTGAGGCTAATTTGAAGCAGACATTTGAGACAAGGAGAAATGTATATAAGGCAGTTATTTTTCGGGTAAGGGTGGGCAGTATTTTCTCCCCCTTTACAGAGAGAGAGAGAAAGTACTGTCTGCCATTTCTAGACAGGCTTTTGCTGTACTGCATGACAATATTATTTTGCTGTTATGCTGAAATAAAAGTTCTTGTAGCAACTGCCGTCTAAGTACTTCTTTGATTGGTGATATTTGGGCAACCGTTGTGGGAACCAGAAGCTACAGCAGTCCATTAAGTAGGATTGCAACCAAAGAAGGGCCGTGCCATAGATTCCAATTTGTTGAAGCCTCTGTTGTAGAATATTATGATTAATTGTGTCAAAGGCAGACACAATATCTAAAAAGATCAGTATGAATACCTGCTTGATGTTTTCGAGTCCTTTTAAGAGTGTGTCTAAAAGCAAAATTAAAAGTGTCTCGACCCCATGGTTTGGCCTGCAACCATATTGATGAATGTCCAGTGGGGTGTATAGGTCAATATGATCCTGTAGCTGGATCTGGATGATCTTTTCAATTATTTTTGCTAAAAATGGCAGGTTGGAGATCAGTCTGTAGGAAAATGGTTTCACCTTATCCAAGGATCAATTTTTTAGAATGAGGCATACTGTTGCTTTTTTCAGGGTGCTTGGTAAATAGCCCTGTGACAAGGATAGATTAGTTACATTGTGTAAAAAATTTCTACTTTTTCTTGTTCCTGGGTAATAAGTGTTATTTTCTGATATATCTCAAAACCATAGGAAATGGCAATTATGGCCCACAGACACTGCTTTTTTTTGTTTAAAAAATACCTATTTTGCAGGACATTCTAGATAAATTTAGTGCAAAGTAAACTTAGGGGTATGTTTACTAAACCTTCTTAACATGCGCGCTGTGCAATTATCACGCGCTAAGGTACCTTAGCATGCGATAATGACGCTTTATGGGGCACAAATGTGCCTTAGCGCGCGATCACGCGCGCAGCGGCACAAATGAGCGATGAAAGCGGGGAAAGGCTCCCGGAGGGCGGAGGAAGGCTCCCCAGGGGCGGAGAGAAGGGATCAATGGGTGGAGAGTGGGAGGGGAGAGGCTCCCCGCACACTAACGATGTGAAATCCGAGGCCAAAACTAACGCAAGTGAAAACCTCGCGTTAGAGCTGATTTAAAGGGAAAAGAAACCATTTCTGTCAGCAATGTACAGCAAAACCAGGGAAACCTACAAAAAAAGTGATAAGTGTGATACATGTGCACGGAACAAAAGTACAAATAAACATTGAAAATGACCCCAACAAAATAAAAAAAAATCATAATCAAGATGGGCAATAGTGACAGTAATGGGAAACATAAAAAAACACTCCCAAAAAACCTCCAAAAAAAAGAAAAGAATTTTGGAAGGGTCTACGCTCCGTCCCCATACAAGGTGAATGAGCCCACAGTGAAATTGTCCAGAGCAGGGTTTCCGACCCCATTGGCCAGGTTTCCTATCTCCAGCAACTGCACTGTCTCTGTGGCCACAGTGTAGTGCAGTGAATACAGCCAGTGTATTCAGGAGCAGAAGATCACTGGTTCAAGCCCCAGCTGGGGCTCCTGCCTATCCAGTCCCCATATTTTAATCACTACTAAACCGTGAAAGTACAGACAAACCTTTACTGCAGAGAACATAAGCATGGTTCAAACGCCTATATTTTACCCTACAGAGCACAGACACCAGAAACATGGACATTACCTAGAGCACATTCCCCCAAATGCAGCCCTGGAGGCCACAAATCATTCAGGTTTGATGCTGTCTCCAATATAAGGCCATGTCAGCATGCTGGAGGAGGGGTACCGGTGGTGGAGGGGGCAATGTCTGCTGCCCACAGCACACCATGGCCTAGTCCTCTTCACGTGGGTGCCGTGCACTGCACTAGACAGGCCCTGTCTGACGAACAGCCATGGACTCCCCAGGAAATGCACTGTTTCTGTGCCAAGACGTGGTGCAGCACACACAGCCTGTGCCTTCAGGAGCAAAAGGTCACAGGTTCAAGTCTCAGCTGGGGCTCCTGCCATCCCAGTCCCCACTTTTTACCCACCACAAAAATTTGATAATACAGACAGAACCTTTAGTGCATATAACGTAAACATGCCCAAAACATCTACATTTTGCCCTACAGAGCACAGACACCAGAAACATGCACATTATCTAGAGCACAGTCCCCCAAATGCAGTTCTGGAGGGCAACAAATCATTCACATATATGCTGTATCTAAAAAAGATGTGTGTGCTTCATTTCCATGTGCTGCCTCCATGGTATGCAGATGTATTCATGCATATTCATTAGGGACAGAAGGAAAACATAAACAGTGTTTGGGCCACAAGGACTGGAGTTGTGGACCTCTGCCCTAGAGCAGTGGCCAACAGGAGCAGAAAGAACCGCACCCACAAGCTCCTTTATGGAAAGCCCACGGAGAGGCAGGATATTGGGCCTTGCGTACATCTCACAATACTAGTACGTGCATACCTTACCAATGCCACCATAAACCTGGGAATATGGTACACATATATCAAAAGGTTGCTATGATTACTGGCAGATAGCAAATCCTAAGTTAAGCACAATATGCTCATTGAGCTGTATCATACCAATAGTTCTGATGTCTGTGGAGTGTGTTTCATGTCTGGTTTCTGACAGTGTTCACCACCCTGGGGAGTGACCACAACAGTATTGCATACCATAGCCATGCCTGCGCTGTGTGCAGGACTGGTGAGGTGGCCTGGACTGCAAAAGCTCTCTATAGGAGCACAATGCTGGCATAGGTGTGGGAGTGTGTGTCTGTCCATCCAGTGTGTGGTGGTTGCAACACCTTACTCAGCCCACACTGTTTGCACTGTGTCCAGTGTTAGCTTGCCAATGTGCATAATGAGGAGCAAGGTACTGTGGGTATAGCTTGGACAGGGTGGCCTGGGCAGGATGCATGAGCACAGGGCATAGGGCAATGGCTGTGACATTGTAGTGGCTAGCCATCACCTGCACGGACAGGGTGGCCCCTGCATGTCCTGCTGGGAGGTCACTCTCACCCTGACTAAGCAGTCACCATGGCATGACTAGGTCCCCCATAGTGCTAATTGCATCTCTTTCAAGTGATATCTATGGGCTGCCTTTTTTGGGGCTCAATCACTAACCTATTTGCTTGGTGTGTGTGCTAACATCCCGGTTTTGGGTGCACACAGTTCTTCCAGTAATATGCACTATGGACTAGCTAGCAGACTGTTTGCAGTTAGTATGTGTGAGGCCTTCTACACCTTGCAGGGTGCAGCACCTGCAGATTCACTGTGCTCGCTGCTGGAGGATGTTAGATAGTGGTGGTGGGCAGCTGAGCATTTCCAGGCCTCCTATCTGTCTGATATCACCGTATGGATGCGTACAGAAATGCATGGTCTGCCCTGTATGTTGTCTATCCCCCAGCTCAACTGAGGTTGATGGTCCCCTCTACCAGCACCATTGCAATGATGTTGAATGTGGATCTGTTGGTGGGAGATCCTGAGCTCCAGAGGGCAGTTTGGGTGGTACTACAGAATCTGCCTATGGATCCAAAGAGCTGGCCCGCCCCCATAAATCATGTGGCCATGGCACCCACACAAGATATGCACTATTCGGGGTGCATCAAAGTACTCAAGGACTAAACTTGATTGAGAAATCAAAGATGGATACAGGTGTATTTAGCAGTTTAGCTGCAAGACCAACCCATCACACACTGGCACTGATGGGGACTCTCACCATAGCCTATCTCAGCTAAACCACGTGCTGTGGACATGGTGCTGGGTGGCCCACCTCACCCTCAGGGTGAGCACAGGACCCGCACAATGTGACGGTCACTACCTATCTGTGCCAGTAACACACATGCTCAGTACTCCTGTGGTTATCTGTGGACTGTTGATTTGCATGTGCAGTGCATCATGGGTATGTGTGGTTTAACCCTATCCTGCCAACCACAGCAGACAGTTCGTGTGGTGGGTTGCAGTCCAACTGTAGCCATCCAGGAGTTTGTTAGCAGCTATGGAGATGTAGCCCACAGGTGACTGCATTGCCTGTGGAGCCAGAGGTCATGGGTTTGATCCCATAGTGGGGTTATGTGATAGGGCTGTCTGAGAAATTATTTGTTATAATTAAAATTGGTGCTGCCACCACCAACACCCTCAGTGCTGTAGCCTCCAAAGCGCCCTATAAGGTGCCCCAAAGGGAACATTATAAGGTGCCGTGTTAGACAGTGCACCTAATTATGTGTCCTCAGGAGTGCCGCATAAGGTGCATGATGTGGCACCTTAGGTTATGCCAATGGGAGGGTGTGTTTGCTGGCAGCAGAATTAAATACAAAAATCCAAATGCCTCACAAAGCACCTCTGATATAAAAGGGTAATGTCTCAGGCAGTCATATGCCAAAGCTGCAATGTTGCATTGAACCCATGACCCCTGAACCATCAGATAATTTGTCAACCAATGTGCTATACCTACCTCCACTAGGTCTGTATGCCAGCACACATGCCTAGGATTAACACACAGTAATGTGCTACACCTACCTCCATCGTGTCATAATGTGCGGTACATAACCTATTGCGTGAGTCCAACGTTTAGCCCAGAAGGCCCCCTCCCCCACCCCCCTCATGGCATCCTGCACATCATTGCTGGCTTCACATTAAGATGGATTAATGAACATACCCCATAGGCACACACAACCCCATATCACCAGGGTGAGTGACAGCCCACGTTGATGGGCTCTCAGGGCTCCTGGGGATAGGGAGAATGTATTCAACTGTCTAGGCACACACAACCATATCACCAGAGTGAGTGATAGCCCACTTTGATGGGCTCTCACAACTCCTGGGGATAGGGAGAATGTATTCAACTGTTTAGGCACACAGAACCATATCACCAGGGTGAGTGATAGCCCACTTTGATGGGCTCTCAGGACTCCTGGGGATAGGGAGAATGTATTCAACTGTTTAGGCACACAGAACCATATCACCAGGGTGAGTGATAGGCCACTTTGATGGGCTCTCAAGACTCCTGGGAATAGGGAGAATGTATTCAGCTGTATAGACACACAGAACCATATCACCAGGGTGCCTGATAGCCCACTTTGATGGGCTTTCAGGACCCCTGGGGATAGGGAGAATGTATTCAACTGTTTAGGCACACAGAACCATATCACCAGGGTGAGTGATAGGCCACTTTGATGGGCTCTCATGACTCCTGGGGATAGGGAGAATGTATTCAACTGTCTAGGCACACAAAACCATATCACCAGGGTGGCTGACAGCCCACTTTGATGGGCTCTCAGGACCTCTGGGGATAGGGAGAATGTATAGAACTGTCTTTGCACACAGAACCATATCACCATGGTGAGTGATAGCCCACTTTGATGGCCTCTCACAACTTCTGGGGATAGGGAGAATGTATTCAATTGTCTAGGCACACAGAACCATATCACCAGGGTGCCTGACAGCCCACTTTGATGGGCTCTCAGGACTCCTGGGGATAGGGAGAATGTATAGAACTGTCTTTGCACACACAACCATATCACCAGAGTGAGTGATAGCCCACTTTGATGGCCTCTCAGGACTCCTGGGGAGATGGAGAATGTATAGAACTGTCTAGGCACACAGAACCATATCACCAGGGTGAGTGATAGCCGACTTTGATGGGCTCTCACGATTCCTGGGGATAGGGAGAATGTATTCAACTGTCTAGGCACACAGAACCATATCACCAGGGTGCCTGATAGCCCACTTTGATGGGCTCTCAGGACTCCTGGGGATAGGGAGAATGTATAGAACTGTCTTTGCACACACAACCATTTCACCAGGGTGCCTGATAGCCCACTTTGATGGGCTCTCAGGACTCCTGGGGATAGGACGAATGTATTCAACTGTCTAGGCACACAGAACCATATCACCAGGGTGAGTGACAGCCCACGTTGATGGGCTCTCAGGACTCCTTTGTGTAACTGCTTAGCCAGTCATTGCTATATGAAAATGCATCCTCTATACTAAAGGTCACTCACTAAATTCCTATATTAAACACCATATTCATGTTTCCATGCTAAACATTATCCCAAAAAAATTATATTTTTTGTCGGATCGTCTGTCTTGAGGATGTAAAAACATGCTTGTGTAACAGACCCTCCTTTTATTCAACTTTTTTTTAAAAAAAGGTCAGTGCGACCACATTATACTGGAGGCTTCAACCAGCCCATAGGACCAGCCCCTGCATATAAATAATGCTTTATGCACAAAACTTCATTTTTCACAGTCAGGAAAATCCTGTAATTAATGGATTGTCCAATACGACGAGATGATAGCACTTAGCTGAGCCTGGAGAAGTTCGTAAAGGCTGACAACAACTCTGTCCAGGTTAACGCTGTAGACATGCCACCATGATGAAACTCAGCGGAATCCACCGAGCCGGATACCCAAAGGGCTTAGCCAATTTCACCAGTAATCCCCCGAGCAGGCCTGCTATCATCTATCTCTTCAAGACATTCCAGCAACTGTTGGGTAATCATGCGACACAAACTGTTGTGTTTCAAGCCCACTGTCAAAATGGCTCTTTTTCAAGCTGAACCTACCCAACTTCCTGTTCCGTACCAACACGAATGACGTCACCTCCACTTAGTAGAAACGTATAGGAACATGATGACATTTGTAACACAAAATCTGAAGCTCACGTTAAAGACCACCATTCGATCTCCGTGTTCATACCAAACGGAATGACTGTGTGAAGTGTAAAAATCCAGCGTTGCTCTCTTTGATGCAACAACGCCCGACGATCTCCTCCACGCCGTAGCGGGGGAACCATATCCAAAATTGTCCATCTTAACTGTTCAAAAGTGTGGGAATGAGACATACAATGTTGAACCATAGGGGCATTCTGTACTTCAGTGTTAATGCGCGATATATGTTCCTGCAGTCGCTTACGAATCGACCGAGTTGTCATGCCCACATAAAATAGCTTGCAGGGACACACAATTAAATATACTACATAAGTGGATGTGCAATTAGTGACATGGCGCCAAGTATATTTTATCTGAGTATGGGGATCTTCCCATTCTGTACCCCACAATGTGATAGAACACATGTCACAAGATCCACAAGCTTGTCAGGCACCCTGGTGATATGAAAATGCATAGCACACCGGTTCCAACAGTACCCTAGGAACCAGTGGTGGTGGGTTTGAGACCCAAGTGTGAAAACAGCAAGGAAAACTTATAATTTTGTTTTTAAATGTCAGACACATCAGTGCAATGTCTGTCTGCATCATAGATCTGTATAAATATTGTTGACGACACCAACAAAGTGGGCTATCACTCACCCTGGTGATATGGTTGTGTGTGCAAAGACAGTTCTATACATTCTCCCTATCCCCAGGAGTCCTGAGAGCCCATCAAAGTGGGCTGTCAGGCACCCTGGTGATATGGTTCTGTGTGCCTAGACAGTTGAATACATTCTCCATATCCCCAGGAGTTGTGAGAGGCCATCAATATGGGCTATCACTCACCCTGGTGATATGGTTGTGTGTGCAAAGACAGTTCTATACATTCTCCCTATCCCCAGGAGTCATGAGAGCCCTTCAAAGTGGGCTATCACTCACCCTGGTGATATGGTTCTGTGTGCCTAGACAGTTCTATACATTCTTCCTATCCCCAGGAGTCCTGAGAGGCCATCAAGGTGGGCTATCACTCACCCTGGTGATATGGTTCTGTGTGCAAAGACAGTTATATACATTCTCCCTATCCCCAGGAGTCCTGAGAGCCCATCAAAGTGGGCTATCACTCACCCTGGTGATATAGTTCTGTGTGCCTAAACAGTCGATTACATTCTCCCTATCCCCAAGGGTCCTGAGAGCCCATCAAAGTGGGCTGTCAGCCACCCTGGTGATATGGTTCTGTGTGCCTAGACAGTTGAATACATTTTCCCTATCCCCAGGAGTCCTGAGAGCCCATCAAAGTGGGCTGTCAGCCACCCTGGTGATATGGTTCTGTGTGCCTAGGCAGTTGAATACATTTTCCCTATCCCCAGGAATCCTGAGAGCCCATCAAAGTGGGCTATCACTCACCCTGGTGATATGGTTCTGTGTGCCTAAACAATTGAATACATTCTCCCTATCCCCAGTGGTCCTGAGAGCCCATCAAAGTGGGCTGTGAGGCACCCTGGTGATATGGTTCTGTATGCCTAGACAGTTGAATACATTCTCCCTATCCCCAGGAGTCCTGAGAGCCCATCAAAGTGGGCTATCACTCACCCTGGTGATATGGTTCTGTGTGCCTACACAGTTCAATACATTCTCCCTATCCCCAGGAGTCCTGAGACTTGCGTAAGGTGTACTGTCAGTCACCCTGTTGCTATGGTGTATGCAGCTGATGATGTGTGCTAGGACACCCAACCCCCAGGGGGCCAGAGACCTGATTGCAATGGTGGGTATGTTATTCAGATATTGTGTTAGGTTATAGCAGGTAGGTTGCACATCTCCCGTAGTCTGTGAGGTCAGTACTTCATCACACACATCTTTGATGTATCCAGATGGTATGCTAGGTGCAGATGTGGATGTGTGTAACAGCACCCCACCCCCATGAGCTATGAGATCTGATTACAAAGGCCTGTAACAGAGCTATGGAGTGGAGGAGTGGCCTAGTGGTTGGGGCAAGGTACTTCAGGCCGGAAGGTCAGGGGTTCAAATCCAACTAGAGGACAGCAACCTTGGGCCGGAAGGACTGGGGTTTCTAGTCCCACAGGTGCTCCTTGTGGTCTTGGGCAAGCCACTTAACCCTCCATAGCCCATGTTCCCTGTAAAATAGTTATTTCCAAGTTATAATGCCCTGTTCAATGTAATTTCAGTTTGTTCAATGTAAACCGCACTGATGCAGAATAGCACGGTATATAAGAGAATGTGAATAAAATAAATAAATGTATGTCGAGTCAGGTCACACATCTGCCCACTTGCTACGAATCCCAAACCTTGATGCAGATGAACATTACTGATGGTGTTGGAAGGATACATGCACCTGTTGTGGTTGCACAGCACAGACAGAAACCCTGACATGAGCACAGGTGGTAATAGCCTATTCTGGTGCAATGGCCCCTGCCCCTGGTATTGGCAACCACACCTGCCGTAAGCATACAAGGCCCAGGTCATAGGAACATAACAACAAAAGATAGCCCATATTGGGTCATTCCCTTGTCCTTCACGCCCAGTATGCTGTTTGCAACAGTGTCCAAACTAGGTTATATGTACCTAGCAGTATCCCCAAGAGAGACACGTTACACAATGCTTGTAGGTGGTCAGCCATTGCTATCCTCGGCCTTGTAGAAACCCAAATGTCATGGTAGTGGCCCCTGGCAAGGTGAATAGGGCCACCAACACAATGTTCCATGTATGGACACAGCACCCATGATTGTTAGGATATCATGTTGCCAGTGGGGTTGGGTCCGAGGATGTGCATAGATCATGACAACACAAATGTGTTCAACAGACCACATACGGGGTTAGGGGGGTTACCATGGACACCATCATTGGCAATCAAAATGTGGCATGGTCATGCAATGTCATGCAAGGGGGCCACAGGGGACTGGACTGATGTGTTCAGGGTGCCAGGCACACTGCACATAGGTGTCACTGCACACATGTCCAGAGACACAGCTACGCATGCAGGTGGCACTGGGAACAGGCCTGGAACAAGCTGGAAGTAGTCCTTACATGTGGGTATCATCGGTACCGATGGAGCCTGTGTGGGAACAGTCTCCAGTGTCCAATAGGAAAGCTATTGGAAGCAACCCCACAGTGCCTGTGTGCTGCCATCTTGCCTTTCCCAAATGGCTCTCTCCAGTTCATTGTTTTCCACAGAGCCAGCAGGTCATTGTTCCTGTCATATCTGAAAAACAGCTATTGTAGTGCCACTCCTGTGGCAGTGTCTGCCTGTTTTTCTTTACTGGTACCACTGGTCTTCTAATTTTATTTTCTAAAAGGTCAGATTCCCCCACACAATGAAACCTTTTTAACAAAAGAGCAACAATCCCCTTTGTAGGTCTCCCCCCGGTTTGGCATTAGGCCCTAATCCCTCCTCCATCATGGAAAAGCACTCCTCGGCTGCAGAACATATGCTGATAATGTGCCGGTACCTTCTCAGTCACTGACAGCCATGATTGGTGTCCCAAATGCTAATGGCCAGATCAATGCATGTCTGAATGTTTGGCCTGTGGGATGCACCAATTTTGGCCCATTTTAGCTATTCATTCATGTTTCCGAACACCGCTCCAAATTGCCTATTCCCGCAGATCTAATTTACGGGATTTTTTGGTGAAGACCAGGTCCCCTCAAGATCAACCTCCTAAAAGTCATGATCAGGCTGGTCATTATTCATGTGAAGTTTGCTCATTTTGTTCGGGCACTTTAAGGGGTCCCATTTGGATGGACAATCGTACTAACAGGAGTTATTATACTCGGTGACATACAGATTGTAACACCACTTATGCAGTTTATTTAATTGTTTGTCCTTGCCAGTTACCTTATATTGGAAGGACCTCATGGACTTTTAAACAAAGATTGACTGAGCATGCCTCTCGATTATGCACTCATTCACTGACAGCTCCCCTTGTCAGTCATTGCTTGGAACATTCACATGGGTTTGAAGAACTTCGGTGGCGAATTTTGGATCATGTGCCTCCTGATCCCTGTGGTGGGGATAGGATTCAGCACCTGCAGAATTTGGAGCAAAAGTGGATATTTCGACTGAACTCAGTTTCTCCGGATGGTCTTAACCAGCAGGTGGACTGGCATACTATTCATTGAGTGTCTTTGGATTGACACATGTGATTGGACATGATCCCTCCTGCAGATTGGATCTTTACACCATCTATTAACCTTGCTGATCAGGAGGTGAAATCTGGTTGGTGGTTTCACCCCTCTGTGTGGATTGGTTCCTCTCTAATGAGTTATATTGGATAGGCGTGGCCTATTGAGGACTTTGGTTGGCGAGCCTGGGTTATATAAAAACCATTCTTTCAGCTGTGTTTTTAGGGCTGACGTTTTTTACACAGAGGTCTGACCTGAAGCAGGGGGTTGAAGTGTGTACCCCCGAAACGTGACACGTCGTAGTAACGGCCTACTGATGTAAAATTGATCTACTGCTGCTAATAACGTTTTCACAGCCTGCTCTTCGTTTACAAAGCCAAGTATCAGCCATTTTGGAATAGAGCTGTTTTTAAATTGATTTTCTATATTGATTAAAAAGGACGGGCCACGGTGGTAGCAGGAACATTCCTGTTGACTGTGCTGGCTACTCCGACAAAAATATTTATTAGTTTTGGGTTTTTTTGCTGGGTTTTTTAGGGATACACTTGTCATTTAGACTCAGTTCAGAAGGTTTTTGGTGTTTAATTTGGCAATTGCAGGACCGGCATTGGCAAATGCACCATTGGTGCTGATGAGTACCGGTATACACACACCGGTACCGTGTCACTCCGATACTGAGGCCAATTGGTACCGATACCTCACTTTACCTGAGCCTCCGTAGAGAAGATACATCCAATCTCCTGAGGGGTCTGATGACTCTGACAGCTCAGAGGGTAATGATGTACCTCTCCAGGACAAGCCTGCCTCTCCCAAGAGGAGAATGTCCTTTCCTCAGGATATGTCCTTCCTGGATCTCCACACACATGTAGTTAAGGGCCTCTCCATTTCATTAATAACTCAATGTGAGCACAGGCCATGGGAGACAGAGATTCACCAATATCACCAAACTCCATAGGAGGCAGACATCCTGCCAATACATCAGATCTTAAGGAATCCTCTTTTGAGAATGTGGAAGATTCCTCTTACCACCTCTCCACATTCTCACATGTGCCTACTAGGTATCGTGTGCCTCCGTCGCCTGGTTTGCACAAAGGACACCTCCCTGATCACTCCATCATGGTGGAGTGTGCTAGAAGGAGAATTAAACGTTACAAACAACATGCCACCAACCCTCCTGGTAGGGAGTGTAAGACATTAGATGCCTTTGGTCGCTGTGTCGTCCATACATTCAAGCTTTCAGACAGGACAGGTTTCTATATCATGTACATGGGAATGTTTCTGACGAGGTCACACAGGATCTACAACTGGTAAGTCCACATCTCGCAAATCACAGAGGTCACTACTATGTAGCACCTGTCAAGCATGCCCAGAACATTTCAAAAGTTGTGAACAGGGCAGCTTTTGACTGTTTTTCATGCAAAGGCAGAGTCTCTGTCATTGCTATTGGGGCAAGGAAACTTGGCTCGCTGCAAGCCTCTCACCTGGAACAATGGGTACAGGATAAACTGGCCATTACCCCCTGTAGTGGTGCAAACTGGTTTTTAAAAACCGGCAGGACAATTATACCTTGACAAGGCTTTCAAATATTGTAGATCCTGCAAAGATGAGAGCCTTAGAAAAGCGCTTCCTCTCCAAAAAGAAAGGATACTATCAGTCCTATGCTCAGCAAGGACAACCTGCAGTACAAGCTGCTAGAAAGGGTCAACAAGCTACTAAGCAGAGAAAGCCGAGAGCTACTCTACCTCAGCAGACCCAGCAGCCTCAGCCCCCACAGGGCCTTTGACTCTGTGATGGAGTACCTGCCCTTCCTGGCCCTCCAGGGAAAGCAACCATCAACAATACCAGGAAGATTAGGTCACCTCATCCACAGATGGAGGCAAATAACATCAGAACCCTGGACTGTGTCCATCATAGAAGAGGGTACAGGCATCATTCACATAGCTTGCCGCCTCCTACAATAGTAAGGACATTGAGTTTGAAAACGTCCCCCCAACTGAATCCAGAGGTAAAACATCTTCTACCTCAAGGAGCAATGGAAGAGGTACCTCATCTCCAACAGAGTTCTGGGTTCTCCCCCCCCCCCCCAAATTTTCTCATACCAACGGAAAAAGGAGGTCACAGATACATCTGACATTTCAGAGAACTGAACAAGTTCCTGTTCCAAAAGTCATTCAAAAGGATTTCTCTAGGAAACATACTTCCTGACCTACACAGGCAGAAATGCCTTTGTTCTCTAGATCACAAGGATGCGTACACCCATCTTCTCTGCCAACAAGCACAGCGAAAGTTCCTTTGGTCCCCCCATCAAGGAAACCACTATCCAAAAAATGTTTTCCCTTCAGCCGTGCCTCAGCACCCAGAGTATTCACAAAGTGCATGTCTGTGGTAGCTGGTTTGGTCCGTACCAGGGGAATATTTTTGTGCCCCTACTTGGAGGACCGCCTCATCCAGGCACAGTCACAAACACATGCTCAGGCCTCTCTCTCTTACACAATGCATGGACTACAATATATAGGCCCTGTCAGAGATCTCGTGGAATACTTTCTGACTCCCACGTAAACGCTGGAGCTCATAGGAGCAAGGCTAGATATCAGACTGCCAAAGACCTACCTGACTCGGCCTCGCTGTCCTCGCATTGTGCAACGTGTTTGGACAGCACTACAAAAAACTAATCTCTCGCCTCGAGAGATGCATCAGCTGCTGGGTCACATGGCATCTACGGTGCATGTGGTCCCCTATGCTTGTCTACACATGAGACCTGCCCAGTGGGCCCTCTCTTCCCAGTGGACGCAAGCAACAGGCTGTCTCTCAGATGTGATAGTAAACTCAAAGCGCCATACCCTGTCCCTGGACTGGTGGCGGTCAGCACAAAACCTGTTGGAGGGGTCACCTTTCCTGCAAACCCCTCATCAGATCCCATTAACAACAGATGCCTCCAAAGTGGGGTGGGCTGCACATGTACTGGACACCTCCACCCAAGCCACCTGGGATTGTCTGGAGAGTCATTTCCATATCAATCTGTTTGAGCTCTGAGCAATTTGCCTGGCTCTTCATGTCTTCCATTCCCTTCTACAGGCCAATGGAATACTACTTTATGCAGACAATCAGGTAGCCATGGTCTATGTGAACAAACAAGGAGGAACAGGCTCTCTGTCCCTTTTCAACGAAGCTCTTCAACTGTGATCGTTTGCCAGACAGCAGCAGATTCATCTCCTGCCAGTCTATCTCCCTGTCAATCAGAACTGTTAGCCATACAAACTCAGCCGTGTTCTGCTTCCGCACAAATGGTCTCTACACATGGACCAACTCTGTAGAGTATTGCAACTCTGGGGAACTCAAGATTCATACCTCTTTGCAAGTCCATCATATCCCAAACCTACCCGGTTCTGTTCACGAATTCCAGCTCAGAGCTACCAAGCGAGGGATGCTGTCCTCCTCAACTGGGGACAGGAATGCCTATATGCCTTTCCTCCCATTCCCTTGATTGCCAAGACCCTATTGCAACTCCTGAGGGACAGAGGCAACATGATCCTCATAGCCCCACGCTGGCAACAACAGGTCTGATACCCTCTGCTTCTACATCTGTCCCAGGTTCCACCCCTGTATGTAGGGTCAGCTCCAGACTTACTGTCGCAGGAGGAGGGGAATGTATGGCATACAAACCCCCCATCTCTGCAGCTCAGAGCCTGGCTACTGACGGCTGTAACTGCTTTGGCCCTCCCCTCATTCAGGAAGTGCATGATGTCCGTTATGCTTCCAGGAAACCTTCCACAAGGCAGTCCTATGCCATCAGGTGGATGTGACATTTCATTTGGTGATAACAAAAGGCCTACAACCCTCTTGTCATCCATATATAAACATGTTTTTGACAAACTCCATTACTTATCAAACAATGGTCTCCAAATTGAGTCAGTCAGAGTCCATTTAAGTGCCATTGCTGCTCCTTCTGAACCCATCAATGGACAACCCATTTCATCCCATCTTCTCATATCCGGAATCATGAGAGGCCTGCATCTACCAAAACCTGGCCGTAGACCACCTCCAGAGGCATGGGATCCCAATATGCTTCTAGGGCAGCGTACGCTGCCGCCTTCTGATCCCTTAGACACTACTTCGTTAAAGTCTCTGACCTGGAAAGTAAAATACCTTCTTGCAATCACATCAGCAAGTCGTATCAGTGAATTTCAAGCTCCAATGGCTGATCCACCTTACACACCATTTCACCATAATAAGGTAATCCTAAGGACACATCCACACTTCATGCCTAAGGTGGATTCCTCCTTTCATTTGAAACAAGAGGTGTAGTTACCTGTAGTCTTTCAACAGCCGCATGCTTCAAATGCAGAGAAGACTCTTCATACCTTGGACTGTGAAAGAGCTGTGGCTTTTCATCTGCAGAGGACCCAGCAACACAGAAGGTCCCCTCAGCTATTCTGAGTCTCTGATCCCTCGCATTTGGGTACAGCAGTTTCAAAAAGATCTCTATCCAACTGGATTGCTCAATGTATTGCCTTTTATCTATCATAGCTAACACCATTCACTGGTGGCCCATGTTCCCGCTCACAATGTGAGAGTCATGGCAGACTCACGGGCTCACCTCCATTCCGTCTATATTAATGCCATTTGAGGAGCAGCTACCTGGTCCTCGGTTCACGGCCCACTAATGCTTGGATAAAGGCTCCCGCAGGCATGCTATGGTTGGTCAGGCTGCTGTCCAAAACCTCTTCCATACGTAATCCACTCCTAGCCGCCTCTCTTACAGGATGCCAGAGATCCATGGGAGGAAGTGGAAGCCCTCCACAGGCCCTTACCACCCTGGGGATCCTTCCCTGGCATCTACATCTAGGGTTTCCTCACATGTGACGACCACGTCCTGCTTGTTCCTGGTGATCTCTGGGTGATCTCTGTAACAGGTGATCTCCGGGAACAGCAGGATGAGGTAATCACAACCCACCCATCTCCCCTAGCGGGTTGTGTGTGTGTCTCTCTCTCTCTCTCTTTCCCTATCTCTCTCTCTCTCTCTCCTTGTGTCAGCTTTCAACTCAACTGGAGAGAGGCATTTTGGAAAGGCAGGAAGGCAGCATGCACGCACTGTGGGATGCTCCCAAAAGCTTTCATATAGGACGCTGGGGAGCGTTCCCACACAGGCTCAGTTGGTACCAACGCTACCCACATGTGAAGACTTATTCCTAGTGTTCCTGGAGATCACCTGTTACACGTGACTAACTATGCTGTACATGACACACACAGCAGTGGAGCAGGAGCAGCAAGAGGCTGGCCACACAGATGTTTATTTTGCCCACCCACCAGAGGTAAGCAGTCACTGATGCCCCCACACATTGTTTTCACATCCACAGGTAGAGGATCTCCGGAAGAAGGGGCGCGGGTTGCGCCTCCACCACAGTGACTACCTTGCCCGCCTCCAGAGGGCGGCGCAAGCAGAGCGTGATGGTGAGTATTGACAACCTTGCTGCCCAGTAACAAATGTCACATTGGCCCACCAGCCTGTGTGGTGCCTACATATGTTCATGTGTTATGTGACACACTTGATAATGTGCTGATGACTGTCATCTTCCACAGAGGGTGATGACAACAATGAAGAGCCCACCACATCTGCGTATGCCCTGAGGTGCCCCCTTGCCCACCATGCCCCAGAGGTGGAGGTGGTGGTGGTGGAGGAGGAACCTGAGGTGGAGGCGGAGGATGAGGATGAAGAGCCGGTGGAGAGTGCAGCAGAGGAGGGCCTGATGGGGGCATGGAAGGGGTGGGTGGTGGGGTGGCAGGGGAGGGAGAGGGTGTGTCTGATGTGGGTGTGGGGGGAGGGGTGGAGGAGGGTATGGAGGGTGGGTGGGAGGTGGCGGGGGGAGGAGGGGGATGTGTGTGTGTGGGAGAGTGATGGGGAACACAGTGCAGCACAGGGCACTGTGGGCTCCCACCAGCCATGCCATGTCGCTTCACCATCCAGGACCACACACAGGTCACATGCACATGCCACCACCCAGACCCCTGGGACTATGTGTGTGTGTGGTGGCAGGTGTGTGGCAGACCTGTATGTGGCCCTGGATGCCTTGGAGCGGTGAGTGCACCTCCTAGTGCACTCGCACCAGTGGCTGGCGGGAGTCATTCAGCAGGTGGCCTCCGAGGTGAAGCGGCTGCCGTGTCGGCAGCCATCCCCTTAAGGGCATGACAGGAGTCATTGATGGCGCCTGTGACATCCACACATGTGTCCTGTGCTGTCCTGTGTTCCATCACTGGGCATGCAGCATGCAGGGAGAGGGTGTGGCTGATGTGGGGGTATGGGGAGGGGTGGAGGAGGGTGTATAGGGCGGGTGGGGGTGGCAGGGGGAGGAAGGGGTGTTTGGGGTGGAGGGTGATGGGTATTGTCCCCATCCCTAACATTGTATTATATTCCCTTTTTTTTTTACAATATACACACTGTTTGTTAAATTGAAATGGTCACGTGTCTCCCTTAGCAACACACTATGGATGCAAGCATGGGATATGTGTGTAGACAGGTATGTGTTGTAAAGGTAGACATGGGTATCATGCGTTGACTGGCTCCACATGCAGTTGTGGGGAATGACCATGTGTGTAGGTGTGTGAGACCAGGGTGGACCCTGAGATGCAGAAATGTAGACGACATAAGAACATAAGTTATGCCATACTGGGTCATACCAAGGTCCATCAAGCCCCGCATTCTGTCTCCAACAGTGGCCAATCTAGGTCACACGCACCCAGCAGTCTCCCCAAGGGACACAGGTTCCACAATGCCTGCATTGGTTCAAACATTGATATCCTGGGATCCTTCTTAATAATGGTTTATGGACCTTTCCTCCAGGAACCTGTCCAAACCTTTTTTAATAACAGCTACACTAACAGCCTTTACTACATCCTCTGGTAACAAATTCCAGAGTTTGATTACACGCTGAGTGAAAAAATATTTTCTTTTATTAGTCTTAAATAGTTTACCCTGTAGCTTCATTGCATGTCCCCTAGTCTTTCTATATTCTGATAAGGTAAACAATCGATCTACGTTTACCCGTTCCACTCCGTTCATTAATTTATAGACTTCTATCATATCTCCCCTCAGCCGTCTCTTTTCCAGGTTAAAGAGCCCCAACCTTTTTAGCCTTTCTTCATAGGAGTATCCTTCCATCCCCTTTACCATTTTGGTGGCTCTTCTCTGAACCTTTTCTATAATCGCTATATCCTTTTTAAGATACGGCGACCAGAATTGCACACAATATTCAAGGTGCGGTCTCACCATGGAACGATATAGAGGCATTATAATATCTTTTGTTTTATTTTCCATTCCTTTCCTTATCATACCTAGCATTCTATTTGCTCTCTTGGCCGCTGCTGCACACTGGGCCGAGGGTTTTAACATGGTATCCACAATGACGCCTAAATCTTTTTCCTGGGTGGTGGTTCCTAATGTGGAACCTTGCATCGTGTAACCATAGTTTGGGTTGTTCTTCCCTAGGTGCATAACCTTGCACTTGTCCACATTAAATTTCATCTGCCATTTTGATGCCCAGTCTTCTAATTTATCAAGATCCTCTTGCAATTTTCCACAATCCTCTTGGGTTTTAACAACTTTAAATAATTTTGTGTCATTTGCAAATTTGATAACCGCACTCGTTATTCCACTTTCCAGGTCATTTATGAATATATCAAAAAGCAGTAGACCCAGCACAGATCCCTGGGGTACACCACTATTCACCTTTCTCCATTGGGAAAATTGGCCATTTAGCCCTACCCTCTGCTTTCTATCTTTTAACCAGTTCCTGATCCACAATAGTACACTGCCTCCTATCCCATGACTCTTTAGTTTTGCCAAAAGTCTCTGATGAGGGACCTTGTCAAAGGCTTTCTGAAAGTCCAGATACACAATATCAACCGACTCACCTTTGTCCACCTGATTATTCACTCCTTCAAAAAAACATAACAGATTAGTAAGACAAGATCTTCCTTGTCTAAAGCCATGTTGGCTGTCTCCCATTAGGTCATGACTATCTACATGCTGAGTAATTTTATTCTTTATGATGGTTTCTACCATTTTTCATGGTACTGATGTCAGGCTCACCGGTCTGTAGTTTCCCGGATCACCCCTGGAACCCTTTTTAAAAATTGGTGTTACATTGGCGATCCTCCAATCTTCAGGTATTAGAGATGATTTTAATGATAGTTCACAGATTACTAATAGCAGGTCTGAAATCTCGTATTTCAGTTCTTTCAACACCCTTGGATGTATACCATCCGGCCCAGGTGATTTGCTACTCTTCAGTTTATCTAATAGTTGTAATACATCTTCCCGATGTATCGATATTTCCTTCAATTCTTCCGCACCTTTAAATACCACTTCAGTCATGGGTAACACACCTACATCTTCCTCAGTAAAGACTGAAGCAAAGAATTCATTCAATCTCTCCGCTATCGCCTTGTCGCCTCTTAGTGCTCCTTTAACCCCTTTATCATCTAATGGACCAACTGACTCTCTCACAGGTTTTTTGCTACGAATGTACTTGAAAAGGTCTTTACTTCGCGTTTTTGCTTCCGCAGCAAGCTTTTTCTGAAATTATCCCTTTGCCTGCCTTATCAATGCCTTGCATTTGACTTGCCAGTGCTTGTGCTCTTTCCAGGTTTCGTCGTTTGGCTCTTTTTTCCATTTCCTGAAAGATGGTTTTTTTGCAACAACAGCCTCTCTGATCTCACCTTTAAACCATGCTGGCAGTTTTTTGGACTTCCTTCCACTTTTCTTAAAGCGTGGAATACAGCTGGTCTGGGCTTCCAAGATAGTATTTTTTAACAACAGCCAAGCCTGATGTACGTCTTTAACCTTTGCCACTGCTCCTTTTAGTTTTTTCTTAACTGTTTTCCTCATTTTATCATACTTTCCCTTTCGAAAGTTAAAAGGTAGTACTGTGGATTTCCTTACTATCCCTCCTCCACTAATTAAATCAAAGGCGATCATGCTATGATCACTATTGCCAAGTGGCCCCAACAACCTTATCTCTTGCACTAGATCTGGTGTTCCACTAAGGACTAGGTCTAATATGGCTTCCCCTCTGGTTGGTTCATGAACCAGCTGCTCCAAGAAGCAGTCATTTATTTCATCTAGGAACTTTATCTCCCTAGCATCTCCTGACGTGACACTGACCCAGTCGATACCGAGGTAGTTGAAATCACCCATTATTATTACTGCACTGTAATTTTTGTTAGCTTCCTTGATTTCTTTGAGCATTTCATCATCCATTTGGTCATTCTGGCAAGGCGCTCGATAGTACACCCCCACTGCCATTGCCTTCCCCCTTTTACATGGAATATCAATCCATATAGATTCTACAGCAGATTTTGTTTCCTGCAAAACTTTAATCCTTTCTGACTCAATGCTCTCTCTAACATAGAGAGCAACCCCTCCACCAATTTGGTCAGCTCTATCATTACAATATAGTTTGTACCTAGGTATCACAGTGTCCCACTGGTTGTCCTCCTTCCACCATATCTCTGATAATCCAATCATATCTAACCTTTCATTTAGTGCTATATATTCTAACTCTCCCATCTTATTTTTTAGACTTCTAGTATTTGCATACAAGCATTTTACTGAGTATACTGAGGCACATGCATGCTGTGTGCAATGTGTGGGAACCGTTTCTGATGCAACATGCCTGTGAGCCAATAGTACAACTTGCAAACCAGTACACCTGTGCTGGCAGGGTAAGATGTTCTGATGAGCCCAGGAGCTACTCAGGGGTAATGCTGTTGAGTGTATCCTGGGACAATACATGTCACAGGGATGGTTGGTGAGTAACCGTATACATTTGTGGGGGGGGGGGGGGGCAGGCACGTAGGCAGTGTTGCAGGCAGGGACAAGGGTCACACATGTGCATCCAATGTAGGGGGTATGACAGGATTTTAACTGTGATGGCTCCCAACACTGGACATGTAGCTCAAGGACATTCCCCCTGTGCAACCCGGGAGGATATGTAAACCACCACACTGCAGCCCAGGGGCTGGGATATGACACAGTGCATGGCACACATGGCATGTGGTGGTGTCTGTGCAGTGATACCTGCCAGTACAGACACCAAACCATTGAGGGGCGTGTGTGTGCGACACAGCATGCATCTGCACACTAGCTAAGGGGAGCACAGGGACACACATTGGAAAACACACGTATGTACTGGTTAACAGCTGTTTATTGCTCCCGGAGTCACCTCCTGCGTGGCTGCCCGTGCCTCCCACAGCACACCACCCCCCGCGGAACTGCACCTTGTCATGGTGCCTCAGGTGCCGGTGCTGGTGCTGGTGCTGGTACTAGTGCTGGTGCTGGTGCTTGCTGCCGCATTAGCCCCACAATGACCTCCATTGCATCCGCAATGCGGGCAAGCGCCCCCAACCGCATCTCCTCCCGGATCATCCTCAGCTCCCTGGTATTTTCTCCAATTGCCATGAACAGACGCTGGAGTGCCTGATGAGTGCCTGTGGGTGGGACAGAGGGTAATATGTGAGCTTCCTCTCCATTACCAGCTGTCACACATATACATGTCATGCATATCCTAGAAGAGCAGTCTGCAGAACAGTCATGCCTGCCAAACCTACCAACGTTTACATCTGTGTCTCCCATGATCCATCCCCATGTCTGGAAGGGGTCTGGATGTGGGGTCATGAGAAACACAGATATCACACATGGCACATTGCCACAGTTTAATATGACTATGCCAGGTCTGAACACTGCTTGTCTTGGATTGTTCAGATGATCTGAGGTGGCCTAAGACACACATACACATATCTGGGGTGCCCCAATTTCTATAATGCTGGTGCACACTGCAGATTATGTTGTCAAACGATACTGCGTGACAATACCCATGATGAGGTCTCTGTCACATAGGGTGTCTGGGTGACCTGCGATCATTGCTCTTCTCTTTGGGCTTATGTGGGGTATATGGGCAAGCACAGTGTGCATGTGTGTGAGCCCCTCACAAATGCAGACACCTGACAAGACATGCTACAGGAGGAAGAATCACAGAGCACAGAAGACAACCCCCCAAAATCAGAACTCTATGCTATGTGGGCAATATGCAATAATTTTGGGGATGTTAGGACAACCCGGTCGGGGTCATGGGGTATGCTGTTACCCACCTTCTGCATTGCGCCGTGCTGCAGCAGTGTGTGTGTGCAGCTTTTCAATGATTGGGTCCATTTCTGGTGGAGGGTTCTCATCTGGTGCTGGTGCATGACTGGGGCATTGTCGTCTGATCTCCTCCGAGCCCTCTGTGGCAGTGACGTCTGGGGTGTGGTCCTCTGGCTCAGGCTGCATGTGTGTGCTTGGGGTCCTGTCACCATTGCTGGTGCTGCCCCCGGACATTGTGGGCTGGGGCTCTGCCACATCCTCGGCCAATTGCACCTCCTCCTCCTCAGCTGGGTCCATGGTTGTGTAGTCACCTGGGTTGTGGAAACCATACACAGCACAGATTGGTTTGCATGGTTCAACTACATACAACTGTTTAACACATCCACCCCACAATCAATGTGTGTTTGGCCGTGGCCTGTACATGTGCTAAATAGCTACCACTACAGCTCCTGCTACCACTATTAGGCATATATAGGTCAGTACCTAGCAGACACATCAATGTGTACATCAGGGGTCCTCAAACTACGGGACGAGGGCCACATGTGGGCCGCAAAGGAGATGTATGCAGCCCGATGGGTGTTTTTGCCGCCGCTGCCAGTCCTCAGGGGCAGCTCTACACAGGACCGCAGCATTCATTTAGCAGCAGCCCAGCTAAGTTAACACCTCACAAACCTGCTGCTGCCGCTGCTGCCATGCCAGCGGAATAATCCAGCATCCCGCGGTCCTCCCCCTGCTCTGCAGTATCCTCCATGCAGCTTCAGTGTTGGCTGTCAGAGCCACGCAAACAGAAAGAGCTTCTCCTCTCGTGGCTCTGTTAATCCCGCCATGGGCCTGATGGTCTTTTCCATAGGGCCCGTGGCGGCATTGACATGGCCGTGAGAAAGGGATACTCTCCCTTCACGCGGCTCTGACAAGCCCACACTGAAGCCGCATGGAGGACGCTGCAGAGCAGGGGGGAGCCCCACGGGATGCTTGAATCTCCTGCTGCCATGGTGGAAGCAGCAGCAGTAGGCGTGGTTGGGTTATTTCATACCCTATCTTGCCTGATGGGGGTGGAGGAGGTTTGGAGTGGTAAATGGCTATGGGGGGGAGAGGTAAGACTGGAAGTGTGCTGATGTGGGGGAGGCGTTTAGGACAGGTCATGGCCTATGGGTGGTGGTAAGATTGGCAGTGGGATGATGGGGGGCCTAGGATAGGGGTCGAAATGTGCTGTTGGGGGTGCTAAGATTGCAAATGGGCTGATGGTGGGGGCTAGGAGAGGGCTATAAATAAGCTTTTGGGGGGGGGGGCTTGGGTTTGGAAATGCACTTCTGGAGGAACTTGGATAGGACTCGACCTGGGTGTGGAGCTAGGACTGGTACTGGTCTGATGTTGGGCCAGGGATAGGATTGGAAATGGGCTGATGGGGGGCTAGGACTGCAAATGGGCTGATGCACGGACTAGAGGGGAGCGGATGCTGGGTGTGGCTGGAAATAGACGGGAGGTGAGGTTGTGCGAGGATCAGAATGGGATGGAGCTGGACAAATGAAATGGTGAGGGAAAAAAACATTTTGAGGGAGGTAAGAGATATCTACAATTGGACAGATAGTGGGGATTGAGGATGGGGGTCTAACATTTGAATGGATGACCTAGGAATGCGGAAAGAGCACAAGGAGAAAGATTACTATGTTAAAGCAGATGTAGACAGAGAATGGAAACAATACTAGACATGTGACGAAAGGACAAATGGAAAGCAGATGATGGGGAGTTAGCAGAAGACCCAAAGAAACCAGACTAACGTGGCTAGAGCAATTGCCACTGGAAAAACAAAACAAAAATGTTTTGAAACATTCTCTGTTTTTTGTACTTCTGCAGTGTTTTTTGGGGTTTGTTCATATTTTTTTTAACACTATATTCCGGGCCTCCAATGGTCTGAGGGACAGTGAACTGGCCTCCTGTTTAGAATGTTTGAGGACCCCTGGTGTGCATTATCCCACAGAAGGACCATCCCTGCTCAGCAGTGCTTAGATTAGACACAGACATAACACGTACAGGTCTGAGAGGGGGCTTGTAGCAGACATGTAGCCACATGTGCAGGGCAGATATAAAAAGGGATGATGCAAATGAAACATGTGTTTCGAGGGCAGCAAAACACAGAGTAAAAGGGGTGGAATGGGGGACAGCACACTAATGAGCCAAAGGCAGAAGGTGGGAGATGATCCAGGGGAGCAGGTATGAGGAGGTGTTAATAAGAAGCCTGATGCACATCCAAAGGGCAGGTACTCAATGGGTTGGGAGCAGCAAAGTGTGATTTGGGTACCTACCTGCCTGGGGATGGGCAGTGTCCAGTGCCTCTGGCAGTTCATAGAGGTATATTGGCCCTAGCCGCTCTGCCAACTCCTGCTCCAGGGGTGTTAGGGAGGGTGTAAAGGGGCCTCCCCCTCCAGTGCCCACGGCATGCCGCTGCTCTGCCATCATGTGTGCATGCACACCCCTCTTTATGTCGTTAAACCTCTTCCTGAGGCTGTCGAGGTCGCTGCTTGGTCCCCCTGCATGTGCCACCGCCTCCTGCACCTCCTCCCACACCTGGGTTCGTGTTGCAACAGTGGTGGTGTTGCTTAGTCGTCCGTATAGGACATCATAATTTTCTAGAACAGAAGACAGCAGGATGTGATTTTCCTGTGGTGAGAATTTCTGGGCCCTCTTCCTTTGCAGAGCTGGCACCGGTATGCGTTTACGTTTTGTAGTGAGAGGACCTTGTGTGGGCTGGGCCGATGGCCCTGCAGCCTCCACCACACTCCCTGCCATATCTGTCTCCTCCCCAACAGGTGTCCCCACCTCCCTCTCCCTCTCCCTCTCCCTGTCCCTCTCCCTCTCCACTCCTGCCCTGTCCTGTGGCTCCATCTCCCTGTCCTCTCCCTCCCTGTCAGACATTCCTTCTCTTGCCCTTCTCAGCTCCACCTCACACCTCCCTACTCTCTCTGCTATCTGCTCTTTACCTCACCTCCTTTCTCACTGACCTGATTCTTGACTCCCCTCCTCTCTGTATCCCCTGCTGTACCTCACACCTATCCTCCACAACCAAGCCTCTAACACTCTGACCCGCACCACAAAACCTTAGCTCTCCTAGACACCTGCTTCTCTCTCTCTCTCTCACTGACACTTTCTCTCTCCCTCACCTACCAACAACCCCTCAATGTGCAGCACGTGTAGAGGTTTATTTATAGTGTTTTTTACGTAGCGCGTGCGCAGTTGTGTGAGCACGTTGGCTGCATAGTTGTGCATGCACATTTGGCTGCGCGCATTGCGCATGCGCTGACCAGAGGCGGGAAATGGGTGCTTGCACATTGTGGAATCAACTACACAGAGCGTGCACGCACACACGCCGCCGTGCACACTGCGCATGCGCAGTTGACTTGCGTGTTGCGCATGCGCCATGCAGATGCAGAATGTGGGTGCATGCATTAGCACATGAGCCGTGGCGCATGCACAGTGTTGCTTTGCACGGCGCATGCACAGTGTTGCGTGTGCATGGCGCATGTGCCATGCGCACAGCCAACTGTGCATGCGCAGTGGTCTTACACAAATGCGCACGCGCTACGTAAAAAAACTCTATAAAATGTCCTGAGCACATGTTGCACGTTGAGGGGTTTTTTGTAGGCGAGGGAGAAAGAAAGTGTGCGTTGGCAGTGATGGAAGGAGCGAGTCTGAATCAGGTGTATTGTGGAGCGTGACTGGGTTTGTGATTGTTGTTGGTTGTATTGTGTGGCTGTGTTTCTGTGTGGTGTGTAAGGTGTGTGTCTTGGTTAGGGAAGTGTTGTCTGTGTTTGACTGATTTAGAGGAGCAGGGCGGGTGGAGGTTAGGGCAGCCTTTGTGTTTGCTGCAGCTGCAGCGTGAGGTGGGCAGGTGGTGCGGTTGCGTGACAGGGGAGATGGTGTCTATGGGGCTGAGGCACAGGGCATGGATGTAGTCCAGCAGCAAATAAGACCTGCAGCTGTGGGGGCAGGGCAGGCAGGGGCTGTGCATGCACGGTGCAGGAGGCATGCTGAGGTGCAGGCTCGCCAGCCACGCCTCTACAGGCCCAGGGCCCAGCTCCAGGGCATGCGAGAGGACCAGGTCATCTCCCTGTACAGACTGAGCACAGGGGCTATTAGGGAGCTCTATGAGGATCTAAGACCTGACCTCGAGCCCCTGACTGATCGGTCACATGCCATACCAGGTTTGGTCAAGCTCCTTGCTGACCTACATTTCTTTGCCTCTGGCTGTTTCCAGTCATCTGTGGCCGCAGTGGGTGGCATGAGCCGCCCCACCTTCTCACGCTGTCTCCACCAAGTACTGCGTGCCATGGTCAGCCGGGTGCGGAATTATATTGCCATTCCACACACTAGGCAACAGTGGTGGACCCTGAACCAGGCCTTTGAGGCGTTAGCCGGGATACCACACGTGATGGGAGCTATTGATTGCACACATGTTGCCCTGGTCCCGCCTAGAGACAGGGAGGTAGTGTTCCGCAACCGCAAACACTATCATTCCCTGAATGTTCAGGTTGTATGTGATGCAAATATGCATATTCTGAATGTGGTCCCCAGGTTTGCAGGGTACACCCATGACGCCTATATCCTGCATCATTCGGCACTATTCCAACAATTTGAGGCAGGACAGTATGAGGACTGCATATTGCTGGGTGGGTGTTTCCCATTTCTGACATGCACATGGTGCTCATGTGACTAGGCGTATGTGCAAATGTGTGTCTTGCAGTAGATCACTCATTGTGTGTGTGTCTCATCTGCCTGTGTGGGATATATTTATTTATTTATTTTATTTATTTATTTAGACAGTTTTGTATCCCGCCTTATCCTTCAATCAAAGCGGTCACAACACAATTGGGGGATACATTTAACACGTGGGGATATGAGACACAAACACACTAATACTTACAGGGAACATGGGCAATGGAGGGTTAAGTGCTATATACATGCTCAGTACTTTCTGTCATAATGGTAATTGAAACCCTTACGGGGAGTTAGTGGCACAACACAGTGTGGCAGACTGTATAAGTCATCGCGTAGCCCTAACATGGATGCAGAGAAGGATAGGGAAAGTGTGCATTGTCCAGCCAGGGTTTTTTTGTTTTTATTTTTCCATTGCAGAATACACATGCAGTGCAGTGTTGCATATGTACACACAAACAGAAGTGATTCAGGCAAGATCAACAAAGTGTAGGTTACAGTAGGCAAGCTGAGAGATCAATGTGGGGGTGGATTGGGTTTTAGGGTTGCTTTCAGGGAAATGAAATAATTTTTTTCAACAAATTTTTTTAAGCAAATCTAGCTGATGACATGTCAACATAAACCCATGACTCAACTAAAGGCTGTATAAGTGCATAGAGGAGGAGAGTGCATGCCAAGACACCAACTACATTGCATACCCTAGAGAAGGAACGTAATGGCCACATACACAAAGAGGCTCTGATGGGAGGGGGGTTATTAGGTGCACATATAGGCTATCCATGCTTTGCCATTATCACTTTCACACAGTGGGCTGACATGCAGCCATCAGGGTCACGTCAAAAGCAGACATCGGGGTGCGGTTTAGCGGACATAACACAGACATTGAGATATATGTTTAGCAACTCAGTAGCACACAGCTGTTAATGTTAGTCAAGGTATGAGATATACACACCAGGAAATGTGTTTGGACAGAGGATCCCGGAGATGCCCCTGCATATTTCCATGTGTTACAGCAATTGACAGCGGGGTAGCAGACGACATTGGGACACCAGTACACACAGTGAAGGGCCATTGGGAGCAACATGGGGGACCCAGGATAATACTGCAGCCTTGGAGTGAGTTGGGAACACGGTAGGGAAAAAACACTCATGTTCACCAGTGTGTGCGACAACAGGGAGCTGAGGGAGGGGACAGACAGAGTACAGACCCTTGTAGTTTGGCAAAGACATGTCCTTGATGCCTCTCACATGGGAGAGATGTGTACAGTGTGATGGTGAACAGTGAGTCTGTAAAGGATGTTGGGGGTGTGGAAGCTGGGGACAGGAATGTGCATTGTGTGTTGCACAGCTAGAACATGACATATGTATGTTTCCCTTGTGTTTCCCAATGCACAGGACATAGTTGTTGAAGCTCCTGGTGCTGTGGTGCATTGGCAGGGGACTGTACATCAGCCAACATGCTGTGGGCTGGGGTAGGTGGAACTACAGCTATATTGTCTGTGCCAGCAGTCAGGGGGAACACATGTTCTCGGTGATCTTTCCTATTGTCCAGATGTTGTGGTTCACCTCTTTTCCCTGCACCTGCCTAAACCATATTTTGCTGTTGACACACATATCCCCATGTGTTCCTATTCCAGTATGTCTTCAGCAACACCGTCTCTGGGACATGTCCAACAGAGCTGCATGTGTGTGGAGGTTGTAGGTTTATGGGTGGTGGCCTACACGTGCACCCTTCCCCGACATTGTACCATGAGCCAACACCAGGGTATCGTTGCATTTCACAGGGCCTTTATGTGTACAAATCTCCACTTGTGGACATACAGGCCATATGCTACTGCTGGCACGCTGCCCTTTGCATACTGTGTGTGTGTGTTCTTGTGTTGGCTGTGTGATGATACAGTGTTCAGGCTTTTTACATTATCATGTGTTGTGAGGGGTCTGTACACCTGGGGGGTGGTGGTGACTGTGCTATCTCTACCTTACAGGTGTTTACCATGTAACCATTGTGGACATGTGTTTTGTGTTGGGAACAGAACTGTGTCTTGTGTTCTGCCATACCACTGTTGACCTGCTTTTTGTATCACAGATATCAGTGTGACATGGTGACATGGAGATTCTACATATTTCGCTGACATTGTGTCCCTTCACTGTGACCTGCTATGGCCTTTGAGTGGCTCAGAGGATCCAAGACATACACCTGATGCAAGCACAAGGTAGTTTGCACCTTTGTTCTTTTGGTAATGACATCAGCCTTTACATGTTAATGATTTACTGTTTGTGTCATATACATTTCATGTTGGCTCTGTGTTCACGAACGCTGATGCACATAGGATGGAGCTCTGAAACACCTGTGTCACATGGGCATGGACAGAAACATATCCATGTGACACCCGTGTGTATGCTTCCAATTCTAAATGTCCCCAACATGCAATGTTTATTGTGTTGTGATCATGTCATGTTTGCCTGTGTGTCCCTTCATTATGTGCTTCTTAATGATTGACTCTCTGCAATTTGTGCTGATGTTGCAAGGAGCATACCAATACAATATTTCTCCTCTTCTGACACAGGGCAGAGAACAAACCAGACACATCTATTAGAGTACATGTGGCATCACCATCACCCACCTTTTGGGGGACAGAACACCATGGAACTTTCCTTGGAAAATGGTGCCATAGGATGTTTGACCTGTGCGAGTGCGACACATGCCTAGGATGGACAGTATTATTTTTGGATTGCTACTTTGCCCATGACAGACCTGTCCAACACACTGTTGCTGCCGTGCTCTGGTTGGGAGTCGTGCTCATCGCAGGAGACACACAAGACCTTTCATGTACTGTGGTATATTGGGATGTGACACTTGGCTATGCATGCCCAGGGCTGCAAGGATAGTCTTAACCTGATGTGTTGGATTGCAGATACGCTTTGGACTTTGCACACTGTGTACTGATCCCCACGTGTGAATCAGGGACTGCCATTGTCACTGTATGTTGCACATTCCTCCACAGTTGTTTCTTTTGGCCATGTGTGTGACATGGAACACAGGATATGCTCATCTGTTTGTTTCAACACAAGCATACAGCCAGACGTGTGTTATAGGGGTAGCGATGGAGAGGTCCTGTTGTCTATGTCCACCTAATCTCCACCTGGAGCTGATACAGGTTTTGCAACAACACCGCTTTAATGCACGCCAGCATCCTGGATTGATGTTTTCAATCAACAAGGGTCTTTGCGTGCATGTGTGGCATCACTGAATCATGTTGAAATATCAATGGTGCATGTGCATATGACTGACTATGTTGGGAAAACACAGCACATGGCAATATGGCTTCTGTGTGGTTTACTGTAACATGTTTGCCCTTAATTTCCCTCTCTATATACTGTTTCTTGTGTTTGTTTACTGTACAGACGTGCCGCTCTGCATTGATTTACAAACCTTGCATTGCATGTCTGCACAGTCCTATTTATCCCCTGAGGTAACGACACTCACATTGCCATGTTATATTTGGAGTGTCACAGTATGAGTGTCCGTTGTCTTCCTTCAATTGTGCATTCTATGTACCGTGATATATGTGTACAGACACTGTCTACATACCAACCGGTGCAGGGGGACCTCCTGCATGGTGTTATCTCTGCATGTTTCTGCAGGTAGTTTTAATTTGAATTCTGTCTGTGTTCATGTGCCTCTGCTACCTGTTAGCATATCCTCATTGTGCATTTGATGATTGTTTAGGGTTACATTGTTGCACCTTGGATTCCTATGTCAGGCATTATGTGATAGCTGTAACATTATTTTCAATCTGTGGTTCTAAAGTTACAACGTTTCAACAACATATGCTGTTTTCATTTGTGTGCCTCCTGTGTTGCCAGATAGATATATTTTAGGAAACAGATCAGGATTGATGTGTGTTGGTCCCTCATCATGCACCGCCTACTGTCTACATGCACTCATATGTGAGTAACACATTTGAGGCGTGCGTCAGCATGTGGGGGGTGAGGGCCTAATGCATAGTGCTGCACATTATGTCTCCTGCCCCTCATTTGTAGACGGTCCAGTGACCTTTCTGTCTTCCACCTTGGATCCACTCACCTTGATATTATGATGGCGGGATCTACACTATCTGTGAAGATGAACCCTAATAAACATATGTGTTTGATATACATTTGTCTCTGCTGCTGCTTGATCATGGTGACAAACTTGCAATACAATGTGTGCCTTTGAGTCAGTCCTGACTCCTTGTGACCCAGAGACTCCAGGGTTTTCTTGTCAGTGTCACTGGAAGTAGATTGTCAGGTCTTTCTTCCAAACTAATGGAGGGTTACGTGACTTGCCCAAGGCCACATGGAGTGCTAGTGTGAATTGAGCCCTGGTTGCTTGATGACCAAGCCAGTTTTCTAAACACTAGGCTACTCCTCCACTCTTTGATCACATTGACACTTGTATCTACTGATTTGCTGGTCATGTACATGGCCCACCTGTGCTCACATCCTTGTACGGTGGCAGCTGTGTATCTGCCAGCCATTTGCCACATCACTGGGTAGTACAGGTTCCCATACACACCCTTCCTTTGGGGTATTTTTTTTGCATTGTGCTCAGTGTGCTGTTTGGGGTAGTGGTTAGAGGCATGTGTTATAATTCCCTAGTTTGCAGGTTTGATCCCCACATGTGGTTTATCTTTTTCTTTTCTGTTGTGCTAACTGGACCATTAGGTACCAGCAGGTTCATCACCCCTACACACACCCTTCCCTCTCTTCACTGTACACCAAGGTGTGCCCTCTGTGCTGCCTAGCCATCAGATATTATCTGTTACATAGGTCTCTTTCTTTATGGTGTTTACATGGCAGTGCACTTGGGGGGTTTGTATTGCTGTGGTTCAGCTGGTGTGTGGTACACCTGTTTGCATGTTGAATTCTCTCCTGTTCTGTTCCAGATTTTTCGCCAGCTCTACAGAGCATCCTCTGCTGCCCTTGGGGTTTAGTTTCTTTCCTTTTTTGCATGCTGTATCCACTGCATAACATTTCATTGTGTGTGTGCATGTGTCTCTGGTCCCAATTACAGACTGTGATCTGATCTGTACACAGCAGATCTGAATGTGTATTTGGTCATGGTTACTGTTGGGGGTTTGCCTGTCCTGACAGCCAGCAGGCGTCTTGTGTGATGCCCTGCATTATTTTTGTATGCAGCCTTTGCTAATGAGCTCACGTTGGTGATGTGGCCTACCGGTTTGTGCATTGCCATTTGTGGTAGTGGTCATAGGTGTGATTCCTCTCTGTTCTCTTTCATTTGTATGCTTGTCCTGCAGAACTAGTTTTCATTTGTGTGACAGTCATATCTGTGCAGATCTGTGCTGTGAGCACATTGTACCCTCATCAGAGTTGTGAACCATCCTTCTGTCCATCTTCTGTCTGCCAGCTGTGTGCCATCCTACCCTGATGTGCATGCTGCTACCCCACATCCTGCACTCCTACACATTCCTGCATTGCAGCTCTCCCTGGTTGCCTCTCAAGTGTGTGCTCTGCATAGCACTGCTACTCCACTGTCATCCTGATATTTCACCTATCCTGCCATTTCTGGCTCCTCTGCTGCACACATCTTCCCATCCTCTGTCACACACTGTCATTATTGCATGGTACATTACCATCATTCTGTGCATAGCTACAGCTGCCCCTGATATGTTTGTCCATTTTTCTAGCTGTCACATGGGCTGCAGCCAGGGGCGGCCCAAGGGGGGTGCGGGGCCATGTGCGGAGACTCGGTGCGGGGCCTCATTTGCATAAGGGTCCTCATTTGCATAAATATTTGCATAATGTTACCATACACGAACTTTTAGTAAACATGCCTCTTAATGAGTGTATGAATAAAGAAAGACTAAAAGACTTCTACATTACTATAATCCAGTGCCAACCGCCAGACACATTAGGAACTACTACAAACACTGCCCATTTAGAACCCATAGCAAACCCGCCGTATCCTAACAGCACTACCAGGACTCATAAAGCACCATACCCTAACTATCAAAAGGAAACGCTGCAAATATTAAACCAATACATTTCAGAGAACAACAATACATGACCTACTGGGGAAAGAGAACAAGTGGCAATGTCAAATAGGAATTACATAAACAGAATACCTCAGCTCAGTTACACATGAACAGAACATAAACCATCACCAAACAAGGAATCACAATTTAGAAACAGGAAGACAATAATTAAACTGGGAATCCCAAAAGCCAAACTTGGAATGTACAACACTGTAGAAATAAAACTATACATTAATTTGCTCTTGTACTAAACAAAGCGCAGACGTTAATGATGCACATTTCCCAGAGCTGACATATTCCAATTAATAAATTCAAAATAAAGAGATATTTTTCTACCTTTTGTGCATTTTTTTTCAGCTGCAATTGCTCCAGTCACTTTCTTCTGGTTTCTTCGTGTCTTCCGCTAATTCTTCATCGTCTGCTGTCCATTTGTCTTTTCTTCTCTCTTCTAGTTTTTTTCCATTCTCTCTCTACATCTGCTTTAACATACTAATCTTTCTCCTTTTCCTCTTTCCTCATTCCTATTTCATCCACTCAAATTTTACCCCTCCATCCTCAATCCCCAATTACTCTCCCAATATCCGGACAATTGTAGATTTGTCTTCCCTCCCACACAAAATATTTTTTCCCTCTCCATTTCACTCTCCCAGCTCCATCCCATTCTAATCCTCCCCCAACATCAGCTCCATTCTAGTTCCAGTCCCACCCAGCATCCGCTCCCTTCTAGTCCCCGCATCAGCCCATTTCCAGTCCTAGCCCCCCATAAGCCCATTTCCAGTCCTAGCTCCCCCATCTATTTGCAGTCCCATCCAAGTCCCTCCATCAGCTCATTTCCAATCCCAGCCCCCCATGAGCCCATTTCTAGTCCTTTCCTAGCCCCACCATCAGCCCATGTCAAATCCTAGCTCCCCTCCACTCAGCCCATTTCCAATCCAAGCCCCCCATGAGCCTACTTCCAGTTCTAGCCCCTTCATGAGTCCATTTCAATCCAAACCCCCACCACAGCCCATTTCCAATCTTAGCACCCCCCAACAGCCAATTTCCAGTCCTATTCTAGCCCCTCCATCAGCCCATTTCCTGTCCTAGCCCCCCCCTCACCCATTTCCAGTCCTAGCTCCCTCCCCCTCACAACCCATTTCCATTCCAAGCCCCGTCCCCAACAGCAATTTGCAGTTCAAGCCCTCCAACCACTCAGCCCATTTCCAGTCCTAGCCTCCTCATAGCCCATTACTAGTCCTAACCCCCCATCAGCCCATTACGTCCTAACCCCCCATCACCCTATTTCCAGTCCTAGCCCCCCATCAGCCTATTTCCAGTCTTAGCCCCCCTCCCATAGCCTATTTCCAGTCCTAACACCCCATCAGCCCTTTTCAATTCTTAGCCCCCCAGAGCCCATTAACAGTCCTCACCCCCCCATCACCCTATTTCCAGTCCTAGCCCCCCCATCAGCCTATTTCCAGTCTTAGCCCCCCCCCATAGCCAATTACCAGTCCTACCCCCCCATCAGCCCACTTCCAGTCTTAGCCTCCCCCACCATGGCCCATTACCAGTCCTAACCCCCCCCCCATGGCCCATTACCAGTCTTAACCCTCCCCCACATCAGCACATTACCAGTCCTAACCCCCCCCAGTGCCCATTACCAGTCCTAACCCCCCCCATGGCCCATTACCAGTCCTAACCACCCCCCCCCATCAGCCCAATTCCAGTCTTAGCCCCCCCATAGCCCATTACCAGTCCTAACCCCCCCCCATCAGCCCATTTCCAGTCCTACCCCCCCCCATGGCCCATTACCAGTCCTAACCACCCCCCCATCAGCCCACTTCCAGTCTTATCCCCACCATCGCCCATTACCAGTCCTCACCCCCCCATCAGCCCATTTCCACTCCTACCCCCCCACTTCCAGCCTTAGCCCCCTCCCCATAGTCAATTACCAGTCCTACCCCCCCATCAGCCCATTTCCAGTCTTAGCCCCCCCATCAGCCCATTTCCAGTCCTACCCCCCCACTTCCAGCCTTAGCCCCCTCCCCATAGCCCATTACCAGTCCTAACCCCCCCATCAGCCCACTTAGCCCCCCCATAGCCCATTACCAGTCCTAACCCCCCCCCATCAGCACATTACCTGTCATAGCCTCCCCCCCCAATGGCCCATTTCCAGTCCTAACCCCCCCCTGCCAAATTATCCCCCCCCCCATTGCCCATTACCAGTCCTAGCCTCCACCCCCCATGGCCCATTACCAGTCCTACCCCCCCCCATCAGCCGTCTTAGCCCCCCCATAGCCCATTACCAGTCCTAACCCCCCCCCCCCATCAGCCCACTTCCAGTCTTAGCCTCCCCCCCATGGCCCATTACCAGTCCTACCCACCACCCCCCCCCCCCTGGCCCATTACCAGTCCTAACCAGCCCCCCCGGCCCATTACCAGTCCTCACCACCCCCCCCATCAGCCCACTTCCAGTTTAGCCTCCCCTCCCATAGCCCATTACCAGTCCTAACCACCCCCCCTATCATTCCAAATTAAATAATAAAAAAAAACCAAACTGGCTGCTTCTGCCGCGGCAGCATCAAGAGCTCTGCCGCGGCAGCATCAAGAGCTCTGCCGCGGGGCCCCCCCCTGCCCGGCAGAGCCTCCGTGCATCCTCAGCAGCTTTCTTCATGTCCAAAACGCGGGCTTCTTTCAGAGCCGCGAGAGTTTCTTTTCTCGCGGCTCTCTTACTCCCGCGGGGCTGATGGGAAATCCCATCACCCTCGGCGGGATTAACAGAGCCGCGAGAAAGGAAACTCTCGCGGCTCTGAAAGAAGCCCGCGTTTTGGACATGAAGAAAGCTGCTGAGGATGCACGGAGGCTCTGCCGGGCAGGGGGGGCCCCGCGGCAGAGCTCTTGCTGCTGCCGCGGCAGAAGCAGCCGGTTTGTTTTTTTTTTTTAAAACTTGGGATGCTGAAGAATGTTTTTTGCGTGGGGCCCCCTGAAACGCGGGGCCCTGTGCAAAAAACATTCTTGCTCAATGGACGGGCCGGCCCTGGCTGCAGCTGATTTGTGTGGTCCATCAGCTCTGATCTATGTCCTTCTTTTACTTATGCATTGTCTTTCCTTTCTGCTCTGTGCAGTGTTTGGGTTATGTGTGTGTTTGCCACATACCTCTCTTGCCCTTCAAATTGGGGGACCTTACTGCCCTTGACCAACATTTTTGGGTTCACCTATACATCCTTGGGGCATCTTACGCCACACCTTCTATTCAGGCAGCTTATGGGGTGCCTACTATGGTGCCTTGGGACTTGGCAGCCTTTCAACATGGCCTCTGGGGAACATTATAACTTGCCTTTGCTGATGTGGTTGTTTAGGATGTGCCTTCTGGTGCACCCTAAAGGGTGCATTAATTTATGGCACTGGGGTGGGGTTCTTTTTAGATGACAGCACAGATTGTTTTACAATTGCAAGCAGAAAAAAGAATTACCTCAGCCAACCTTATTCATTGGGTACACTGGGGATTTCAACTCATGGCCCTTGCACCATCAGTCAGTGTCTGAACCATTTTGCTACACTGCTGTTTCTCCATGCATGTCAGCGCACCTACTTAAGATTTCCATGCGTTAAAATGCACAGTGCTGCCATCAAAAACAGTGCTATGACCTTGCGGGGCCTCATACGGCACCCTATAAAGTGCTCTATAAGGAACATTCAAGGGTGCCTGGGTGGACAGTGCACTTTATAGTATGCTCTCTGGAGTGCCTTATAGGGCGGCTGATGTGGCACCTTATGTTACAGCACTTTGAGAGTGTGTTTGCTAGCAGCACTAATTAAAACAATATTAAATTGCCTCATAATGCAATATTACACATAACAGGTTGTGCCTCAGCCAGCCTTATTCATTGGGCACAGTGGGGGATTGAACCCATGACACCTGCACCATCAGTCAGTGTCTTAACCATTGTGCTACACTGTTGTTTTTCCTTGCATGTCAGCGCACCTACTTAACATTTTCATGTGCTAAAATGCACAGTGCTGCCATCAAAAACAGTGCTATGACCTTGCCGTGCCTCATAGGGCACCCTATATGGTGCCCTTTCGGCCACCCTTTGAGCAACATTGTAGGGTGCCGCGGCGGACAGTGCCCTTTAAAATGTGCCCTCTGGGGTACCTTATGGTGTGCCTTAGGCAGCACCTTATGTTACAGTGCTTTGAGAGTGCGTTTGCTAGCAGCAGTAATTAGAATAAAATTAAAAAGCCTCATAATGCAATATTACACATAAATGGTAGTGCCTTAGCCAGCCTTATTCATTGGGCACAGTGGGGGATTGAACCCATGACCCCTGCACCATCTGTCAGTGTTTTCAGCATTGTACTGCAGCCCTGCTCTTCTGCTTGCACATCAGCACGCCTGCTTATGCTTTCCGCGCGCGTTTCTCGTGCGCTAATGTGCACAGCGCACAAGAGCGCGCGCTAATCCTGTTTTGCTACTTTAAACTGAAACGCCCACTCCTTATATGGCATCCTGCACACTAACGCTGGGCGCACATTAAGAAGGTTTAGTAAACATACCTCTTAGAGTACCTTTTGGAAAATTCTAGAATTTTCTAGAACTTTCCAGAACTTTATAAAACCTTTGGAATTTGTATAACTTTTGAGAATAACACCTTTTGGTGACCATTATAATGTCACTTCTGCCTTGCATCTATATAAACAATGGATTTGTGCGGAGTGAGCACAGTCATTCAGCAGTCTCCTTACCGACTGGAAACCTAGGAGCAAGCACCAATAATACATGTCTTAAGCTCACTAGTTTACTTTCATTCTAACTTCTTAAGTGGACTGACGTGGCATCAAAAGGCTATAAGCATCTGACTGACGTATTTTGCTATGTCTGTGGCAATTTTATCAAGACAAGAGTGAAAAAGTACTCTGTGGAAGCATCTGCCAAGATGTGTAAAGCTTACAAGGCATATTTTGGCATGCCTGTAGAGGATCAGGACAAAATCTGGGTGCCTCATTTCACTTTAAAGCACTGCAATAAAACTCTGGAAGGTAAGATGGACAATTGATACTGGCTTAGACTATGGCATTTTATGTTATAAAATCTTTATTGTTACTGAAATTTTACATAATGTATGAAATATTTAGCAAGAACATCATTAATTCAAATTAATTGTATCATAATTATAGATAGATATAAATATATAATTATTTTTTATTTTCACATTTTTATTTTTTCTTTAGCAAGATGGTGCAGAGGGGAGAGTAATGAAGGTTGCTATCCCAAGAATGTGTCAGGAACCCACTGACCACTTGAGCAATTGCTAGTTCTGCATGGTGGATCCTTCCAAACTTCAGACTAGCAAGAATGCTCCTTCTGTCATGTATCCAAGCATTCTTTCATCCATTGTCCCAGTGCCACACTGCCCAAAGCTCCCTGTACCCACTTCTACACAGAGAAAGCAGCTGTCTTCTGAAGAAAGCAGCAATTCACAAAATGAAGAAGACCTTGCAGATCTAGATTGCAATATCAGAGTTGGAGCTAAGGAGAGAAATCCTTACTATCCAAACCAAAATGACATCAATGATTTGGTCAGAGAACTTGGTCTCACCAAATCCAATGTTGAGCTTTTGATGCCCAGGTTCAAGCAATGGAACTTGTTGGATGAAAGTGTGTAAGTCACAGGTCAGAGGAAGCATCACCACACTTTTTCTAGCTCCTTCAGTAGTCAGTTGGGCTCTGCTTTTGACACAATGTAACCCGAAGGAGTGGCACCTTTTCATTGACAGCTCTTCTAGGAGCCTCAAAGCCGTGCTGATTCATAATGGGAACAAGTATCCATCTCTTCCCCTAGCTCATTCAGTGAGCTACAAAGAAGATTACAGCAGCATCAAGACCTTGCTAGAAACCTTGAAGTATGCTGAGTATGGCTGAGAGGTTATCGGAGGCTTTAAAATGGTGCCATTGCTGATGGGTTTCTCTGCTATCTTAGCAATGGGACAGCAGGGGCACGTCAGCACACTATTACAGGCGGGACTGGAAAGAGTGAACTGAATTTTCTGTTGGGACAAAGAACGTGACATGGGAGCCACTGGTGGAACCACAGAAGGTGCTGATGCCACCACTGCACATCAAATTGGGCCTTATGAAACAATTTGTCACATCTCTAGAGAAAGAGTTGACAGCCTTCAAGTACCTTCAAGACTTCTTCCCTAAACTGTCTGAATCAAAGGTCAAAGCTAGTGTCTTTGTTGGACCACAAATAAAAAAGATTCTTGAGTGCATGGAAATTTCCAAGCTGCTTACTAAGAAGGAGAAAACGACTTAGAACAGCTTTGTTACAGTGATTCGTGACCTTTTGAGAAATCACAAGTCCGAAAACTATGTAGAGCTGGTTGAGACGCTGGTTAAGAATTACAGCAAAATGGGATGCAGGATGTCTCTCAAACTGCATATCCTTGATGCTCATCTTGATAAATTCAAGGAGAACATGGGAGCATACCCAGAGGAGAAAGGCAAATGTTTCCATCAAGATATACTGGAATTTGAATGCCACTATCAAGGACAGTATAACGAGAACATGATGGGAGACTACATCTGGGGGCTTATTTGTGAAAGTGATTTACAATATAATCATACAGTGTATTGCAAAAGTATTCATCCCTTCTGTGTATGCATTGCAACCTGGAATTAAAATGGAGTTTGGGGGTTAGCACCATGTGATATACACAACATGCCTACGACTTTGAAGGTGCAAAATATCCTTTATTGTGACACAAACAATAATTAAGACCAAAAAAAATGAAAGCAGGAGTGTGCATATGTTTTCACCGCCCCCCCCCTCCAAAGTCAATATGTTGTAGAGTCACCTTTTGGTGCAATTACAGCTGCAAGTCTCTTGGGGTATCTGCTATTAGCTTAACACATCTAACCACTGGGGGTTTCACTCATTCTTTAAGGCAAAACTGCTCCAACTCCGTCAAGTCAGATGGTTTGCATTGGTGTACAGCAATATTCAAGTAATGCCACAGATTCTCAATTGGATTGAGGTTTGGGCTTTGACTAGACCATTCCAAGACATTTAAATGTTTCCCTTTAACCCAGCTTTAGCAGTATGTTTATGGTCATTGTCCTGCTGGTAGGTGAACCTTCGTCCCTGTCTCAAATCTCTGGCAGACTGAAACAGGTTTTCCTCAAGAATTGCCCTGTATTTCGTGCCATCCATCATTCCTTCAGTCCTGACCAGTTTTCCTATCCGTGTCAATGAAAAACATCCCTACAGCATGATGCTGCCACCACCATGTTTCATTGTGGGAATGTTGTTATCAGGGTGATGGGAAGTGTTGGGTTTGCGTCACACATGGCATTTCTCATGATGACCAAAAAGTTCAATTTTCGTCTCATCTGTCCAGAGAACCCTCTTCCATGTGTTGTTTTTTTTTGTTTGTTTGTTTTTTTTTTTTGGGGGGGGGTGTTCTGCCATATGCTGTTGTGCAAACTTCAAACATGTTTTCTTATTTCTTTCTTTAAGCAATTGCTTTTTTCTGGCCACTCTTCCATAAAGCCCCACTCTGTGGATTGTATGGCTTGAAGTGGTCTTATGGGTAGATACTACCATCTCCGCTGTGGATCTTTGCAGCTCCTTCAGTGTTATCCTTGGTGTCTTTGTAGCATCTCTGATTAATGCCCTCCTTGCCTGATCTGTGAGTTTTGGTGAGCAGCTTTATCTTGTCAGGTTTGTAATGGTGCCATATTCTTTCTATTTTGTTATAATGGATTTAATAGCGGTCCATGGAATATTCAGAATTTGGGATATTTTAATAACACAACTCTGAACTATACATCTCGACAACTTTGTCTCTGACATGTTTGGAGTGCTCCTTGGTCTTCATGTTGCTTGCTTATTGGTGTTTCAGAGTCAGGGGCCTTTTGGATCAGGTATATTTATACAGGCATCATGTGACAGATGTGACACTGAATACACACAGGTGGACCAGAATCAACTAATTATGTGTCTTCTGAGGTAATTGGTTGGACCAGGTCTTATTCAGGAGTTTCATAGCAAAAGGGATGCATACATACTGTGATGAAGAAGCCCATACTGAACATAAGGAAGTAGAAGAAAAGGATGATTTTACCTTTAAACAAACTGACAGTCAGGCTGCACACACGTTTCAGTGTTTGCAAGAGAGAGGCAAGCATAGGGAAACAGGAGCTAGGCTGACACACCCAAGCTCTGACGTAACTGCAAGCCTGGAACCTAATTACACACACCTGTTCAGGAAGGCAGACCCAAGGCTCAGGGAACAGGAATATAAACCCTGACTAGGAGAAAACAAGGGAGTTGTTGTTGATTGGAGTCTCATTGAGAGAGCCGGTAAGAGTGTTGGTGAGAGTATTGACTGGAGAGGTGGTTGGAGAGACAGTTGGAGAAGAGCTGGGAGGAGACCTTTGAGGAAACCCAGTTGCAGTTCTGGAATTGAAGCAGACAGAGCAGAAGGAGAGAAGGGACAGACTGCTGTCAGAAACCTGCCTAGAGGAAGAGAGCAGAGAGACCTTCAGACCTCATTGCCAGATAAAAAGCTTCAAGGAGCTCACAGGTGGGAACCAAGCACAAAACCCAGGAGTTTGCAAAGCTCAGTTTGGGACTGGGAACCAGAGCAGTGCTCCAGACAAGAACTCCAAACAGGGAATCAAAGAGTGTTTCCCTACAGCTGGAAAAAGCTAGCTGAACAAAGCCAGAGAGGAATCTCCACAACCTCAGGTATTTCCAATCCTTACCATATAGAACTGTGCCCAAAGGAAGCACCAGAGGTCTTAGAGGGAAATTATCCTAAGCCGTGTAATAACAGCTTAAAGCCAAACTCCTTAGTTCCAGAGTTTGAAGAGATGCAACAGGACTTTAATGAGAGTGACTCAGCAGAAGTGCCTATGGACTGTACACTGTGTTTGGCAGATGATATAGAATCCCTTTGCTAAATGTGTATGAGGGAGCTGAGTAGGAACAAAGGGAAAGAAGATTTTTTTCTTTGTGAGAAGAAGCTGTTATGTTTTCTATCTGTTACATGTGATATGCATTGCACGTTTTGTGAGCAAAGAGTGTGAAGCTCAAGCAGTTTAAGTTCTGTAAATATCCTCGAGCAAACACCTGAAGAGTATCCTGATTTAATCGTCACTGAATCTTTTTGTTGGGGAATAAATTCTTGTCATTTTGCCTTACCACTGGTCTCACAACTAATTCCTTATCAGAGGGCAAAAGAACTACCACTCCCAGCAGGCATAGCGGGAGCAAAAGGTTTTATCTCACCTTCTGCAAGGAGCATATAATGGCAACCTCAACCCTCTGAGCCCTAGGCGGAGGGCTGGGGCTTGACAAGTGGCGTAGTCTTTAGGATTATTTTTGTGGAACATCAGGATTTACAGAAGAAAACTCCAGGATATATGCCAGAGATTTTTTTTTCCAAGATCCAAAACTGCTGAGCTGCTGGTGGATGGCAGAGTGGAAAATTGCTGGCAAGGGTCAGCCAGAGCGACTGAGGACCAGTGAAGGACTCCTTTTCAATGCATGAATCAACACCATGCTCAGGTAAAGAGTATTTGGGCATGGGTGTTTAAGGATTCAAGTGAAAAGGATAGCCGTTGCTAAGCAGTCACGTTAGACTGAACGGCTAGAAAAAAAAAAAGAAAAAAAGATGAAAAAGTTTTGTAGTGCCGCACTTGGTGGGCCTGTGTTTCTCTTTTGTTTTTCTGCAGAGAAAGCTATGGAGATGGATCCAAAAGAGATTCTATGTTGGATGGCATCTCAATTCGAGAAACAACAGGAGATGGCTCAGCGTGCACAGGAACAGGCTGCTGCAGTCATGGAAGCCCAACAGAAACCAATAGTGGACTTGATGGAGGCATTGCTTGCCAGCCAGAAGGTGACGGAGGGAGCAATACCATCAACTCGAGGGGCGACAATGCACACCTGTGTGGTAGGACCACAGACTGGTGGAGCTTTTGCTTTTGGACAACTTACAGCAAATGATGATGTTGATGATTTCATGGAAGCGTTTGAGAGAGTTGCTCTTACAGTGGAGTTTTAGTTACCTATAAGTTAATGTGTGAAATCCCTCCAAAACTAAGTAAAGATAGTCCGTCAATAATGAAGTAATGAAAAAAATAATCACAATGTAGAGAGAAACCAACTGTCTCAGACTGAATAGCTAGACACTCTCGGATATGGTTTCACCGAAAAAGTGCTGCTAAAATTGCATCAATGACCGTGTAAATAGGTTTCCACTACAATATAGAAATTTCAAAAATATGTTAATGTAAAACTTTCTTATCAATTTTTCGGACCGTTCTTTACATTTTTTTCCCAAAAAGTATTCAGAGATTGTGCTTATCTCTTAGAGGATTGTTAGCAGTCCTAACGCCACCATTCCGGTACCCTTATTGCGTTTCGATTCTTCGTCAGGGGAACGGATTTGTCAGACAATCTCTGTGGAAGGAGGAAGATTGTTAGAGTAAATAAATATAGCAAGTTACCTAACTGTATTGTGTACCATATCGGGAGAACCAAGTTGCTCACCAGAATTCTTAAATACAAAAAGTTTAAATTTAATGATGTGCGGTCTCATCTGCATCCAAACTAGTTAGTGCTTATCAAAAAACACCGCGCATGCGGCTTAGACAGACTAGTGTGCTTTTAAAGACCTCCCATGATTACGTAACTGTGACATCAAGCATTTAAAGACCAGAATATAAAAGGAAATCTACTTATTATGCTAATGCTTGAAGTTCCCCCGAAGGGGTCCATTTTCACGGGAAATGTCAGACACAGACGCTCCAGTCTATTTTCGCATTGAGGCCCCCCAGAGTAACTGATTGGAGACGATGAATCCACTGTTGTTCACGGATCAGCAGGCTTTTTTCTCTGGATTTACCCATCGTGCCCACCGCTATCCAATCTATCCCAAAGCATTTCAAATCTTCAAATCCAGCGCCTGGAATATTGTTCGAAAATTGAGAGGAAAAGCAACAGATTTAGCCCAGTTAATTTTATACTTCGATAAAGAGGAATACTCCTCAATCTGCTCTAGGATATTTGCCACAGACCCTGGATTGGTGAACAACAGGAGGTCATCCGCATATGCGGAAATCTTGATATCACCCCCCGCCATCCTAATACCCTGAATTCGACTGTTCTGTCTAAGGAGAAGGAGTAGCGGCTCAAGTGCAAGATTAAACAAAAGGGGCGATAAAGGGCAGCCTTGACGCATACCCCGACACAATGCAACATCCCCGGATTGGATATTATTCACAGTGATACTTGCAGAGGGAGAAGCGTACATGACCTTAAGCAATCTAAGAAATCGCTCCCCAAATCCAAACCACTCCAAGGCTGCATAGAGGAACGACCACTCAAGGCGATCAAAAGCCTTTTCGGCATCTAAGGAGAGGCCGACCAAGGGTTCCTCTTGACACTCTGCCCCTGCAATCACATGACATAATAACCGGGCGTTGTCTGCAGTAGAACGCCCTTCTATGAACCCACATTGATCTGGATGGATTAAGCGGGGGATCACAGAGGACAGCCTACGCGCTAATACTGTGGCAAAGATCTTATAATCCACATTTAATAAAGAGATCGGAAGGTAGTTGCCCACTATCTGCGGATCCCTCCCTGGCTTTTCCAAAACTACAATTCTAGCTGCTGCAAACATGCCCACCTGGGGGCTTTCTGCCACTAGAGAGTTATAGTATTCCTGCATAAAGATGCCAAGATCCTTGGCAAATATCTTAAAGAACTCAGCAGGCAGCCCGTCGGGGCCAACCGCCTTACCAGTTTGTAACAAGCGTATGGCTTGCTCAATTTCCTCCAGGGTAATAGGGCTATCTAACATGTCTACACTGTCCTCATCTAGCCGCGGTCTATCCACTTTATCTACTAACCGCGCGAATGCCTCTCGTGAACAACTTTTTTCAGAGGAATATAAGTTTACAAAAAAGACCCTAAAGGCCTCCGCGATGTCCTTATCTCCCAATAACAGGGCCGAGGTACCATCGGCCTTAATGGCCGCAATACGACTAGCCTCCTTTTTTGCCTTCAGCGAATTGGCCAACAGCCGCCCTGCCCTATTGTTTTCCCAATGGTATAGCCCTTCCTGGGCTTTAATATATTGAGTTGCTTCATCGGTCAGCAGCTGATTATATTTATACCTCAAGCGCTGCAGACGAAGTAGGATACAAGGATCCTGTCTCTTGACCAAGATGCGTTCGCCCGCTTTAATTTGCAGATCTAATTCGACCAACTGCTCCTTGCGGAGCCTCGCCTGATAAATACTAAAACTCGTAACCACAGCCCTGATGGAGGCTTTAAAGCCTTCCCATCTTGCCCAACCCGATGTTAACTGAGGCAGGTTAAAACTAAAGTAGTCTTTAATAGCCGAGCGTATTTTGTCTTTAAAATCACTATTCTCTACAAGGTTTTGTCAAAAAACCACTGAGCCGGAACCTGCTCTGGTCTCCCATCCTCCAGCATAAGAGAAACAGCAGCATGGTCCGACAGATGCATCGTGTGGATCTCAGTGACAATAACACTAGTCGTCAGGGTTTTAGAGAGCAACAAAAAATCTATTCTGGATAGGGATTTATGCGGAGGGGAATAGAACGTAAATTCCTGTTCTACCGGGTGCATTAATCTCCAGATATCCACCAATCCAAGGTCTTGCAATAGTGAAATCAAAACTGAATGAGCTTTCGGCGGCCTACATGATCTAGGAGGCTTCCTATCCACCAATGAATCCAAGACTAAGTTGAAATCCCCACCAACAAGGGACAGAATCACCGTTTCCCCGTGTAATTCTTGTGCAAGAGCCCTAAAAAACTCGGGATTGTCACTATTTGGAGCATACACATTTAGAACATTTAACTCTAGCTGCCCTACATGAAGATGAACTCTAACCCATCTACCAATCTGATCTGCTTGAACTTGAACCACCTGTGGGGCAAGAGCTTTCCGCACAAGTATCGCCACTCAATTATGCTTCTGTACAGCGGCCGAGAATCCCACCACTGAAAAAGGCTTGATATTTAGTTTTAAAGACTCCTTGGAATTTAAATGAGTCTCTTGTAACAACATTATATCTGCCTTTTCTTGTTGGCCATATTGAATTATTTTCTTCCGTTTCATAGGGCTATTGATGCCTTTGACGTTAAGGGAAAGAATCTTAATAGGTGCCATTATATTGCTTCCTCATCACACTCTAGCAATTGCTCCGGACCAGCAGTCATCTTGCCACTCGGGGCATGATATTGAGACCACACATTAAGCTGGACATCATACCTCTGCTTAGCCAAATTACACATAAAATCTCAGTGATACAAACCCATGAGCTTGATTCCAGTGAACCCTTTGGAGGACACACCACCCACCCCCTGTATAGGTGAACCTGCTACGGCAGGAGAGGCCCTAGGACCGGCTCACAGTACACGTACGCGTGCGCTGGTCAGCCCACTGCTATAACCCTCAAAACCGGTGGACAAAAAGCTGCTGAGAACCTCAGGCTTCTTGCCGACCTTAACACATACTGTATGAACCCCAAATCCAATACCACCCACAAGACCACGCCAAATACATCAATCAAATGTCCCAGATGAACCTCAGGACATCAACTCCGCTTCTTTATAGTCCAGATAGCTTCGCAGGGCTTCCGATTCATCAAAGTTCCTCGTTTGGTTATGGAGGGTAACCCTCATTCTAGCCGGGTACAGAAGTCCAAATCTGGCCTGAAGGTGTTGGAGTCTGGATCTTAGCGAGAGGAAAGCTTTATGCCTATCTACAGTCGCTTTGGCAAAGTCCGGAAAAAACAGCAATCTGTGGCCCTCATACTCCAGCGGCGAGTGTACTCGCGCTGCTTCTAGAATTTTCACTGCATGCTGAAAGTGCAGGACTTTAAAGATGATAGGCCTAGTCTTCTTGCTATTCAAAGCAGACTGCGAGGGGACCCGATGGGCCCTTTCGATTTCAAAGGGCATATCAAACTATAACTTCAATACTGCTGGTACCAACCTCTGCACAAACGCACACATGTCTTTGCCTTCCACACCTTCGGGCACCCCTATAATCCGTACATTGTTCCTTCTGGATCTATTGTTGTTGTCTTCTATTTCTCGTTGTAAGGCCTTAATTTGCTTTGCATGTTTGCCGATGTCCTGTAGTTTCTCCTCGTGGACAGCCAACTTCGAGTCCACGGTATCTTGCCGTTCGACGATGGTTTCCATTCGCTGCTTTAAGAGGCTAATATCCCCTTGCATGGACGATAGCGCATTGCTGTTAAGCGTGACTATTTCTTTGACCGATCTTATTTCTGCAAGGATCTCCTGCATCGCATCTGAGCCTTTCCGGCTCGACGCCATTTTCTGTGGAGACGGAGGTTCCGTCTTTGATCTCTTGATACTCGAATTTTGGCTTCCAACAAAGTCTAAACGGTTTGGTTTTGGACCCGACATGCTCCCGGGGTACTCCAAAAGCAGGAAATCTCACTGGTTTAGTTTGGGGTTCACAAATACCAGCGCTAACGCCAAATTTTAAGCAAGGTTCTTCAGAGCTTCGTCTTAGGCACTCATTCCGCCAATGCCCAGGCTCCGCCTCCGATATAGAATCCCTTTGCTAAATGTGTATGAGGGAGCTGAGTGGGAACAAAGGGAAAGAAGATATTTTTCTTTGTGAGAAGAAGCTGTTATGTTTTCTGTTACATGTGATATGCATTGCAGGTTTTGTGAGCAAAGAGTGTGAAGCTCAAGCAGTTTAAGTTCTGTAAATATCCTCAAGCAAACACCTGAAGAGTATCCTGATTTAATCTGCACTGAATCTTTTTGTTGAGGAATAAATTCTTGTCATTTTGCCTTACCACTGGTCTCACAACTATTTCCTTATCAGAGAGAAAAAGAACTACCACTCCCAGCAGGCATAGCGGGAGCAAAAGGTTTTATCTCACCTTCTGCAAGGAGTATATAATGGAAATCCCAACCCTCTGAGCCCTAGGCGGAGGGCTGGGGCTTGACAATACACACTCACAACCTTTCAGTTTTTACTTGAATTTTTTTATATACAGTAAAAGGTATTTTATTGTCATTTCACTTCATCAATTTTGACTACATTGTTAGGTCTATTACCTAACATGCAAATGAACCTGCATTTTCATTCCAGGTTGTACGTGATGCAACAAAACAGGACAAAAACCAAGGGGATGAATACTTTTGCAAAGCACTATAAATGTCAAAAACCTACCTATTTCTAAATGTTTTATGGTCTTCCTTGAATAACTTAAATATAAGGAAATATTATATGTTACATAAGAACATAAGATATGCCATACTAGGTCAGACCAAGGTCCATCAAGCCCAGAATCCTGTTTGCAACAGTGGCCAATCTAGGTCATACGTACCTAGCAGTTTCCCCAAAAGACACAGGTTCAACAATGCTTGTACTGGGTCAAGCATTGATATCCTGGGTCCCTTCTTAATAATGGTTTATGGACCTTTCCTCCAGGAACTTGTCCAAACCTTTTTTAAACCGAACTACTCTAACAGCCTTTACTACATCCTCTGGTAACAAATTCCAGAGTTTGATTACACGTTGAGTGAAAAAATATTTTATTTTATTAGTCTTAAATAGTTTACGTTGTAGCTTCATTGCATGTCCCCTAGTCTTTCTATATTCTGATAACGTAAACAATCGATCTACGTTTACCTATTCCACCCCATTCATTAATTTATAGACTTCTATCATATCTCCCCTCAGCCGTCTCTTTTCCAGGTTAAAGAGCCCTAACCTTTTTAGCCTTTCTTCATAGGAGAATCCTTCCATCCCCTTTACCATTTTGGTGGCTTTTCTCTGAACCTTTTCTAATATCGCTATATCCTTTTTAAGATACGGCGACCAGAATTGCACAGAATATTCAAGGTGCGATCTCACCATGGAACAATATAGAGGCATTATAATATCTTTTGTTTTATTTTCCATTCCTTTCCTTATGATACCTAGCATTCTATTTGCTCTCTTGGCCGCCGCTGCACACTGGGCCGAGGATTTTAACATGTTATCCACAATGACGCCTAAATCTTTTTCCTGGGTGGTGGTTCCTAATGTGGAACCTTGCATCGTGTAACCATAGTTTGGGTTGTTCTTCCCTAGGTGCATAACGTTGCACTTGTCCAAATTAAATTTCATCTGCCATTTTTATGCCCAGTCTTCCAATTTATCAAGATCCTCTTGCAATTTTCCACAATACTCTTGGGTTTTAACAACTTTAAATAGTTTTGTGTCATCTGCAAATTTGATAACCTCACTCGTTATTCCACTTTCCAGGTCATTTATGAATATGTCAAAAAGCAGCGGACCCAGCACAGATCCCTGGGGTACACCACTATTCACCTTTCTCCATTGGGAAAATTGGCCATTTAGCCCTACCCTCTGCTTTCTATCTTTTAACTAGTTCCTGATCTACAGTAGTACACTGCCTCCTATCCCATGACTCTTTAGTTTTGCCAAAAGTCTCTGATGAGGGACCTTGTCAAAGGCATTCTGAAAGTCCAGATACACTATATCAACCGACTCACCTTTGTCCACCTGTTTATTCACACCTTCAAAAAAACATAACAGATTAGTAAGACAAGATCTTCATTGTCTGAAGCCATGTTGGCTGTCTCCCATTAGGTCATGATTATCTACATGCTGAGTAATTTTATTCCTTATGATGGTTTCTACCATTTTTCCCAGTACTGACGTCAGGCTCACCGGTCTATAGTTTCCCGGATCACCCCTGGAACCCTTTTTAAAAATTGGTGTTACAACTGTTGTATTGTTGTGGTGTTTTTTTTATTTTATGTGAAGAAAAAGGCACAAGTAAACCTGTTTTAACAATGGGAATACATAAATTTCACAAATATCAATCTCCTGTTCACAAAAGCAAAGTTTAATGAGAATAATAACCATTTTCCATGCATTTAAGTTATAAGCAATTAGGAAATAACAGTCATTACCCAGGAATAAAAATTGTGTTACACAGTGTTATTCTCAAAGTTTTTGGGGCCAATTCCAAATGAGCTAGTTTCAGCCAGCTGACTGGACATGGGTCGAGAGCAGATGTAGTTGTATTTATATTGGATAATATTCTACATAGGTATTCTAAATCAGTTTGAGAAAAAATGATTGCCATATACTAGGGTAGTTTATTCTGTCATTTGTTAAGGGTGCTGCTGTAGAAACTGGGCACCTTAACATTGCTGTAATGACTTGCTAGTTCTTATGGGTTGATACTAGCATTATTCAATTCAATATTGAGGGGGCAAATTAAGGATTTTACAATTTCAAATATTTCCCTAGGTCGATTAATGGAATTTATTTGTTATGGTACTCTTTCTTCTTGTTGATGATGGCTTCCCAGTAATCACAGAGGACATTCATATATAATATCCTATCTTCTGTGTTTTTGGATATTCTCCATTTGCATTCAAGTTTTCTTAAGCATCATTTTGATGTCCGGATTTCCTGTGAGTACTATGTTTCTGATCACCTTTGTCTTTGATTGTTTTTGGGAGTAGGTGCAGTAGCTGCTTCAGATATTTATTTTATTTATTTATTTATTTATTTATTTATTTAAGCAGTTTTCCTATACTGCCCCTTCCAGAGATCAGGGACGTTTTACATTACATTAGATATGGTTGTGTTCCAGTTTTCAATTAGGTTGTCTAGATCCTCTGAATCAGATGTGACCCATTGTGATATAACCTTAAGAAAGGATTCTTTGTCAAACATTTTGAATCATTGATGCATTTCTGTTCTATTATTGGGTATCAGGGGAGGTTTTGAGACTGATTAAGTAGTGGCCGACCAAGGATCTTGTTGCATTTGTGTCTCATTGGTACCATCGTAGTTACAAAGCTCTTGTGACATAAATATTAGATCAAGTGAGTTGCCTCTATTATGGGTAGGGATGTTGATTAATGGTTGATAGTCCATATCGGTCATAGCATCAAGGAAGGCCTTCACATGGGCATTGTGTAATGATGCCAGGTTAAAGTCACCTCATAGTATTTGTTACTTATTAACTGAGGATGAGCAAACTGTTTCTAGTATTGCAGCTAGATTATCTGTGTCAAGATTGGGTGGTCTGTATATGAGACAAAAGAATAGTGCTTGTTCTCTATAATTAGGATGTCCATACCATTAACATGCTTTTAGCTCATTTTTTATCAAGATGAGAAGGCCTCCACCATGTTTGTCTGGTCTAGAACAGTTGTATAGGTCATTATTTGATAACATTAGCTGATTAATTAAAATCCTGTCTGTCTCAGAGAGCCATGTTTCTGTTATATATAGGATGTCTGGTTTGCAATCATTGATGAGGTCTATTATAATAGGTATTTTGTTCCTCAGTGATCTCATATTTACCAGGTAGCATCTGAGAGCTGGTGGTATATTGCTACAATGATCATTTTTGTATTGGTGCTGTATAGGAGGCATGTCAGATTTGATATAGGTAAGCTGGTCATTATTTTTGTAGTTATCATGTGCCACGGTCTGTGGCGAGGATGGTTTTCTATGAATGGGATGTAATAGTGGTGTTGGTTGGGTGCTGTTTTGTGAGTGTGGGCATGTAGAGCAGTAATCAGTAGAATAAACATTATGGGTCTTTTCTGTCCCATTGGGACATCCATCCCGCTACTGTATTTACCCTCCCCTGTCAGCCCTGTCAAAAGTCTCCCTGTATGAACAAGAGGTTTGTATGGAGAGGCTTAGACGAGGGTGGGAGGGGGCATTGTGGAGGCAGAGTTAGGGCGGGCAGTGGGTGGTTCGCGACCATGGATGTACATGGCCGATTCTGAAGCTGGCCCTGTACATCTGGGTTCGGCATAACAGGGAACGGCAGAAGCGGGCAGCGCAAGTAGGGTGAAGGGGTGAAGGGGGTTCCCTGCAGTCTGACCCTGTCCATGGAAGACCAGAACGGAGATCGGGCTGCAGGGAAAAGAAAGTGTGGTCGATGGCCAAGGATCAGAGCTCCTGAATGGAGACGTGGCTCCATGGCAATGGGACGCCATGGCACCACAGCTCCATTCAGGATCCTGACTGAGTTAGCAGGGCATGGTTCTGTTCATGCAGGATGATCGGAATCTGGTCCCAGCCTGCACATACAGACCCTAGACCAGATTGTGAGCCCATGGGGCATGTCTAGCCCTCGCAGAATCGAAATTGGGTCTACCTCTGTGCATCCCAATTCCAATCGGGCTCACAGGGGCCTGGACGCACATGTTGGAATGTGCCTCCAAATATATACACACAAGAGACATTTTCTTTCCATTTTGAGATAGAGCACAATATCAACATGGCAACAGAGTTACAGAGAAACATAGAAACATGATGACAGAAAAAGACCACATGGCCTATCTAGTCTGTCCTTCCATAACAACAATTACAACAGTCCACTTTTTACCTCTGTGTTGGTCCCATGCTTTTTTGAATTCAGTTACTGTCCTCATCTCTACCACCTCCACAGGGAGACTATTCCATGGATCCACTACTCTTTCTGTAAAGAAATATTTCCGCTTATCACTCCTGAATCTATCTCCCTTCACCCTCATCCCATGTCCCCTCATAGCAGAACTTGCTTTCAATTGAAAGAGGCTCTCTCCCTGAACATTTATGCCATGGAGGTATTTAAACATCTCAATCATATCACCTCTATCCCGCCTTTCCTCTAAGGTGTACATATTAAGATCCTTAAGTCTGTCCTCATATGCTTTATAACGAAGCCCATTAATCATTTTAGTAGCAACCCTCTGCACCGACTCCATCCTGTTCACATCCTTTTGAAGGTGCGGTCTCCAGAATTGCACACCATACTCCAAATGAGGTCGCACCAAAGACTTATACAGAGGCATTATCACCTCCTTTTTTCTGCTAGCCATTCCTCTCCGTATGCACCCAAGCATCCTTCTAGCTTTTGCCGTCGCCTTTTCTACCTGTTTAGCTACTTTAAGATCATCAGACACAACCACGCCTAAGTCCCGCTCTTCTTTAGTGGACAAAAGTACTTCACCTCCTATACTGTATATTCACTTTAAAGGCACTGCCACAGAGTTACTCACTTTCTTTAAGGTATGTGTTCTTCTATTATGTATTTGTCGCTCAGGATCCTGCTCAAGGGCCATGGCTAGGGGCCCCTTGGTGAGGCCCTCAGGCGCAGACCTGCCAGGCATGGGCACACCAGATGGCGCTTTCAATTTAAAGCAGCAGCGTCTGTCTCTCGTTGAGACCAGATTGGCCTTGTGGTAAGGAGCAGGGGGGATGGGAGGTCCTATTCCTTGCCCCAATGCTGATCGGGTGCTCCTCTGGGTGCTCTGTGAATTCCTCACCAGACCACTGTCCCTTTCCCCACTTTATTCACCTTTCCTCCTTCTGGCCTATGCTACATTTGGCTCCTTTTCAGAAACCACAGAAGCGGAAACTTGCCCATCTTCTCTCTTCTTCTAAACCCACTGTTTTCTCCTCTGACTCTATTTTGACCCAACTTCTCAGTTCTGTCACTAACAGTCATCCCCTCCATCTTTCACATTATCAATTGAATGCTTGCCACGGCAACTGTTCCTTTTTTGCTTTAAACATTCTGTGATCACACCACTCCAAAAAAGCCTTCATTGGGCCATATCAGCCTTGCTAAATTCTATACAGATAATTCCCAGTTTTATCTCTCTACATCACAAATTTCACCAAGATTCTAGTGCCAAATCTCAGCCTGCTTGTAGGTCATCTCCATTTGAATATCATGACATCACTTTAAATTTAAAATGGCTAAGATTCAGCCCTACAACATTATGGAACCTCCACCATATTTAACTAAAGGAAGGGTGTCTTTTTTACTAATAAGCTTCATTTCTTTGCCTGCAAATGTATTGGTGGCCTGCTTTGCTTAAGAGTTCAAGTTTGGTTTCATCTGTTCACAGAACATTTTCACAAAAGGATTGTAGTTTCTCAAGGTGGATTTGGGCAGAGATCAGGCATGCCTTTTTATGTATGACTTTGAGCAGTGGGGTCCTCTATGGCCTTTACCCATGAGGTTCTTTGTCGTTTAGTGTTCAGCATATGGTGCTGGTTGAAACCACCATTCAGGATTGCTCCAGGTCAATTTGTACTAACCTTCAAAGGCTTTCCTGAATTGTGTAAGGTCTCTGATCGATCTGATATTTGGTGGGAGGTTGTTCCAGCACTTTGGAGCATAGAAAGCGAAGGCTCTATTCCTAGTTGCTTGTGTACATTTTGTAGATTCCATGGGGATAACCAATGTGTTGGCGTCTACTGTCCTTCTGGACCTGTTGTTGTGGGTGGGGGTGATGAGGACTGTGAGGGACGAGGGGGATATCTTGTTGATGGCTTTGAAGGTGAGGAGTAGTGCTTTGTATGCGAGCCTGCAGTTTATCAGTAGCCAATGAAGGTCCTTAAGGACAGGAGTGATGTGGGTTCTTCTGGATAATCCACAGAGAATGCAGGCAGCTGCGTTCATCGCAAGTTGTAAAGGGTTGAGGGTGCTCTTGGGGAGGCCATGCAGAATGACGTTCGCATAGTCAAAATGTGGTGTCACCAGCGCCTGGAATATTGTTCGGAAATCGTCGGGGGCTAACATGGGTCTTAGGTGCCTTAGGGGCTTGTTTACAAAGCTGCGGTAGTGGTTCGCGATCGTTATCAGAGCCGCGACCCCATTGATTTCAATGGGACCGCGGCTCCGATAACAACCGCGAACCGCTACCGCGGCTTTGTAAACAAGCCCCTTAGTGTTTTGATTTTATTGTATATAGTCCTGCTAGTGTTCTTTATGTGCTCTTTGAAGTTGAGATGTTGGTCAAGTGTAATACCCAAGTAGCGTATCACGGGCTTGCTTGGAAGCTCTGCATCTCTCACCTTCAAGGTAGTGGGGGGTGAGAAGTTTTTGTTCTTTGTGATGAACAGGACCTCAGTTTTCTAGAAGTTTATGCGGAGGTTCTGGTCTTAAAGCCAGTCGATGGTTGCATTGAAGCATTCCATTAGGGCGGTAAAGTCAGGATGCATAACTTTGATTGGTGCAAACAGCAAGACATCATCTGCATAGATCAGGCTGGAGATATTGAATGAGCAGATGATTTTGCATATAGGCTGCATGTACACGTTAAAGAGTAGCGTGGACAGAGAGGAGCCTTGGGATACTCCCTGACGTTGCTGGAATGGTTCGGATGTGATGGATCCCATCCGTACATGTTGCCATCGGTCAGCTAGATAGGATTTGCACCACTCCCAGGCTAGGCCCTGGATTCCCATCTCATGGAGGCGAGTAAGGAGTTGATCGTGATCATGTCCTGGCAATGTCCCAGTTTTTATACTATTTCCTACTATTTCTTTTTTTAATTGGTCTTGTTTTATTTGATTCTTTTAAGTATCAAATATGTGTGGATATATAGCCCAAAGCCATTTCACTGGCCACTTTTTTAGGAGATATTGGACATTAAGGTGTTCAACTGCAAAGGTGCCAATAATGTTGACCACTTTTGATATCATTATATACTGTAATCCAGGCTTTTCACAGCAATTAAAAAATATGTTTCATATAAAAGTTATTCAAGCAGTTAGGCTATATTTGGATAAGAAATCATTTTGTATGTTGATATATGCTTTTATAATCTTGAAATTAAATTATAGCAGTTTAATAGATTTTAGAATGATTGTGCCATCCAAAAAGAAAAACTTCAGCTAATGTAGAATGAGGGATAATTTTATAAGGAGCCATGAAAAGTTAATTTTTATTGATGCAAATAAATCAGGATTTTTTTTTTAGTGTTTCACACACATAATAGGCCTTTTCTTATTATCCTGCTAGACCAATCCAGATGAATGGGTTATGCTCCCTTGCCAGTAGATAGAGGCAGACTTGAGCAACTTTCAGTGATGCCATCACTCAGTATAACTGCTAGTGCAGCACTGAGAGATGCCAGTATTTGTCTGCCTCCAGCAGGTGGCAAGTTGTTTGGATTGGTGCAGTAGTGGAGATAAGCCTCACACCTCAGTTCAATGGCCATTTAATTGAGTCTGGTAAGGCCCAATATTACTCAGAACTTGGGTATACCTCTTTTTCCTCTAGCCTATAGCTGGTCTGTGTCCAGCGCTCTTTCCCATGGGTTTCTAGTGTTTGGTGAGAGAGGAGCAGAAGAACCCAACAAGGCTGCTTAAGGGGGCTGGTGAATCAGGCCCCCCCCCCCCCTTTCTCTCTTGCTGTCCTTGATCTGCATGCCTTTTTTCTGATGATTTGTGTTTACTTCTGTTGTTTTCCTTCGGCTGTATTTGGCTGTCTTGCTGCTTGCAAATAAAACAGCTTCAAATTAAACAAACAAAAAAAAAAGCATTTGATCAGAAGCTTGGCCTCCCAGGCCTGCATGGGCATTTGGGGCTTCCTCGCTTGGGTTTTCTGGTCAGTCCAACAGATTCTGGGATTCCCTTTTTTTGCCTCCCTTTTCGCCATAGCCCTGATTCTTTTTTAGTGGTTTTCTTTTCATAATTTTTTAAAACTTTGTTGCTCCAGTACTTAGTCGCATGGCCTGATACAGTCTGCAGTCACCAGTGCTTTTTTCCTGTGGCAGCTGCTTTTTGTCCCAGTTGTAGAACTTGCCAAGGCATATTGTCAAATTCCCATGTCAGAGCAGATTCAATATTTTCTGTGCTTCTGTGTGTGGGGCTGCCATTTCCAGTTCTGGACCTTGCCCTTTGACCTAGCTCAGGCTTCTTGTACTTTTTCCAAGATAATGGTGTAGGAGCAATATTTCTGTGCAAGCAGGGAATCTGAGTTCATCCATTTCCAGATGTCTGCCTGATCAGGTTGGACTCACTGGAGAAGTCTAGAGTTGGCACAGACCTGGTCATTTACTGGTTGGAAAGGTTGTGGCTGGTGATCAGCTATCCCAAAAGCAGCCTGCATTTGTGTCAGGACTTGGAATATCTGGGGGCTCAGTTACTTTCTCTTCTGGGTCTAGTTTCCTTCATGATGAAGAGGTCCCTCAAGCTTCAGAGCCATCACAGGGTATTTTTTCTTAGTCAGCTCCCTGGGCCTGGGACTATCTCCAATTATTCAGCCCATAGCAACAATCTTGGAGTGGATCCTTGTCCAGGATATTCAGGCACCTGCTGCAGAAGCACCTGCTAATCCTCTGGTCTCCCTGTTCCTGGTTCTTTGAGTAGACCTTTACTCTTCCCTGGGAATTCAAGGAGCAATTAAGAGGTGATGTAGTCCCAAACCTGTTGGCCGGGATGCTGTTGGAAACAATGGATTGGGTTTTTGTCTCCTTATATGCCAGTCTGAAGGGCTATTGTATGCATTGCCTGGACCAGTGGACTGAAGTACTCTTGTCCATTCAGGAGGCCTGGGCAATTATCTGCCTGGAGGCTAGAGAGATCTTTCTGGTTCTGGAGAGGTCTAGATGTCTCCTAGTAGGCAAAACATCCAGGTGTTCTCAGAAAATGTTCTATTGGTGACATATGTTAACAAACAAAAGCAGAACTCGCAGGGACAGAATGGCTCCTGGTGTCATGTAGCTCTGTTGTTGGGCTGAGGAACATATGATTGCTCTATATGCAGCACCCATTGCTGGCAGAGACAACATGAAGATTGACTTCCTGAGTCGGAATGCCATGGATCTGAGCCAATGGGAGCTCATTGTGCAGATCTGGGGCCTTCAGGTATTCAACTTGTATGGAAGTTTCACTCACTGCTATCTATTGTGTTCCTTATAAGTGTTATCATTCTTAGTAAACCACTTTGATTCTTTGATAAGGTGGTATAAAAAAGCATCTAAATAAATAAGTAAAATAAACTTGATGGCCACTCAGGAACTTTTCAGCTGCAGGAAGTATCAGCAGATAGCAGACTTGGTTATCCTACTGAAGGAGTAGCTTCAGGAGGGATGCTGTATGTCTTCCTCTCTGGTCCCTGGTGAGCTGTTTTCTGCATGGGATTCAGGACTATTCAGGTCTAGTGTTCTTAGTGACCCCAGACTGGCCTTGCAGACCATGATACATGGATCTCTTGAACTTGTTGATGGGGCCCCTCCTCTCTTGCTACATCATGAGAAGGGCACCCTGCAGTAGGGGCTTTTTGGAGGATCATAGTTTATTCTCACTTATGGCCTGGCTTTTGAAGCATAGGTTCTCCAAGAAGGGCTGCTTGGGGGCATTATTAGACATCCTTATTAAGACCCGGTTCAGTCTCCACATCCTTAGCTTATGTGTGAATAGGTCGATAGATGGTGTTCCTCTTAATCTAAGAAGTCCAGGAAGGTGGGTATTATCATTATTTTGTTCTTGCATGTTGTCCTGGATCAGAGCTTCACCCTGAACTCTCAAGGTTCAGGTGGGGGCTCTGTTGTGCTACAGGGGTCACATTCAAAGGATTTCATTGGCAGCACTCAAAAGAGGGAAGCAGTTTGATCTGCCTGTGGGCTCAGCTTTGTCTAAGTGTAGTCTGTCCTGGTGCTGATGGCACTGAACAGCTTGTTTGTAAGGCCTCCCTCCAAGATTTTACCCTTAAAGGTGGTTTTCTACCAGGCAGGTGTCCGAGCTGCAGACCTTGTCTTGCAGGAGCCTTTCTTTGCATCTTGACAGCTTCAGTCTACTTGTGGACTGTGTTGTCCCTTCCCCCTTAGGTTCTGTCCTCCTTTCATCTTAACCAGACTGTTGTTCTTCCCTCTTCTTGGAGAAAGATTTCCAGAAGGAGCCCTCACTGATGAACATGGATACTTGGAGATTACTAATTCCTTCTTCAAGTTGGCTCATCTTTTTGTTCTCCTAAGTGGTCCAAGGAAGAAATTGGCAATGACCAAGTCCTTTATTGCCCTCTGGATTCAGGAGGCTGTTGGGTCAGCATGCCTTTTGACTGGTAAATAGGTGCCAGAGGGAGTCAAAGCTCACTCTGCTATGGCAGAAACCTCCTCTGGACAGAGCCCACCTTGTTTGTCTCCAGAGGACACCTGGTCATCTCTGAGCACTTTGTAAAGTACTGCAGGTTGCAAGTGAGAGCCAGAGTGAATGGCACCTTTCGCAAGGCAGTCCTGTCCAGACATCATCATCCTCCCACCCTGGATCCTGACTGCTTGCTATATCCTACTTGTCTGGACTAGTCTAGCAGGATGATAAGGAATGAGAAATTTTACCTGATAATTTTCTTTCCTTGAATCCTGCTAGACAGGTCAAGGACCTGCCCTAGAAGACTGATTACAGGTTGGAAAGCCCATTTGATTACATAGAAACATGACAGCAGAAAAAGACCACATAGCCTATCTAGTCTGCCCTTCCAAATCAACCACGACAACAGTCCCCTTTTTTCCTTTAGTAATCATCTGTCTTTGCCCCATGCCTTTTTGAATTCAGACACTGTCATCATCTCTACCACCTCCACTGGGAGACTATTCCATGGATCTACCACTCTTTCTGTAAAAAATATTTCTGCATATTACTCCTTAGTCTATCCCAGAGGTTCTCAACCCAGTTCTTGGGACCCACCTAGTCAGTCAGGTTTTCAAGATAACCACAATGAATATACATGGAAGATATTTGCATATAATGGAGGCAGTGTATGCAAATCTCTCTCATACATATTCATTGTGGTTATCCTGAAAACCTGACTGGCTAGGTGGGTCCTGAGGACAGGGTTGAGAAACCCTGGTCTATCCCCTTTCACCCTCATCCTATGTCCCCTCATAGCAGAGCTTGCTTTCAATCAAAAGAGGCAATCCTCCTGTGCATTTATACCATGGAGATATTTAAACATCTCAATCATATAACCTCTATCCCGCCTTTCCTCTAAAGTATACATATTAAGATTCTTAAGTCTGTCCTCATATGCTTTATAATGAAGACCATTAACTATTTTAGTAGCCACCCTCTGTACCGATTGCAACCTGTTTATATCTTTTTGAAGGTGTGGTCTCCAGAATTGCACACAATACTCCAAATGAGGTCGCACCAAAGACATACCTCCTTTCTTCTGCTGGCCATTCCTCTCCCTATGCACCCAGGCATCCTTCTAGCTTTTGCTGTTGCATTTTCTACCTGTTTAGCTACTTTAAGATCATCAGATACAATCATGCCTAGGTCAGGCTCTTCTTTGGTGGACAGAAGTACTTCACCGCCTATACTATAATGCTTCCTTGGATTGCTGCAGCCCAAATGCATGACCTTGCATTTTTTAACATTAAATCTCAGCTGCCAAATTCTAGACCATACTTCAAGCTTAGCTAGATCCTTCCTCATATTATCTACACCTTCCTGGGTGTCTAATCTATTGAAGATTTTGGCATTGTCAGTATTAGTATCTGGCAAAATGTTAATTCTGTTAAAGATCCAAATGCCTGCTCATGTTATTGGTTGACCAGTTGAATTGCTGGTTAACATTATAATTAACATTATGCATTATGAGGGTTGCTGATTTTTTTCAGTTTACTGCTTAGGCAGAGTCATACTGACTTCTGTCATTGCTGCACCAGCATATATATCTAGTAATGACATCACTGCAAGTTGCTAAATTCTGTCTCCATCTGCTTTTAAGGGAGCATAACCCACTCATCTGGACTGGTCTAGCAGGATTTAAGGAAAGAAAATTATCAGGTAAAACTTTTCCTTACACATATACTTAACTGGTCACGATTCTCTACATAGGAATGTAAGATCAATGGTGCATACACATTGGCGGAGCATGAGCAGAGCACACAAGTATGTGTGCAAATTATAAAATATTGTAACTCACACGTGATATTGAGCAATCTAGGTGCAGAGGACTGGCATAAGTGATTCTGCTTGGATTTAACACATGTTTTTGAACACTTATGGCCCTATTTTATAAAGTATGCATGTACTGCACTTTATAAAATAGGTATGAAATATACATAGAAAAATGCATGTTAGCTATGCAGGACTTTATACAATTACCCTCAATGTGGTATTTAAATTGCTGCATGGTGCAAGATAATTTTATCATACCTCGCCCCTGCTCCAAGAGAAACATTGGCTGGCCAGGACTGCTAGAATTAAATTTACAGTCATAGTTTTGGCATTCTAGGTATATGCTACAGGATTTACTTATTATTTGTCCACATTGCTGATACCTTATAATCCAACCAGGGTTTTAAGATCTTCCCAGCATGAGTTACTCACATTACCTTAAGCAATGAAGGTTAGGTATGAAACTACAAGGGGAACTGTTTTCTTTTGTGTTGCTCCTCTACTGTGGAATGCATTACCCTATCAGGTTAGCAATGAAAGCAACCTAAATAATTGTAAAAAGCATTAACAACCTAGTTTATGGAACTATATGGATGAGACAAGTTGTTTAGTCATACTAAGGGGGTCATTTTAAAAGCCTTAGTCGTAATTTGGACTTCTGAAAACATGAATGCAGACATCCAAATCAAAGACATCCACGGATCCATTTTACAAATAGCTTTTAAAGACATCTTCAGTGTGTGGATGTCCAAGTAGGCAGGGAGTATGATGGTAACATATCTGGGGTGGTACAAGACATCTCCACTTGATTTCAAAAATGTTGGGGACTTCAGCAACCTCGTACAAGTTTAGACCTGCCTAGGCACAAATGGACATCGGGACAGTGCTTGTTTTGGCCATAAAACATCTAAAGGGCATAGAGAAGCTAACACTCCATCAACGCCAGTGCTCTGCACAATCACAATGGTAGCAACAGTGGGGTTTGAACATTGGCTTTGTTGGTCCTAGCCCACTACTTGAACCAGTAGGTTATTCCTAGACAACCAAGGTTTTAAATATTATTCCATGGATGTCTATGTAAATTCCCTCACTGACATCCATATCAGGCACGTCTGCATTTGTGAAATTGTGCCTGAATGTGAAAGTGCCTGCATTTTTTTTCAGACATTCTGGCTTGGATGTTCCAGATTGTACTTGGGCGTCATTTGTAAAATGTGCCTTCATGGCTACAAATGTCTCTTCTCTTGTGTCATTTCTGTCTGATAAGTTGTAGCTTTTTCCTTTTCTGTATAGAACATGTTAGGTACTAAGTCCCCACATCAGTACTGTGCATGTGGGCCATGTTACTAGTGTGGGGCTTGAACTAACTGCAGGGAGGGTAGTAAAATAGCTGTGGGAGCAACTAATGTCACCCATTGAGGTTGCATTAGTTGCATCTGCGCTACTTGAACCAAGCGCAACTAGCATAGGCAACAAATGCCCTCACTGGCTGCACCACAGCAGGGTCACTCCTGCCCTGCCCAGTCGCCTTCCCAACAAGTAGTACTGCACGGATTTTTAGCACTGGGCCACGGCTACTTTCTGGCATTTCAACGAAACCACACTCTAAACCTGCACTACTCTTTAGTAAACATTCCACTACACACGTCTGTGTTGTTTTATATACTTAGGGGGTCATTCTGTGCCACGTTTATTGGGGATATATGTCTGGTTCGGACATATATCCCCCAGTAAATGCCAGCAGCTGATTCCGGATCCAAAGCTCCTCACACATACAGCAGAGATGTGTGCGGCGCTCTGGATGGGTTTGGGAGGGGGAGGGAAAAAGGAGGAGTCAGGACAGAGCAGAGGTGTGACCCTGACCCTAGGCTTACAGGCCTACTCCGGTGACAGCCCTATACGTTAGACGGGGAATTATTTCACTTCAGTGGTGTCATATGTCCCCCCCCCCCCCCAATGTCAGTGGCCATCAAGTCAGGACCTCTGCGAGGAGGTGAGCAGGGCAGGAGGTTCCCCACAGCCTGATCCTGACCTCTGAAGGCCTGATTGGGGGGTCGGGCGGCAGGGAGGAAGATCTTAAAAACTGTGTGGCCAATCGTGGCTCCTGTATGATGTACCGGTGCCATGGCGACAGGACACTATGGCACCATGGCTCCATCCAGGAGCCTTGGCTAAGCTAGCCAAGGAAGTGGATAACTGTGCAGCGGGCCTGAATCGGGGAATGCCTGGGATATCTAGACCCTGTGCTTCGATTCTGTTCCTGAAGGAATGGCACCCACAGAGCGGGGCCAGATCCTGGATCACATTTGGATGGTCCGAACATGCCCTGAGTGGAATTAGCCTCCACATGATTTTTTAATTTTTATTTATTTTTTAATTCTCCACTGCTCTTATGCTTTTGTTATGCTTTTCACCAGCCATTCAGTTATCCATTCGATAGAAAGACTCTTCATGTTTGTTATAGGCCAGAGTCAGTCCAGCACTCTTGGATTTATTTAGAATAAGTTCCTTGTTTGCTTATTTGTAATAAAACTGTTGAAATGTAAGAAAATGAGGCTTCTCATTGGATGCTGAGTTGGTTTAGCTTGCTGTTTCATTGTGCACTGGAGAATACATCATGAGAACCACACATAACCCATGAAAGATCCTGCAAGTCCATCATGGATAGTGGCACTGAAAGACCTCCCTCATTGCCCTGGAGGGATCACATCTGAGGGTGAGAGATTAATTCAGTCTCCATGCCTGTACATTCTTTGGGCCCTCTGCTGAGTCTGTCAAACTGTAGCAATTGCTTCTCAGTGATCTGGGCACATGTTCACCAGCCACTAGAATGACACCATCAATCTATTTCCAGGTCACTCAACAGTTTGTGGATGGCAATGACAAATGACCTTGAGGTTAAAGGCTCCATAAGTCTGTGCCAGTCCCTTGAGTCATCCAGTCTCTTCTTATGCCACTGTAATTTAAAAATACTGTCAAGAAGACTCTTCTTTGCTTGACTGACTCCTGTAGAAATGACTAGAGAAAATGCTTCCACATAAATAAAATGAAATAAAATCTTCAAACGAAAGACATCCTTATTTCTCTTCTCATTCTATTCTCACATTAGAGGTGAAAAACAAATTCCTTCTCAGACTTTGCTTTATCTAAAATGTATGAATAACCCATTATAACTAGCATTCCTAATGTGTGCTACATGTGATTAGTAGTTAGGTCTCAATGTGTAAAATACCATGCATTAGCAGTGTTAACCAACCTGAGAGAAACCTTCATGTCAGTGGAGGAAAACTGGAGGAAGGAATAGTGCAGTGCCCGCACAACTATGACAGAGTGGCTGAGTGGAATGCTGTGGGTCTAGCAGAGTGGAAGGAAAAGGAGAAGTTCTAGGAGGGACAGAAAAGGAGAGGAAGAATCTGCATTTTAGAATCCAAACCACCACAAAGGAAGGGAACTGCAAAGAAGAAGTTGAAGCTTCCAATGCCAAGGTTCAGCATTTGTATTTTTCTCTGTTAGTGATTTCTGTGATCGGGAGGATAGGGATGTGCACTTAAAAAAAAGGGTTATCCCTGTTTACAATGATTTTTTCCCAATTTTGGGACTTTTTTAGCTCGCTACGCCTCTTTAATTTTTATACATGCATTGTATGCATGCAAGAACTATTTAAGTGCGCAAATCAATTGAATGCACATTAATTCCTAGATATACCTATGTACAAACAATTTGCATGCATTTTACATTTTTAGTTGCCCAAACACAGTGAAAGCATGCTCACAAAAACACCCTCCCCCCCTCCAATATTTGATACAACAGATTGATTCATTTTACTTATCTTGTAAATTATGGGCCTGATATTCAGCTATTTGTAAAATGGCTAGCCATCACCATTGAACCTAAGACCTGGATAGTTAATGCTGGGATCATATCCGGCCACTGGCATTGAATATCCGGATCAGCTGGATAGCAGAGAAGCTAACCAGGCGATAGCGATATTGAGCCACTGCATGGTTAGCTTATTTTCGCTGCTGAGCGATAACCGAGCAGCAACTGAATATTGCCTCTGCTTGGTTATCGCCAGGTACCACCTCTCCTCCGCCCTTGGAAGCTCCCGATGCTAGCTGGCTAGCATCGGGACATTTAGCAGTGGCACCTGCGAATATTCAGTAGCACTAACTGTGTTAGTACTGCTGAATATCCCAGTGACCTCTATTACCGCAGTTCATGGCTTTGCTAACAACTTTAATCACGTTTAATGTTGGGTCTTATATTTTTAAGTAGAAACACTGCGGTTATGATCATTTGTGAAGGTGGGCGATGAGAAAGAAGATGCTGAAGAGGTGCATGAGCCCTTCCGGTTACGGCCTTAAGAAAATCTTCCCTTACCCCCTCAGGACCTGCAAAAAAACACAAATGTAGTCTTTGGAGCTGCTCCAAACCATAGTCCGCTGAGAAGCCAGCTACAGAAAAATCTTTGGAGATGGAAGGTGTTCCTTGGGCCTGGAGAAGGGCAGCCATGGTCCCTGTTCACAAAAATTGTAACAGAGGAGTAACGGGAAACTCATTGGTGAGAAAAGTAACGAAAACACTGCTGAAGGAAAGATTTACAATCCAGTGGGTTGCAACGTCTAAGGCAAGATGGTTTGACCAGAGGTAGATCATGTCAAATTAATCTTATTGATTTTATTCAACTGGGTGACTAGAGAGCTAGATCAAGGGCATACACATAATAGGTTCATTATGATTTTAGCAAAACCTTTGATATTGTTCCTTATAGATGCCTCATGAATAAACTGAACAGCCTGGGGTTGGATCCAAAAATGGTGACTCATATTAGAAACTAGTTGACCGACAGATGACAGGACGCTCTCACTGCATGGTAAGCTCCTGGTCTGACTGCTAATCTGTTTGGCTAGCATTTTCCTTTGACATGCCATTGAGGAAATGTAAATCCAAGAAGCTCACCTCGGTGTCATTGGAGCAGCCTGTACAACTGGTTCAGTGGTTCATGGATGCTTTTGTTTGCTGAGGAGATGGTTGCGTCCGTACAGCTAGTCCGGCTGGATCTGTCTTACCAAATTAAAGTATTGATGGGGTGTCTCTGAGCCCCAGTGACTGCACTGCACCGCTGAGACCTAGAAATGCTGGCAGGGGTGGTATGGAGCAATTCTGGGTCTGACACTGCAGGCCTGTGTATCTGCCTGTCTTTCAGACATCGCAACATGGATGTCTCACTGTTGTTTGAAAATAAACATGAACAAAATTGAACTTCTTTTCTTTCCCCCTAAACCTTTCTCTCCCCTTCTTCCTTTCTCTATCTCTGTTGATAACACTCTTCTTGCTCCTGGTTCCTCAGACCGTAACCTTGGTGTCATTTTTTATTTCTGTATTTCCGTCTCCTCACATATCAAACAGATAGCTAAAACCTGTCTTTTCTTTTTCTACAACATTAACAAAATTTGCCCCTTCCTCTCTGAGCACACTACTAAAACACTTGCCCACTCTCTAATTACTTCCCATTTTGACTATTGCAACCTCCTTCCTGCTGGTCTCCCTCTGAGTCATCTCTATCCCCCCCCCCCCCCCTTCAATCTATTCAGAACTCTGCTGTGCAACTAACCTTTAGCCAGCTTCAATGTACTCATATAACCCCTCTTGTTAAATCACTTCATTGGCTTCCCTTCCGTTTCCGAATCCAATTCATACTCCTCCTTCTGACCTTTAAAAGTCTTCATTCTTCTGCCCCTTGCTATCTTTTCACTCTCCTCTCCCCCTGCACCCTTCTTCATGAACTCTGCTCTTCTACTGGCTTACTCCTCTCTTTTCTTTTTCCTTCCACTGCTAACTCAAGATTTTGGTCCTTTCACCTTGCTGCTCCTTATGCCTGGAACAAACTTCCTGAGTCTGTACGTCAGGCTTCATCTGTGCCCTTTTTCAAATCTATGCTAAAGGCTCCCTCTTTGAGACTGCTTTTGGATCCTGATCCCTTGTTTCCTTGTGTCTCCTTACCCTTCCTTATTCTATCCTTATTCCTATCTTTTGGCTTGTCTGTCTTGATTAGATTGTAAGCTCCAACAAGTAGGGACTCTCTGTATCTGGGTTTGTACAGTGCTGTGTATGCCTTGTAGCGCTTTATAAATGTTTAATAGTTGTAGTGGTAGCCTCAATTCGGAGTCCCCGTGCACGTCGAGTGAGTCCCTGCTGCAGCCTCGTCCACAAAGGCAGAGAAACAGGTGATGTTAGCCAGGAGAGAAAGCAGTTTGTTTCCAGAGACCAGGCAGGTGGCGCTTTGGTTCTCGGCCCAGCAGAGAGACCTGTGGTGGTAACATTAGATATACTTTGGGATGCTGTCACTGGCTTGAATTCCTCCCTCACTTTGAATGCAGCTAAAGCCAAAGACGCTTTTTCAGCATTATCTGGGACTATGGTTCATGAGCAAACCTCACCAGGGGCATAGCTGGGCTTCTTGGAGGTCCAGTCTGCTGCGCAGGTGGTAAAGGAGAGAATGTTGGTGGCTTGGAAGCTGGAGAGGCGGGAGAATCAGAGTCAGTTTCAGAGTCTCCAGCGATTGTGCCTGTTGATATGCTGTGCAGGTATGTGGTGGAGGTTTCTAAAATGCTGGTTGAGTCATGTCCTCCAGTGGTTCAAGCCCAATATTTATCTCTGAAGTATGTGTTAAAGTGGGCCTGTGGCTCTTCAGTCATGCAGGAGTCACTGGATTTGACAGGGTTTCTTGAGAGCTCCCTGGAGGTAGTGACAGAAAGAACTACACTCTCTGTGACTTTTGCACTCAACCTGGGTGGGAACATTGCCCTTCGATTGTGATTTCATAATATTGTTTTTAGCTCAAGTTCAGGGTTTTCCAGATTTCTTTCGGGAGACTCAGCTATGGCGCCAGGAGTTCTTGGTTTTAAAACTGAGAGCCCTGTCACTGGGAGCTACCTTTAGATTAACATATCTTGCTTTCTGAATAATTTCCTTTGAGGGTAAAGATTACCTATTTTTTGAGCCTAAATAATTGTTGGAATTTTTGTCACGGAGGGAGGGTAGCAAACCGAGTGATGTGGCTGGCTTAAATGTGTAAGTTTCTTATCTATCCTAACTGTATTTGATTTTTTTTCTGCTCGTGGGTGTTTGTAATTTCCTGTACCTTGCCCCCGATTTTGTTGGCTGACAAGTTTTTCCTGATTTCTTTCATGTTTATGGAGAATATTGATTTACATAAATACAATTAAAAAAATTGCATCATTCTTTGATTGTTTTGCCTGAAAAGCCAATACTATCCAAACAAAAACATAGATTTATCACAAATTCAGTCAAAGATATGCATGTATTTTAGTAATTTATGGTTTAATGGTAGTAATGGTTTAAATTTAGATCCCTTCCCATTATAACTTGCATATCCTTAGCACTTCCGAAGTTGAGGTCGTAAGTACTGACCCAGTAGTGTAAATTGAAAACTAGAGCCAAAAAACAATTTTAAGCATCACTTTCATTCTCAGTGACCCAAATTTAGTAAAGCGTGACTGAATTTATTTGGGAATCATTTTTGCTGTAGAACGGTGAAATCATAGAGCAGTTTATTTACAACATCAAAATAAAATTAGGTATAATAAATTGTGCCGTGGTTCTCGCTTTCTCTTTTTTTTCCTTAGTGTGTAAGCATCTTGCATCTTTCTTGTTTTTTTGCAGAATATATATTTGCATTTAATATCATGCTGGTCCACTGTACAGTGTCAGGCACTGGTATGTTTTATATTAGATTCCCAGGCTACATAATTAAACTGCTAGTTTTTCATGTATATGAACAGCATTACAATTTTTTTTTTTTTGGGGGGGGGGGTTGTTTAATTGTGTAGCTTGGGAGTATATATGTTTTTTTTTTGTTTGTTTGTTTGTTTTCCTTGAGGCAATCTCCTGAGCAGTGCTGTGAGTGAGGGGATCCCCTGCTCTCTGACTAAAACTCTGAGGATTCCCCTCCATTCTGGGTACCTGGCAGGCTGTCCCAACCATTAGGCATGACTAGGGCCGCATACTTTGAATTGCAGCAGTCAAATTAAAACAATAGATCCTGACAGCCCCACCAGCTCAAAGAGCCAACAACACCTGTAAGGAGAGTGAGTCCTCATGCATGCAAAGCAAACTTTAATATCTAAAAGTATGTTGTTCAATTTTGATAATTTCATAACCAAATCTTGGGGGGGAGGGGGGCGCATAAGGCTGGAATTTTGACTAGGGCACCTGCTCTTTTTGCTCTGACCCTGCTGCCTTGGGAGGGTGCGCTAACTCACCCCTCACCTCTGGCAGTACATTGCCTCGAGCAGTCTCTAGTGTTCCATTTGTTTAGTTACTGATGGCAGAATTCTGGTTTGGCTAATTGATGTTTCTTAGTTTTATTGGTGTTCTTTTTTCAAATTATTTTTAGGCAACATATGCTTATCTGACAAAAAATACAGCACCACACATTAAGGAACCATACTGACATCAGAATAAATTTATTTTTTTTAAATTTGGTTTTATACCTCACTATTCATGATCAGCCCGGTTTACAATAGAACAACTTATTACATGGAACAGTTTACATTGAACATGCAAACAAGATATAAAACAATTAATAAATTTACATTAACGGTAACAAGTAAGAATGGTGAACTATTTACAGCATAACAGAATTTACAGTACTATACTATTTACAGTATAACCAAATTTAGAGTATGATTTATTTATTTATTTGTTTTATTTAAGTTCTCTTTTATACCGCACTATTCAAATCAGTGTGGTTTACATATAACAGAACCGTATACAATGCAGTCGGGCTGTATTGTATTTACAATGAACAGGAGCTATAACTTGGACATAACTGGGGTAACTATCTACAACTTATATACACTAGAAATACTAGTAACAATCTGAGCTTACTAGTATTTACATGGAGTGGTGTTGGTGGGGTTAGCTGCAGGAGAGTGTGCTGGGTGTGTTGTTGACAGACTGGGCTTTATGTTACGTGGTCAAAAGCAAGGTGGAATAGGTGAGTTTTGATTGCTTTGCGAAAGGTGGCCAGATCTGAAATGAGACAAATAGGAGCAGGTAGGGAGTTTCAAAGTATAGGGGCAAAGAGGGAGAAGGCTCTGTTATTAGCAAATTCGGAGTTTTTTCTAGTTATAAGTGGGATGGTAAGAGTGCTAGTCATATTTGATTTTCTTCCTCTGTTGTCAGGAGTCCAGTGTAGAAGATCTTCCAGGGAGGATGCAGATAGGTGATGAAGAATTTTAAAAGTTATCAGGAGAGTTTTGCACTTGAGTCGACTGCTTATTGGGAGCCAGTGTAGATGAAATAGAAGAGGAGTAACATGTTTGTATCTAGAGGCTCCATAGATGGTTCTGCCACAGTATTCAATGATAGTTGTAAAAGATGGAGAGTATATCCAGGAAGACCATGTAGGATGATATTGGCGTAGTCGAAAAGCAGAGTGATATGGCTTGGGAGACAGAGCGGAAGTCTGTAGGCTCCAGTAAGGGTCGGAGATGACAGAGGAAACATATTTTATGATAGACAGCTTTTGTGATATTGTTTATATGGGGCGCCATGTTTAGGGACTGGCACAGGGTGATGCCCAGATATCTAACTTCATGATTAGACTTCAGATCAGCATTCTTAACCTGTAAGGTTGTTGGGGGGTATGAATGTTGAGGCTTTTGTGATAAAAAGGACTTCTGTCTTTTTATAGTTCACTTTCAGGTTGTGAGTGGCCAGCCAGTCGGAGACAGCATTGAAACAGTCGATAATTCCATTGAAGTTTGGGTTCTCGGTTGAAAAAGGAGTGTAAAGAACAATACACAGTACAAGGGGAATAGGTCATATTCACCATTTTATTGAAACCTGGATATTCAGCACTGAAAATTATCTGGTTTCTGCCACTGAATATCCAGATGTGTTGGAGAGTAGCATTGCCTTCTGGTTAGTGATGACATTCAGCCATGAACCGGATAGAGAAATCTAATTAAAGTTAGTACAGCTATTCAGATGACGTAACTGAAACTGATATAGTTATCCAGATAGTGGCTGAATATCTCTGCTAACTGCGTAGTGACCGCCAGTGCCCCGATCCACCCACATGCTGCCCTGGTTTTCACCAGGCACTTCATATGTGGTCTGCAGGGTCTATTCAGCATCACTATTCAGTTTGTGCTGCTGAATATTGGTCTGAGCAAGTTTTAGCCAGTTAGTAGGCCTGTGAACCAGCTAAAATGCTCTGAATATCCCCCCTACCATAGTGTTTCTATTCTGAAGGTTCAAAAATCAGCTGTAATATGTAAATGTCATCCCAACTCAGTTTGTCAGTAATGATGACTATCTGGTAGCATCAGGGCCAGTATGACCAGTAGGCAAACTAGGCAGCCTCCTAGAGCATCAATGGCCGGGGGCAGCCCATTGTCACCACGGCTGCCCCTCTCTGGGACCTGTAGCAGTGGCAATGGACTGAAGCAGCCTTGCACTTCATACTTTAAACATCTGGCACTGCAAGACTGTTTCAGTTCTGCCCGCCAAAGCCTGATGCTAACTTCCTGTTTGCAAGGGGACAAAAGCTTCTTCTGTCCCCATGCAAAAGGAAGATGGTATCAGATCTTGGCAGGGATGGAACTGAAACGGCATTGCAGTGCTGGATGTTTAAAATAAGTGCTGCTGGGCTGTTTCAGGCCATTTCCATTGCTGCAGGTCTCATTGAGGTTTGAAAACATTGGCAATGGGACTGGGGGGGGGGGGAAGGGGTGCAAGGGATGAGGTTCTCCTTGCACTGGCTCTGGGTAGCACCTTCTTCCCAACCAATGCTGAAAGAAAACAATCTTCTGTTAGCATTGTCACTGTTCTTGAGTGTTCTCCATAAAAATCTGCAAAACATGTGATCCCTTCCTATATATCCCATAGTCCATGTCTCTTGAAGATTAGCTTTCAGAGCTTCCTCTCCGCCTCCTCCTATCAAAACATTGTTTGCCCAATAAGATCTTCATAAAGTCTGTCCCCTGAGAGTCAGATGATGAGCTCTCAAGTACTGGAAGTGATGTTTCTGTCCAGAGGCATAACCTCCCTCTGTTACATGGAGGTTCTGGATGTCTGGGGCTACCTTCATTGATTTTGTATCAATATGAACGTAACGATAATCTGTTGCTTTCATTTCTATACACGAGCTTCCTTTATAGGAGAATTGTACTCAGAACACTGCTATTCATTCTAACATAAGAGACTTCTCTTCTTCTTTTTCTATTTCAGGAGATGATTTATGTGGAACATTACGATTTAAATGTATGTTTCATTTTTTTAAGCATAAATGAATATGATTTATTTTGTGGACATGTAGGTTAACTTGTTACCACTTCGGTTGATGGGGGGAAAGAAAATAAATAATGTGCATTCAGTAGATATTACTGACAAGGCGGATGTCCCAGTCAATTCACATGTGTTCTCTTTGTCTTATGATTAATTGATAATATTGTGCTCATAATATTTATTTATTTATTTATTTATTTATTTAACAGGTTTTTTATACCGCCTTTTCCTTAAATCAAAGCGGTTACAAAGACATACAAAAGCTAAACATAGGCATGGGAAGTGAAAGGTGGGATACATAACATGGTGAACTATTACAAAAAACACAATGTAGAGAGGTTACAATTAATATGAGTTGGTTAAGTGTCATAGCCGTAGTGCTCAATGAAAAGAACGAACTTTAGTTGTTTTCTGAATTCCTTCAGTTCCTCAATAGATCGTAGGTCGGGGGGGAGAGAGTTCCATATTTGAGGGGCCGATAAGGAAAGAGCTCTTTGTGAGGTGAGTTTACAGACTTTAGTATAGCTACTTGGGGTGCCGAGGGTGTCAGCTGTGGTTTTCCTTCTAGGTCTTTTGCTGGTGTTAGGGAATAAGAGGGCTTGGAGACTGATTGCTGAAGTCTTATGTCTGATTTTGAATATATTGATGACCAACTTGTATCTGATACGGAGGCTTATTGGGAGCCAGTGGAGTTCTTTAAGAATTGGGGTGATGTGGGCTTGAGTTGAAGAGCCGGCGATTATTCTGGCAGCTGTGTTCTGAGCCATCTGAAGTGGCTTGAGGGAGTGTTTCGGGATTCCGTTGTAAATAGGGTTACAGAAGTCAAGAATTGGAGTTATTAGAGCTTGACAGACTGAGCGGAAATGTTGTTGGGAGAGAAGGGGCTTCAGGCGTCTAATAATTTTCATTCTATAGTAAGCGCTTTTAACAGTTCTTCTGATATGAGATTGAAGGTTGAGTCGCTTATCAAGGGTTACTCCGAGGTATCTTACTTCGTCCTTTAACGGTATTGTTGTATTTTTAAATTTAATAAAAGGTGGGGGGCTGAAGTCAGTGTTTCGAGTAATGATAAGAGCTTCTGTTTTGTTATGGTTCATGGCCAGGTTGTTGAGAGTAAGCCAGGCAGACATGTTGTCGAGGCAGTTCATAATCTTGTTATAATCGGGGCTGTTCAGGTTGACTGTCGTGTAAATCATTATGTCATCAACATAAATAGTATAATCTATTTGATATGGTAAGTAACATTGTATCATATCAAGCTGATGATGTCTATCCAAATTTCAGCTTGTTCTCAGTAATAAAGGTAATTAAGCTTCTTTTTTCATTGCTGCCTTCTATGATTTTTCTAGGCAGAAATCGCTTTTAAAAAGGGGTGAAAGGAATCTGTAACATCCGAAACGTATGAGAGTTTCTGTTCAAAAGTAGAAAATTGTACCTTAAATTCCGCCTCCTCGACATGATATTTAGTACAGGATTCTTCAAGCATGCCTACTCGAGAGGTAGCAAGCGTCAGTTGTTGACTCACCACAGATGCCAGTTGAGAAATAGCGTCCCATATGCTGTCTAAAGAGATAATGGGGGGACGCACCAAAGAAATACTCAATGGCGTCTCAGATGCAGGAAGTACAGCCCGAGGAGCTTCTCCTACACTAGGCTCCAATACTCCGAGGGTAGCATCCATGCCCTCAACTGCTCGTACTGCCTCCGAAGCAACTGCAGCTAAAGCTGAAATTTGCTGCATACAGGTCCTCCTCTCAGAAGGACCCCGCTCACAGATAATCAGGCTCACCACTTCGGAATAGCTCCCCACTGCTCCCATGAGGGGGGACAACGGTATCTTCGGGGTTGAGGGTGGTTCCTTAGTAAAAGATAACATGGCTATGAGGCTGAAACTTGAAGTCCTGGAGAATGCTACTAGATCTTCAAATATTAGATTACTTAATTTTCCTGTTGTTCCAGTGCTCTCTCCTGTGGAACTTTTCAAGAAATATCTCCAAGAGACGTTGAATGTTTCACCAGAGTTAATTCCCCCAGTTACAAAAGCTTACTTCTTGCCTTCGGGCAGGAAAGGAGGGAAGATAACAGGGGCGTCAGATATGGAGTTATTGGATGTTTCGGCCTTGCGTCAAACCCCTAATGAAGAAGATTTACCTGTATCTACTTTGCTTGTTTCTTTGGCTTTGCCTTCGGATAGAGACTGGGTTCTCAAGTTATACTTTAAACAACGTTCAAAATTGTTTATGGGGAAAAGATAGCGTTTTTCCCAGATGTGTCTAGGGAGACACAAAGAAGGCATAGATCCTTCCTAATTTTGCATTCTGGGGCTGCTCGTATTGGTGCTTCATTTGTACTTAGATACCCGTGTAAATGTATTATTGTGTTTCGATCTCACAAATATATTTTCTTTAGGCCTGAGGACCTTTCATCCTTCCTTAGTGCCCATATGGTTACTTCTTCTCCTGTTGGGTAGTAATACCCATCATTAAGTAATTGTGCTGGGTTCTCTGTCTCCTTTCTTGGTATTTCCTTAGTGGGGGCTTTTTCCTTGTTTACAGGGGTTTTCCTCACCCCCTGTTAAATATATTGCCTCTCCCATCTGTATTTGGGGACTAATGTTTAATCCTGTTTAAATTTGCTGTGGTAGTTATATTTCCTGTGCTTACTGTATTATCAGGGTTATTACTGTACAAGTGTTATGCTTGATTCAATGTAAAAAGGCATAAATATAAAAAAAAAGGGGGTGAAAGAAGTGCCCCTGATGGGAAATGTGCTTTTGGTTCATGCTGTTTTTCTGTTCTAGTACCAGTATTAGAGAATGGAGAGATATAAAGATGGTATTTCAGCTTATAACATATCATTCAGCTGTGACCATGTACTCATCTTAAATCCCGCATCACCCTTGTTTGTGTGAAAGCCCTGAGATATACCTCCCAATTCTTCCTGTCCCAGCCGGCTTGTTTCCAAGACAGGAGATGAATGTTTTTATTCTCCTTCCTAATCCAAAGCCTATCTTTTGATAAGATCCTATTTCGAAACATTAAAGTGAGTAAGACCTTTTTGAACTTGACGTAAGCATCATTTTTCCAGTCGACTGGTTTTTTTTTCTGTTGTATCGTTTATTTGAGTTGATAGTTTGCATGTATGACAGGCACATTATTTATAGTAATCTGACAAGGTTAATGGACATACCGACAACTATTAAGAATTTGATACAGCAAAAGGGAAGGTTTGAGAAGATTTATGGTACCACAGTATTTCAATACTTACAAACGGTTGACAATTTTATGATGCTTCATTAAGATTTTAGCCAATGCACAAAGTTCTTCATGAAAGGATTTTTTAATGCTTATTTTGATGAAATTAAATGTCAAGGGCCAGATTCTGTCCCGCATGTCCATCCCCTTTGTACATCCGGTCTGAACCGGACTTACAAAGGAGATTTGCGATTCTGATCCCACAGGGCACGTCTAGTCCCACGAGATCAGAATTGTGAACAGCTTTTAAATGGAATCCTGATGCTGGCAGACAAGAAAAAGAGTTTATGTCCTGCAGCCCGACCCCCAGGCTGCTAGAAATAAACCCTGCCCCCCCCCCCCATCTGTGCCCTGGGCTTTCTAAAAACAAATATCCAGGGAAGTTATTCCACCTCTGAGGTGGAATAACTTCCCTTGACATTTCACCAGCCCCAGACGTATAGGGCTGAGATTAGAATCAGCCCTGTATGTCCATGGCTGGCGACTGCCCACTGCCCGCCCACTCTCCACCCCCGTGCCGCCCATTCCCAGCTCCTGTCTAACTTTCCCACATAACCAGCAGGGAAGTTATTCATGGTTCAGAATAACCCCCCAAATGTTTGGGAACTGATGAAAACAATTCTATGACAAAGGTTAAAAAATATCCCAGAAAGCTCTACTTTCTGATTGTGCTTTCCTGTGTTCGTAATGCACCAGCAAGTTTCTATTCCTTAGGCAAACATAAAACATAGAAGGAGAAAGCTTAAATAAACTATGCTAGAATATTGCACCTCAAGATAGTGAGAACCAAAGTATGGGAAGAAAATAAAATGAACACTGAAGAAAATACTGGTAGCAGCAAAGCCTAATGAGCAAATGCGGACACTCTTGCTAGGAAGAATGCATGCTGAAAGAGCTAGACATTCCTGCTGCTGAATTGCTAAATGTCCGCATACAATACTATATAAATTGCATATTTCCATTGTGCCTCATCTATGGAAGTTTTGTCTAAGCACAGAGATTATCAGTGCTAAAACTGTATGTGAGAGGAAAGCAATGATGTTTGCAGTGAGTAATCTGTATAATTTCGCATATTGATGCTTTCCAGTATGAATTTTCATAAAGTCCAGTACGCATACTCCTTTTTTATCCTTAGTTTAAGGTTTGGACTTTGGTAGAAGAAGCTGCTTTGAAATGCACATTGCATACAAATTTGCAGACATATTTTATACAGTTACAGTATTTATAGCCTCAGCACTCTACATTGGCTATATATTATATAATTTGTAATACACTTTATGAAAGGTATTTATTTAAAATATTTATAGTATGCTAATCCAACATCCACAGCAGAGTACAATCAAACATACATCATTTAAAACAATACACAGACATTAAACATACAAGCCTAGTACAGTGAAACAATTAAAACGTATCAAAACGTATACTACTTGGAATTAAAAGCCTGTCTGAAGGGTATAAGCATTTTTATAACAATAAAATGTGACGGTACTCATGTGCAGGGCTCTTTCATTAAAACACAAAGACCCTGGGTCAGTTTTAACAGCAATGAAAAAAGATGCCACCACTGAGTACCCCCTCGAAAAAAGCCCTGGATATAATCAATTTTCTAAAATTAAACAAATCAAATGTATCACATAATGCCAGATAACTTATTCCATAATTTAGGAACATGCAAGGAAAATCATGTTTTCTTGTTTTTACTAATTTGGCTGCAAAGAGGGATCATCCAGCAAATTCTGAATCTGCAAACACAATGACTTTATAGGCCGATAGGGTGACAGCAGAACAAGAAGAAACAAAGGATAATCCAAGCGCAAATGCTCGAAAATTAACCACCGTCTTCTAAATTGCAGTCTCAGTGGCCCTTTAGTGAAATGCATCAGGTTACTGCACTTAACCTGCATTTAGTATGAAAACTAATATGTGTTAAGTTCAAAGCCTCTGAGCTAGTTGTTGGTGGCAACCCAACAGTTGATACACAGATGCATACCCTAATACATAGCACTATTACCGCAGGTAACACTTATCTCCATCTATTTAGGTGGACGTAAATGCATCCATGCTAACTGCAACATTGACAGCATGCAATATGCCCCCCCCCCCACATACTAATTGCAACATGCTCACCATGACCACTCTCCATCCTTAACTTTCCCATTTGTCAGCATAGAGCACATTTAGCAGTTAGCATGAAAAGTGACATGTATTAACTGTTATTCCCCATGGTAACTCTCACCGCGGGCCCAAGTATGCAGTTAATGCATGCCAAATCATGTGTTAACCACATAGGGTGCTTTAGTTAAAATCCTATAGGTAACCAGCAATGTTCCCTCTAATTTTCTGTAGGCTGTGTGCGCATAAAATATCAGCTGTGCAGCTTTTGAAGGAAGGTTAAATTTTTGTGCGCCACATAACGACACTCGGAGTATATACTTTAAAATTTGACTACACATCAGAATACAGTATGTACACCACATTGATTGCACTAGAAAATATTGTAGAACTTGTGAAAACTGTAAATACACAACTTTTTAATTTTAAGAATGTCTGTCTGTGTTTTCTATCAGAATCAGAACCGCAATTTTTGTGCGCTCTGTTGTAAAGTATGTGCGCTCACTCGGCGAGGTGTGTGCGCGCGCGCGCACACGCGCACAGCTTAGAGGGAACAGTGGTAACCAGTGAAGTTGCTGCAACACTGGAAAGATGTGATCTGACTGCTTAATTCCTAATACCATGCACACAATCACATTTTGTACTAACTGAAGTGTTTTCAAACAAGATGTGGGCAGTCTAAGATATAGCACATTACAGTAGTTCATAATAGCATTCAATTGTGAATGGAAGATCTGCCTGGCATCAGTCAAGATCCAAAGATACCGTGCCTCACATTTAACCATAATAGCATAAGTCCCAAGAAAAATATACTGAGACAAATCACTTTTGTCTGTCTATCCATTCACTCTGTGCCAGTGATTTAGAGATAATGTCACAGGAATTGTAAGGCCACGGGCCCCGTCCGCGTGGCTGCTTCTAACCGGGGGGGCGGCAGGCCGTTCGCCCCCCCCCAGTGTTACGGCGGCGCGCGGCTCGGACGGTGTCCCGCGTGGTCTGGCGGCCTCATTGGCTCCCCTCGGCATTTCAAATGCTCGGGAGCCAATGAGAGGGCTGGGACCTCGGCAGCGGGGGGGGGGGGGGGGGGGGTGGTGCGGGGACTCAGCGCTGCTCCGGCAGTTGCTGGGTTGAGGCTGGAGGCGCATGACGTCCCGCCCGCCCACCCTGGCTTGGGGACGCTTGTTGTTGGGGGGTAGTGGGTTGTTGCAGCTGGGGGGGGGGGGCTTTGGCGGGATCCCGGAGGTTTCCGGGGTCTGGAGCCGGTGGCAAGCATGAGGGCGGGGGTGGGGTACCCCCGACCCGGTTAATCCCTCAGGCTTTTGCTAATAGCATGGCGAAGCCGGAAGAGGGAGGGCGTGGAAAAATGTTGGGCCTGTGCCCGGGGGAAGCGGATGCGGCGTCACCTTGCTACTAACATGGCGGGTGAGGGCTCGCTCTGCTTGGGGGGGGGGGGTTATAATGTGTTGATTTGTATTGGTTGGTTGGTTAAAAGGTTATTAAAGCTGCGACCAGTTTAAGTCCAAAATTGTTGTCATGTGTTTGTTCTGAATTAGTCTTTGGAGAAAAATGAAAGAGGGGGGGGGGACAGGGGAGGGGCGAGAGGCGACGTGTCCGCCTTACCCGGTTAAGCCCAGTGGACAGATACATATGAAAATAGAAGCACAGGAGATGGAGCCACGATGGAGAGATGGAAAGTGGGGCTGAAGGAGAGACTAGACCCCACCAACCAAAGGGAACTGGTGTTAGGGGAAATGAGTCAAAGAGTTAGTAGGGTACCTATATCTTATCAACCAAAGAATGCTTTGAACCAGCTGAATTGAGCTATAGGACAAGCAGGGAATCCTAGCCCCACTATCCAAAGAAAAGACTGGTGGTCAAGATGGGAGCTGCAGTGAGGGAAGGTGAAGAGAGTAAACATGGAGTAGAAACTTCATACTCATGTACCCCCTCCCCAAGCACATGTTTTTCTAACTAAAGAGCTGTATATGTCTTAAAGCAAATCAATATTTACATTTTTCATATCTCAATAAATGAAACAGTGATATGAGCACAAAGGCGTCATATGGATATAGCATAAATACATTGAATTAGTCAGAGAAAAATATATGAGAGCATTGCATTTAGAGTAAGGGAACTGTAAGGCAGTGGTTCCCAAACCTCTCTTGTGGGATCCCCAGTCAGTTGGATCTTCAGGATATCAATTATGACTATTCATGAGAGAGATCTGCAAACACTGCTTCCACTGCATGCAGATCTACCTCCTGCTTATTCATTGTGGATATCCTGAAAACCCAGCTGTCTGGGGAGCCCCCAGGACAGGTTTTACAGGACAAATATCTGTATAGTTTCATTCATTTTCATTTCATTTTAGCATCCTAACACAAAATAACATATCCTATTTTTTGGTCACCGTTCATTTTGGACAGCTCGCATATTCTTTCTCTGTTCTGGATGATTTATTAGATTTGTTACACTCAAACAACTATGAAATACAGGAAATAATAAAAAATATTAAAACTTTGTAGAAAATAGAAGTTTCACATAGTGTATGTTTTTCATACACTGGTCCAATGTCCATCTTCCAAGTGATCAGAAAAGTTATGATTCAGTTCCAATATTCATTGACATAGACATACTGTATAATACTATTGAAACTGCAGTTTTCATTTAAAACACTTTATTATGATATAATATAGTTTGTCAACAGTCTATTCTGACGGCGGAATATGATACACGTGAAAACACCTCTGAATGCAGTGTGTCGATATTGCACCATTGAAACACCTAGAACAGAATGTGTGACAGCAATTAGTCTCAACAACATATTAGCCCAGTGTATGAGAAACATGCAAGGACTTTATACGCACCAATAACTCTAACACTAAGTAACTTACAGTTATCTAAACCTATTTTCTAAAGTCTACAAATACATTTATTTGCAAAATAGTAGCTATTACAGCATTATAAGCTACTTACTATTTTTTGTGATCTTTTTATGTTGAGCTGCCAGTACCGTCAAAATCAGCAAACTTCTAATACCTATTAAACTAAATAAATCTCAAATAAAAAATCTGTATATAATGCTTTTTGACATAACGATAATAGCTAAATATAGTTCCATTGAATTTATAATCATTAATTAGTAAACAATTGAATAGTACTGTAAGTATGGAAACCTTATGTCTGTAAAACATATGCTGGTCCAAATGACACGTGCTAAAATGAAACAATACTGACTGAAACTAAAAGAAAGATCCCAGTGAGGTACAGGGCCAGCCCGTCCATTGTGCGAGAATGTTGTTCGCACAGGGTCTCGTGCTTCAGGGGTCCCGCGCTAATAACATCCCACATTGAAGTCAGGAAGGACGGCTTTAGAGGTAGCTGTAGAGACCCCGGCTCATCTCTAACAACTGCCAAAGTGAAGCGTGTCTTTTTCCTTCACTTCGGCAGCTGTACTGAAGTTTAGAACTCTGCCGTGCTGAGCGCCGGGAAACAGGAAGTCCCCTTTGACCTCAGCATGGCAGCATTCTAAAGTTCAGTACAGCTACCAAAGTGAAGGAAAAAGACATGCTTTACTTTGGCAGCTGTTAGAGGTGAGCCGGGGCCTCTCCGGCTTCCTCTAAAACATTTTAGATAGCCGTGGGGCTCTTCAGGAGGGGAAGGGGGGGGGGGCTGGGACTGGAAATGGGCTGTGGGGGGGAGCTAGGACTGTAAATTGGCTGAATGGAGGGGGGCTTGAACTGGAAATAGTTGATGGGGAGAGGGTCTTGGACTGGAAATGGGATGACTTTGGGGGGAGCTTGGACTGGAAATGGGCTGATGGAGGGGCTAGGATAGGACTGGAAATGGGCTGTTGGGGGGGTCTAGGATTTGAAATGGGATGATGGTGGGGCTAGAAAAGGACTTGAAATGGGCTGATGGGGGCAGGGATTGGAAATGAGCTGATGGAGGGGCTAGGATAGAACTAGAAATGGGCTGTGGGGGGGCTGGCATTTGAAATGGGCTGTGGGGGGGGGATTGGATTTAAATGGACACATGGAGGGGCTAGGACTGGAAATAGGCTCATAGGGGGGCTTAGATTGGAATTTGGTTGAGTGGGGGGGATAGGACTGGAAATAGGCTCATAGGAGGGCTTGGATTGGAAATGGGCTGAGTGGAGGGGAGCTAGGAATGGAAATGGGGATGATGGTGGGCTAGAAAAGGACTGGAAATGGGCTGATGGGGGGCTGGGATAGGACTGGAAATAGATGGGGGAGCTAGGACTAGAAATGGGCTGATTGGGGGGCTAGGGTTAGAAATGGGCTGATGGGGGGGCTTGGATAGGACTGGAAATAGATGGGGGAGCTAGGACTGGAAATGGGCTGATAGTGGAGCTAGGATAGGACTCAAAATGGAAGGGGGAGCTTGAACTGGAAATGGGCTAATGGTGGAGCTAGGATAGAACTGGAAATGGGCTGATGGGGGGCTAGGGTTGGAAATGGGCTGATGGGGTGGCTTGAATAGGACTGGAAATGGATGGGGGAGCTAGGACTGGAAATTGGCTGATGGTGGGGCTCGGATAGTATTAGAAATGGGCTGATGGGGGGCTAGGGTTGAAAATGGGCTGATAGGGGGCTAGGATTGGAAATGGGATGATGGTGGGTTTAGGAAAGGACTGGAAATAGGCTGATGGGGGACTGGGATTGGAAATGAGCTGATGGAGGGGCTAGAATAGGACTGGAAATGGGATGATTGGGGCTAGGGTTGGAAATGGACTGATGGGGGGTTAGGATTGGAAATGGGCTGATGGGGGGGGCTTGGATAGGAATGGAAATGGATGGGGAAACTAGGGCTGGAAATGGGCTGATGGTGGGGCTAGGGTTGGACTGGAAATGCATGGTGGAGCTAGGACTGGAAATGGGTTGATGGTGGGCTTGATTTGGAAATGGGCTGATGCGGGGACTAGAAGGGAGCAGTTGATGGTTGGGGCTGGAACTAGAAGGGAGCTAATGTTGGACGAGGATGAGAATGGGATGGGGCTGGGAGAGTGAAATGGAGAGGGGAAAAATATTTTATGTGGGAGGGAAGAAAAATCTACGATTGGCCAGGTATTGGGATTGAGGATGGAGGGGTAAAAATAGAGCGGATGAAAAAGGAATAAAGAAAGAGATGGAGGAAAGAGCAAAAGGAGATAAATCAGTATGTTAAAGCAGATGCAGAGAGAGAATGGGAAGAAAACTAGAAGAGAGAAGAAAGTACAAATGGACAGCAGACAATGGAGAGATAGCCTAAGATAAGAAGAAACCAGAAGAAAGTGACTGGAGCAATTGCAACTGAAAAATAAAATGCACAAAGGTAGAAAAATACTTTTCTACTTTGAATTTATTAACTGGAATATGTCAGCTCTGGGAAAAGTTTGTCTTTAACGTCTGCATTTGGTTTAGTACAAGAGGAAATTAATTTATAGTTCTATTTCTCTAGTATTTTTGTAAATTCCAAATTTGGCTTTTGGGGTTACCAGTTTAATTATTGTCTTCCTATTTCTAAATTGTGATCCCTTGTTCTTTGTTTGGTGATGGTCTGTGTTCTGCATGTGTAACCGGACTAAGGCATTCTGTTTGTGTCGTTTATATTTGATAGTGCCACTTGTTCTCTTTCCCTAGTAGGAGATGTATTGCTATTTTCTGAGATGTATTGGTTTAAAATTTACAATGTTGCCTTTTGATAGGTAGGGTATGTTGCTTTATGAGTCCTGGTAGTACTGTTATGAAATGGTGGTTTTGCTATGGGTTCTAAATGGGCAGTGTTTGTAATACTTCCTAATGTGCCTGGCGGTTGGCACTGGAGAATAGTAATGTAGAAATCTTTTAGTCTTTCTTTATCCATACACTCATTAAGAGGCAGGTTTATTAAATTTAGTGCATGCTAAGATTATGCAATTATTTATGCAAATGAGGCCCCTTATGCAAATGAGGCCCACACCAAGTTTCCGCATAAGGCCCCACACCCTCCTTGGGCCGCTCCTGGTGAGGTAATACCATGCAAAAAAAATATAGGGCTTCATAGCCCCATTTACTAAAGCTTGCTAAGGATTTGCAAATAATGCACCGAACATATGCTTGTCTTTACAAAGAGGTACATTCCAAGTTGGCAGCCCAGACCCCTGTGTGCCGGATCGGAAGCGGGACGCATAGAGGGAGAACCAATTCTGATTGCACAGGGGCTAGACATGCCCCACGGGATTGGAATCGAGTCTGGGCCTGTATGTGTAGAGCAGGACCCGATTCAGATTGGACTGCACATAGAGGCCCCTGTCCGGCTAACTTAGTCAGGCCCCTGTATGGAGTCGTGGTGCCATAGCATCCTGTTGCCATGTCACCATGTCTCCATTCAGGATCTGTGATTCCCAGCTACCAGCCACTTGTTCCTTTCCCCACAGCCCGACACATTATCTGGCCTCCCATGACCAGGGTCAAGCTGTAGGGAACCCCCTGCACCTCTTAGCCCCACTTTTGCCACCCGGGCCTGCCATCCCCCAACTTCCAGGGGGACTTATTCCACCTCTGAGGCTCCGCAATCTGCTGGCTCTGAACGTACAGGGCTGATTTCAGAATCGGCCCTGTATGTCTGGAGCCGTGGACAGCCCACTGCCCACCCTCTCCCCGCCTACGCGATGCCCCCGTCTAAGCCTCCCCATACAAACTCCTTGTTCGTACGGGGAGGCTTTTGTCGGGGATGGCAAGTGGGCCTAATAGTGGGAATGGACGTTCTTGTGTTGGAATAGACTCCATAGCCTCCACTTCAGCTGTCGGGGGCGTGACTAGTATGTTCCTGGCAGCTAACTCTTGATGGTCAACTAAAGGTGCACTCTGCTAAGTGGGCTCACTTAGTGACTCCCATAGAGGAGTCGTTAGGTGCACTCACATTAAGACCCGTGTTGCTGCAGGGTGCACAGCAGTAGCCCAGGTTTCCATGGTAATGCACGTTCCACAGCTGCACTGAACCTATTCCCTGCCCCATCCTGCAATCACCAATTAATGAGTTTTTTAGCATGCGGCTGTGGACCTACTTGTGCACTAGTGTCCCCATTGTCCTGTTGCTGTACTTTAAAATGCTAGTGAGCTTTAGTAAAAGGGGCCCTCAATATATTAGGGGTCTTGCTCCACTGATTTGTGAAAAGCATAATTTCCTGCAGCATTATAATGGCAAAAGAGTTAGTTTGAGACATTATGTTATCTTAGTTCCCAAAGCCACCACAAACAGCCATATTGTAAGTGATATTCTGAAATCTAGCAGATTGCTACCAAACATCAGACTGACTCCAAATTGTTCCAGTGGGATAGGAGTGAATCTGTCTGGTAATTATAAGATGCAGTTCCTAAGGTGAAGAGACTTGTAAACAAGCTTGTGGGCAGAGGATGAGACCAGCAACTGAGATAAGGTGATGTGCAGTCATTTAGGAACATGAAAGAGAGAACTAAGATTTTGGATTAGGCCTTGCAAAATATCAAGAACCAGTGCAGAGACAGTAAAATAGGATTTATCCTCTAAATTTATTTGTATGTACTATCAACCAAGGGGCTGTATTCGGTTTTAGCTGCAGGCATTGGTTGAGATTTTTTGGAATCCCAATGTCATTCACTTTTGTCTGAGAGATCCACTCAGGAGATCCACTTCCCCACTACCCTAATGTGCTATTAAGAGAGAGAGAGTAACCAGAATTCTCTCCCGATAAAAAAAAGTGCATGGGACAGAGAGATCATCTTGAACAGGACGTTAAACAGTTTGAAGTTGTTTGATTTTGCAAAACCTGAAAATACCATCAATCACAATTTTTACCAGTGTATTTGGGTAAATGTTAAAGAAATCTTAAAATATTTGATTCTGAAGAATTTCATGCATCTCTAATAACACAGGTACACTAAAAAAATTTTTTTTTATACTGCCTCTAATGTTTTGATTGATTTTTACGTTTTTTGGTGCGCTGAATCCAAATCTGTTAACCAATTTGCTCCATCATGTACAGATTTTTTGCTACATTGGGTTAGCAGTTTGAGGTGAACGTTTCAGATTGAGTGCGATCGAGATAAAAGTTTCTTGGATGAATTCTTTATACTAATTGTTTAGTAGTTATTCAAATAAGAATAAAGAAAATTGTAACAAGGCAGCACATAAGAATAGAGTAATGTCAACAAAAACACACTGTGATGGTAGCAAAATTGTCTGCACTTAAAACAGCCACATACATGTGCACAAACATTGAGCATATAAGAGCGAGGTTAGACACAAAGCAAAGCAAAGAAATGTGCAAAAAATGTTGTACAGGTATGTATGTAAGAATAGAAAACGCAAACCGCACCATTGCAATACATGAAGACAAACACCCGATGGTGTGAAAATAAAATTCTAATAAATGAGATCCGACACTGTGGTAATAACTAGCAAATTTTTATTTCAAAGTTTAGTAAAAACACGATATTTGTCAACACAGTTTAGATTTTAAAGTCATTCTTGGGTCAATCAATCTCCTGGTGGGCCCGTTTCTTCTTCCCCCGAATGCTTCTCTTGGTGCGCTGCTTGGCGTATTTTTCATCTGGGGTTTCCCGCAGCAGCAACCAGCAGAAATCAGCCATCATAGTGGTGTTCCATCTTCCTTGGTACCTTCTCTCTGCGTCCTTGATGTCCTGGTGAAACCTTTCACCTTGTTCTTCACTGTACGCCCCCAAGTTTTCGGGAAAGTAGTTCACATGGGAGTGCAAGAAATGGACTTTCAGGCTCATGTTACAGCCTTGTTCTTTGAAGGCATTGAGCATCCTGGCAACAATATCCTTATAGTTCTCATCCTGCCTGTTCCCCAAGAATTTGAGAACAACATCCTTGAAGGAATCCCAGGCTTCTTTTTCTTTCTCAGACATAGTTTCAGCGAATGCTCCATCTGAAATGAGTTTCCTTATATCAGGGCCAACAAACACTCCTTCCTTTAGCTTTGCTTCAGAAAGTCGGGGGAACTTTGAGCAAAGATACCGAAAGCACTCACCATCTTTTGGAAGGGACTTGATGAATTGCTTAATGAGACCCAACTTAATGTGGAGAGGTGGTAATAGAATTTTATCACGAGGTACCAAGCTCTCATGAAGAACATTTTTCTCACCGGGTCTCAAATACTCCCGAATTGGCCAGTCTTTTTTCCCCCAGTGTAGGTCGCGGGCCCGGCTATCCCACAAGCAAAGGAAGCAGGGATATTTGGTGAAACCGGATTGCTGCCCTAATAGCATGGATAGAATTTTAAAGTCTCCACAAATCATCCACTTTTGCTCATCATAACGAATCTTCTGAAGAATCAGGGCCAAATTCTCATATTTTTCTTGGAGAATAACAGAGTGAGCAATAGGAACTGAAGCGAATGTGTTGCTATTATGAAGAAGAACACCTTTTATACTGTCTTTTGACGAATCAATGAACAGCCGCCATTCAGCAGGATCATACTTGAGTTTAAACTTTTCCATCACTCCGTATATATCGTTGCAAAATACCAAATCTTCCTCTTTGCTGAAATACTTCAAAAATTGTGTCTCGCGGTTGCGGTACCAATAAAAAAAGTTGTTCCTGGTGACAATAGATTTTTCTGTTTAAGCCGAGAACCTAGCAGTTGGGCAGCATCTTTTGGGAGTCCTAAATCCCGGACTAAATCATTCAATTCAGCTTGAGAGAAAAGTTCAGGTTTCGGATCTGGTTCAGTTTCAAACTCGGAAGTACTGGACTCATCGGGAAAAGCCATCTGATGAGTCTCATCATGATCAGAACCGTCCACATAAATATGATCCAAAGATTTTGGTGGTTCAGGCACAGGTACTTCGTTGCTATGAGGCATAGGCCTAATTGCTGAGGGAAGGTTGGGGTAACTTATTACGTTCTTATTTTTTAAGTTGTATCCCTTCACAATGCAAGAGCAAAAATAGCAGTCACTGCTGTGGTCTCTTTGTTCACGCCACATCATAGGTATTCCGAAACGAAATGCTTGTTTTTTTACCTTTCATCCATAAGCGTAGATCTTCCTCACATGTCTTGCACACTTTGTGAGGAGCCCACGGTTTGTCTTGATCGCCTAACTTCAAACCGAAATAGGCGAAATATACTTTTTTAATAAATGCAGAAATGTTCCTCTGTCGCTTTTTCACGGTATATTCCCCACAAATAAAACAAAAACTGTCCGGAGAGTTGATGCAACCTCTGGCTCTGTGAGCCATCACAAATACACAGCACTGCAAACTACAACTGTAGTGAACCACTTCGGAATAAAGCTGGATTACGACTGAGCAAACAAAAGGTAATAATGAACTTGCAAGAAACTGAAATTTGACAGGAACGTTCATGTCGCAACCACCGTGTTTGAGCGAGCGAACGAGGCGAGGCGAACAGGAAAGAACATGCGCCAGCGCAAGTACTGGATTTAGCCCCCCGCCTCCCAATTGTCCTGTTAATGTATAAAATGAATACAAAACACTCTAAAATATCATGAGGGAGTGTTTCTAGTTAGTTAACCATTACAACCTCTATTTTGGGCCAAGAAAATAAACTGCAGTCGGCTAAAAAGAAATTATGTGAACATTCCTTATATGGGTAAGAAATCTAATTTTGCAAGAAAACGTGACGTGATGGAACATTTTGGCTATTTTTCCTGGATTCAGCACCACAAAATCTATAGGAATCAGTTGCAAAACTGGAGGCAGTTTTTTGGTAGTGTACCTGTGTAATTTATTTGTTTATTCATTTATGAGGTTTGCTATGCTGCTCTTTGGTCAAGATAGACAAATGATAGTGGGGTGAGAAGGGAGGTGATTGGAAGAGAAGAGGAGGCAAAATAGCAGGGGGGGGGGGGAGGTTAACAATCCTTACAGTAGGTAATGGAGGTGGTGTAGAAGAAGGAAAAAGTCAGGCAGCATAACTCTAGCAAGCTGGCAGAAACTGGGAGGAAAGAAGAGCCACTGAAGGGAGATTGCAAAGGGAGGAAGGAGAGGGTTAGGGGGAAAGGAGCGAGACTCACTGCAAAGATCACTAACTCGAGATATGGGGGAAGGAAAGTTGGAAGAGCCAGGTTTTGAGGCCCTTCTTGAATTCAGGGAAAGAAGATTCCTGCTGTATGTGAAGGAGGGGGAGTTCCATTACAAAATACCTACAGTAGGTATGAAAATGAGGAATGTAAATTTCTCTCATGTGATTATTATGAGACCCAATTGGCTAGATATGTCCTGAGGACTGGTAAAGATGTAAAGGCTACAGCCAAGAGATCTAATAAGGAAAGGAAGATATTAAACAAGGTCAGAGCCAAGGGAGATACCTGATATGAAGAAACCCACTGGAGAACTGTGCCATAAAGGAATAAAAAGAAGTGGTAGACTAGGTAGAAGGCCGAGGAAAGAGAAAGGGTCACCAGGGCAGCAGAGTGGCCATGACTGAAGGTGATCCACATTTCATTTAGGAGAGCAATTAGGAGGGATTCAGGGCAGTGACCAGCCTGTCTAGGATAGAAGATAAGGATCTAGTCCAGAAAAAGGGAGAGTGCCAAAGAACAGTTCTTCCCAAGACTTTAGAAAGGAAAGTTAAGTTTGAGACAGGGCAAAATGTAAAAAGAACAGATGGATCTAGGGAAGATTTCTTAAGGAGAGCAATGATTACAGTGTGCTTCCAGGCAGGGGACACATACTTGTGAGCTTCCATTGTTCCTTTCAATCTCTTAATTTATTGATTTGTATTCTACTTTGTCTTTAATGCTTAGTTTTCTGTGATACTTTTAAATACTTCATCTTGATATAGCCAGTACGGTCTGCTCTCAGCATGTATGTTTATTGCAGTAACACAACAGTTATGCTCTTTTTACTTCTCTTTTATAGAAATGTAGGTCTCCATCATGCTACCAAATTATGACAGCGCAGCCATTCTTTTCATTTAGCTCACATGACAAAGTGCTCGTTTAAACTTTTATTTAATGTTCACTTTCAAGTTTTCATATTAGGTGAGCTCTCTGGAGATAAAAGTTTTATAAGTAAACTGAAAAAGAAATTATGCCAAGGAATCTCACACTAATGGGACTGAACAGAATCACATAAATGATCTTCTGCTGGTTTCTTTGGTTCCATATTAGAAATGTGATAGCTAGTTTCCTATTCATATTTAAGTGCTACACATTACACGGCACATTTTACAGTAAATAGGACATGGAGATTAGAACTTAGACATCGAGACAGGGACGTACTCTGCTGAAAGTGGAGCCATTTCTAAAATACACAGAAGTGCTGGATTTACAGTCAAACCTCGGTTTTCATGATTAATCCGTTCAAAAAAGTCTGACTAAAACCGAAACGGACTAAAACCGAAGCAAGATTTCCCATAAGAAATAATGTAAATTCAATTAATCCGTTCCAGACACCCAAAAATATTGACAAAAAATACATTTTATAGAGAATAACTATATTTTTACATACAGAAAACAATGAGAAATACATATAAATGACTAATGAAATGGATAAATGAGCATGTAACATCACTTTTACCTTTATTGAAGACTTTTGTTGGCATATGGGACGCACTCCAGCCAGCTCCAGCTGCCCTCCCCTCCGGGGATCGAGCAATCACCACCAGCAGCGGAGGTGGGAACAGCCATCTTGGCCGGCTGCCCAATTGGGGCTCCAGCCTGCCTTGTAAAAGAGAAGCGCCATCGGGCGCTGGGAGAGGGACACACTCCAGACAGCTCCAGCTGCTCTCCCCTCCAGGGATCGAGCAATCACCACCAGAAGCGGAGGCGGGAACAGCCATCTTGGCCGTCTGCACAATCGGGGCTCCAGCCTGCCTTGTAAAAGAGAAGCGCCAATAAATATGGAAGACAGTCAATCAGCAAGAAAATCAAAATAAAGAAAATCCCACTTCTGGTCACAAGATGGTGCTCCATTTTCAACTGTACGAAAACCGAGACAACGTACGAAAATCGGAACAAAATCTTGATGAAAAAAGTCAACGAAAACCGAATCGTACGAAAACCAGGGCATACGAAAACCGAGGTTTGACTGTATAGCCATGTGAAACAGTAGGAGCCATATCACAATTATATAAGTGGGAAAAATGGATGGAGAAACCCCCACAACTTACACATGTATGTGCCGACATTTCACAACATATAGTACACATGTATCAGAGACATTTTGCAAGCCGAGATGTTAGATGTTGCTTATGAACTGCAGATGGCTCTATCTTTACTTCATTTCAATTTAGAGGGGGGAATCAACACTGAGGGATAAAAGGGGACATCCCCCTTCATCCTTCCTGTAAAGGGATGGACCACAAGAAACACTTTTCAAATCTATTCATGTCACGTAGCAGGTGTAAATATGGATGTGAGCAATTGTGGGCTTAAACATGCATTTCCTATATGAATTAGGGAATTCATATGTAGGTTTTTATTCTGCCCAAGCCACATTCCTGACATGCTGCTGACATGTCCTCACCGGGATATCATGCAGGAGCGCCGAACGACCCGACAGTATGCAAATGCATTTACCCTGCAGCCCAACCCTTGGAGGGGGATACCAGGACTGGGATAGGGTGGCAGGTGCCTACCTTCCTCTATGCCATGTGAGGGGTGGGGGGGGGGGGTGTTTCTGGCTCAATCTCCATCAGTTGTTGGACTTATTCCACCTCAGGGGTGGAATAAGTCTGACATCCATCTTTGCCCTGCCGGATGTAAGGAGCCATGACTGGAATAGGCCCTGCATGTCCAGGTTGTGCACCCCGCCTACTCTCCACCCTATCACCGTCCCGTCCCGCCCATGTCCAGAGCTCCCCGCACAATGGCCCTGTAAGCTCAGGGAAGCTTTGGAGCCAGAATAGGCTAACAGACATACATCCTGCTATTTGCTGTTCAGAATGACCCCCATAATGTTTATTTTTTATATCTATGTGATCTTGTAAGATGGGAGATCCATTTCAATGTGTTAGATCCACCCAAACCACTCCCTCTCCCAATACCCACCATATCTCCTAGCAGCCTAAATGGGGTGAGCATCATCGTGCATAAACACCCCATTACTCTCAATAAGGTGTACATAGTTTAGATAATGTTACAAGAGACTACTCAGGTTTTTGATGTTATAATGTTACTGTTGATAGTTGCAAGTTCTTGGAATAAGTTGATATATGCAAGTTCTTTGCATAAGTTGATGTTTTTGTAAACCACCTTGATTGAATGAAAAGGCAGTATAGAAAAATTGATAAACAAATAAATAAATAAATAAAAGAATTTTGGACAAGTTCCTGGAGGAAAAGTCCATAAACCATTATTAAATAGGACCAGGGAAATCCACTGCTTACCCCAGAATAAGCAACATGGAATCTGCGTACCTTTTTGAGAACCTGACAGATGTTTGTGTCCTGGATTGGCCACTGTTGGAAACAGGATACTCAGCTTGATGGACCCTTGGTATGACCCAGTGTGGCATATCTTATGTTCTTATGTTATTCTTAAAATAACCTCAATAGGCATCTATGTGTCCTTCTAAAGTATTAGGATAAAATAGCAGAAATAACAGCTAGATTGAAGCTGTGGACATTAACACTAGCTCAGGAGCTGGTGTCAATGCAACCATGCTTATTTTATAAAGAAGGTGCATACTCTGGGCCTCTGCCTGCTCCACACCCAAACTCCACCCCAGAACCTGCTCACACAAATATAGTATAAAAGTACCTGCTTTCTTCACACCACTTATTATTGTCTGCATAACTCCTGGGGTAATTTTATAAGGAAGTGGAATGTGTGGAATAGTGTTTTGTGCATTCAGGTGCACTCTTATAAAATCACCCAGTGAACACATGCACAAAATGTAGGTGCATAGTAGCCAGCATCAGACACTTCTCTCATTCCTAGACTTAGCTTCAGCCCCCTTCTCCCAGTGTTGGCCCTTTTCTGCCATCCTGAGCCTCACATCAGCTCCCAACTCTCTTCTTCCAGCCCCAGCATCAGACCCTTCTCCGACCTGCCTCCGGACTGCTGCAATCTTCTGCAGAGCAGTGAGAGTTTGTTCCTTTGCTCCCACCATTCTGCTTGTGGTCAGCCGTCTCTGGTCACTGGCACCGTGTGGGCACTGAAACATGAAAGCAGGCATTTCCTGTATTTCATTAGGTGGTAGTTGATCTCATATTTCATACCCCAATGATGCCAGCAGCCTAAGCTGGCTGGAGCTGTGGGGGCGAAGGAACAAGCTCTTACTGCTCTGCAGAGTACAGCAGCTGTACAAAGGCCAAGTGGAAGAAAGGACTGAAAACAGGGTCGGGCCAGGGCCTGTGTGACCCACCCTATCCCAATGCCTTTGCTCTGAAAGCCTGGACATCCAGTTATAAAATTATCTTCCACATGACAATGTGTTATACTCAGAAAAAAAGACATGCTACAGTATTTATTGGGACACCTAGATGCTGATGCATTAAAATGTGCTAATTTTGCTAGGTTACCAGAGGCAAATTAACAAAATAACAGTGCAAACAAAAATGATTATTCACTATATAATAGTGATGCAAAAATATCAGATGGTAGCTCACTTACTACTCAAAACATCTGGATAGTCCAATTAGCTATATCTAGACCAGGCTTATCCAACCAAGACCTGAGGAAGAAGACTAAAAAGGCATTTGTAGGCTTCCAGTGGTGGGAGGGGGTAAATATCAAAAACAGTAGGGATGTATATAAACAAAATCATAGAAATTATTACAAAAAGAGTTGTTAAAATCCCAGGCGGATGACCTCTTTTAACTTTGCTTCACTACCGCCATGCTCATTAAAGTATGTGTGTTACGCAACAATACGCATGGACTCTTGTCTGCACTGAAGGAGGGTGATTCTCAGACAGCCAGTTAATACAGATAAAAAGCTTTTTACCCAAGCAAATGGCTATGAAACACATCCTCTCGCCCCCATGTCAGCATGATTGCTTTCTCTGGAGGATGAAAGCAGGGGCAGTGATTCTGAAGAGATGGCTCTGGGTTGCATTGCTATAATGCCGCTTGCCAGCACTTTATCTGCATTCAGTTCAACATCCCTTTATTGTGAAAGAACATGTCTAGTTTGGGAAAGCACCAGCTTTTCCCATGTTATGAGGTATTTTCTTTACCTCAATAATTTTACCGCTGACCAGTGCTTAGGGAAGTGTATGCTACTGCATGGGAGATATAGCTGAGGGTGAACAACTGTAACCATGGTTACCCGCGTGTTATCAGCTTGCATAGTAATATGATTCCTTTTTATAGATGGCATAATTATAATGTGATATAACCCAGTATGGTCTTTCTGCAGGAAGAACCTACTGTAACACATTTCAACTAAAGTTCTCGGCTTTAGACTGATTGAAATATGAGAGGATTCGGTGATCCTAATGAATTACAACAGAGCACCATTTTTAATCTGCATTGTTCCACAGTAGGCTGCCAGTCATTCATTGTAACAGCAAGCTTTAAAAGCTTGTGAAATGAGAGGAAAGAAATCAACAGCTTTAGATTAGCGCAGCAGTTGTTGCACAATTGTCTGCTTTGGATAACAGCCTGCTATTCTGCTGCCGTCTCCGTCTGCGTGCCCAAATCCAATCAAATTTGTTATTTTTGCAAGTGCTGGATCAGCTTGCGCTAGTCCCACCAGCCTAGTGCACTCAGTGATGTCACAGCCCAAAAGGCTTAGTGGAAATAACCCTGCCAACTACCCTGGAAAATCATTCACTCTCCTCTCCGCTGCTTGTTTAATCGTACAGTATCTGTGCCTCTTCCGCAAATCATTTCATCTTTCAGTTCCTTACTTCTCCCTTTCTGTTTTACTTACTTATCGCAGTGGGAGTCAGTCTGCTGACAATATAGGCTCTATTCCTTCCAGAACTGGCTGCGTTACTTCATCTTGTTTTTTTTTTGTTGTTGTTGTTGTTGTTTTTTGGGGGGTAGGGGTGGGGCGTTATTTCCTTATTTATTTCTAAAGGACTTTGGGAAGCATTACAAGGCTAATTTGTTTTTTTTTTGTTTGTTTTTTCCCTCTGATTTGTAGTTGATATCATTCACAGCAAAGAGCGTGCCAGTTCTGCTTTAACTAGAATAATGGCATCAGCGCAGCCCATTCCACCTAATTCTTTTCCAAAGAAGACAAGAGGGACCTCTTTCATGTCTGCAGCTATCATGCTGGCTCAGTCAATCAGACTGGCAAAGGGTGCATGGAGCAATTAATTAGGCAACAACAATTTACAAAGTCACCAGTTACCTATGCAGAGATTTATCAAATGGAGAAAGTTGCAATTAGATGCCCATTATCTTTTCCAGTCTCCTGTTTATGTAGGGTATTTGCATAATATTTTTTAGCAAAATAACCAAAATATCTTCTAGAGATATATTATGGGAACTGCAAATTATAAAAATACAAATCAAGCCTGGAACTTCATAATTTTCACCCGACAGTTCTTGTGTGAGATTTTTAGTTTTATTGAACATATATCATGTTGAATCAATGCCCATTGATTACCATCTATCTAGGAAATAAATAGCAATATTCTTTCAAACCTTCACTTATCTGATGTCATTTGCTGCCTAGTGTGATGATTAAAATCATGTTATATACAGTAACAGGGATATGTAAGAGTGATTTCAATGCGTGGAAGAGAACATTTGATATTTATGTCAAATACAAGTATAATATCTCTCATAGGAATTTACATTGTCTTGTTATAACATTGGTACTCATGACTCCAGAAGGGTTGCTTTACATATAGGCTGTATACAGGAAGAACCTATCTTGTACGTTGAGAGTTTACTCATGCTTCAGTTACTCAGTATTAGACTTTACCAGTCAATAAATCTGATCCAGGCTCTGGGTACACATCAAGTCTTCAGTGGGTTCATACAGTTTTACCCCAAGTTCTTGAATTGTATAGATGTTGCCATGGAGATGTGGTACAGGGGTGGGGCAAATGCTCCCCTTATAATCCTATTTTCCCCATCCCCAAGTAGGGGAGGTATGTGAGGGCATGACAGAGGGATGAGGATGATGAGGAAGCACGACGTGGGATGAATCTGGTTGAGAGTTGAAACAGGGACTTTGGGACACTGAATAATTGGAATTGTAAATGTGAAAGGAAAGAACTGGGAGTGGGGGTATCAGAGTAAAGATGATGGGGTGAGAGAATCAGATTGGAAAGGGTCAGAGAGCATGATAAGGGGTAAAAGGGAGGGGTGAAATCTAATAGCAAAGAGGAATTGAGAGTAAGAGGAATGGTTGGGGAAGATAAGAGAATCAGTAGGTGGTGTTTATTTAGTTACTTTGAGTCATATATCTCCTCCATTAAGCAAACTGAAGTGATTTACAGCCAGCAATCCAATCCCACCTCCTTACAACTACCCACTCCAACCACTACATACACAATCCAGATAACTCATAGTAAACATACAATACATATGAATCCCCAAAGAGATGATCCCAAACCCATCAAATCAACCCTCATATCCTCCAAAAAAATCTACCCCCATACCCCATCCCACCAACATCCTCCTCATAGGACCAATCTAATACACCCAGAATGTCCTCTCAATTCTCAAACTCCTGCACCTTTACCGATTTGATACTAAATTGTGGTAGTATTGGTATACTTTAATCAACCTATCTTCACCCAGTGAATGTCCCAGCCAACCCTCCCAATCAGGGGCTCAGTTGGTGGTTGTCAGGGTACTAAGGATTAAAAGAGAAAAACCTGCCACCTGTGGCTAATCATGCTCTGTCCATGCCCACCGTGTGCTGCCCCCACCCCACCCTTGCCCCAACCCCTGTCCCCAAAAAATAATTGCAGTGAGGGCAATGTGAAAACTGAACAAGCAAGATTGCTACACATTCTTAAATAGAAATTCCATACTAACAGAATTCCCGGCATTAGTTGTACACACACACACACAATATAGAGAAGCCTTCAATAAATGAGCACAAAATGAATAGAGAAATATATAGACAAAAATTAAACTGAAACCCCAAGAAGAAAGACTCTGCATGCAGTGCAATATCAGATAAATAAGAGATGCAGTTCCACATACTGTGTAAAATATAATGATTGCACAAAGTCCAATCACTAAATTGAAAATAAAATTATTTTTTTCTACCTTTGTTGTCTGACCATTTTATTCTCTGATCATGCTGGTCCTGATCTGAGGCTTCTGTTTTCCTGTTTTCTCTTAGCTCTCTATCTATCGTCTATAGTCCATCTGCCATTTCTTGTCTCTTCTTTTGTTTTCTTCACTTCCTTCCATCAGTCTATTTCCAGTCCCAGTAACCCTTCCCAGTATCAGTCCCCTTTCCAGTCCTCCCCTCCCATTACCTTTCCAATGTCAACCCCCTTGCATTCCCAGTGGTGTCTATTCCATTCCAGTCTCCCTCCTTCCCCACTGTCCAGCCCATTCTAGTCCAAATACCATCCCAGATATCAGTTCACTTCCATTCCCAGTGTCACCCCCGTGTCAGCTTTCCTCCAGTCACCCTACCCTCTGTCCATTCCCCTTCCAGTGCCATCCCCACAAGTCTGCTCCCTTATAGTCCCAGTGCCCCCTCCCTTCCAGCCTCCTCCCCATTACCCAGCCACCTACCAATCCCATCTCCAAGTGTCAGCTCCCTTCCAGTCACCTTATTCTCTGGCCATCCCCCCTTCCAGGGATGTGCCACCTCCCTTCCAACCCCTCCATTACCCAGCTACCTACCAGTCTCATCCCCAAGCATCAGCTCCCTCAAGTCCCACCCAAAGGTGTCAGCTCCCTTCCAGTCCCACTCCCAGGTGTCAAATCCCTTCCAGTACCCCTCCAGTACCATCCCCAGATATCAACTCCCTTCCAGTCACCTCCATCCCCCATGTCAGCTCCCATCAAACCCCCACCTTCTCCCCATGTCAGCTCCCATCGAGTCCCCACCTTCTCTCCATGTCAGCTTCCCCCCTCTTTTAGCTGCCTTCCAAACCTCACCCTCCCTCCACTTTCAGCTCCCTTCCAGCTACCTCCTTCCCCCCTCTTTCAGCTCCCTTCCAGCCCTCACCTTCCCTCCTCTTTCAGCTCCTTTCACCTCTTTCCCCCCTCTTTCAGCTGCCTTCCTGCCTCCACCTTCACCCCCATGTTAGTCCCTTACTGTCACCTCCAAACCTTTGCAGCCATGGCTCCTGCTTCTTACAGAGCAGCGACTGCAATAATGCTAATTTAAAACAAAACAAAACTGGTTTGGAGTTCTGTGGCCCTATGGAACCCCTGCTGCATCATTATGTCTGCTGTAGCATCACTTCCTTTTGAGCGCAGGATGCTGCAGCAGGGGTTCTATAGGGCTGGAGGGCTCTGTATTGGTTTGCTCATGGCCAGAGCAAAAAAAATGGATTTTCAAGGGCAGGTCTTAGATCTCTGCCGGTAGCCAGCTTGGCCATGTAAAAACCAGCTAGGTCGGCTGAAAACCAGCTGGTTGGCAATCTTAGAGATATCTGATGTGCAGGTGGGGCCTGATCAGTGATTGACAGGACCCTTCAGATGAAGGTTAGGGACTTGGTTAGCAGCTTCTAGCAAATACAGATATACTCGGGACAATAGCCCCTCAGCTTTGGACTTAAATAAAGCAGCACCTCAAATCACTATGGCTCTCTATGGAAAGCTGTCTGAGATAGCATAAGAAAGGGTCTTAATTAAAAATAATGATAAAAAGGAACCTGTCCAACCCACTTCTCCTCCAGTTCCTCCTGGTACAAGCAAGTGCCATGGTGCAAAAAATCTCTTCATTTTACTAAACTCAGCCAAGCTGGCGGTGTATGAGAATGACCATAGGGAAATGTTCCTGGATGTAACTGTTATGGGGAAGTTTGTGGCCTCTAATACATATGCACCTGAACTCAACCCTGTTCCTGCATGCAATGGAGGCAATGGGCATGCAAATCTGTCTCATGCATATTCATTGCGGATATCCTGAAAACCTGACTGGCTAGGCGGTACACCAGGACAGGGATAAGAACTGTTTTACAGCTTACAGAGAGGATGAAGGAGGTCATCAAACTGATAGTTTGTTTTGTGTTCCAAAACCCTTTGCTGCAACCCTGATAAATTGCATGGGCCTGTGTACAGTGTCCTTCAAAAATCCCGGATATGTCCCTAACACACGCAGATGCTATGCGGTTGGCATCAGGGCCTGTTATGGGCATTCTGGAGCGGAGCGGGGGTGGAGGAAAGGGCTAACTGGGTAGCACCAATTTTTGATGCTACCAGCTTAGCCCTCTGTGCCTTAAAGATAGACAAGGTTTTTCCTCGCCTATCTTTCAGACGCTGGAGCTAAGCGGACAGCATCGAAAATTGGTGCTACACAGCTAGCTCCTGCGGCTTCCGGGGTGTGAAGCAACACCTGGATTTTCAATATAACCCTGGCATTGAATATCTGGGATAGGTGGAAGGTGGGCGGGCTATGCACCGACGTGGTGCATAGCACCACCCAGTTGAAAATTGGGCCCAAGATGTATTACAGTTAAAAAACTGTTAAATTTATTAACTGTTACAAAAAAATCAACTTTCATACAGTATAAATGTCTACTCATCTTTTCCCTCTGGCTCATCAGTGATAACTGGTCCAATGTAAGACGTTCTGGGGTTAGACTTGATTAGTGGCTCAGTAGTGGTGCTGTTCATTGCCTTATGGAGGGACCTGGCTTTGATTCCTAGTCTTTCACTCCCTGGGATGACCAAGAATGGGAATGCTATGGAGGAAGTTACTGTAGTTACCATGCAGTAGCAACACTTGGTAGCTGGATATAGGTCTAATGACTGTAGGTTTCTAGAAGGAACTCTAGTACAGATCTCTGACTGATGACTGTTCCTGCAATGAATAGACGTGGGTGTAGAAATAAAATAGGAAAAATTCCTCCTCCAGGAATTTGTGAAAAAAGTTACCTAGTGTGTGATTCTGGTCCAAGTGAGTTGAAAAACATTGCAGAATCAAATAAACGGAAGTAAACACAGAAAGTCAGGATTTGGCTCCATCTTGATCCGGGGTTCACTCTATCCAGAGTCAGCCCAATCACTAGGCAAACTAGGCATTTGCTTAGGGCAGCAGCTTCTGGGGGGCAGCAAAGAGCAAGGCATTCAAAGCTAAACAATAGATTCCGACAGCCAGGGAGGGCATAAGGCTTAAGGTTTGCCATTCCTGGACCCTTCCTTCCCTGCTCACTGGCTCACCATCTCAAATCTTCCTTTTCTCTCCAAGGTTCTAGAGAAGCCGATTTTCACACAACTATCTTCATATCTTGACTCAACCCACACACTTCTCCCCTGTCAATCAGGCATTTGACCTGGGCACAGCATGGAAACCATTCTCCTCTCCTTCTTGAATGAGTTACACATCTCCTACAATTGTGGTGATGTTTCTTTGACTGTCTCACTGGACCTGTCCTCTGCCTTTGATTTGGTCGATCACTCCACTCTTCTCACTCACCTTCATGACTTTGGAATTCAGGGCACAGTTCTGCAATGGTTTCATTCTTTCCTCTCTTCTAGGTCCTTCTCAGTTCTCTTGGGTTCCTCTTCCTCTCCTATCAACCTCCTTCCCTTTGGTGTCCTCCAAGGCTCTGTTTTCGTCCCCCTCTTAGTCAACATATTCCTGGCCCCCTTATCACTCCTCGTCCAACAACACGGTATCTTGGCATATTACTATGCCAATGATATCATCCTCCTGTACCACACCGGTCCCTCCACTCCCAACCTGGATCTATCAACTCCTGTCTCATCCAGATACATTCCTGGATGTCCTTCCATGCCTTGTGTCAAATCCATGCCGTTCATACTTTTCTATCTCTTCCCTGTCTGACCACACTCACGCTTTCCCTGTTATTGCTCACATCGATTATTGCAGCACCACTTTAGCTGGCCTCCCCCAATATCAATTACACTGCCTCCAACTCTTTCAAAACACTGCATCCCATATATTCACTCACACCTCTCATTCTGGCCGTGTCATCCCCTCCTTATAGTAACATAGAAACATAGTATATGATGGCAGATAAAGACCATCATGGTCCATCTAATCTGCCCAGCAAGGCGACAATAATAGGTGCACCTGCCACTCCATGCAGGTCACCCCATAACAAAATGTTCTGTTCTTTGTAAACTGCCCCTGATTTTTGGAAGGGACGGTATAGAAGAATCTAATAAATAAAAAAAAATATTGAGATATAAGAGATAGTTATGTTTCTTTTGATTTTATCCTGTTGCTATAAAGGAATCCACTATGTCTGTCCCATGCCATTTTGAATTCTGTCACTGTGTTTGCCCCCACCACTTCCATTGGGAGGGAATTCCAAGCATAACGGTTTGTTTACTTACTTCTTTGTAATCTAGGTGTAAGCATTCCTTGGGGGCATGATGGAGGCCATGCTCCAATATTTTTTAGTGCTGTCCTAGCTGCCTGTATTTTTTCTTGGCAATGTATGAGATCCTCCAGAATGAGGCCCATTCGGAGGAGGCACTGATGGTGCCAATTCCCCCCATCCTGGAACGCTTGCTGTTCAAGATGTGGGAAAGCCCGGTGACAGTGCCCATAGTGAACCGATGACTCAGTCCTCAGTATCGAATTGGCAAGATCCCAGGGTTTCAAAAAACACAGCTGTCTCACAACTCCATGGTGGTGGAGTCAGCCGTGCATCAGACCAAAAGTCAGAAGATGCACTCCTTGTTGCCACCTAGCAGGGAGGACAGCTTTGGCACTATGGACAGCTTTGGCAGGCAATGCTACCAGGGCTCAATGCTCACTGCCCATATAAAGGCATACCAGCTGTACCTAGGCATATGCCTGAGGGACCTGGCGAAATAACTCACCAGATTCTTCTCTGGACTGGCAGGGGAATCCCTCAAGTGCTTCCAGACCCTTGTCTCCACAGTCAGGGAATGTTCCAAGTTTCAAACCCGGGCAGCCTTCACTGGCTTCAAGTCCGTGGCCCATGTAGCTGCAGTGGACATCAGTGACTGCTGCTAGCCTCGCTACAATCCTCGGATTTGGAACAGTGGTTACAGGACAAATTGGCTGATGTCCCATGCTGGGGAGAGAATCTTTTCGGCAAACCCATGACTGACAAGGTGGCTGAACTCAAGACAGAGTACCTGACCAGGACCAGGCTGTCCACAAAGCTGGCTGACCCTTCCTATCAGAAGGCTTCAGGGAAAAAGACGTTCCTGCACAGAGAGCTCCTGCCAGGGAGCCAGTCTCTTATCTCCTCTGGGGCAAGGAGTTCTATCCCAGTACTTTCTCATCCTAAAAAAGACAGGTAGTTGTCGGCCCATCCTGGATCTGTGGGACCTAAACCGCTTTCTGGTAAAGAAGAAGTTCAAGTTGCTATCCCTTGGAACAATGATGCACTACCTCCTCTGGGAAGACTAGCTAAGCTCCTTGGATTTTAAAGATGCCTATACCCACATACTGATCCACCTCTGGCATCATCAATATCTCCGCTTCATCTTCGTACCATTACAGGGTACTCCCCTTTGGCTTCTCCTCGGCCCCCCGGTATTCACCAAGTGCCTGGCAGTCATCGCCACTCAGCTTTGCTTACTGGGAGTCTTCATCTTCCCCTATCTGGATGGTTGGCTCATAAAGGCCAGCTCACAAAGGAGGCATGCAATGTGGCTTGCCACACCATAAGGGTGCTGCAACCTCTGTGGTTTGTAATCAGCTTTCCAAAGTCACATCGTCTCCCAACTGAGCACCTGGAGTTCATTGGAGCCCTCCTCGACTTGATGCAAGCCAGAACCTTTCTCCCTCTGTATTGGGTGAAGATTGTCACATCACTAGCAGGGGAGGTGCAGTCCGCCTGACTTCTGCTGCGCCTTCTAGGGCACATGGCCTCAACCATGCATGTGACCCTACAGGCATGTCTCAGGATGTGACAGGACCAGTGGACTCTGAGCTCTCAATGGACTCAGGCCAAGGGCCATCTGGAGGAGCTGGTTCAGATCACCCAGCCTCTAGCAGTCTCTCTCACCTGGTAGCAGAACCAGCAAAGCCTCATGGCCAGTCTGCCCTTCCAGGTTCCTTCAGCACACCCTGTCCTCATTAAAGATGCCTCCAAGCTTGGTTGGGGAGCCCACTGTGATGGTCTGCAGTCACAGGACGCCTGCATTTGGGAGAAGAGTGTCCTCCAGATCAATCTCCTGGAACTCTAGGTGGTGATGAATGCCCTCGGGGTCTTCTGCACCCACCTGATGGGTCAGGTGGTGCTCGTTATGGGGGAACATGCTTACAGAATTTGGACATCTACTCATTCAGCACCTAACATTGTCTATCACAGGTCACACATTTTCTGATCTGTGATGGAGAGTCATCACTAAAAAATTTTTTTTTAAACTGCCTCTAATGTTTCGATTGATTTTTACGTTTTTTGGTGCGCTGAATCCAAATCTGGTAACCAATTTGCTCCATCACGTACAGATTTTTTGCTACATTGGGTTAGCAGTTTGAGGTGAACGTTTCAGATTGAGTGCGATCGAGATAAAAGTTTCTTGGATGAATTCTTTATACTAATTGTTTAGTAGTTATTCAAATAAGAATAAAGAAAATTGTAACAAGGCAGCACATAAGAATAGAGTAATGTCAACAAAACACACTGTGATGGTAGCAAAATTGTCTGCACTTAAAACAGCCACATACATGTGCACAAACATTGAGCATATAAGAGCGAGGTTAGACACAAAGCAAAGCAAAGAAATGTTTAAAAAATGTTGTACAGGTATGTATGTAAGAATAGAAAACGCAAACCGCACCATTGCAATACATGAAGACAAACACCCGATGGTGTGAAAATAAAATTCTAATAAATGAGATCCGACACTGTGGTAATAACTAGCAAATTTTTATTTCAAAGTTTAGTAAAAACACGATATTTGTCAACACAGTTTAGATTTTAAAGTCATTCTTGGGTCAATCAATCTCCTGGTGGGCCCGTTTCTTCTTCCCCCGAATGCTTCTCTTGGTGCGCTGCTTGGCGTATTTTTCATCTGGGGTTTCCCGCAGCAGCAACCAGCAGAAATCAGCCATCATAGTAGTGTTCCATCTTCCTTGGTACCTTCTCTCTGCGTCCTTGATGTCCTGGTGAAACCTTTCACCTTGTTCTTCACTGTACGCCCCCAAGTTTTCGGGAAAGTAGTTCACATGGGAGTGCAAGAAATGGACTTTCAGGCTCATGTTACAGCCTTGTTCTTTGAAGGCATTGAGCATCCTGGCAACAATATCCTTATAGTTCTCATCCCGCCTGTTCCCCAAGAATTTGAGAACAACATCCTTGAAGGAATCCCAGGCTTCTTTTTCCTTCTCAGACATCATTTCAGCGAATGCTCCATCTGAAATGAGTTTCCTTATATCAGGGCCAACAAACACTCCTTCCTTTAGCTTTGCTTCAGAAAGTCAGGGGAACTTTGAGCAAAGGTACCGAAAGCACTCACCATCATTTGGAAGGGACTTGATGAATTGCTTAATGAGACCCAACTTAATGTGGAGAGGTGGTAATAGAATTTTATCATGAGGTACCAAGCTCTCATGAAGAACATTTTTCTCACTGGGTCTCAAATACTCCCGAATTGGCCAGTCTTTTTCCCCCAGTGTAGGTCGCGGGCCCGGCTATCCCACAAGCAAAGGAAGCAGGGATATTTGGTGAAACCGGATTGCTGCCCTAATAGCATGGATAGAATTTTAAAGTCTCCACAAATCATCCACTTATGCTCATCATAACGAATCTTCTGAAGAATCAGGGCCAAATTCTCATATTTTTCTTGGAGAATAACAGAGAGTGAGCAATAGGAACTGAAGCGAATGTGTTGCCATTATGAAGAAGAACACCTTTTATGCTGTCTTTTGACGAATCAATGAACAGCCGCCATTCAGCAGGATCATACTTGAGTTTAAACTTTTCCATCACTCCGTATATATCGTTGCAAAATACCAAATCTTCCTCTTTGCTGAAATACTTCAAAAATTGTGTCTCGTGGTTGCGGTACCAATAAAAAGTTGTTCCTGGTGACAATAGATTTTTCTGTTTAAGCCGAGAACCTAGCAGTTGGGCAGCATCTTTTGGGAGTCCTAAATCCCGGACTAAATCATTCAATTCAGCTTGAGAGAAAAGTTCAGGTTTCGGATCTGGTTCAGTTTCAAACTCGGAAGTACTGGACTCATCGGGAAAAGCCATCTGATGAGTCTCATCATGATCAGAACCGTCCACACAAATATGATCCAAAGATTTTGGTGGTTCAGGCACAGGTACTTCGTTGCTATGAGGCATAGGCCTAATTGCTGAGGGAAGGTTGGGGTAACTTATTACGTTCTTATTTTTTAAGTTGTATCCCTTCACAATGCAAGAGCAAAAATAGCAGTCACTGCTGTGGTCTCTTTGTTCACGCCACATCATAGGTATTCCGAAACGAAATGCTTGTTTTTTACCTTTCATCCATAAGCGTAGATCTTCCTCACATGTCTTGCACACTTTGTGAGGAGCCCACGGTTTGTCTTGATCGCCTAACTTCAAACCGAAATAGGCGAAATATACTTTTTAAATAAATGCAGAAATGTTCCTCTGCCACTTTTTCACGGTATATTCCCCACTAATAAAACAAAAACTGTCCGGAGAGTTGACGCAACCTTTGGCTCTGTGAGCCATCACAAATACACAGCACTGCAAACTGCAACTGTAGTGAACCACTTCGGAATAAAGCTGGATTACGACTGAGCAAACAAAAGGTAATAATGAACTTGCAAGAAACTGAAATTTGACAGGAACGTTCATGTCGCAACCACCGTGTTTGAGCGAGCGAACGAGGCGAGGCGAACAGGAAAGAACATGCGCCAGCGCGAGTACTGCATTTAGCCCCCCGCCTCCCAATTGTCCTGTTAATGTATAAAATGAATACAAAACACTCTAAAATATCATGAGGGAGTGTTTCTAGTTAGTTAACCATTACAACCTCTATTTTGGGCCAAGAAAATAAACTGCAGTCGGCTAAAAAGAAATTATGTGAACATTCCTTATATGGGTAAGAAATCTAATTTTGCAAGAAAACGTGACGTGATGGAACATTTTGGCTATTTTTCCTGGATTCAGCACCCCAAAATCTATAGGAATCAGTTGCAAAACTGGAGGCAGTTTTTTGGTAGTGTACCTGTGTTATGTTCCTAGAAACCCTCGAGGCGGGAATCATACCTATAGACTGCAATGATTGGAACAAAAGTGGATTTTTGTTTTAAACACTGTTAGTCCCAGTGGTTTAAACATGGAAAATGAGTGGCTGAGTCTTAGCTGAGTCTTAAACAATCACTACAGGGTTTCCCCGATTCTGTTGCAGCCTATGAAATGCTGTGCAGGCACTTTTGTCTGGCAGTTGTGGCGGTTCTTTGTTTCCAGAGTGCTTGGTGATCCTGCTGAAGAAACACTGAGTATACTTGAAAGAGAGCTGGGAACGGGCTCAAAACATGCATGTCGTGTGATACAGAATTTGAAGGATAATTTTCATGCCACAAATTTCCTTTTGCGCTGTTTGGATTGCCTTTCAGATAAGTGAAGACATTTTAATTTACATTTGAATAAAAAGAGACATTTGAATAAAAAGGGATGTTATGGTCATCTGAGAGGGGGAATGTTTGTACCCCTCTCCTGACCATCTGGCCCGACAAAAATTATAGTGCCATGCACAGTGCACAGGGTGATCTTTTCTTTTGGGTTGCATTATTGTGATCACTTTGTTGGTTTGGGGGTTTGTTTTTTTTATTTTGTATTCCAAAATGCAACTTAATTGTTACTGTAGAATGTGTATGTTATGTTGGTTGTAAGTTTGACAGTTTCTTGTTAAAATTTCTTCTGATATGGCATTAGTGGCATAGAATATTTATGAGTGGAAAAGGTTAAATCTCTTAGTGTGCAGATTATCTGGCTTGCTATGGAGGATCAGCTCTTTGCCATACATACTGATGTAGTACATTTCCTGAAACGGGTAGGACACAATAACCCTCCAATACAGCAGACTTTGTCATTTTGTGATCTGAATATAGTCTCAATGCATAAGCTGAGCATATTTTCATGCCTCAAATTTGCCATCCCTAAGGCCTTATTTAAGAAGATTTTCTTTTTTGGTGGCTATTTGTTCTGCTAGATGCATATCTGAGAAGCAGGCATTCTCCTGTATTCTCCTTACATTTGGATGTTCAAAGATAGAGTTTTCTGGTGAAGGATGCCCTTGTTCTTGCCAAAAGTGGTTTGCCAGTTTTACTAGATGGAAACTATAAAGTTGACAAAAGAGGGACAAGAGTTTGCATACATAGGATGTCAGGAGGACATTTATGAGAATATCTGAAGGTAATAGTATTGTTCAGGAGAACTTACCAACTCTTTTGTATGAAGGACCAGGGAAAAGTGAATCAGCCTCAAAGGTTTTGATAGTCAGATGCATCATGGAGACTAGGGTCCTGCAGGAGCTACAGGCACACTCTAACAGGGCTCAGGCATCCTTCTGGGTGAAGCACTGATCTATCCCACCTGAAGATATCTGCAGAGCAGCCACCTGGAAGAGACTGCACTCCTTTTTGAATCATCAGACTCCCAAAAGCCACTGGTGCAGTGGTTCTGAGCATCACCATGGATTTCTCCAGCCCAGTTTAAGGGAGAAGGGGCTCACTTAAGTACATTGTACAGATCTAGACTGGTCTAGCAGGAATGAAGTAGGAGGTTCAGCTTTGCGTACTTGATAATTGTCTTTCCATGCATCCTGCCAGACCAGTCATGAATCCAAATGGTGGTAGGGGAATAACAGTCAATTGGATCATAGGTTACCAGGAGCTTGCAGACCCATTAGGACAGCAAACATTCAGGTTTGCAAGGGGATTCAGGGTATCAGCATGTATATGCATATGGAAAAAAATATTAGGATAAGAGAGAAATTAATGAGCAGAAAGGGACCAAAGACAGGAAGGTGTGACAATGCATACTGATTGGCCTCCCTGCTGCATCAACATATATAGGAGTAGGAGAGCAATTTTGCTGTTTTTCCATCTATTGGTAGGAGGACATGACCCACTGGACTTGCCTGACATGATTCAGTGAAACACAATTATCGAGCAAACATAACTGAACCTTCAATTTGGCAGGAGAATCTGATTGAAGATAGATTGGTATAAGGTTCACAGACGGTTAACATTTCTTGATAAGAGATCAAATGTTAATCTTCTACCCTAGTTGACATAAGTTCTTTAAATATTCAGAAATGAAGATGACCTTTATAGAAGTGCTGTCATCATTTTCCTACAAATGCTCTTCTGAAACACTTTCCATTTGAAAAGCATCGTAAACTCAAATTACATTTCAAGCACAGTTTTGTGAAATTTAAAATGAAAACAATACATATTTACAGAGTTGCAAAGCAGATCTTCATAATTGCCGCTATTATCTGATTATTTGAAATCACGAAACTGATTATTTCAAGATGACTTAAGCGTTACCTGAACTTAGTGGTTTGTTTTAATTTTGTCAATCCCTAATTGTAAATTTAGGGCCAAGGTAATAAAGTATGTTAAAGCCAATGCAGCGTTCAAGCACATTAAACAAATATGAATGCCGTACTTCAGGGATTTTAAGCATGCTTCTCAAAAAAGAGAAAGCGCCTACTGTTGAAGATTGGTTCATTTGTCTGCCTTTCTGTCCATCAGTATGAATCTGCTTCAGCACAGGCTCTTTTTTTACTTGAATGTTGTACTCCATACTTTCTGCTAACCAAGCAGACCAGAATTCATATTCTAAAGATAAAAATGTGACTGTTTGAGCAAGATCAAGGTTACAATGTAGGAGTGCAACACGGATATATTTATTACATAGTTCAATGGAGTTAACATTAACAGTAACACATTACAGTACGCATACGTTATTGACGGAAAAGGTCACATCTATCTATATTTAACTTTTGAATACAAAGTACTGTATCTGCCTCATAAGGAGAGTAAAGGACTGTAAATGTTTCTTTAGCATGCTAATTTGAAAAAGAAGCTAGTTAAAATAAAGTCTCATTATTAGGACATAAAATAGTAAGTACAGGGATTTGCAGATAATAAAACTTGCTACCTGTTGAATCTTTTTATTTTATTTTATCTTTATTCATATATATGTAAACATGTAGCAAACACATGATTAAAGCAATACAGTCAAGTCCACATCAAGAGGAGTACTGCCCTGACACAATTCCAAACGAATTAAGTAAATCTAAATAACAAAGAAAACACCATTATAATAGCACACATAAAAAAGAAACAATGAAGAAACCGTGAGTACTCCCTCTGATGTATCTTCGAATGCGCTGGGAGTTTCCCTCTCCGGGAGTTCCTGTGCTGGGGGAGCAATCTTCATCTTTATTAGATTCCTCTTCTGCTTATTTGCCATCAGAGGTACTTAAAGAGAAGTCAAAGTTACCGGCAATTTTGGATTTTGGGTCTTCGAAGGTTTCTGCTGCGTCAGTTATTCCCCCTGTTGATGTTTCTCTTCGCGATATCTGGGAGGTAGTGGCACGCATTGAGAGTTCGTTGCAGTCCTCTTGCTCTCAGATTACGCAATTTTCTAAAGACATAGTTCAGAAACTTGCAGACCATGAGGTTACTATTGATAAATGTTCTGCGTCTTTAAATAAATTAGAAGGGCAGGTCTCCGTGGTTCAGGCTGCTCTGTCATCTTCTATTAGGGATAGGCTTACAATAGATTCAATTAGAGTATTTGGAGAATTCGGCTCGATTAAAAAATTTACGTTTTTTAAATTTCCCTGTACGCATTATCTTTCTCCTAATATTTTGTTGTCTAAGTACTTCAGGGAAGTTTTGTTACTGGATGATCCGGAGGCTATAACATTTTCCTCTGTGTATTATGTACCTAAATTGCCCACCACGGAGGCTGCTTCTTCACCTAAAGGGATTTCTCCTCTAACAGAATCCTTAAATGTTTCTGATTTTTTTGAGTCCTCTATGGATGTTATCCCCCATAGGGTTACATTGATTCTTTCCTTTTTGTCTTTAGCGGATAAGAATATGATTTTGCGGTTATACTTTGCAAAAAAAGATCAAAATTTCTGTGGGAGTCTTATTCAGATTTTTCCGGATGTATGTAGATCTACTCAAAAGCGGAGGAAGGCTTTTCATTTGTTAAAGCCTCGAGTTGTTGCTCTGGGGGCTTCTTTTCTATTAAAATATCCCTGTAAATGTATTATTATATTTCAATCTGTTAAATATGTTTTTCTTGAGCTTGAGCAACTTGAGGCATTTTTGTTAAATAAGGAAAATGTATGAGAATGCTTACTTCTTGACCTAGTATTAAGGGTTTATATAATTTTGGGAATCCAATCAGGTTTCTTCATTGTTTCTTTTTTATGTGTACCTGTTGAATCTTTATGGTTGTTTTCACAAAATGACCTTAAAGCTGCCACAGATTTCGCAAAGCGGCTAAAGATCAAGGCCTGGATGGGACAACCTAGAATGCCGTACTCGTTTTCAGAATCAGGTGCACCACAATTCACAGTAAACTCAATGTGCTCCTATTTGCTTTCCTCCTCTGAGCTGTGAGGATTTTACTTCTATTTTAGGCATAAGGTTTAGTCTAATTAGAGTTCCATGAAAAAAAGCATCAGGAAGCCAATTTTTAGTCCTGTGTAGCTCACAAGATTCTAATAGGAAAACAACCCATGAACTTCCCTTTAAAAATTCCTTCTGTGTTGGGGATCATAGGAGCGTAAGAGTCAGCAGATTCAAACATCCACCAGCAGATGCATGTTGGGAGTGAAAAATAAACTGCCCAGATGTACTTTGATGGACTGCATCAGTACTGTGTTGATCCTGCACAGTTGTAACTTTCCCTGCATTGAGGGATAATTTTGGAAGGGCTGACAACTGGCCGGCATCTCACTGACACATTTGCACCAGAAATAAAGCATGAAATGCAGAAGAATAGACTCGGTTTTATTCTGAGGCACAGCCAAGCGACCAGCAATACGGCCTCGGGTCGCTACCCCCTCCTTCCATCCCTCCTCCCCCCCCCACCCCTTCCCTTCACTTCCCGCCTCAATAACTGCACAAAAACAACGTATTTATTTTGTTACCAACATTTTCTTTGGAAATTACAGTAGCATACTGTTGGCCACAGCATAAGCCTATCATGAGTGGAGGAGTGGCCTAGTGGTTGGGGCAAGGTACTTCAGGCCGGAAGGTCGGGGGTTCAAATCCCACTAGAGGACAGCAACCTTGGGCCGGAAGGACTGGGGTTTCTAGTCCCACAGGTGCTCCTTGTGGTCTTGGGCAAGCCACTTAACCCTCCATAGCCCATGTTCCCTGTAAAATAGTTATCTCCAAGTTATAATGCCCTGAAACATATTCGTCCCGCGACCGCTATCAGCATCCGTAATATATTATGCGTTATAGGGCGCCGGGCGTCTCTTCTGCGGGGCTGTTCCGACGCCCAGCTTTCATCAGTCTCGCTATCACGAAGTCCGATCTCGGGCTGCCCCTGCCCATTGCCTTTGCAAAGAAAGCGATCGCCGCCAATTGTGCTTGTACCGCTGATTTCTTCGCACCCTTCCGTTTTTCCTGCAGGATCCACCATAGGATGGACTCTGTGGTAGGACAAGGGTCAGTGATCCCGCTATTTTGGCAGAAAGCCTGAAATTTATCCCAGGCCGTAATGTATTTTGTTCTTGTTTTTTCTGATAGAGAACTCAGGACCAGCTCCCAAACTTCGGTGGACCAAGGTCCCATGCCTGCTCCGGGATGGCCGTCTTGCTTGCGTCGGCCTCGGGCGCCAGTGACCGGAAGAGTGGGATCTTGGAACGAGAGAGAGCGTCGGCAATGTTATTAAGAACGCCTGGTATGTGTTTCGCTCTGACCGTTATGTTGTGCGTTAGGCATGTCAACACTATCTGTCGCAGCAGTGCTACCACTCCCTGCGTATGCGCTCGCATTCCGTTCACTGCATAAACCACCGCCATATTGTCAGTGTGGAACGTGATCGCCTTATTGCGAAGCCGCGCGGCCCATATGACTAATGCTACCGCTATGGGAAAAAGCTCCAGGAAGGTGATATCTCTGGTAGCCCCCGTGGAGCGCCATTCAGGGGGCCATTCTTCCGCGCACCATGCGCCTTTGAAGTATATTCTGAACCCGTACCCTCCCGCGGCATCAGTGAACAAGTCCAGGTCTTCATTCGACACCGGGTGTTCCTGCCAGAAAGTCCGCCCATTAAAGGACTGCAAGAAGCGCGCCCACACATGTAGGTCCTCCTTTATGCCTTTAGTGACCCTGATCTTGTGGTGTTTCCTTTGGATCCCTTTAGTCGCCATGGCCATGCGACGGCAGAAAATCCACCCCATTGGCATGATTCTGCACGCAAAACACAGCAGCCCCAGCATTGTTTGGAATTGCTCCAACGTAGCCTTCTTGCGGACCTGAATGGCCCGAATAGCGGATCTCAGCTTTTGTATTTTTTCCTCGGGCAGGCGTGACTGCTGCGCTGCTACGTCCAGTTCAATGCCCAAGAAGGTAAGAGCCTCCATAGGCCCACAGGTTTTTTCTACTGCTAGTGGAATGCCGAAGTGCTCCGCCACTTGCTCAAACACCTTGAGAATCCTGTGACAATCTTCTCGGTCGTTTCCTATAAAGAGGAAATCATCCAAGTAGTGTACTACAGTGTCATGCCCTGCGATATCTTCAACAACCCAATGTATGAATGTGCTGAATTGCTCGAAATATGCACACGATATCAAGCAACCCATGGGCAGGCATTTATCGAAGTAATATTCCCCATTGAAGGTGAATCCCAGCAATGCAAAGGATTCTGGGTGTACAGGTAGGAGTCGGAAGGCTGATTCAATATCTGCCTTTGCCAGCTCCGCCCGATATCCCCGCTTCCTTATGAGGTCTACTGCTTGATCGATCGTTGAATATTTCACCGAGCATAATGACGGATCGATTTGATCGTTCACTGAACCCCCTTCGGGGTACGATAAATTGTGTATAAGCCGAAATTTTCCCGGCTCCTTTTTTGGCACGATTCCCAGTGGGGACAGCACCAGTTTCTGAAGGGGCGGGGTTGTGAATGGGCCCGCCACCCTTCCCAGTTCTCTTTCCTTAAGTAATTTATTTTGGACTACATGACTGAATTTGTTGATGGACGGGGAGTTGCGCATCCCTTGTATGAGGGGTTCAGACACAACCGGGATTTTGAAGCCGTGTGCAAAGCCGCTCTCAATATTGTGAGCCTTGTCCCGATGTGGGTAAGCCTGCAACCAAGGTCGCATGCGCTCAAGCCTGATTGGGGTTGGGGCCATGCCCGTCACCTCCGCGTTGCTGCCATGGCCGATAGGGCTTGGTATCCCTGTTGTTGGTGCGGCAGAAGGTGGCAGGGTGATTCCCTCCGCAGCTGGCGCATACGTGTCTGAATTTGCACGGCCGCCATGTGCAGCTCCCTGCGTTGTACTGTCGACTTGCCCTGCGCCCACCCGGCAGTGTTGTCTGCCGCCCTTGCGGCGCCTGAAAGGACTGAAAGGATCCTTCCATACAGTATGGCCTGTTGGGTGACATCTCCTCTAGCCATAGGTCCACGATCCTGTGCTGCCAGGTCATGGTTGGGTCCTCGGCCAGGCTTTGTCTGAACTTGATGCCATAATTCAGCCAAGCCCACCCACCCAGTAGCTTGTGCGCTCGGGTTATGGTGTCTAAGTATTTGATTAGGTACTGGTTCAGCTCGGGCTCCCGCTCCAGTACCACACTCATGAATATGTGAAATGCCGAAATCCAGTTGTTTATGGATTTTGCAATCTTCGGCTTCCTCTCCCACTTCCTGTCTTTCTCTTTACTGTCACTCCCGTCCCCGTCCTGATCTCTGATCAGCAAGGAAAATATGTCAATAAATTCCCTTCGCCAGATTTGTTTCTTCAGTTTTCTGGGCACTGTGCTGGCTAAGGAACTTACGCTGCAACGCGGGTCGCCCCTGACCGCTAAAGGGGTTGCTAGCGCCGCCACCCCTGTGGGCTGCGCCGCCCTGTCTGCCCCCGATTCCCCGCCAGCCGCTCCCCGCGGGTGTGATTCGCTGCGTCTACCCACACTTGTGTTAACTGCCTGTCCTTTCGCGTTTTATTGTTATCTTTTTTTCTTTTGAAGGTCTTCAATATACTGTGCATTGCCTTCGCTAGTGAGATGTCTCCCTCATTGTCAGACATAGATTCGTCCAAAGACGAGGAGGACAGCCCCGCCAATGCTCCCCTTTCGCCCATAGGCTTACCTTTCGCTGAGGCGTTGCCCGGTGTGGTTCCACCTTTTGCTGAACTGGTGCTTGGCATGCTTTCATCTATCGCTGGGTTGGCGCTCGGCGTGGCGTCGTTCGTGGCCTGCGTTCCTGCGGTCAGCGCATTAGCCACCTCGAGACGTTGCCTAAAAGCGCTTACGCCGTGTTGGCTCACCTGCTCACGTATGAGCCGCAGTAGTTCATCAAGCTCCTGACTGGATGCCCCTTGCGCTGGTGATGCTGCCTGTGGTGTTGTTGCGTCCTGTCCCTTTTGTCGCGTAGTCTTAGCCGCCTGGCTCCTGCGCGATCCGTCCCTGCTATTTGCTTTTCCGTTTGCTGCCGTTGCGGATGCCCGTTTAGTAGCACCGCGTGTCGTTCTGCCTCCTGCACTCCGCATGCTACTTGCTCCTTCCGTGTTGCGCTGTCTTGTGCATCCCTTAGCTCCGCTCTGTGCTGCCCCTCTTGGCATGTTATCCTAATATCAGAAATGCTAAGGAGGAAATGGGAGACATGGAAATGTGGATTAGTGTTGCGCTTGCCTGCGTCCCATTTTAATGTCGGGGCACCAACGGTCATACCTTTAGATTATGGAGACTGGGTTAGCCAGGGCCTTGTCGTTCGACCGTGTGCTTTCCCCTGGTATCTCAGTCTGCTTTTTTTTTTTTTTTTTGGTACCTAGGCCTTTGGCCGAGTGCCATGCCAGCTACTGGTTTCACCCACCGCTGTTTCCGCATAAGCGTCGACCATTGGCATATGATCTGTGGCCGATTAGCTAGCAATTCCTATGACAATCCCTAGCTTATGCAAAGCTGTCCAAATCAGCAGTGACCCGGATAGGAATATTATACCTGTTCCCAGCAAGCCTGGAGTCAATAGCAACATAGGAACATGCTGACAGAGAAATACCCCATGGCCTATCCAGTCTGTCCCTCCCCCACAACAACCACAACAGCCTAAACCATGTTTATAAATACAGTCAATAATACATCTTAATCATTGTCCATTCTTTGCCACTAGATGGCAGTCGGTGCACGTGTTACAAAATGCTCCACACGAACAAATGCTCCTCAGCTTATCCCCATTAGCAATACCTAAAAATCCGGGCAGCTTGCTTTTTTTGTTTTTTTTTATACCGTATTTACCCTTAACCAAATTGCCCTTGGAGCCCATTAGCAGTCTGGCCTTACCTTCCATTCCCTGCGTGTACAGTCGAAGTTCACCGTCCTGCCACCCTCCAGCATAATCAGTTGAGAATCACAGTACCCGACTCCACGGAACTTCAGACGCACCGCTGGTGCCTTTCCAAATAGGCCCCCCCTTCCGTTTGCCCACGAATATCGGAAGATGTATGCCATGCTCGATTCCTCCCCACATGCGCTCGAGAAAGCAAACTGCTTGATTCCCCCCTCCCCCCCCCCCGCTCCACGTGGTCTACCGTGGTTCATATCCCTCATGTTTCTTCCTTTCCCCCTCTCTTTTCCCCTGCACTTCCCCTGGTTCCGTGCACTCACCACACAATCGGGCAAAGAGACGAGCGCCTGATCCCAGACTCAAGCCGAACGCTGGATAAGCCTGCACACGCCCTGCGCTGCCGACTGCTGCACAGAATGCGGGACTCTGCCTCCTGGCGATGCCACTCCCGGTGATGACCCGCCGCAATCAGGCCGTGGAAACAGTACGCCCGATGGAGCCTCGCACTGCACGCTGTCTCCGCCCGCACACGCCCCGAGCTGCAGGCTGCTGCTCAGAACGCGGGACTACTACTCCTGGCATGTATTGGCAATGCGGCTACGACGATCCACGTGTCCATGCAGGTACGCCGCTCGCTGATTGCTTCCCTGTGGCACCGTGCGAGGGGGGAAAGAGGGCGAGCAGCGGCACGGCCGACCTTTCTATAGCCGCCTGTGCCGCCCGGCCCCCCCCGACGCCCGGCCCCCCCCCTCGCCGAGGTTAACCCTCGGCCTGCCGGCGCCCGCCTGTGCCCGGCCACGTTAACTCGTGGCCGGACCTGGGGTCTCCAAACTTGGTCCCCAAAAGCCTAAAATTGACTCTGTTGTATGCAAATAGATTTCATGCCTATTCATTGTGGAAATCAGATGAACCCGACTAGGTTGCAGCCTTCGAAAACAGAGTGGGAAATATAAAAGGATAGCATGAACCTAGAAAAAAATGTCAGTATAGGAAGTAAAGGAACCAAATATCAAGAAGCCCTGTTGAATCTACTTAGACAGTAACACGTATCTTTCAAATTATACAATAAGTCCTAATTGTACATGTTACATGGTCTCCCAGATACTAATGTGTACATGTTAGAATTTGCCATGTACCTAAAAGTAAATTAGGGAATATAAAATGCAAATAGGTCTTTGCTAAGAGCATGGCAAATAACAGTATATTCTTCATACACACACTTTGTCATTGGCTAATTAATAACAACATTTTAACATCCACCTCAGATCAGGTGATAGGCAGTGAACATGCTGTCACCCACCCTTATTACATGCATGTTTTATGCTCCGCTCCCTCCCCCCCCCCATATCGTTCTCTGCAAAAGTAAATCCATCTCCTAGCATTGCACACTTCATTCTTTGGCATCTCCTGACAATGTAGCTTCCTCTAGAGATTATCCAACCTTTGACAATCACCTTTCCGGAATGGGCACCTACTGTTCTGAAGGTATTCCCTTAATTCATCAGCAGTTTAGCTACTCAACTTCAAATGACACATCATTGAACAAAGCTAATTAGCATGGGACATTTCTCAGTAGCCTGCATGGGCATTGAACGTTTCCACATAAGTACTGGGGCCAAGCAACAGAGGGGATGTTTTTGTGGACCCTTGGTAAAATTTATTGAATGGGGCATATTAACTCTTCTTTTAACATGCTCAAACAGATTTAATCTATTTGCAAGCTAAAATATTTCAGCACAAATTATATCGTATAGGCCTTTCTGGGTCCATGAATTTTACGTAGAAGATTCCAGAGAAAGCAAGAGGGAGAACTGATATTAATGAGTGATGTAGCTTTGCCTACATGGGACTGCACATTATTAAGTTCTTGCACACAATGGTCTTAACATATAATGCTGTATCTGTAGAAAAATAAATACATGAAATGATATTCCTGCTGTAAGTCAACTATAAAATAATTTGAGTGATGTAACAGGGAAGGATTCGGGATATATCTAGTACATGATTAGATTAAATTTGTTATCACACCTTGGTAGATACGAAGCTGGGCAGTATTACTGAAAGATTTATTTAGACTTGAAGAGTCTAATGGTATTATGATAGGAAAACCTTTAGATTTTAGAATTGTATTGGATTAAAGCTAAAGTGTCATTTCCTTTGCTTTCATGCTGTGGGATTATCCATCATGAAGTTTTTAATTAAAGTGGATTTGAACAGCAAAAGATGAAAAAAATAAAAGGCTTCAAATTTTTAAAGGTTATTGTTCTAATACCCCCTATATATACTTCAAAAATACTCCCAACAAAAGTTTGCTGTGTAATGATCTTTTTTTTTTTTTTAAGCTCTTGTCAATCTCTGCACCCTTTATTCTGAGATCATCTTGATGTATTCTGGTTTCTTTATGCAGGTGGTGGACAAAATTGATACGCTGACATCAGACCTTCAGTTAGAGGATGAGATGACAGACAGTTCTAAAACAGATACACTGAACAGCAGTTCGAGCAGCACAACTGCCTCCAGCTTGGACAAGATCAAAGTACGAGCCAATGCACCGCTCATCACGCTTCCTTCTCATCCCTCTGCCATTCTCACAGTACTTAGGAAACCTAATCCACCACCTCCCCCTCCACGGCTGACTCCTGTAAAGAGCGAAGATTCACAGAGATTGGTTCCTTCATCCAATTCTGTAAAAACAAATGGGACTTTGTTGCGAAATGGAGGTCTACCAAGAGGACCAAGCAAAGTGCCAAATGGAGATGCATTTTGTATGCCATCAAATAATTTAGACAAAGTTCCACTGCAGCCTCTGATGCATGGACCTGAAAGGGACAGGTGCCATCAGACTACAACGCGAGAACGGGTCCGTTTTAGTGAGAAAGTGCAGTACCATGGCTATTGCCATGACTGTGATGTCCGATATGATATGAAGAACAAGGACATTCACCTGCACAGTGAGCCTGTCCACACTCCAGTGAAGCTCCCTCACCACTGTCCACATCTACCACCACCACCTCCTCCTCCTCACCCTTCTTCCCCTCTAGAAAATGGAGGGCTGGGAATAAGTTCCAGTAACAGTTTTCCCCCCCTCAGACCTTCAACTGTGCCTCCTCCAACTGCACCAAAACCCCAAAAAACCATATTGAGGAAGTCAACCACTACGACAGTGTGATATAGGCCACTAGAACAACTATTCTTTTTTTTTTTTTTTTTTATACGAACTTAAAACAATTTAGATATTGAGCACTTTCTACTGAAGCAATAAAAAGTCCAAATAGGTTACACCCTGCTATCACTGAAATGGGATAGACATGGTAAGTGAAATAAGAGATCATTTTCTTATTTTAAAAAATTCATGGTGTTTTGCTTGTGGAGCTATCGTACATTTTCAAATCTAAACAATGGGCCTAGGGCAGGGTTTCTCAACCCATCCTTGGGACACACCTAGTCCGTCAGGTTTTCAGAAGAATCAGGATCTCTCTCATGCATATTCATTGTGGTTATCCTGAAAACCTGACGGACCAGGTGTGTCCCGAGGACTGCATTGAGAAGTACTGTTCTAGGGTGATAACAGAAGAAACCTTTCAATACTGAACAAAGGCTGATTAACTGGCAAAAACTGGACTGAAAGCTAATGTTTGCTAATGTTTTATATGCAGTAGCAATTAGTGTCAAACACAATCTATAGTGCCAAATAATTACTATTGTAGATCATCTTACAATCATCTTTGAATAGAAAGTTTAGTAACACATTTATGCAAACATGTGGCATGCAATGTTGTATCTCCAATTAATTCTCTTAAGAACTGTATTTGTGTAGATGTAAACATATGAATCAAAGTTGTTTAGTGCCATAGGCACTATATTATGATCTGTTTGTCTTTCTTCGCATCTCATTTCCAGTTCAAAGCAAGACACTGGATTCACTAAACATGTGTTAGAGTCTATCTTCAAGGGAATACACCCATTCTTCATCAGTAGCAAAGCTGTTTTGGAAGTTTGGCCGTCAATCATTGCCACGAGTATTTATTAGGGATGTGCACAAGGCAAAGATTTTTGGTTTGTTTAATGATGCTTTTGATCTTTTATCCTGATTTTTGGCTTTTGTTTTCAATTCATTTAACACATTCATCATTGATATACACATTATTTCATAGGTTAATGTGCATTAAATCCATTTAGCACCCACTCAGGGTCCGATTTACTAAAGTATATTCTGTTTTTGCACTTTTTATGTGTTAAGAGCTAAAAGTAGCACACAGTGAGTACAAGAGCCCCACGCTATCTATTAGGGGCATGTCCAGCATGTTTGCAGCAGTTGCCATGCTGAAACATTCTTTAGTGTATGGAAGCAGCATTTGCAATTAATGTGGGTGCATTATTGAGGTGGTATTAAGTGCGCCTGTGCTAAATGCATCATTGACAAGTAGAACACGGTGACTACTCCCATGCTAACTGCAATGTGCAGTCAATGCCCACTCTCCATCCCTAACCCACCCAGTCCTCGCTCCATCATACACTAAGGGGGTCATTCCGAGACACGACTAGCAGGGATGTACGCCCTGCCTGGACATAATCCCAACTATTCATCCCCCTGCCGATACCACACAAAGGCTCCTTGTACGAACAGCGGAATTGTACAGGGAACCTTAGGAGGGGGTGGGCAGAAGGTGGAGCAAGGGCAGGGCGTGGACAGGTCATCATCCCGGACATATAGAGCCGATTCTGAGGTTAACCCTGTACGTCCAGGTTAGGCCGGTTAGATGGGGGACTTATTCCACCTCAGAAGTGGAATAAATCCCCCTGGACAAGGGGTAACAGTGGTGACCAGCAGGGACAAATCCGGAAGGTGTGCAGAGGTTCCCTGCAGCCAGACCCTGGCCATGGGAGACTGGATCGAGGGTCTGGCTGCGGGGAAAGGAAATTCTCAGCGGCGGCTGTCATTGCTCCTGAATGGAGCCGCAGTGCCACAGCAATGGGACACCATGGTTCTGGGGCTCCATTCAAGAACCTGACTGAGTTAGCCAGGGATCTGTAGGGCATTCGGCCCTTCAGAATCGGGGCCAGGCCTGTACGCACAGGCCGGTAGACCCAATTCTGAGGGGCTGTATGCCCCGATTCTGAGGGACCGTACAGGGGCTGGACATCCAGTAGGGAATATGCCTCCATGTCGTTAGTGTAGGATTTTTAAAATATTGGCTGTTTTTAGCATGCGGTAGCTGTTACCACACGCCTATGCTAACTGCTTAGCATGCATTAGCCATTAACACACTTTAGTAAAAGAGCCTCTAAATAGTTTAAGGCACACTAAAAAAAGAATTGTGCACTAATGAATGCATATGCTTAGTGTTTACAAAATGTGGCTGAATTTAGATTAGGCTTCCTGTTCTGTGCTGAGTTAGGCAGCTAAATCTCTTCCCTTCCTGATCTCATGAAAGTCTTTGGTGCTGCCCATGTTTTGAACAGCTAAATTTAGCCACTCATCCCTTAGGTGGCTAGACCCTCTGAAAACTGACACCTACGTTTTTCATCAAAATCTTTTCAACTTGAATTCATCAAATAGTTGTGGACTACGTGCTATGGCCATATTCCGATATGCAGGTTGCGGGCTGCACATCCAGATGGGACATGCAGCCCCACAAGCTGTGCGGGCCCGATTCCCCCTCCTCAGGATGGAGAGAGCTGGCAGGGGGCAGGAATGGGATGGAGCAGGGGCAGGCCCGCCCTACAGATCATACAGGACCAAATTAAAGTCACAGCCCTGTACATCCTGCCGGGCCTTTGGGGAGGCACTGCTTATTCATAAGAAAATAAGAACATAAGATATACCATACTGGGTCAGACCAAGGTCCATCAAGCCCAGTATTCTGTTTCCAACAGTGGCCAATCTAGGTCATACGTACCTAGCAGTTTCCCCAAGGGACACAGGTTCCACAATGCTTGTATTGGTTGAAGCATTGATATCCTGGGTCCCTTCTTAATAATGGTTTATGGACCTTTCCTCCAGGAACTTGTCCAAAACTTTTTTAAACCCAGCTACACTAACAGCCTTTACTACATCCTCCGGTAACAAATTCCAGAGTTTGATTACACGTTGAGTGAAAAAAAAATTCTTTTATTAGTCTTAAATAGTTTACCCTGTAGCTTCATTGCATGTCCCCTAGTCTTTCTATATTCTGATAAGGTAAACAATCGATCTACGTTTACCCGTTCCACTCTGTTCATTAATTTATAGACTTCTATCATATCTCCCCTCAGCCATCTCTTTTCCAGGTTAAAGAACCCTAACCTTTTTAGCCTTTCTTCATAGGAGTATCCTTCCATCCCCTTTACCATTTTGGTGGCTCTTCTCTGAACCTTTTCTAAAATCGCTATATCCGTTTTAAGATACAGCGACCAGAATTGCACACAATATTCAAGGTGCGGTCTCACCATGGAATGATATAGAGGCATTATAATATCTTTTGTTTTATTTTCCATTCCTTTCCTTACCATACCTAGCATTCTATTTGCTCTCTTGGCCGCTGCTGCACACTGGGCCGAGGGTTTTAACATGGTATCCACAATGACGCCTAAATCTTTTTCCTGGGTGGTGGTTCCTAATGTGGAACCTTGCATCGTGTAACCATAGTTTGGGTTGTTCTTCCCTAGGTGCATAGCATTGCACTTGTCCACATTAAATTTCATCTGCCATTTTGATGCCCAGTCTTCCAATTTATCAAGATCCTCTTGCAATTTTCCACAATCCTCTTGGGTTTTAACAACTTTAAATAGTTTTGTGTCATCTGCAAATTTGATAACCTCACTCGTTATTCCACTTTCCAGGTCATTTATGAATATTGTCAGACGGCTGCCTGGGTGAGAATCTTCACAGTCTTGGCAAGTGCATATATCTATATGATTTGCAAGGTATTGTGGGCAATGCAGTTCATTCACACCAGACACAGCTGCTGACAATAATTTAGTTGTGCTCAAGTGATAAAGCCAATAAGATATTTATTTATGGGGTTATTTCTCCCAACACAGATATGCTTGGTAGCACATAAATCAGGTTACTTGCTTCCAGTGTTTAACTTGGAAAAACAAAATCAAAATCAGGAAAACAACATTCAAACTTGTCAGGCATTAGCTAATGTTTTCTTAGCATATATCAAACAACAAACGAAAAGCCACAAAGAAAGAAAAAAACTGTTCTTTTCAGGTTAACTTCTGATAACTTCCCACATAGATTCAGAAGTGATTTTCTCCTAGCTCACAAGCAATTAGGTAAGGATGAATTGCTAGCAGTTATCCAGCTGAAACCCCTTAGCTGGCTTGCTTTCTACTGTGTGGGTCAAATCCTGCTTCAGGAGCTTTTCTGAGTAGATTAAAGAACAAGTTTGTATTTCTTTGTGATGGTTGCTGTACTTTATAACAGAAAATCACCAAAGGAGTTTGGACAGAGAGCAGTCCATATAAACACATTCTTCATCTGCAATCATTCCCCCTTCTTCAACAAGCATGGGTTCAATATCATGGATTGGCACAGATGAATCTCTCAATGGAGCACTTTCAGGAGAATACTTGTTTCCCTGCTGTCTTTCAAGGTTATAGCTAGGGCATAGATCAGTGTTCATACCTGAGCTTCCATTGCTGTTAGAGTTCCTCTCTATATAGCCTGGCCAGTATGTAGTCCAGTTCTTATGTCCAGCCTTCCAATCCAGATCCCTGGACACTGGATCTCTCTTCACATACCTTCTGGCACAGGTCTTAGGGTCCCTTCCACGTGCAGCCGTCTCCCTCACAGGTAGCGTCTGGAGTTTCCTAGCTCTGCAGCACCATTCCTCTGGCTTTCCCCAGTCCAATGGTGTATGCTGGCCCTTGAAATGCCTTCCAGTATACATACTGCTCTGGACTCTTCTAGACCTCTCAAAGGCTTTTCTCTTCCTTCTTCCAAAGGGTTTCTTTCCTTCTCTGTCCGTCCGGTTTGGCTTCTGCTTCTGATGATCCTTCAGATGAAACTGATGATCAAGCTCAAGCTGATTCTCAGGATAATGATGATAATTCTCTGTAGAATAAACTCTACCTTTATTCTGCCTAGATGAGTGCTCCCCCCTAATACAGCGCAGCTGTGCTGAATCAAGCCCTGCCCTTTGAGACGAGTGCTTAGGGATTACCTCATAGCCCTCCTGATTGAACACACGTTTCCCCACTTCAGCTCCTCTAATGGCTGTTGGAAACCTGGTGCATTCTGGAATTGGTAGTCTTTTATGGGAAAATTCTGTTTTCTTATTTCTACCAGAACTGACAGGTTGCTTGTTCAGAGTCACTTCACCTTTTCTATAGCTCCTTCCTGAGCTATGATAAGCTTCCTTATCACAATATGTCAAAAAGCAGCGGACCCAGCACAGATCCCTGGGGTACACCCCTATTCACCTTTCTCCATTGGGAAAATTGGCCATTTAGCCCTACCCTCTGCTTTCTATCTTTTAACCAGTTCCTGATCCACAATAGTACACTGCCTCCTATCCCATGACTCTTTAGTTTTGCCAAATGTCTCTCATGAGGGACCTTGTCAAAGGCTTTCTGAAAGTCCAGATACACAATATCAACTGACTCACCTTTGTCCACCTGATTATTCACTCCTTCAAAAAATCATAACAGATTAGTAAGACAAGATCTTCCTTGTCTAAAGCCATGTTGGCTGTCTCCCATTCGGTCGTGACTATCTACATGCTGAGTAATTTTATTCTTTATGATGGTTTCTACCATTTTTCCCTGTACTGATGTCAGGCTCACCGGTCTGTAGTTTCACGGATCACCCCTGGAACCCTTTTTAAAAATTGGTGTTACATTGGCGATCCTCCAATCTTCAAGTATTAGAGATGATTTTAATGATAGTTCACAGATTACTAATAGCAGGTCTGCTATCTCATATTTCAGTTCTTTCAACACCCTTGGATGTATACCATCCAGCCCAGATGATTTGCTACTCTTCAGTTTATCTAATATTTGTAATACGTCTTCCCGATGTATCGATATTTCCTTCAATTCTTCCGCACCTTTAAATACCACTTCAGTCATGGGTAACATCCCTACATCTTCCTCAGTAAAGACTGAAGCAAAATATTCATTCAGTCTCTCCACTATCGCCTTGTCGCCTCTTAGTGCTCCTTTAACCCCTTTATCATCTAATGGACCAACTGACTCTCTCACAGGTTTTTTGCTACGAATGTACTTGAAAAGGTCTTTACTTCGCGTTTTTGCTTCCGCAGCAAGCTTCTTCTCAAATTCTCCCTTTGCCTGCCTTATTAATGCCTTGCATTTGACTTGCCAGTGCTTGTGCTGTTTCCAGGTTTCGTCGTTTGGCTCTTTTTTCCATTTCCTGAAAGATGCTTTTTTGGCAACAACAGCCTGTCTGACCTCACCTTTAAACCATGCTGGCAGTTTTTTGGACTTCCTTCCACTTTTCTTAAAGCGTGGAATACAGCTGGTCTGGGCTTCCAAGAGCTTCCAAGATAGTATTTTTCAACAACAGCCAAGCCTGATGTACGTCTTTAACCTTTGCAACTGCTCCTTTTAGTTTTTTCTTAACTGTTTTCCTCATTTTATCATAGTCTCCCTTTCGAAAGTTAAAAGGTAGTACTGTGGATTTCCTTACTATCCCTCCTCCACTAATTAAATCAAAGGCGATCATGCTATGATCACTATTGCCAAGTGGCCCCAACAACCTTATCTCTTGCACTAGATCTGGTGTTCCACCAAGGACTAGGTCTAATATGGCTTCCCCTCTGGTCGGTTCATGAACCAGCTGCTCCAAGAAGCAGTCATTTATTTCATCTAGGAACTTTATCTCCCTAGCATGTCCTGACGTGACACTGACCCAGTCGATACCGGGGTAGTTGAAATCACCCATTATTATTACTGCGCTGTAACTTTTGTTAGCTTCCTTGATTTCTTTGAGCATTTCATCATCCATTTGGTCATTCTGGCCAGGCGCTCGATAGTACACACCCACTGCCATTGCCTTCCCCCTTTTACATGGAATTTCAATCCATATAGATTCTACAGCAGATTTTGTTTCCTGCAAAACTTTAATCCTTTCTGACTCAATGTCCTCTCTAACATAGAGAGCAACCCCTCCACCAATTTGATCAGCTCTATCATTACGTTATAGTTTGTACCCAGGTATCACAGTGTCCCACTGGTTGTCCTCCTTCCACCATGTCTCTGATATTCCAATCATATCTAACCTTTCATTTAGTGCTATATATTCTAACTCTCCCATCTTATTTTTTAGACTTCTAGCATTTGCATACAAGCATTTTAGAGAATGTATTTTATTCATATCTATTTGGCTATTGTTAGACATGGGTAATTTGGGATCTTTAAGCTCTGTCTGCTCCATACTTGAGGGCATTTGGGCTACTTTACTCTTTTGTGGAACCTCTCTTCTTTTGGTAATATCCTTCAAAGATACATTCTTCCGAACCATCCGCTCTTGGGCGACTATTGGCTTTCCCCTAATATCTAGCTGCTCTATCTCCTTTTTAAAGGTTAGTGCCAGCAGCCTGGTTCCATCCCAGTTAAGGTGAAGTCCATCCCTTCGGAAGAGCCCCTCCTTTCCCCAGAATGTTCCCCAGTTCCTAACAAATCCAAAACCCTCATCTCTGCACCATTGTCTCATCCACGCATTGAGACTCCGGAGCTCTGCCTGCCTTTTGGGTCCTGCGCGTGGAATAGGAAGCATTTCGGAGAATGCTACCCTGGAAGTTCTGGATTTCAACTTCCTACCTAAAAGCCTAAATTTAGCCTCCAGAACCTCCCTACCACATTTTCCTATGTCATTGGTACCGACATGTACCAAGACAGCAGACTCCTCCCCAGCACTATCTAAGACCTTATCTAGGTGGCGCGTGAGGTCCGCTACCTTCGCACCAGGCAGGCATGTTACCAGGCGATCCTCACATCCATCAGCCACCCAGCTATCTACATGCCTAATGATCGAATCACCAACTATAACGGCTGTCCTAACCCTTCCCTCATGGGCACATGGCCCTGGAGAAACTTCCTCGGTGCGAGAGGGTTTTACATCACCTGGAGGACAGGTCCTAGTTACAGGATCACTTCCTGCCACACCAGGGTGATGCTCTCCTGTCACATGACCTCTCTCCTCCATGGCAACAGGGATGCTGCCAGACTGGAGGTGGGACTTCAGGACTATATCCCTGTAGGTCTTGTCTATGTACCTCTCTGTCTGTCTTATGCTTTCCAAGTCTGCTACTTTAGCCTCTAGACAACGGACTCGTTCCCTGAGAGCAAAGAGCTCCTTGCACCTAGTGCAAACGTAAGACCTCTCACCAACTGGGAGAAAATCATACATGTGACACTCAATGCAAAAGACTGGAAAGCCCCCATCCTGCTGCTGGACTGCTGTCTGCATCTTAGTTTTAAGTTTGTGTTTAGATCTAAGTTCTTTACTTACTAAGGGTTGCTATGGATATTTATACTAATAAAACTGTACCTAATACGTGTAATATACCTTGTTCACCTGAAGCTTAACTAATCTCAGGTCCTTAGTGTATGACTGATTTGGGTAATGAGCTTCACCTGAGAGCACCTCCTGCCTTTTAAGATGTGCAAGTACCTATAAAGTTACGATAATCCCAGGGGTGGGTAGGTGTGGGGAGGGAGGGAGGGAAATAACACTTATTAAAAGAGGGTTGCTACACAGTACCCTGTCTTGTGCTGCTGAGGTAAGCTATATTCTGATTTGATTTAAATTATAGCTCTTAGCTGCTGCTAGGCTCTAACTTCTTATGAAATTTAAAGTACAAGCTCTCTGCTGGGTTCTAAATTTAACCAGAAAGCTCTCTTCTATGTTTTAAATTTAAGCTAAAAGTACTTTGCTGATGCTAGGCCCTGAATGACTATTAAATGTAAACTACAAGCTCTCTGATGGGTTCCAAATGTAACCAGAAAGCTCTCTTCTGTGTTTTAAATTTAAACTAAAAGTACTTTGCTGTTACTAGGCCCTGAGTGACTATTAAATTTAAACTACAAGCTCTCTGCTGGGTATGAAATGTAACCAGAAAGTTCTTCTCTGTGTTTTAAATTTAAACTTAAACTGCTGCTACTAGGCCCTGACAGATTTAACAAAAAATAGTGGGTTCACAGAATAATTAGCTTTAATACAAAGAATTCCTTTTAGAAAATTACCAGAAGTATATACTCACAGTTACAGATCTCTCTCTAGAAGTAACAGTCCCTTTTTCTAGTCCTTCAAAGGTGAAGTAAGCAACAAAAACCTGGTGATCAGGCCCGGGGATCCCCCCCAGGGCTGTGGCTGGATGCAGGGGGGATCCTCGCCACCCAATTCAGGCCACAGCAGTCCAGCCTTGGGTCGGGCAGCGGGTAAAATGGGGGCCGAGGATACGGGAGTCGGAGGCGCCTGCGGTGAGGATGTTCCCACAGGTGACAGGGGACCGTCCTCAGTCCCGACTCTGGCCACCATGAGAACATTTTGTTCCCATGGTCCATAATCGGGTCCAAATGGCTATTCTTGCTTGGAGCCGTCCTCTCTGAATCAGGCTCCACGAGTTTGACTTACGGAATATTTCCTGTTAGGTAGGTAGGGCTCTTCGTTTCTTGCAATTCTGAATTTGTAGCAACTGAACAAAATATGGTTTTGCCATGGAATTGCGAGACTCAAGGGGCATTGCTCCTTGCCTCACCCAATTGTGTGCCTTTAAGAACTCGCTTATCCCTCTTCATATTGTACCCTTCAGCTGTCAAAGTAAATTGGACCCTCTAATTCCACAGTAAATCAAGTGATATTTTTAAATGAAGCAGAATATATTCTTTTGCTCATAAGCACTTCAGACATCAGGTCTCTGCCATGTTAATAGTATACACAGTTGGATAACCTAATATGAGCACAGCATCTTCCACCTCACCAAACAGGAATAGCATTGATCTGCAAGGATGTCATATTATTACAGACTACACCTTGCTAGAAATCTGTTACATAGAAACTTCAGAAAAGATGGAAAACGTTTATATACATGCCCTATACAATATATTGGTTAACCAACAGAGAGTTTTAGCTATAGATTTTGATTTATTTGCGGACAGGGATACGTTTATTTAATTGGGTATCAGAACCTGATTAGATTATAGGCCTTGATTCAGAGGCAAACCACTGAGGGATTGTGTCCACTAGACTACAAAGAATGTTTCATGTGACAAACCCCTAAGTGAACACCGGAGCTGCCAAAGACAGATAAAAAAGGTTGGACATGCAAAGTGTTTTTTTTAAACTGAGTCACACTTAGTGAGGGCATTAAATTATTATGTAGTAGTGGACTGAAATCATTTGTGTTAAAGCAAAAACATTTACCGTGCATTAACTGCATTGCAGATAATGCAGATACTGTTAATGCCATATACTGAGGTTAAGTATATCTGTGTGGTCTACTGCGGCAACAGTTAACACACGTTCCATATCATCCTCCTCGAGCAGTCCAAATGAGTGGCTTATGCTGCCTTTCCAACAGATGGAGGCAGACTTGACCAACCAGTGATGTCATCATTCGGTATATCCATTGGGACAGCATAGAGAGAAGCCAGTATTTATCTGCCTCCAGCATATGGCAAGGTTTGTAGACTGGTGCAGCAGTGCAGATAGGCCTGACTCTCCGAGGACATAGTACAGTGCAATGGTCATTGAGACTGAGTCTGGTAAGGCCCAACATTGTGTGGAAAGTTTCATACTGGCTTCTCCCAGAGGTTGCTCAAATCTGTCTCCTCTTGTTGGCAAGAGAGTATATCTCACTTGTCTGGACTGGTTTAGCAGGAGTCAAGGAAAGTAAATTATCATGTATGTAAAATGTATCCATATGCTACCATGCTTTAACTGCAAGGCACAGGACAGCCCATACCCTTTCCCCTTACCCCTTTCCACAATATGTACTTAACATGCAAATTAGTGAATGCTAATTGTCAGGTCATTGTTATAACTGTTACCATGGTTGTGTACTAACAGTATGTGTTAATTTGTGTGTTAAATTCCTAATGCACTTTAGTAAAAGGCCCCATCGTTTTACTTCTCTTTCTCAAAATTAGTAGAAATAGAACTAAACAATTGCATCAATCCCTAGCATAAGGCCAAGCATACATGTCTAAGATGTTCTCTTTTTACAGAATAAACTTTACAGGCCTGATTTTCATCTAGGCAGGCAATGCGCCGCGTTGGGGTATAGCCTGCCCTCCGACCCCCCTTAAGCTGGATTTTCACTTACGTGGCAACGGAAGTGAAAATCCGGGTTTGACTGGACATGCCTGGAGCCACTGAGACTATACAGGTAGCAGAAGGCTAAGCAGGTAGCATTGAAAATCACTGCACCTGTTTAACCCTTTCCTCTGTCCATGCTCCGCCCATTGCATCTGGGTGCATTAGGGACTTATCAGGGATTTTCCAAAGGCGCTACCCTTGTAGGTTCCTTTGGAAAATCCTGGATAAGGCATTTACATGGGTAACTAGGGCAGTTACCCATGTAAAAGTCTTTGAAAATGCCGCCCTACAGTTTTACATGGTCAAAAGAAATTTGGATTGTGCTTGATTTAAAATAAAAGTGCTGATTTTCAGGTATTTCTGTGTTCATTTCACTTTTTCATTTCCATGATACAGATGTATATTTCCTACTGGCTAAAAAGCAAGAATAAGGCTAGATGACTATGACCAATTCAAAGAGGAGGAAAAGGAAGTAAGGCGTTTCATAGACTCAAGTAGGGTTGCCTAGAGCAATATAAAGCGCTACAGACTAATAAATGAAAATTCATGGGACAGACATACTAATGTCTTCTGGAGAGGGGAACACAGTAATAATGTTTGGATATGTTCTTAGGAGAAACTGCTGCTGTACATGAATGAGGACCACATGAGAACAATTATGTAAATTATTTCTTGAAGCGTCGATGCTCGAAATATAAACAAAATGTAAACAAGTCATCATTTTTAGACACTTCTAAGAAGTAATTGCTATGTCTCATATTCAATTTATACTTGTACTGTAGTGTAAGATGCAATTATAAAGAGAGAGTGCTAAACCTTGTGGGGCCTCTTTACTAAACTGTATTAGCAGTTAGCGATGAAGATAGGGCTGCTGCAAATCTTCCTGACTGCATTAGCAGGTAGTGCTGGGGTGGAGCATGGGCAGTCTCTGGAGTTATCCAGGTGACACGAATTTCCAGTCCATCATCCAGATGAAAGGCTGCCCTAACTTTATCCGTATAGCTATCCGGGTGGAGGCTGATTCAAGCAGGGGCACATCTGGGCCATCTGGACGTCCAAAATATGGACAGGGCGATGTGTACCTCATTCTGCAACCACAGGGGCTAAATGTACCTGAGGTTGCAGAATCAGGGCACTTAGATGGCCCGGCATGCCCCTGAGTCTGTCACAGGGAACGTTCAGCCCTCCCAATTCTCTGAATGGTGTGGTGGTGCCATGGCATCTGCACATCCAGCCGGAGGACCTGGATCACCAGACCCTGAGCTGCCCTTTCACCCTGCCGCCTGACCCCCGCCGTGTACCCCCAAGGTCAGGGTCAGACAGCCTGTGCACTCCTTCGGCGGTGCGAAGGGCTCGAGGGGGGGGGGCAGCAGACCTTAATCAGTGGGACGTCCGGCACTTAAGCTGGGAGTCCAAGTGGCTACCAGTGGACGTACAAGGCCCTGACCTGAATAGGCTCTGTAAGTCCAGGTGCTTTGACCCACCCACGCTCTAGCCTCTCTTTGCCTCCATCCCGCCCAGTGCTTCCCGCACAGTGGTCCTGTACATGCGGGGAGGAGGAAGTTCTGAATAAGGTCCCAGGCCTAAACAGGGGTTGGATGCCCAACCCAGAATTCCAATCCTGCTATTCATGGATCAGAATCAGCCCCATAGTGGACTGAATATTGCTGCTATTGGGATAGTAGCGCCGGTCGTCACATTGTTTGGATATTCAGTACCAGTTAATCTTCAGATATCAGCACTAAATATCCAGATTTATTTGGCCGCCATGGCCAACATTTAAAAAATGCTGAGGGAGCTGAATATTGGTCTGAGATTTTGCAGTTAACACCTAAATTTGTCAAAACCTTATCAAACTTTAGTAAACAGGGCCCTGTGTATACTACTAATGAACTTACCCTGTTCATATGGTGACTCTGTTAGGATACTTCTCATTGACCTACTACAGACATGGTTGAATTCAGGGCTGGCCCTAGGCATGTGCGGACATGTGACTTACACATGGCCCTGCACCATAAGGGGTCCAACGTGTACCTGACCAGCTCAAGAGAGAGCTGGTAAGCCCCGAAGCCCAGCTCCCCAGCTCACCTCTGTACTGCTGTGGGAACATTTTCCTTAACTCCCTCGGCTGTGCTAAATTGCAGCCGCTGGTGCCGCTGTGTTCATAGAGGTTAAACAGGGACATGTCCTGTCAACAGACGGGGACGGGGAAGGGGAAGGTCTGGTGGAATGGAAGAGAAGGCATAAGATGCTGGACTTTGGGGGTAAAGCAAAAGGGTAAGGAGATTGGGAGATGTTGAATTGGGGTGGTGAGAGAGAGGGGGGGAAATAACGGGCATGATGGAAGTACATGAGAGAAGCTATGGGAAGCTGGCAAGGAGATGAGTGAAAGGAGGGTGGTGATTACAGAAAATGTGGCAATGGGCAGTGGTGAAAGGCAGAGGGGAAAAAGAGGCTAGCGAAGGAGGAGATGAAAAATGGGAGAGCTGGGTTAGAGGTTAGAAGAGTAAATGGAAAGCTGCAAGGTGAAAAGTCAAAAGGAGATTAAGGACAGAGGGTTGAAATTTGGGTGGGTGGATGAATGAGTAAAAAAAGAAAAGGAGCAAAGAATAAAAAGCAAAAGATCAGTATGTCAGTGGCAGATATAGACAGAAAATGGGAAAAAAAAGAGGAGGAGAGAGAAGAAAGGACAAATGGAAAGTAGACAATGGAGAGTTAGCAAAAGACACAAAGAAACCAGAAGAAAGTGACTGGGGCAATTGCAAATGAAAAATAAAATGCCCAAACAACGAAAGGTAGAAAAAAATATTTTTATTTTGAAGTTATTAACTGGAATATGTCAACTCTGGGAAATGTGCCTCACTGGTGTCTTTGCGCTTTGTTCAGTATAAGAGGAAAATAATTTCTTAGTTTTCTTTTTCCAGTGCTGTGGTGCATTCAAAGTTTGGCTTTTGAAGTTCTCAGTTCAATTACTGTGTTCATCTTTCTAAATCGTGATCCATTGTTCTGTATTTGTGATGGTTTGTCTGTTTGCGTGTATGACAGAACTGTGCTGTTCTGTTCCTGTAGTTTCTGTGTAGCAGACCCACTTGTTTTCACTTCCCAGTAGGAAATATCTTGGTTTAATATTTGTAGTGCTACCTTTTGATAAACAGGGTTAGGTGCTGTGTGAGTCCTGGTAGTGCTATTATGATATGGCAGGTTTGCTATGGCTCTAAATGAGCAGAGTTTTGGAGGATAGTAATGCAGAAATATGGTAGTCTTTCTTTATCCTCACTATACATGCAAATGGTTTTCAGTCACTCATTAAGAGGCATGTTTACTAAAGGTTAATGTGCTTTCACAACTTTGAATGTGTGCTAAGTGTAGCAATGCCCATTTATTTCTATGGGCACAGTGGCACTAAAAAAATTAATGTCTAGTAAACATGCTCTTTAGTCATTGTCAGGACAAAAAATAGGCTTATGAAAGACTTCTTTGAAAGCCCCTTAAAATTTTAGATAGGCAGCACATATATTTTAAAATAAAATAAATTAGCTATATACAAATGAGGTCCAGTGGATATGCAAATATTTATGCAAAGAAGCCCCACAATGAGTCTCCACCCATAGCTCCGCAACACCCTTGGACTGCCCCTGGTTGAATTGCCTTTGAGAATAGTAGTAAGTATAGTTGTGTTTTACAGTGTTTTAAGAAGAAAGTACATACAGTCTAAAACAGAATAAAAATAGGCCTGTTCAGCATTCACCATTATGAAAATGGTTACAGTTCAGGGGTATCATGGTTCACAGTACTGGTCCAGGGTTCCCTTCACTAGATCCCTGGATGAGAGAGACAGTACTGTTAGTCCAAGAATTGTCTCCCTGGGCCACAGGATGAGAAGAAATAAGATAGGGCTAGAAGAAGAGATTGAGTGTGAGAAAAATTTTACAAAACTCAACTAAATGAATTTTTGTAGGCTTTCACCATTGGAGAAATGATTAACACATGAATGAAACTAAGATCCTGATTCAGATAGGGACATATCCAGAAAGCCCTAAGGAAGACGGTCCCATTTGGATTCAATTCTGGACTGTAGGATCAACATGTTCCCATGGTAGCCAGAATCGAGTCTGAGGACGGCCTGATATGCCCCTGCCTCCTGCGGGGACATCCTCCCCACAGGCACAACTACCATGGCCTCAATCCCCCTTTTCCCTGCCACCCAACCCAGGGGGGGATCCTGGGCCCGATCGCCTGTTTTTTGTCCCCACAGGCCCGGCAGGACGTACAGGACCGTGAATTGAATCAGCCCTGTGTGTCCTTCCAGGCTGGCCGCCCCCTCTCTGCTCTGATCCCCCCCCCCCCCGCCAGCTTACCCCATCCTGATGCTCAAGACATATGGGGAGAGCCAGAGGGGGAATCGGGCTGCCCTGCAAGCTGCATCCCAGAATCGGGCCCTAAGTATATACTAGCTAAAAGAGTAAAATGCTTCTTCAGCTGGCAGAGGTTATTAGAATTTACTGTGGCATAAAAGATAGTCAGATGTGTGTGTTGTTTGGTTTTTTGAGTTGTCTTCTTCCTTTTTGTTCAACTGCACAATGCTGTACATATCATTTAGTTTGGTTTCTACTTATTAGCTTAAATAGTTTTAAATTCAACTCAGTAGTGTAAGTCTCTCACATTTTATAAGCTCGGCTAATAGGTTATGGGGATTATTTTAGAAGCCCTTATTTGCAATTTCCATGTGAAAAATCTGGCATTTATATATTGAAGTAGCGTCCACATGTAAGAGAGTTTAAATTTGCATGTGATGTGCATAATATCTAGAAATTGCAAGGGGGCAATTCCTACATATTATGCATGGCCTTGGTGTATCAAAAATCTACATGTGTATTCCCCATTTGATATAGGGAATGAGTGTGTAGGACCAAAATTGTCAGCATCGGGATTTACAGCTGTTCCCTGGGACATATATGTTTTTAAAAAGTGCTAATTTTGGACACTCCTTTACAGGCAATATTAATGAGGTTATCCTCCTTAATCCCCTGTTGTTTGTTCCCCTTCCCAATTGAAAGTAGCCTAGTGGTTAGAGCAGCAGGCTAACACCCACAAGATCAGCATTCAATTCCCACTAGCGCTCCTTGTGACCCTGGGTAAGTCACTTTACCCTCCATTGCCTCGGAAGAAAAGGCCTGGCTGGCCACACTGCCAAGAAAACCCCAGAGCTGCTGGGTTGCCAAGAGTCAGCACTGACATGATGGCACTTAAAAAAATAGTGGCCTTCGTAGTTAACTGCTGGTATTAATGCCTATAGATTTGCAAAATGGCCCACATTAATGTTTAAGTTGTGAAATAGCAATTTACAACAGAATAGACACTTCAGAAGGAGTAGAAGATATGAGAAAATATCTCTAAATGAGAAGAATGGCCAAATGCTTGGCAATTCTGATTTAATCCCAAGAAATACAGAATGGTGCACTTAAGATGCAGAAACCCAAAGAAACTGTACACGATAGGGGATGAGAGGCTAATGTGTATGGACCAACAGAGGGACCTTGGATATAAAAAGACTTGGAATGGTTCAGGGGAAGATGACCGAGATGATTTGGAGCCTCTATCGCAAGGAATATGAGAAATTACTTGAAAACCTTCATATACTGTATATACCCTAGTGGAGAGGAGAAATAGAGGAGATTGTTACAGATGTTTAAATACTTAAAAGGTATTCATGAACAAACAAATCTTTTTCAAAGATGGGGAAGCTGTAGAACTAGAGGACATGAAATGAAGCTGCAAGGAGATAAACTTAAAAGCAACATCAGGAAATACATTTTCATAGAAAGGGTAGTAGATGCCTGGAATGTCCTCCTGATAAAGGTGGTGGGGAGCAAAACAGTGACAGAATTCAAAAAAGCATGAGACAGGCACAGTGCTTTTCAAACTTTTATCCTGTACGACCCAGAGGCATTGGAATGCCAAGTTCCACTGGGAGGCGGGGGTCAAGCACTGCCCCTGGGCCAGCCAAACTCCATGCGGCTGCGATCACCGGTCTTCCCCTCCTCTCTGCCCGATCAGATCCTGTGGGCAGACAGGGTGGATCTGTGCTGCGATCTCAAGGTCGCGATTGCCAGCCTTCCCCTATTTCTGCCTGCAGGAGATTGGATCCCTGTGGGTCAACATAAGGGAAGCCACAATCACAGCAGCAAAGGTTTAGTGGGGCCAGGGCCCCTGTAGACCCTCCTTTCCAATGCCTATGGCATGACCATTTTTAACAACTCAAAGTTCACGTGATCCCAGATGACAATGAAATAAAAAAAGCAGGTCTCCAGCCTCCTTCCTCTCCCTCCACTCATCTAAAGCAGGAAGGCACAGCAGCAATAATATCAAAAGTAGTAGTAGTCAGCACAGGGTCCCTTGTGTCAGGATGCGGTATGTACTTACAGACCCCCAGTACTCAGCATAGCTTTCCAGTCTAACAGGAAGGGACAAGGGACTAAGAATGTTCACTGGCTCACAAGCCACATGCTGATGGTGACTGCCAATACTTGGCATAGAAAGGTATTTGGTCCGTTTACAGAGGGTAGTTACTAAACAACTATATTATGTGGGATATCCCTCCAGTTAAATTAATCAAAGCTGGTGTAGCGGAATCCACAAGGTACAATCAAACATTTCTTATTCATGTGCCAATTTTTGTTGCTAATTGCTAACCACTGGTCTCAGACTATAGCGGGCACTGCTCAGGATACATATCGCAAGAGCTACGTGCTACAGTAACATCAATGACCAGGTTGGATTATTTAGAATATGGCTTGAAAATGTCCAGTACCAATTTTTAGGTTTCTCAAAAAAAACCAGACTTATCTTAAATATTGATCCAGTTTCTGTTTTTGCCAAGATTGCAGTTACCCCAACGCCACCATTTCGGTATCCGATGCGCGTTTCGTTGCTTCTTCAGGGGGCTTGCAAACAGAGCCAATTTTTGTTTGCAAGCCCCCTGAAGAAGCAACGAAACGCGCATCGGATACTGAAATGGTGGCGTTGGGGTAACTGCAATCTTGGCAAAAACAGAAACTGGATCAATATTTAAGATAAGTCTGGGTTTTTTTGAGAAACCTAAAAATTGGTACTGGACATTTTCAAGCCATATTCTAAATAATCCAACCTGGTCATTGATGTTACTGTAGCACGTAGCTCTTGCGATATGTATCCTGAGCAGTGCCCGCTATAGTCTGAGACCAGTGGTTAGCAATTAGCAACAAAAATTGGCACATGAATAAGAAATGTTTGATTGTACCTTGTGGATTCCGCTACACCAGCTTTGATTAATTTAACTGGAGGGATATCCCACATAATATAGTTGTTTAATACTTGGCATAGGTCACAGTGAAAGTCCAGCATTTCTGTGACCCCATTCACTGATGTGACCCCATTTGGGGTCCTGACCCCAAGTTTGGGAACCACTGTTTTATAGCAAGAGTGTGGAATCAAAGCAAACTTTACTAACTGTTACACTTCAACAAATAGAGGGGGTAACCTGCATAGAGTTGTGGGAACAACCCTAAACAAAAGCATAGAGGTTGGGAACCTGCATTGAGTGAAAGATACCACTCTAGCCTCCTTACTGGGAAGAAACACAGAAACATAGAAAAATGACTACACAAAAAGACCACATGGCCTATCTAGTCTGTCCTTCCATATCAACTACTACAACAGTCCCCTTTTTACCTTTAGAGATCCTCTGTGTTTATCCCATGCTTTTTTGAATTCAGATACTGTCCTCATCTCTACCACCTCCACTGGGAGAATATTCCACAGATCCACCACTCTTTCTGTAAAGAAATATTTTCCCATATCACTCCTGAATCGATCCCCCTCCACCCTCATCCCATGTCCCCTCGCAGCAGAACTTATTTTATTTATTTATTTATTTATTTTTCTTATATACCGTGCTATTAAGATCAGTGCGGTTTACATTACAACTGAACAATGCAACAATGTTTTTACATAACACAATGTGCTTACATAGAACAGGGGTACAGTCATAATGGGAGAATAACGGGGAAACTATTTATAAGATATACACATAAAATTTACACAGAGTTATATACAACTGAATATTTAAGCTCTTCATATGATCATAGCTAGGTCGGCTGGGGAACAGGATACTGCTATAGGGGGAGGGGCGGCTAACCATTTTCATGTTGGGTTAGGGCGTTGGGATAGTTAGAGCAAGGGGTGAATGCTTGTGTCTTGTGTTTTTCAGGACTGGTTTCAGGATAGTAGATTTGAAACAGATGGTGTTTTATTTCTTTTCTGAATGTGGTGAGGCTTGGTATGGATCGAATCCAGGTGGGAAGTTCATTCCAGGCTGTCGGAGCATAAATCGAGAAAACTCTATTGGTAGTTGTTTTTGTGCACCTTGTGGTAAATTTGGGTACTATTAACATGTTGAGTAGTGCAGATCGTCTTATTCTGTTCTCAGGGATATTGTTAATCAGATTGCTGATAGGTGTGGGAGACTGGTTGTTCAGTGCCTTGAAAGTCATGACTAGTACCTTGTATTGGATTCGGGCTTGTAGTGGTAGCCAGTGTAACTCCTTCATTACTGGTGTTATATGTCCCAATTTTGATACACCTGTTAGAACCCTAGCAGCTGAGTTCATGGCCAGCCGAAGCGGGCTGAGGGTTGCCTGTGGGAGGCCATGGAGGATGATGTTTGCGAAGTCAAGGTGTGGGATTACTAGGGCCTGAAATATTGTTCGATAGTCCGAAAAATCGAGTAGTGGGTGGAGGAGGCGGAGGGTTCGTATCTTGTGGTAAACTGATCTTGCAACGGTCTTTACGTGGGTTGTCATGTCCAGACGCCGATCTAGGGTAATTCCTAGATATCGGATTGTGTCTCTTGTTTTGAGTTCAGCATTTTTAACTTGCAGGTATGGAGGTGTGACGAATTTCTGGTTCCTAGTGATAAAGAGGAAATCAGTCTTGCTATGATTGATCCTCAGGTTTTGAGTGAGGAGCCATTCAGCAACTGCATCAAAACATCTGATGATAGGGGAGAAATCGGGCTGCTCAATAGTGAATGGAATGTATAGTAGTATGTCGTCGGCATACACCAGGCATTCTACATTTAGGGAGCGGATCAGGGAACAGATAGGCTGCATATAAATGTTAAATAGTAAAGCAGACAGGGATGATCCCTGGGGTACTCCCTGCTTCTGTAGGAAAGGCTCGGAGGAAGTGTTGCCTGTTTTTACTTGCTGCCATCTATTAGTTAAGTATGATTCACACCATTGTAGTGCAGTATCCTGTAACCCTTTTTCTTGGAGACGTTGTAATAGTATCTTATGGTTGACAGAATCGAAGGCGGCTGCAATGTCGAGAAAGATGAGGATGAAGCCTTGGTGTATATTATCAATTCCTGTGATTAGTTTGTCGAAGAGGGTAGTTAGGATGGTGTCTACCCCATGCGATTCTCTGAAGCCATGTTGAGCTGGGTCGAGAGGTGACTCAGTGTCAACGTGTTGCTGGATCTGTCGCTGGACTATTTTCTCAATGATCTTGGCAAGCAGGGGAATACTTGATATGGGTCTGTAGGATTCAACTTTGGATGTATCAAGGCGACTGTTTTTTAGTAGGGGCCTGATTGATGTGTGTTTTAAGCTTTGTGGGAAGACGCCTCTTAGTAGTGATTGGTTGGTTATATTGCATAATGAGTGGCTTAGTTCATGTCGAAGTTCCTTTATCCAGCTTGCTGGGCAAGGGTCATTTGGGGCCGTGGTGAGATTAATGGAGGTAATTGTGTGTTCAATTTCTTTAGTAGATACTGCAGAGAAATTGAGTAGTAGGGTAGGCTTTGGTGTACTTGTTGCAATGGTTGGGTTACAGGTGGATGGAACCATGTTAGATTGGATCATTTTTTTTTTTTTAAACTTTTATTTTCAGTTTGCAACAAACAAAAGAAACAACACACCAAAGGAGACAAAACAAGTATACAATAAGGAAAAGCAAACCCTATTACCCCCCACCCCCATGCTTCTTCTCTAGCCGATAATATCAGCATGTGAGCGCTTCCAAACAACAGTGATTGTACATCAAAACGAACAAAAGAGTATCTACGATACAGAATGATCATGGGACAGAGATTTATACAAATTTAAACAGTCAGATGAGAGCATTTAGCAGTGTGAACATAGTCATTGAGCATCTTTCATTTAGACAGATGATGAGGAATCTGAACGGAAGAAGCAAACATACGAGGTATTTGTTCATATTTACTGTAGAGACAGACATGATTCCACCATTCATTGGGGCTCAGATGGGAGCTATTTTTCCAGTATTTCGTAATTAGGGAAATAGCAATGCCTAGCATAAAGTCCAAAAGGAAGTAAGCCGTTTTTGGAAGAGAGGGGATCCCCGCAGCTGAGCGAAGTCCCACTATCCTCCAAGAAAGGGGCTCTTGAAAGTGCAAAATAGACTGGATACGACCCCAGACCTGACGCCAGTAATACTGTAGTGCGGGACATTCATACATAACATGAGGTAGTGAACCAATGGCCGCATGGCATGTCCAACAGCTATTGCCCTGAGTGGTGTTCCATTTGGCTAATCTGTCAGGAGTGTAGAAACACCGGTGGGCTAGAAAGAAGAGTGTCTGAGTGAGTGAGGCGGATCGAGAAACCCGTGTCACTCTACTCCAGACAAGGCTCCATTGCTCCGGGGTCAAAGTTACATGCAATTCTCGCTCCCATGCTTTCTGCGCTATAGGGGTACCTCTAATTATAGCATTACATAAGGTTTTGTAAAAATTAGATGCTACACCCGGTGAACTACCGATAGATCGGATAGTCTCCGACCAACCTTGTGTAGGGGATGCCGATGGCGGGAGCACCTTAGCACTCCGAAGACAATGCTGAAGTTGCACCAACTGAAAGTAGTGTTTGGCTGGGAGACCAAATTCAATTTGCAATTCACTAAAAGTTTTCCAGCGACCATCATGGAACAACTGGTTAGGAATCCAAATGCCCCTAGTGTACCAGGGGCTCCACGCCATCGGTTTATTTTGTATTCGAAATCGAGTATTGTACCAAAGCGGGAGCCTGTCTAACGGACAGAGTCGGGAGTCTAAAGATTGCATAAGAGTATTAAAGGCACCTAAAGTGTCTAAAAGCATTGGTGGATAGTGGGAGTCTGATGGGAGAGTCATACCAGGGAGAAAAGTAAGAGGAATCGGTTTGCAAAGGTCCTCCTCTATGTCTAGCCACACAGGTCTACTCGGTATTAGATCTTCCAGCCAACGAGCGCCTTGTTTGAGAAGAAAAGATTGATGGTATTTCAGGAAATCAGGGAATCTGACACCCCCATTTTCCTTATCTGCTTGCAGCTTATGTTTCGCTATCCTAGGTGTCTTGTTTTGCCATAGGTATCTAGTCAGAAGGCCCTCTATATCTTTATATGTACGTCGAGGTAAGAGACAGGGCAACATTTCTAAAATATAATTCACTTTCGGAACAATCATCATTTTTATGGTTTCTAGGCGACCCCACCAGGTAAGTGTTAAAGGAGTCCAACGGTGAGTAAGCGCCCGGACTTTAGAGGTTAAGTCTTTGGCATTAAAAGAGATAGTGTCTTCCAAAGGAGAGCAATAGTGAACCCCAAGGTATTTGACCATGCGAGGTTGCCATAAAAAGGGAAAGGGTTGCATATCTGCCTGATGAAGCAAAGGATTTAGTGGAAAGGCTACCGACTTGGTCCAATTTATCTTATAACCGGAGAGTTGTGAGTATTTACCAATTTGCTCTAGGACAGCCGGCACTGAGTCTATAGAGACAAAGAGCATAAGGTCATCAGCATATGCTGAAATTTTGATTTCCCTATGAGAGAAGGGGACTCCATGAATCTCCTCCGATTGCCGGATTAGTAAAGCTAAGGGTTCGAGTGCAAGATCGAAAAGAAGTGGAGACAATGGGCATCCCTGGCGAGTACCGCGTTGAAGGGGAAATGGCTGAGACTTTAAAGCATTAGCACAGATACTGGCTGTAGGCTGTGCATACATGGTGCGGAGACAACGGAGAAAACCTTCTCCGAATCCGTACCAGCGGAGGGCTGCAAACAGGAAGGGCCATTCTAAGCGATCAAAGGCCTTCTCAGCATCAAGTGAGAGGCCAACAAATGGGCGATCAAGATTAACTGCGGCAGTCAGTACATGACATAGAGTCCGAGCATTGTCAGCAGTTGATCTACCGGGAATGAAACCGCATTGATCTGGGTGTATTAAGGTAGACATCCTATCAGAGAGCCGGGTGGAGAGAATGGTGGCAAATATTTTATAGTCCGCGTTTAGGAGGGAAATTGGACGATAATTAGCTGTTAGTTGCGGGTCTCTCCCCTCTTTCTCAAAAACTACTACATTTGCCATTGAAAAGGACCCAGAAGGAGATCCCTCCTCGGCCAGAGCAGAAAAATAAAGTTTCAAAACTGGAGCTAAGTCAGCGTTAAAGGTTTTGTAGAATTTAGCAGGGAGACCGTCTGGGCCTGCAGCTCGACCTGTGGCACATTTCGTGATAGCAGAATGAATTTCTGATAAAGTGAATGGTTTGTCCATGGCCACTCTATCTTCGTCAGATAGGGTCGGTCTTTGTACCCCTGAAAGTAAGCGTTCAAATACTTCTGGCTCAAAATCACATTCGGATTGATAAAGCCGAGTATAAAAATCACGAAAGAGTTCTAAGATTTCTGTATCTTTAGTGACCAAGCCCCCCCCCCCCCCCGACGGATTACGGAGAGCGGTAACACGCTTGGCTTCTTTTTGACCTTTTAGGGCATTTGCTAACAATTTGCCAGCACGGTTATTTTCCCGGTAATATATCCCTTGTTGTGATTCAATATTTTTAGCAGCAGCAGTATACAAAAGCTGATTGTATTGAAAACGCAAGCGTTGTAAACGGAGTAAAATACATGGGTCAGTACGGGACGTGAGGAGACGCTCCCCAGCTTGTATCTGCTGCTCTAGAATCAGTAAGTGCTGCTTTCTTTGTTTCCCCTGCCGAATTTGATAGCTAGTTATAGTTGCGCGGATAGATGCCTTAAAACCCTCCCACCAAGCCCAGCTCGCTGTGTCATGGGGTGAGTTAAAATGAAAATAATCTTGGATAGCGGCCTTTATATCAACCTGAAAATCTTTTTGATCTAGTAGGGATCTATCAAAAAACCAAGCTCGGGGAGAATCGTCTCGCGCAGTGACATGTAGTGATAAAGATATGGCAGCATGATCTGAAATATGGAGAGGATGAGTCCTAGCCGTGTCCACTTGAGAAATCAGTGTTTTGGAAATGAGAAAGAAATCTATTCTAGATTGTGAGTGATGGGGGGCAGAAAAAAAGGTGAACTCTAAGTCGGAGGGGTGAAGCAGCCTCCATATATCTACTAGCGCAAGATCTTGCATCAGAGCTGTAAGGGTAGCAAGACTCTTGGGTGGACTACTCGTTCTAGGCGGTTGTCTACCTATCAAAGGGTCTAACACTTGATTAAAATCACCACCAAGTATTAATGGAGTATTGGCAGAGGCCTGTGCCAACTGCGCAATACTTGCATAGTAAGCAGGGTTGTCCACATTCGGGGCATAAATACAAATACACGTGAATTCACTATCTCCAACCTTAAGGTGTGCACGGGCCCATCTACCCTCCTTGTCAGAGCTAGTATCCATTACAGTAGCTTGCAAAGACTTCTTAACCAGAATGGCTACCCCACACCGTTTGGAAACGGCGGGAGAATAGGCAGCCACCATGTAAGGCTTAGCATTGAGTTTCAGTGTTTCAGCAGAGTTTAGATGCGTTTCCTGAAGAAACACTAAATCAGCATGCTCATGGCTAAGATAGCTAAGGATTTTCTTTCTTTTGATTGGACTATTGATGCCTTTTACGTTGAGTGATAAGATTTTACATAAGGCCATTCAGAAAGGTTAAAAATTCTGAGCATGATAGCGCACATAATTTCACAATGTCCCTCATATTAACTGTATCTGGCTGTACACATGACATGAAAGAAAATAAGCTAATATAATACAATGAAGCGCCCCACATTAAAAAAGAAAAACCGCGGTGCGGTAGAGAAGAAGCAGAACCCCAGAAATTACTGGCGACCATGTGTCTGCGGGGAGAAACCCCAGAGAAGGCCGAAATTGAAAAAAACATATAACCTGTGGAACTGTGCGTGCTCCGAATCCGACCGAGGCACACATCATGGAGGGATAGGAGACCAAAAAACAAAAAAGTCATATAGAGAAAGAAAGAAAGTCCAGGTAGTCTCTGTGCTTGGCTATGACCGCCGCGTCGGGCCCTTCAAAATGGCGGACAGAGCCGGCAGATAATAAGTCCAAGTTGTTGGATTAGCGCATCTGCTCTGCTTCTTTGGAGTCTAAAAATGTTGATAGTAGATCAGGATCTTCGAATGTCCTGGTTTGGTTGTGGAGAGTCACTCGGAGCTTCGCTGGATACAACAGGCCAAAGCGAGCCTGTAGTTGTTGAAGCCGAGGGCGAAAAGCAAGGAGTTTCTTCCGACGGTCAACGATAGGCTTTGCCAAATCAGGGAAGAAGGAGACTTTATGACCTTCAAATTCCAAGTGATGATTCGCCCGGGCAGCATTTAAAATTTGTTCCACTTGTTGATATCGTAGTAATCGAAAGATAATAGGCCGGGGGGTCGTTCGGTTGAGCGCCATGTGGGTAGGAACACGGTGTGCTCGATCGATTTCCAGTTCTCTATGAAAAGTGATCTTCAGCAAGGAGGGAAGAGTTTTGAGCAGGAATTCTCTTATATCTCCTGCTTCCACCCCCTCCGGTATTCCAATGAGCCTCACATTGTTGCGACGGGCTCGATTATTGCTATCTTCTAACTCCTTTTGAAGATTCTGTATCTGGCGCTCAGCCTTGTCCAGTTTGCCCAAGCGCACCGCGTGCGAGTCGAGGACCCCCGCCATGTTGTCCTGCCGTAATGAAAGACTTTCAAGTCGGTCCTGGAGCACTCCGAAATCTTCTCGCATGGCTCGAAGCGCTTCTCCATTGGACTGCACCAATTCCTTCACGCCGCGTATTTCCTCTAAAATCTCCAGGTGCATTTCGGGGTTTTCACGAAGTGGAACCATCTTCTGTGGGGAAGACACCTCTGTTTTGGAGCGTTTTCCGTGTGAAGAAGAAGGAGACCCGAAGTCCAAGCGCGCTGGTTTATGGGCCGCCATCCCCCCCGAGGTACCCCGGTAAGCTCGGAGCAAAATAGTAAGTTTGTATAGGTATTAAGTCAGGATTCTGAGTAGGCCTCTCGGGAGCTTCAGCGCGAAGCGTCTTACCCGCTGGACATCAGGCTCCGCCCCCCAGATTGGATCATTTTTGATTGCAGGTAGTTCGAGTAATCCTGTGGTTGAGGCATGAGTGGGCTTACTGGTGCTGGGTCCCCTGTAGTGATTTTACTATATTAAATAGGTCATGTGTCCTATTCAAAGGCCGTTTTAGAATGGTTGAGTGATGTTGTTTCCTTTTTTCACTTATTGTCTCTCTGTGTAGAGCTAGATGTGAGTTATAGTTGTGATAGGCTACTGTAGTCTGATTCCTGCGCCATCGTCTTTCAAGTTTACGTAGTTGTAAGAGGGAAGCTCGAAGGTCAGTATTGTACCAGGGGGCGTGCGCATGTTTCCTGGGTACCTTGTTGGTGGATGGGATACAGGCTATAGCTCTGATACTGTTGTTCCAATTCACTACAAGTTCATCAGGGTCAAGGATAGGAACATCGAGGCGTGGCAGTAGCTTGATAAGTACATCTTCCTTGTCGAGTGGACGAAATCGTGTTGTTAGTATTCCGGGGTTGGGGGTGCTGGCCCTGTCACTGGTCTTATGGTGGTATGTAATTGGTATGTGGAAGTTGAGGAGATTATGGTCAGACCAAGGTACTGGGGATATAGCAGTCAACAGCTGAGGAGTGGTGTCAGCTATATATTGAGGGGCAAAGATAAGGTCAAGGATACCACCCTTAGCATGCGTAGGGAGTGTACTATTTGCTTGTAGTCCAGGTCATGTAAAGCTTCAAGGAAGGTTCTTGCTTGTGCTTCAGGTAAGGAGGGGAGGTTGAAGTCTCCTATTAGCCAGTTTGATGATCGAGGATTATTCGAGTTGCATGCAAGCTTGATGATTGCTGGTAGGTCATCAGAAGAAGATGTTGGGGCTCTGTAGAGTGCATTGATTGTGCATTGGTCGTTTGATATCGTAATAGTGTCAAGGTGCGCTGAGGTAGATGCATCGTTTAGTTTGAATTTCAGTTCTGCTTTTGCGAGGATGAGTACCCCTCCTCCTTTTTGTTTTGCTCTGTGACAAGTATATGGTGAGAAGCCGGCTGGGGTCATTTGATTGATGATCGCGTTATCACAGTCTGACAACCATGTCTCTGTGATCATTAATATGTCAAGGTCGTGGAATGTTATAAGGTCGGAGATTGCTGGCCATTTTTGGCGTGTAGATCTTGCGTTTATAAGCGCGCATTTTAGTAGATGATGTTGCTGATGTTTGTCCGAGTGGGTTTTTTTGATGTTTTGTAGGGGAATATATAGTAGGTGCTGATATGGAGTGTTGGAGGTGTTATGAGCAGTTTGGTGGACTTTCTCTGTCCATCTCCTATTGTTACTGTAACGGATTGGGATATGTTTAGTATATGTATTAAATGCCTGACTAGGAAGTCCAAAGGTGAGAAAGAAAATAGACAGTGGTATGAGTGCATACATTTTGGGGGAATATTGGTCTCAGTTGAGATGTGATCAACTCACAGGGGTGATTCAATGGTATGAAATAACTGAGCAGTAATGTGACTAAAATATTTGGATAAGATATCTTAATTTATAGGAGGCTGGCATGCACCTGTGGACTTGAATTCACTACTACATAGATTGGCTAACTTAGCATTAAAGTGATTGAGAGCTACTGGCAACAGTAATAAATGATTGCTACTGACCACAGTAATGGTTGAATACAATGCTGATAATTAAATGCTACTGACAACAGTAAAAATCGAGATGCAACAATGATAACTGAGTGTTACCGGCATCATTAATAATTGAATGCAACGGTAATAAAGTGAGTGCTACTGGCGACAGTAATAAATTGTGGACATGCTACTGGCAACAGTAATAAATATATTCATATCAAGCGTGTGACTGTTGGTAATGGTGGATCTAAGTAACATAAAGTTAAGCGAATGCAATGAGTTATGATAATATAGTATAAATCAAATAATTAGGCTGTTTAAGAAGAGTTTGCTTTCAATTGAAAGAGGCTCTCCTCCTGTACATTTATGCTACGAAGGTATTTAAACATCTCAATCATATCACCTCTATCCCGCCTTTCCTCTAAGGTGTACATATTAAGATCCTTAAGTCTGTCCTCATATGCTTTATAATGAAAACCACTAACCATTTTAGTAGCCACCCTCTGTACTGACTCCATCCTGTTTATATCCTTTTGAAGGTGCGGTCTCCAGAATTGCACACAATACTCCAAATGAGGTCGCACCAAAGACTTATACAGAGGCATTATCACCTCCTTTTTTCTGCTAGCTATTCCTCTCCGTATGCACACAAGCATCCTTCTAGCTTTTGTCGTTGCCTTTTCTACCTGTTTAGCTACTTTAAGATCATCAGACACAACCACACCTAGGTCCCGCTCTTCTTTAGTGGACAAAAGTACTTCACCCCCTATACTATATTGCTCCCTTGAATTGCTGCAGCCCAAATGCATGACCTTACATTTTTTAACATTAAATCCCAGCTGCCAAATTCTAGACCATTCTTCAAGCTTAGCTAGATCCCCCCTCATGTTATCTACACCTTCCTGGGTGTCTACTCTATTGCAGATTTTGGTATCATCTGCAAAGAGGCAAACCTTACCCGATAGCCCTTCCGCTATATCACTAACAAAGATGTTAAAAAGAATTGGACCAAGGGCAGATCCCTGGGGCACACCTTCTCCTCAGAGTGAGCTCCATTTACCTGTACTCTTTCTCGCCTCCCACCCAACCAATTTCTAACCCAAGCAGTAACTTTAGGGTCCATTCCTAGGGTGCTCAGTTTGTTTATAAGTCGCCTATGAGGAACAGTGTCAAAGACTTTACTGAAATCTAAATACACTACATCTAGGGCTCTCCCTCTGTCCAACTCCCTGGTCACTCAGTCACAGAAATCAATCAGATTTGTCTGACAATACCTGGTTCTGGTGAATCCATGCTGCCTCGGATCCTGTAAGACTAGATGGACAGTGTTGGTCTTGTCTATCATTATTTACTATGAGCATAATTTTACAAGCTATAATCATGATTTGGACATCTGAAAATGGGGATTCAAACATGCAAATCACAGAGACTTCCCTGGATCCATTTTAGAAAGCTGGGTACATAGACATTCCCAGCATGAGCACAGCATGTAACATGGAGGCATGGTGAAGGTGCAATGGAGATGAACATTGGCATGTGATTTCAGAACAGCACAAGTATGTCTAGAACTGGCTATTAACATGCCCAAGCCTATACCTGCTCCATGAATAGGTTGCAGAAAGGTTCTTGTTTCCTGGCAGAAATACTTGCGGGTGGAAGAGTGAAATGTGCTCTCCCTACCATAGTACTTTTGGCTGGGTCAACAAAATCTGCATGTTAAATATCAGTCCTTTCATTCTCACTGCCCTGGCACCGCATGTCTGCAGATCTAAAATGGCAGGCTGAGTGACCCTCATTCTGAAATATCTTGGCTGGCATATCTATGTACCTGTTTCTGTGGCTGGGAATTTCAGGGTTGTCCACATTTCAAAACTGGCCTGCAAACATGCACATACCCAGCCATGCTATTCATGTGGGCCCATCTCTAGAACCAATTTTGGGGGGCGTGTATCTTTCGGGGCAGAGACAGAGCAATTTCAAATGACACTTACTTGTGCCTCCCTTCATTGCTGCCACTCCCCTGGCATTTTGGATGTTGTGACCTGGGCATTTCAAATTCTTCCTCGACATCCCATCTAAAATGCCGCTTTATGTTACTAATTCACATTAACTTGTGTGCATATACATTAACACAAGTTAGTGTTCGTTAACACACGTTATTTAGTGCAAACCTCTTTATTCTCAATAGGGGCCTATTTACTAACTAAGAACATAACTTTTATTAATAATGCATCTTAAAATAATAAAACAGGTTAGTAAATGAGGCAGTTGCAGTTGACCATTGGAGGCATATATAAGGTCCCTCTGAAGAATGTCCTGTATGTCCCAAACTTAGCTGAGATACTACTGTTAGTGGAACATCTTGCTAAGAATGAACTTAGAGTGTGATTAATAAAAACACACCAGCAAAAAGGGAAACTAAATCTTATCTACAAGAATGAGCAGGCTGACATTACCGTGGAAGCTCACATGGTAGCTGTGAAAGGGGCTTGCAAAGAGAAACTTAAAGGAACATGAAGATCTCGTTATGTCATAAGATTATGAATTGCACCAGCTTGTTTGTTTGAACTGTATGGAAGCAAAGGCTGCATGTACTACACTTTCAGCAATAGGTTGAAAGAGACCACACATTCTTTGGAAATCATTCACAGTAATACCTGTACACCACTGAGAATCCCTCACACAAAGAAGGGAAAAGTATCCGGTGGCCTTCATTGATGACTGCTCCAAGTATTCTGTGGCTTATCTTATGAAGAAAAGAAACAAAATGTGTGGACTTTATGGTAGCAACTAGCAATATATTTCAATGAAACCAAAACTAATGTGTACATACAATTTGGAGAATATATAGAAAGGGAAGTGGAAATGAACCTAAAGGAACAGAGTACTGAGCATCACAAAACCATGCCATAAGCCCCTGAACAGCTGAAGAAAAAGCTGTTCCTTAGCTGAGATGGCCAGATGGTTGTTATCAAATGTCAATCTATCCTCCAAATATGAGGAAGGAACACTACTAATGGCCACATGTTTATTTAATAGGTTATGGTGAGAGTACTTGATGCCACTTTATATGAATTTTAACATGGATCAAAACCCAGAATAGGGCCCGCAGTTTTGGATGCAAAGCCTATGACTATGACTATATATAAGTGAAAAGCACACAGCACTAGAGAATAGGGTCATGAGAGGCATACTGCTGTGCTACAGTGATCAATGCAAAAGATATAGAATCCTACTCCTGGAGCAAACAAGATTGCATAAGTGACGTGGTATGCTTTGATGAAAGCATTGAAAAAGCCTTGTTCATGGGTGAAAGAAAAGGCACATACCAAATTGAAATAAGAAAAGAACTTTCCCAACAAGAAAGTAAAGTCCAGCATGGGCACATTTAACATTCATGAACTCACTGGAACCTGTGAGGAAACTGATCCTTATAAATCAACCCTGAAAACAAAAAGCGAATACTACCAAGCAGACTATATTACATTGCCAAAGCTTGTAAAATACTTGAACCATTATCCTGAAAAGATATTTCAAAGCTACCTGAGCAAAAAGAAGTCAAATGGAGAGAAGCTGAAGATGAGGAGATAAAATCACGTCAGAAGAACAGGACTTTGGATACTCATTATATTACACCTTAAACAGAAGATGGGTATAAACAGAAATTAAAAATAAAATACAATGAGGAGGCGGAGCCTAACTTTGGGCAAGATGGACGTGTGAGAGCTTTGCTCCGGAGGGGCTGTATAAGAATTCTTTCTCTCGCTGCCATTTAGAGTGTGGGACCCTTTGTTTTTGGATCAGTTACCTTCGAATATGTCTGGCCCCAAGCCGACGCATTTGAAATACCAAGGAGCGCAAAGTGCCAGTGCAAAATGATCAAAAACAGAGCCTCTTTCACCACACAAGATGGCGGTGGTGCGAGATTATCCCGAGTCCTTGCAGGAGATTCTGTCTGAAATATGTGCTGTTAAAGACATGGTTAAATTGAATGGAGACTCGCTGCTTATAATACAAGAAGACATTTGCTCTTTAAAAAACAGTTTGGAATCAATCACAGTGCGACTGGAAAAAGCTGAGAACATTGTGGCAACAGACGTGGGGCAATTGCGGCCGGTTGATAAGCAAGCAAAGCAAATCTGGTTGCTACAGAGGGACTTGGAAGACAGAAACAATTGTGCTCGTAGAAATAATGTCAGGATCTTAGGTGTACCTGAAGGAGCCAAAGGAGCAGATACGTTGGCCTTCCTGCAGATGATGATCCCTACTGTGCTCAAGGTCAAGTTTACTATGCCGTTTAAGATTGAGAGAGCTCATCGGGTGCCTACACAACCTTTGGCTTCGGGCAGACGTCCACACTTGATTATTTTGAAAGTTCTTCAGTTCCAGCAAGTTTCACAAATAATGGAAGCTGCTAGACTGCAGTCCCCATTGGAATACCAGGGTTACAAGCTCTCTTCTTTCCAGATTTCACAAAAGCAACAGTGGACTGGAGAAAGAGCTTTTTAGCTTTGCGTCCGCGATTGCATCAGCTCCAGGCTCGATTTGGGTTACTTTACCCTGCCCATATGAGAGTTACCTTGCACAATCAAACCAGGACCTTTGATGAACCAGAGGCTCTATATGCTTTCTTGGAAGATAAAGAACTGGTACTAATGCGGTGACAATCCTGCTTAAATACACAGTGGAGGACATGAGCTTGTAGTGTGCATCAAACTTTCTTCAATGGGAGCTACAATTTAGCAATGGACCCATGGTGCAATGTTATGAGTTGCTGTAGTGTCATCTTTATATTCTGGCTCTCTTTAGGCAACTCAAGACTCTTATATAGAAGCCAATGTTCTTTCTTTGTTTTCTGTCAGCTGGCTTCGGGCTAGATCAGAAGGTTTCTGGGTATTGATTGATATGCGGCCCTAATATGTCCATCTCTCTGTGATCATCCGATGATGTGAGAGGGGCTGTCCTGGTATTTTGGAATCTGGGGCTGGTTTATCCTAGATGTAATCAACCATTGTTTAATGTTTGGTAAAATGAGGTTTGGTTTGGCAGTGGAGAAGATGTGGATGAAGTTGTATACCCTCCGTGCCTGTCCTGTCCATTTTGGGCTCACCCGTAAAGTTCAGAGTTTGGTATACTCCCCCAGGGTTTGGGTAGCTATCTATAATAGAATTTTTTGTCTCTTTGGGCTGTTCTTCGCAAGGGTTAACGTTGAATCGTGGTATATCTGCTTGTGTTATCTCCTATGGGGATATAATTGTTGCTTTATTATTGGGTTTTCAGTGATGTGGATTATGAGTGTGAAGATTTATGTTACAACATGCTATGCTTCTGCAGTAATTGTATGCCAATGTTTGCAATATTATCTCCATGTATTTTTTTAAGATAGTATCACTGAATGTTAAGGGCATTAACAATCCCATAAAGAGGAAAAAGATACTCCTTTATGGGCGTCAGGAAAGTGCTGATATTTTATTTCTGCAAGAGACTCATTTGAATGCAAGGGAATCATTAAAAGTAGACATGAAACCCTTCACACTTATTGCTTTTTCAGCAGCAAGTCATAAGAAAAACGGAGTAGCTATAATAGTAAGGAAATCCCTCTCCCCTATAGTGATGCAGTCTCGGTCAGATCTCGAAGGGTGTTGGGTGAAGGCTGTTATCAAGATAGGTCTCACAGAACTGGCTCTCATCAACATTTATACTCCAAACTTAGACTGCCCAGCTTTCTTTAATTCTGTAGCTGCTGAGGCGCATGCGGTCTCCAGGTATTTATTTATTTATGTGCTTTTCTATACCGCCCCTTCCAGAGATCAAGGGCGGTTTACAAGGAACTTAAAACAACAATACAGCAGAACAGTGCAATATTGCATTACATTAAACATTAGGTATTACATAAGAACTATGATACATAGAAACAGTGTGTAAGCTATTAATGAAAGGAACATAACTATGTTACAAGGAACCAAAAATGGCAAGTTATTTACATGGTTAGCAAGAGTTATTTGCAGTCATAAGTACAATATTGGGAGGATGCTGAATTGCGGGGATATTCAAATGAAGTCTGGATTTAGGTGGGGTAAACTTGTATTTGGTTAGTTGTATGTTCTTGTATAGTAAATTTGATTTCAGGTTGTAGGTTGCTATAGTGTTGAGTAAAAAGGTAGGTTTTTAGTTCCTTCCTGAAAGAAGTGAGATCCTTAATCTCTCTTAGGTTTAGGGGCAGTTTATTCCATTGGCTGGGAGCATAAAATGAAAAGGCAGTGTTGGAGGTTATTTGTTTTGATTTTGTCACGGCAATGGGAATTAGTAGCATGTTGAGGTTAGTTTTTCTTCTAGTTCTGTTTTCTTGTGGGGTTTGGAGTAGAGTTGCCAACTGTGATGGGGCTAGGTCATTAATGAGTTTAAAAGTTGTGACAAGTGTTTTATATTGAATCCTACTATAAATGGGTAGCCAGTGAAGAGCGTGTAGGATAGGAGAAATATGATCGAATATTTTAGCTTTAACAATGATTCGAGCAGTGACATTCTGAGCTCTTTGAAGGATGTGTAAATTCTTTTTGGATGTTCCTTGGAGGATGCCATTGCAGAAGTCTAAGTGTGGAATAATGAGAGCCTGGACAACTGTTCTGAAATCGTTGATGTCAATGAGGGGTCGGAGTATCTGATATCTGATTATCCTGGGGGGGGGGGACGTTAACCTTACTTTGGACCCTTTGTTAGATAGAAAACCTGTAAGAAATTCCAAACTCGAGTCACACCCTGTCCTTTTGTCAATGGTGCAAGATATGGTGCAAGATATGATCAGGAATATACTTTTTTCTCACCTCCTCACAACTCGTTATCACGCATAGATTTGTTTCTTATCTCTAAGGGGCTGAGCTCTAGAATTAGTGCATCCAATATTCATGTGGCTCACATATCAGAATATGCTGCAATATCCATATCCTTACTGGATTCCTCGGCTTGTCCATCTTCCTCATGGTGGTATTTTGACAGGTCCTTTCTTAGTAATCAGGAGTTAAGTGAAACCATTCCGGTGGCCATTGAGAAGTACTTTCAGTTTAATTTGCCTCAGGCCACTGCGGGATGGGAGTGGTGGGAGGGTTTCTTTATCTTTAGCTTTAGCTACTGAGGCCTCACAGAATATTCAAGTATAAAAAGGGAGGTATTATTTGGAAGGCAATAAGGTTGGTCATTTACTAGCCAACTTGTTGAAAATGCGCAAGGAAACCTCACGATTTGCTGTGTTGTGGGACTCTCAGACGCAGAGGCTGATTGTTGAGGACTCTGAAATAGCAGATACCTTCCGACTTTTCTATGCTCGGTTATATTCTTCAGAGATAGAGTTTTCTAAGGAAGCTTTTGTGAGATTGTTGGCTGATATCCAGAGGCCTACTCTAGATCAGGAAACATCAGCAGCATTAGACAGTCAGATCTCGGTCGCGAAAATCAGTCACGCCATAGACTCTATGCACGTGGGCAAGGCTGCAGACCCAGATGGCCTTCCCGTAGAGTTTTACAAAACCTTCTCTAAGGTGCTAGCCCCATATTTGCAACAATATTATCGACTCCTCATTGAAGCAGATACTCAGGTAGGTGCGTTCATCTCTGCAAATGTTGTGGTTCTTGAAAAAGCTGGGAGAGATCCTCAGTTGGTTAGTAACTATCGCCCAATATCGTTGCTAAATGCAGATTACAAAATATATGCTGCCTCTTTGGCATGTCGTTTTACTAAAATAATCCCATCTTTAATCCATCCGGATCAGTGTGGATTTACTGAGGGGCGCTCTACAGCTGATAATGCCAGTGTTTTGCCATGTATTGGAAAAGACAGAGAATGTTGATGGTCCTTTGGTGGGGTTGTCTCTTGACGCAGAGAAAGCGTTCAACCTGCTGGAGTGGCTTTCCTGTTTGCTGCTCTTAGCTGGTTTGGCCTTGGTGAAGGTTTTCTCAAATTACTTAAAGTCATGTATGTGCGGCCAAGTGCTAATATTTTTGTGAACGCAACTCAAGCTCGAGATTTCCCCTTAGGCCGTGGTACCCGACAGGGTTGCTCCCTCTCGCTTATTTTGTTCAATCTTGCACTGGAAACCTTCGCTCTCCTTTTGAGACAGAGTTCTGTGGTCAGGGGTGTGCCTATTGTTGGTATGGAGATCAAGCTTTCTGCTTATGCTGATGATCTCCTGCTGTTGGCTATGCCCAGCTCAATTTCTTTTGTTCTTGAGCTGATAGATCAGTACTCACAGCTATCTGGGTATAAAATTACTTGGTCAAAATCTGTAGCATTCCCCTTAAAATCGCAAGTTTGCAGAGCAGACTAGATGGGAACCCAAAATGGTAAAATACTTAGGCGTACATTATTGTTACCCACTTACAGAAGCATTGCAATACAATGAAGATGCCCTCCTCTCCACTGTTCGGGATATGACTGCAAAATGGTCACTGGCTTTTTTATCATGGTGGGGGCGCCTTGAGACAATTAAGATGACTATCACCCCTAATTTGAATTATATGTTAGAAATGCTGCTGGTTTTTATGTCAGCTAAAACATATCAACAGGTGGAAAGGACCCTAGTACAGTTTTTATTGAAGAATAAACCACCCAGAATAGCTCTTAGGAAACTTAAATCCAAAAAAGAGGAGGGAGGTGTGAATTTTCCTGATTTCAAGGCTTATCATTGTGCCTTCCTGTTAAAATAAGGGTCAAGATGGGTTGAGCAGTTGACTGGACAATGTCCTGTCTGACTTGATCTGGAGGAGAAATTAATTACCCCTTTTCCTATGAGGCTCCTGCCTGGTATAACATCTTCGGTGAGTTTGAAGTTCCCTCAGGTCATTATGGATACCCAAAAGGCTTTCCAGCAGTTAGCTTGTACAATCCATCGGGAAAAATGTTTGTCGATGTTCCTTCCTATTTGGCATAGCCCGTTTCTTAAAATTCAACAGAATCCGATAGCTTGGAAACCATGGTACTCCAGGGGAATTTGGTCCATAGGGCAGTTACTCTCTGATAGTAAGTGGAAGACTTTTGCGAGTCTACAGCATGAATTTGACTTACCTGGATCCTTATACTTCCATTGGATTCAGTTGAGGCACTGCATTGGGAAATCCTCTATTGACATTAGGTCCCTACCTGAGGAATGGGGGCTCCTTAGTATAATAAGGAATGCCCAACAGGCCCCGGGGGTGGCTTCTCATTATTATCAGTTAGTATCCCATTGCCCTCACTCACACTCCATAGGTACCCATTGTGTATGGGAACATGACACTGGGGTTACTCTCTCTCCAGAATTGTGGGGGAAACTTTGGGGTAAACTTGTTAGAGTCTCGCAATCTGCCTCTGTCTCTCAGGCATTGTACTATTTCACACATAGAGCGCATTATACTCCGATAAAAGTATCTAAATGGGATAAGACAGTTGGCAATGTGTGCTGGTCTTGCCAGAGTGATGTCGGCACCTTAGCCCATCTGATTTTTGATTGCCCTAACATTCAGTCCTACTTGATTCTGATATGGGAGGGCATTCAAGCTGTTTTGGGATTCAGGACCACTCTCACCTGGACCATTATTGTTTATCGATCAATAGCTGACATTCCGTTTCTGTGGAAGGAATGCCATTTTCTGTTTGATTTCATGTTGGGAGTGGCGCTGCACCTCTTAATCGCTAACTGGAAGCATACTGTAGATCTCAGTGGAAACACATGGTGGAATCGTTTATGTTTATGTTGTAAATATGAGCAGATACCGCGGCAAGGTTCACCTCAAATGCCCTCCACTTTGCTTAGGTGGAAACCCCTACAGACTATATATCAAGAGCATATTATGTAGTGGCATAGGGTGCAATGATCTGTACTTGTATAGGGTATTTGACATCTTAGGTGGCATATGATGGACCTTGTAAGATATTTAAGATGGATGCCTGAACTTGGGGGGTAGGAGTTGGGGTGGGTTGTTGAGGTTCCCTTTTCCTTATGTTTAAAGGGATGTGTTATTTTAAATTTTTTTTGTTGTTGTATTTTGTTGGAAACTTAAATAAAGGATTTAAAAAAAATAATCAAATACAATACCGTGGAAATGGTCACCGATATAAAGGAAGACTTGTAGCCAAGGGCTACTACCAAAATCACGATGAAGACTATGATGAAACATTTTCTCTAGTGGCTAAACACTGCATTGTCAGTTGCATGTGGAAAGAAAATGGGAATGAAGCAGATAAAGATTACTTTTATGTGAACTGACACCAAGGAAGATCAACACATGGATCAGCCATCTGGTTTGCAGGAACTGAAACGCCAAAAGTTTGCAAGTTTGCAAGTAAACTTCAAAAGGATCTCCTGTTTCAAACTGCAGAAGCAAAGCATGAGAAGATATATGAAAGCTGATCCAGGCTTGTACAGTAGAAACCAAGATAACAAGAGAACATACATCCTTCTCTATATTGATGACATAGCAATTTGCCATGTACAAACAGGGGATCGTGATAGTATCATTTTTAAGCAGAACCATTATTTTTCAGTAAAAGAATGGCCAATAGCTTCAATTTTCTCTCTCATCTCCTCAGTCAGAGACAAAAGATCACTGAACTACTGGAACCCTTTTGCACGGAAGATGCAAACAAAATCAGGAGTTCCATGGAAACCCAGACCCATTACCCAAAAGGAAATATAAAATGACAATTTGAAAATTATTTACTGTGTCAATACCACACATTTCTGCAACTATAGAGATTTTGAGCAGGAAAGTTGCAGTGAACAGAGTAACATGATATCTAAAGGGAGCAATACTGATGGAGCCGTTTCCATCAGCAACCTTAAAACAAAAGCTAGTAAGTTATATGGAAACTGACGGTGCTGGAGAAACCATTGATCATTACTCTACTTACGAGCAGGCCATACTGTACTTGTCTGACGATCATCTGAAATTACTCATTCAGGCCCTGATCATTTCACAACTAGACTATTGCAATATTCTCTTTTTGGGGTTGTCATGCAAGCTATTGTCCAAACTACACATTTTTAAAAATATGACATCAAAACTGATTTTTAAAAGGCCACAAATTGGAGCAGATGATTTGATTAAGTTTCACTGGTTTCCAATATGAGCCAGAATCAATTTTAAACATGTTGTTTTGTTTATAAAATTATGTGAGGTAATGTTCCTGACTATGTGATGAAGATATTGGAATTTCCTATGTCCCATCGATTTTTGCACTCATTTGTTAGTCATATACTGGCCTACCAAGCCTCCAAGAACTTTGCCCATAAGAATACACTGGACAAGTTGTTTAGGATTCAGATGGTTTTAAAATGGAATGAGCTCCCAACTAACATTATACATGAAAGGCAGTACATAAGTTAATAGAGACTTGTAACCACTCATTTCAGAAGCTTTTAACGATGACTTAGGGGCATGTTTACTAAAAGCCGTACAATTGCGTGCCGCACAATAGCGCACGGAAACGCGGCACTCAAACGCTCAGAAACGCTCTTAAACGCCCCGCACAAGTGCGCTTGGGCCCCGCACAATTGCGCGCCGCACTAACGTGCCCCGCAAAAGTACCCGGCCCGCAAATGTCCGATAGAGGCGTGGAAAGGCATTCTGAGGGCGGAGGAAGGCTCCCGAGGGGCGGAGAGACGGGGTCAATGGGCGGGGAAGGGGAGGGGAGAGGCTCCCCGCACAGTATCGGGGACGAATTTGCAGGTTAAAAATAGCGCGAGTGAAACACTCACGGTAGAGGGCATTTAAAGGGAAGAGAAACCATTTCCGTCAGCAATGTACAGGGAAACCGGGGAAACCTGCAAAACGTGAGCAGTGTGATACATGTGCACAGAACAAAAGTGCAAATAAAGATAGAAAAAGACCCAAACAAACATATTAAAAATAGGAAGTCAGCTGGGGAACCCTGATATTAATGGGCAAACATAAGAAACACACCCAGGAAAGCTCCAAAAACATGAAATGAAGTATGGAAGGGGCTACGGAGCGGAGACCCTTCCAAAAACCATTTCCTGTTTTCTGAGCCTTCCTGGGAGTGTTTGCTATGGTTGCCCATTCATATCACTGTTGCCCAGCTTGGATATATTTATCCCCAGTTCGTCGTGGTCGGTTGAGGGGTTTATTTGCACGTTTGTCACCAGACAAGGTGACTGAGCCCACAGTACAAATGTGCAGAGCAGGGTTTGTGACTCATTTGGTCAGGTTTCCCACCCCCAGGGACTGCACTATCACTGTGGCCACAGTGTGGTGCAGCAGACAGAGGCAGTACCTCTAGGACCAGAGGATCACAGGTTCAAATCCAAGCTAGGGCTCCTGCCAACCCAGTCCCCATATTTTACCCACCACTAAACAGAGATAGTAAAGACACTCCTTTATTGCAGAGAACATAAGCATGGTTCACACACCCATTTTGTACCCAACACCGCACACACACCATAACAATGGGCATTACCGACAGCCGAGTCCCCCAAATGCAGTCCTGGAGTGCCACAACTCAATCAGGTCATATGCTTTTCCAAGATACGGACATGCCAGCATGTTGGCGGTAGGGTACAGGTGGTGGAGGGGGCAGTGGCTGCTAGCCACAGAAGACAGTGGCCGAGCCATGTGCAGGCTGGCACGTCCACTGCAACATAGGCCCTGTCAGATGTACAGTCATGGACTTCCCAGGGAATTCAGCACATCTGTGGTAACACAGTGGTGCAGTGCACACAGACAGTGTGTGCAGGAGCAAAAGGTCACAGGTTCAAAGCCCAGCTGGGGCTACTGCCAATCCTGTCCACATAATTTCCCCACAACTAAACCATGTTAGTAAGGGCAATCCTTTATTGCTGGGGATATACGCATTGGTCATACGCCTATCTTTTACACCACCAAGCACAGACACCATGACCAGGGGCAGTACCTAGAACAGAGTCTCACAAATGCAGTCCTGGAGGACCACACACCATTCAGGTTCCATGCTGCCACTCATACAAATAACCGTGCTGTATATCTATGCACCACCCCCATGGCATGTAGATGTAGCTCATGCATATTCATGAGGGACAGCAGGAAACCCCAACCAGTGTATTGCAAACCTGGACTGGATTTGGGAACCTCTGCCGTACAGCAGCAGCCAACAGGGACAGACACACCCACACCCACACCCACAGGCCCCATTGGCCAATGCCTCCTGGTGAGGCAGGACATTGGGCCCTGCATGCATCTCCCAATACCAGCACTTGCATACCTTAGCAATGTCACCCTACACCAGGGTATATGGTACACAGCTCTCAAACGTTTGCTATGAGTACTGGCAGATAGATATCCCTACGTTACGCACAGTCTGCTCTATGAGCTCCATCATAATAATCTATCTGATGTCTGCGGTGTGTGCGTCAGGTCTGGCCCCTGACAGTGTTTACCACCCTAGGGAGGGACCCCCAATGGTATTGCATACCATACCCATGCCTGTACTGTGCCCAGGACTGGTGTGGTGGGCAAGGATTCTGAACCCCTCTATAGTAGCACAATGCTGGCATACGTGTGGGAGTGTGTGTCTGTCTATACAGTGTGTGTTGGCTGCAAACACTGTCCACAGTTTTGGCCTGATGATGTGCATAATGAGCAGCATGGTACCATGGGTATAGCTCCGACAGGGTGGGCTGGCCAGGATGCATCTGCACAGGGCATAGGGCACTGGCAGGGACATTGTAGTGGCCGTCCACCACCTCCACAGACAGGGTGACCTCTGTATGTGCTGCTGGGCTTTCACTCCACCCTGACTGTGCAGTGATGGCAGCATGGCTAGGCACCCCCATAGTGCTTCATAGCACTTTCCTCATGTGATATATATGGGTCACCTGTTGGGGCCTAGTCACTGATGTATCTGCTTGTGTGTGCTGCCATACCAGTTGTGGGTGCATGCATTTCCAGTGGGACTAACCAGCAGACTGTTCACAGCTGGTATGTGCCCTGCTGGAGTGCCTTGCAGGGTGCAGTGGCTGATGGCTTGATGCAGGGGAATATCAGATAGTGGTGGGGTGCATCTTAGCATATCCAGGCCTACTGTCTGTCTGATATTGTGGTCTGGGTGTGTGTGGGGGGCTGCTTGGACTGCCCTGTAGGGTGTCTGTTCCCCAACAGGACTGGGGTTGATGGTCCACTCTACTGCCATCATTGCAGGGGGGGGGGGGGGGGGGGTGTGTGTATAATGGGGATCTGTTGATAGGAGACCCTGCCTGTTTGCCACCCTCAGCTGGGGGGGGGGGGGGGGGTTGGTGGTACATGGCCCACCTAGGGGTCTGTGGGGTTTCCCCTGACTGAGACAGACAGAGATATCCAAGGTGTTCCTGCAGAAACTCACAGATTATGACTGTTTTGGAGCTCTGCCATGGTCTCTCTCAGCTGTGGACCTGGTCCAGGGCGCCTCATCGCACACTCAGGGTGAGCACAGTTCCCGCACAGTGTGACTGTGTGTAGCTACTCTGTGCAAATTAAACACCCGGTCAGTACCTCCTACCAGGCCAAGGTGCTGTGTGGGTGCACACGGACACGTCCCCCTACCAGGCCGGGGAGCTGTTGGGGTGCATTCCCCATCTTGTGTTCATCTGGGGACAGCTGATTTGCATGTGCAGTGCATCATGGGTATGGGTGGCCTAACCCTATCCTGGTTCCCACAGCAGACTGTCTGTGTGGTGACATGCAGGCTCTCTGCAGCCAGCTAGGGGCTTGCTGGCAACTATATAGCTGTAGCCCAATGGTTACTTCACTGCCTGTGGAGCCAGCGGTAATGGGTTTGAGCCCACAGTGGGGTTCTTTGATAGGGTTGTCCAAAGCTTTTTTTAGATTTAATGTACATATGTTGCTGCCATCAAACACACCCTCAGTGTACTGTACCCATAAGGTGCCTCTGAGGGTGCTTTATAGGGCACCCTATAGGGCACCTTATGGTTGCCGTCCATATAAGGTGCACTATACATTATCCTGTGACGCAACATATATGGTGCCCTATAGGGGACATTCAAGGGTGCCTTGGCGGACAGTGAACTTTAACATGTGCCTTATGGCCGCCTTATGTTAACACGCTTTGTGAGTGCGTTTGCTAGTAGTGATAACTGAAATAAAAATAGCTTGCCCCCTACAGCACTCATCCACATAATACACACTGCCTCAGTGAGCCTTCTTCATTGGGCACTGTGGGGGATTGAACCCCTGATCTCTGCACCATTGGTCAGTGTCTTAACCATTGCGCTGTGGCTCTGTTCCTATGCTTGGGCATCTGCGCACCGCCTTATGCCGCCCAAACCTAACAGTGCACCGCCTTATGCCGCCTGAGATTAACAGTGCACCGCCTTATGCCGCCCAAAATTAACAGTGCACCGCCTTATGCCGCCCAAAATTAATATGCCTCCTAAAGCACTTTTACCCATTACAGTTACTGCCTCAGCCAGCCCTTTTTGTTGTGCACAATGGGGAATTGAACCCATGGCAGCTGCACCCACAGTCAGTGTTTTAACCATTGTACTATGGCTCTGCTCCTTTGTGTGTGCACATCAGGCGCCACTTAGCCTTCCCACGCACTATTGTGCCCCGCGCAAATGTGCGATCGCTTACCCCGTTTTTTTTCTTTTCTCTGCCTGAACCGCCCACTCCTTATATGGCACAGGCACACTACCACGGCCCCGCACATTAGGAATGTTTAGTAAACAGACCCCTTAGTATTTTTTATACTTGAATGCATTAGTTGCTATTTATTTATTGATATAACCTGTAGCTGTTAATACTCTTGCCTGGGATATTCATGTCAGAAGAACGTGACTTGGACACTCATCCAGCTAACTGGTTAGCAATGGGGTATTACCGCTGCCCAGTTACCTTCATCGATATCTGGACAACCTAGATACAGCCCTGGCATTGAATATCTGAGTCTAATGTTCAGCGGCAGTGGATAGCTGCATTAGCAGTGCTACCCACTACCACTGAATATTGGTCCCATGATTTTTAGTAGATCAGCATTTTATTGTATTTTTTGATTGGCACATCTTTGATCCTCAGCATAATCTGCTTTGAACTTGCATGGTAAATGGGTGAGGGGGGATAGTAAAGCTAAAATTAAGTTTAAATTATGAGGCCCAGCAGGAAACAAGCATCTGTTGCATTTTGATCAACAGAGAAGAGATGTAGTGTATGCCAAAAACCTATCTGGATCTGTCAACTGTTGTTGAATGTAGGTTTTGATGAATGTGAACGCATATAAATTTTGGGAAACAATAAATGGTACATTAATTTATCATTAACTGAGAGGACCAGCCCTTAAACCAAGTATGTTAATTGCAAGTTCCAACTCCTAAGAGAGGAGCAAGTGCAGATAATTAGTGACCTACAGTATTTGTCCATCAGAAGATATTGGGGTCATGTCCATCAGAAGATATTGGGAGTGGAGGAGTGGCCTAGTGGTTGAGGCAAGGTACTTCAGGCTGGAAGGTCAGGGATTCAAATCCCACTAAAGGACAGCAACCTTGGGCTGGAAGGACTGGGGTTTCTAGTCCCACAGGTGCTCCTTGTGGTCTTGGGCAAGCCACTTAACCCTCCATAGCCTATGTTCCCTATAAAATAGTTATCTCCAAGTTATAATGCCCTGTTCAATGTAATTTCAGTTTGTTCAATGTAAACCACACTGATGCAGAATAGCATGGTATATAAGAGAATATAAATAAATAAATAAATAAATAAATAAAATAAAATGTCATAACATGAATAGGCTGTTTGGACATTCAGGGGAGATAGAATTCTCCCAAAAACTCTACAGCCATATTCCAAAACCTGTGTCCCATGCACATCCATGGTGTAAACACAGAGATCTCAGAATGTTCCCAAGAGGGGCAGAATGGGGTTGTGGTTTGCTGCAGAGATGTATAAAGCATATTCAGGAAAGGCCTGTGTATGTTTTCTGTGTTCCCCACAGATGTGCTCGTTATTCCTGCGGAAATGTAGAATAAGGCCAGTACTTAGAAAGATTTCTGCTGTACTTGTATAAAGGTTATGACAAGTATGCTTCGAATCGGTGTGACTGCAGTCTGTAAAACTGTGCGTTAATACACATAACATTGAGAAGAGGTATTGAAGAAGCAATGACAGAATAAAGTTCATCTGCATGATCTTGAAGTATAAATAGCATCTCCCACAAGCATTTGCTGAGATAAATCACTGTGGCATGGTAGTAAGATCTTTTTTTTTGTTCTTGTTTTTCTGAACTGCCTTCCTCATTTGAATTTAACTGCTTTGCTTAATGCTACTTTATATTGTACTGCTTAGTTAGCTTGGATTGTGTCTGTTCCAGTGCATGATGCCAAATGCATCTCAAATCGACCTGAGCTCCAACTTGAAAAAAATCAACTTAATGCACAGTAGCCTACAAATTTACAAATGTCCATTTGAATTGCATGGAGTAAAACGTTGTAATGCATACTGTACACATTTTATTAAATAAATGCCTACAATGAATCAAAAATGTCTAAAAATTGAAAAGAAAAATACAAAAATAAACCAACAATATTTTGCCTAGGAATATATTACTAGTAACAGACTTAACTTTTTGTATGAATGCTCTGTTTGGACTTTGGAAGAGTAAAAGGTGCAGTTTTCCTGAAAAAGCAATATTAAGAAAAGTGATGGTCCATAAAAGAATAAAATGATACATGTGGGTTGCTATTTGAAGTGATGGTGAAGGACGAGTGCACTCTTCCATGCTTCTAGGAGCTGAGTGAGTGCAGGACCACTTCTGATAACAGATAGGTACTTGTGGCAGTATCCATATTTGTTAGCACCCATTCAATTAGCAAGTATTTTAAAAAATATAGGAGGATGTTTACTAAAGTGTGGTACGTTTTTGCATCTGCAAACACTGGATGTCAAAATTAATGAACAATAAGTGCAAAGGTACTGTCAGAGGAGTAGTTAGTCCTTACCCTGCAGTTAGAAGACAGGACACACGTGTACTGCATGAGGCCAAGTTAAATGATTTGGCAGACTGCATGGATGCACCTGTGTTATCTGATGGTGCCTTTAACTCAGGCCCCAATTGTGCCCAAACCTAACTAAAGGAAAAAGTGCACAATGCATTCACCCTTCTGATCTAAATCCCTACCCTCCAATCCTTGTTCCCCAAACCCTCGATCTGATCCACATTACCTGATCAATAAACCCCATCTGATCACAATCTCCCTGAGCCTAACTCTCCTGATTACAACCCCCACGATCACAACCCCTGAGCATAACTTCCCAATCACAACCCCCTCAGCTCAACAACCGATCATCTCACCATCCCCAAATTCTCATCATTTACATAAACGTATCCCAATTGGCAATGTCCTGTGCTTGAAAACGCAAGGTTCATGGATGATGAAAAACCAGGAGGAAGAGACTTCAATATAAAACAGCATATGAAATATGAAAAACAAAGCTGACAAAATTTTTCCAGCAGTACTTCACTTAGGTATCAAGCTGTGTATTTATCAGTCATATGTCTGAAAAACCTCTTAAAGAAAAGAAAGTCCAAAATCAAAATCAGACTGTGCACCAAACTACCCCAAAGAAACTGAAAAGAGTCACTCATCATATAAATGCATTCATATCCATAAGTACATCAAAAGCCTTCCAGAATCTTTCAGAAATATCCACTGAAGACAAAATCAATTCTGGCCATCGTTTTACCAATAAACTACTTCAGAATTGTATAATTCAGGAAAGCATTGTTCAGAGTAAGATATCTTCAACAGATACTAGCAAAATTCAGAAGTTATGCTGATAGAGAGCTGAAGTAGTACAAGAGTACTTAAATAGAGAAGACAGAGGTAAGCGATTCCAAACCACCCCAGCTGATGCTACACAGGTGATAAATACAAATGAAATAACATTCTGTAAATTTTCTCTATGAGAAAGCTAGAAGTAAAATTAAATAAATAAATTCAATGAGAGAGTTAGAATGTATGGTAATAAATAAAGAATTAGACATAATGGAGGTAATTTTATAAACTTTCCGTCAGGTAAAATGTACAACAGGCGTAAAGGTCTGCACCCACAATCTAGGTGCTATTTCCACAGGATTTGTGCTAGTATTTTAAAAAGATAAATATGAAATAGGGGGTGTCTCCATCTCTAAACTTAGTTGCCCTGTTATAAAATTACCCTCAATAAGCATCTCTGAGGCTTGTGGAAGGAGGACAACCAAAGAGGCAGTGTGATACCAGGGTACAAGTTATATCAAAATGACGCAGGTGGAGGGATGGCATAGAGTCATACAGGATACAATTTCTACAGAAAACAAAATACAGTACATTGTGGAATCATTATGGATAGCAATTCTGTGTGTGATGGGGAAAAGTATAGTGGTGAGGGTATACTGTTGTCTACCTGGAGAGGATGAAGAGACAGACAGTGAAAGGCTAACAACAAATAAGAAGGTTAACAAATCTGGTAAACGCAGTAATAATGGAGGATTTCAATTACCCCAATATTGATTGTATAAAGGTCTCATTGGGACATATTATGGAGGTCAAGTTCTAGATGCCATAAATGCCTACTTACTGGACAGTTGATCAACGAGCCAACCAGAGGGTAAAGCACTTTAGATCGAGATATGAATGGTACATAGGACCTGGTACATGATAAAATTTCTAACTTGCAACTAGTAATCTGTAATCTATCATTCAAAACAATCATAACACCTGAGAATTAGAGAGTGGCAAATATAATGCCAATTTTTTCGAAGGGCATTAGGATTAATCAAAGAAACTATAAAACTGTGAGCCTGTTGTTGGTGCTGGACAAAGTGGTTGAATACTAGTGGACATGAGGTTGCCTAGTAACATGCCTGCCTGGTGTGAATGTAGCGGACC